>JAIUCV010000002.1:15005000-16255000 GCA_026724425.1 Erythrophleum ivorense | reverse complement strand
ATTTTAAGAAGGGACAATGTCCTAAAACTCACCCAGTAGCTACCTAGTTAAAAAGATAGCAGTTGGACTTCCAGGAGATGGAGGATTCTGATTTAGAAGAGAAACTAAAGAACCAGCTTTGGCCAAAGCATCAGCATCTGCTGCAGACAAAATTTCCACATCTTCAAGACCTATCTGTCTCTTGATCAAGTCCAGGTTTTCCTGAAGAACCTCAATCTCTCCAAACGGTAATCTCAAATCCAGAGCCCGATCCCCAAGTGCAACTGCTTCATCCTTCTTAAACCTCAGGAAAGGCATACAAAGCTTTTGGATTTGTTTAAAATTGGACGACTGACCAACAGAACTCTTTTGTAAAGCCTCCATTATCTCTGCCTCCGCAGCAAAAGTCCGAGTTTCATTATTAAATTTGCTCTGAAGAATCTGCAGGCATTCAGCTTTCCAACCATCAAATTGTTCATTCACATATATCAAGCCAGTTAACTTGCTTTCTGTCACTGATGCAACTGGAGCACCCTTTTTATTTGCCTTCTTTGAACCCAAAAGTTGCTTTTGAAGCAACTTCCTCAACAAAACAATTGAATCCTGCAAATATTTATTGGCACTCTTTAAGGTAAGATCTGGAGCATCAGCTGTAGGCCAGCCTGCATTCACTACAAAACCATCCTTCTTCAAAAGCTCTCTCCAAACATATTCTGCATAATGCGGACATATTGGTGCTATAAGACGTGTCTGAACATCCATAAAGCGCCACACTAATTCATAATTATAACCTCCAACTCCACACGAGAATCTATACTCATCCCTGGCAGCTTGAAGGTCATAAAAGCCAGTCTTGAGAGCTTCTCTGAACATGTAGTTCTTATAATGCTGCTCAGTTGTTTTGACAGCAATATTTATGTCATTGGCAAACACATGGTCAGCATAAGTAGATGGAGGACCAGTTCTCATTGAAGATTCTGAAGCCAAAACATCTTCATACCATGCAAGCTCTTTGGTAAGCCGGAGAATTGCGGCATTTGCCGTCTCAAACACAAAATTTGCATCATCAACGCCATCACCAGCATCAGCCAAGGAGAATCGTGTAGCATCAGCAGAAAACTCCTCAATTGCCTGACGTAATGTCCTGAAATTTCCAGTGGATTTGGACATCTTCTCAGAATTGAGCATGATGTGGCCATTGCATCTAAATCCACGAGGCCAGTGATGCTTAGGGAGAATTGCAGCATGGTTGTAAATACAGAAGGTAAGATGATTCTGGATGAGATCCTTACCAGAAACCCGGAGATCAAAGGGATACCAATAGTCAAACTCAAGTTTCATTTTGTTGAGAATAGATGATGAGATATCAGTTGATTTGGGGTATGGTCCACCACAGAATATATAATCCCAAACCTCATCATTCATTTGTTCAGGTTTAACAGGAGACTCACTGGATCCATACATGTCTCCGTTCTGCAAAAGGTGAGCGACAGTGTAGTAAGCCATGTAAAGAGTGGAATCAGATAGAGACTCAACTAGGTATTGTTCATCCCATGGTATGCGTGTCCCAAGACCAAATGATCGTGAGCAAGCCCACTGATTCAGCCAGCCCAAAGTATGCTCAAATCCATGTCGTGTCTCATCAGAATAAAGATTCATACTGGACAGGCACTCCTCAGCTAACTTCTTCCATTCTGCTTCGCCATATGTAATATACCATTGATCTGTAAGAGCTACAACACATTCATCACCAGATCTTGACATCACCCGCTTCTCTGGCTCACTATAGACAATAGCCTGACCTGTCTCTAAAAGCTTGGTCCTAATCAAGGGTTTGGCTTCCTGAACTTTCTTCCCTGAAAAATCTCCAACAATCATTGTTCCTTCAGTGAATCCTTTCAAGTACGTTTGCTTCTTGGCTTCTGCAAGCTTTTCTTTCTCATTCTGACTTCTTATTTTCATCTGCAAGCAAACTGTCTCTGCATACTTGTTTCCAAACTGTGGAACTTCAATAATAGGTACGATCTCAAAAGGCAATACCCATTCATCCTTAATGCCATATTTTGCCCTAAATGCTGGTTTTGACTTCAAATCATGCAAGGCCATGTAGTCATCAGGGGCATCACTTGGTACACTGGTCACTATCCCCGTACCTTTATCCATTAAAATGGACAACATTGGAAGAGCATAAATGACCTCATTAAATGAAAGAGGAGACTTTAAAGGAAGGCCAATCAAATCATAACCAGTCAGCTCAAGCAAGGAAGTGGGTTTCTCAGGGACTCGTGAGTGGTTCTGATAGGCAAGATTAAGGGCTGCTCTGTGTGAGAGAATAAACACATCAGTTTCATTGACTTCAAAGGCTCCATACTTCCCATCAGGCAACACCCATGCATTAGTTTGCCCATACATAGTCTCAGGCCTCAATGTTGCAGCAGCCAGATATACTTTTCTTCCCTCCAGCACTCCAAATTTAGCAGGGAAAGGTGGAAGGACTTCCATCTTGATAATAGTGTACTCTTGCGGCTGAACTCCTTCACCACTTGCTCTATCATGATCTGCACATGGCTGGCCATCCAAGGGAGAAAATATTGTATATCTTATGTCTTTGACAATCTTGCCCATGGATTTTAACTTTCTCATCTGCCACTTTACAAAGGAGTCAAAATATGGGTTCATATCTGTTGTGATGAAGGACCTTCTCCAGTCGCAACCCAACCCAAAAGCCTTAAGGTCCTCCACAGCTAGTGGAGGAAAGTAGGATAACCATTTATATGGATCCTGGAACTTGGATATCTCACTATCAGATATGCCAAAGCTACGCATAATTTCCCACTGTAAGACCTGTCCAGTTGATTTAGAAGCAACCTTGGACTTCTTTCCCTTGAATTTATCTGGAGCTGCCCCTCCACTGTTGTCCTCATTCTTTGGAAGCTCATATTCTTGTTCCTCTACTTCACTAGGAAAGACAGGTGGATTTCCAAATTGTTGGATCTCTCTTGCAAGCTTATCTGCTGAGGCCTTGATAGGCATACCCGTGCAATGGAAAGCAAATGGTAACAGCACATTGGCACCTCTTAGTCTATGATAAGCAGCCGCAAACTCTAATTTTGAAAATGAGAATGCATGTCCAAGATGTAAGTATCCATTCATATAAGGGAAAGGAAAGTTGCCAAAGAACTTTTCACCAGGTTCAGGAGGTTTTTCACAAGGTTCAGCCCTGAAAACATCTTTCTCTTCCCACCATTTTTGAACTTTGACCTCAATCTCTCGCAGTCGATCCCTCCTTGCAAAACTTTTACCACTCTCAGATGCCATACTGGTAATCTGACGGCAGCTGCAGTAAAACAATTATGCCACGCAACTATAGCTCAGAAAAGTACTTGATAACAAAATAACAAACACAGTTCAGATCCAAATCCAACTAAATATAATATCATAAAAATTAACATATACTTAAAAGAAGTATTACTGAAAGTGGAGTAAATTTTGCATCTAAATCACAAAAATTCAATCTGCATGAGCACAATAATTTCACAACACTCATCTCTACCATTACATGCTCTAGGATACAGATTTGACAGCTCAGTTACGAAACTGAAGGTCAATGTATTTGCTTAATATTTATATGCAGGATAGAGAGAAAAGCTACCGAAGACTGCATCAACGTCAAGTTCAACCATGACCAAATGAAATGCCTCAACAGCACATACTGAATTCTCGCTAGGCTATTAAAATCATCAACGCGCTATACTGGAAGTAATCCAATAAAGTCTCATATCATATCAACAGCGCAAATAAGTCCAGCAATAAGCTCAATCAATTGACATCTTTCAGCCCCCGTTAAGTATTCCAGGGGAGAAAACATTTTCGATGGAAAAAATAAAAAATGGCATTCATTGAGGAATTTATCCCGCATAGATAATATAATTTTGACCGGAAATTCACTTCTTTTTAACCACTAAACCCATTTCCATTCAACTCCTTTCCTCCTTACCATTCAAAACTCAACTTCACAGATGCTTCAGCAAAAATTCCCCACTCGCCTTTTAGCTTAAAAGTAAACAAATGTTAACAAAAACATATTTTGCACAAGATGCAAGATATATAGCTATTTTAATGTGGAAAATCAGCGACTTCAAGAAATAATTTAGTAAAATCAACAGAGTTAGATCCACCCTTTAGTTGAGTAGATAATGCTATCAATGAGTTGAAGGCGACAAAGACCAAGTAAACACAAATCACAACTTTTACTGAAGACTGGTATCACCAATGTGTCACTGGGGCTCGAAAACTAAGGACAGATTGAGGCAGAGATTTACCGTAAATGGAGGCGGCAGATAACCATACACAGAAGGAAGTCGATTAGGGAAACCGAGGGGAGGGAAAGAAGGAAGAAGGGTTTTCCCTTCCCATATGGGTCGGATTCCGGGCTGATAGCCCGAACTTGACAAAGTTGGGCTTTCATCTATGGGTCTGAAAAAATTAACTAAATTTCTGCCCAAAGAGAAAGAATTAGGGTAACTTTATAGATGTCCAAATTACATTTTTTATTATGGAAAATTATTTTTTTCATAAAATTAAAAGATATGTTATATTAATATTTCTTATAATTAAATATAAGATACTATAATATCTAATTTAATTGCAATACTCATATTATATATATATATATATATATTATAGAAGACTAATATAAAATAATTACCTTTTTGAATTTAAAATAAATTAAATTTATAGCTTTCAATGTGAAATAAATGATAGTGAAATAAAATTTTTTAAAAAATATTTTTTGATAATTTATATTTTTAATAAAAACTAATATTATTTTTAAAAAAGTTTTGGTTTTTTATTTTAATCTATATATATTCATACTAAAAAAAGAATTTTATAATTCAAAAATATTATAAAAAATAATAGAATAATTTGCCAAAAAATTAAAAAAATATGTTACGTATAAGACATAACTTTTATGTATGTGTATATGTATGCATTCGGGCAGCATAGTGTATGTGCTATAAAAACATTATAGTTTAGAAAAAGGACAACTTGAAGTATGTCTTAATTTTTTGAACCATTTAAGAAATAAGAAAAATTTTTAAACCACAAGCTTTGTTTGTTGCGAGGGAAATACCGAAGCAAAATGGTAAAATGAAAATAAGAGGGATAGAACAAAATGTGAAGGAAAAAACGATTACAAAAGACAGACTAATTGGGAGCTCAAAATTCTAAGAAGCTTTGAAGGAAAGAGCAGTTACAAAACCCTAAACCTTTTAAGGTAGATGGATTGTTTGTGACATAATGGAAAGTGAAAACTATACTCAAAATTTGATTAGTTAAATAATTTAAAATATATATATAGTAGATAGAATAAAAAATAATTTTTATATTTTTATTTTTATAAAAATAATTTGATAGTTAAAACTATAATTTGATGAATAAATTAATAATTATAAAAATATAATAAATATTGCATAAATTATATAAAAAAATTACTTTTTCTTTTACTATCAAACTAACATAGATGAATGATATTAAAAACTTTATTTGTTTATTTATTTCTTAAATTACTCCAATTTCAAAATAAAAGAGAAAAGTACCAAACTTTTTATAGCTTATTTGATTTTGCGTTAAAAAAGGTGAGAAATCACGTTTATAATCTACAAAATATAAAAGCTGCAATTTGCTACTTCATCCAAATCATGTTTTAATGGGAGAAGAAGCTGAACCAAACACGGAAGTAGAGAAAACTCGCAAACAAAGGGAAGAATGACGAAAAAAGTAAAAGGAAAAACAGTAACATATTTATTTATAAACTAAAACATTCATTTATTACACGGCATATAACCGTCGGTTAAAAAAAAAACATGGAAGGAAGTTTAGCAGCGTCGTGTGTACATTACATACGAGATGTATAATAGCAACGAATGCCGATTTTTAATAGCAATGAATGCTTTTAATGTAATATAATAGCAAAAACATTCAATAAATCATAAAGATATCATTTAATGTAGAACTAAATTCCATATTTGAATTCAAATCACTTAAATTTCCTTGCTGTATCCCAGGTCTTATATATACGTTTAATTCTGTAAGTATGAACATTATCCAGAGGTGAACAGAGCGCTAGCGCCTATCAGCCTCTATCTGGGTCTTTCGGCTATCCGAAAACATGAATGCAGCCCCAAGGAAGTTGGCTTTCTTGATGTTCTTCTTTATCATTGCATCTAGTTCGTCAATCTCCCTCTGTCATTTTTAATGAATCTGTAAAGATCAAAACGATTGCTAATTTGCTATAACTTTGGCAGGTGTACCATTTGGAAGGATGCGAAGAGCAGAGGCCCAAACCTGCAAAACCAGTGAAGAATGCGAAAAACGATGCGATGCCAAAGGCTGCAAAAAGAACTGCCTTGGATTGCCTAGTATATGCTACAGAGGCCTATGTGCGTGCCCCTTTGGAACGGGACACACTAGCACCAAACCTCTCACAAATTCTACTTGCACCGTTGATCAGGATTGCTTGAGCCTCTGTCCTTCTGTCTGCAACGTTAGGAGCTGCCTTGAGGCCAAGTGTCATTGCGGGTGTACAGGATGAGAAAGCATCCTTTTCTTCTTACTCTATGTATCACTCGTTTCTTTATAAACAAAAGAAACCAGAATTACAAATGCGAGATAACTTGAGAATATGTTCAAGTTCAAACACAATGGAAAATGCATACGTGGTTGGATAAATTCCGGAATCATACTATTTCTGGAATCTTTTGACTTTAAAGGATATATATATATACATATATATATATATATATATAATAAAAGAAAAAATTTTGTAATTCAAGCATTAAAAAAAACAAAGAGAATAATTTATCATAAAATAAAATAAACTATTACATATTAAGCACAATGATTGTATATACTATATATATTTGGCTGAATACGGCATATATGTCACATCATATCTGTCCAAAATATATAGTTTAGAGAAGGACTATTAAAAACATGTCTTCATTTTTTTGAACCCTCTAAGAAATAAGAAACTCTTTTGAACCGAAAACTTTGTTTATTGTCAGGAAAATACAAAAGCAAAATGGTGAAATGAAAATAATAGGGATGTAACAAAATGTGAATCCAACGTCACAATAACTGGAAGTTAAAGAAGAAAAAAACTTTTGAGGAAGGAAAAATTACAAAACCCTAAACCTCTAAGGCAGATGGATTGCTTCTAACCATATTGGAAAGTGAGACTATTCTGGATACGCATATAAATTGTAAATTGGCTTAGATACGGTAACCCTTTTTTTTTCTTCTTAGACTACACTAATTTCAAAATAAAAGAAAGAAGTCCTAAGCTTTTCGTTCAAGAAAGAAAATTCGAAAACAAATGGATGAGTGACGAAAGAAATGAAAAGAAAACTAATAATATTTTTATATCTACTAGTTAGAATATTTATTTATTATGCTGCATATGACCGTCAGTGTAATTACAAAAAATCATGAAAATAAGTTTAGTAACTTTATATGCACATTATATATGAGATCTATAGTAGCAATGGAAATCTTGTATGAATATTAATTAGGTCTAAAATCATTTAGTCTGTTTTATCATAGCCCACAAAATAAAAGAGACATTACAAAATTTTAGAATTAGGCGATAACTAGTGCTAATTTTTAAGTATATAAAGACATAGTGTGTGTTTGTTTGCACGTTGGAGAGGATGAAAACACAATTTCGATAGAAGCACCAAATTGTTATTTCTCTATAAAAGGAGTTTACAAACGTAGTTTTGTCTTTATTCATCGTACAGCCAAACACACGCATAGTATTTCAACATTTGGTTGTTATTCTTGAAAAATGATGGCTCCAATTTCAAACATACAAAGCACGTATTAGCAAACCATAAACTATCTCTGATATTCCTCCTAACTAAAGAAAATTTAATTTTAAGAACAAAGCAATACAAACCACCTGGCCAGTACCATGCTTCCTCATTTTCTATTTGCTATACTATGGAACCCAACCCGCAATGAATGCTGATTTTTAATATCAATGAATGCTTTTAATGTAATATGATGGCAAAAAATTTAACGAATTATAAAGATATCATTTAAGGGAGAATCCAAATTTCATATTTGAATTCAAATCACTTAAGTTTTTGACTGTGTCCTATGTCTTATATATGAACCAAGTTTCTTTGCTATACAGTATATGTAGCACTACTGTGTAATATCTCGACCCTCTAAATAGGGGGATCTATCCACTACTTTTATTTTTTAAAAATCTAATGGTTCTCTGCAGTGCAATGCAGACTGTACACAGCAAAAGACGCCTGATCCCTCGTATATATGTTTAATTCTATAAGTATGAACATTGTCCAGATGATAACAGAGCGCTAGCGCCTGCAGCCTCTCTCTGGGTCTCTCGGCTATTCGAAGACATGAATGCTGCCTCAAGGAAGTTGGCTTTCCTGATGTTCTTCTTTATCATTACATCAAGTTCGTCTATCTCCCTCTCTGTCTTTTTTAATGAATCTGTAAAGATCAAAACGATTGCTAATTTGCTGTACATTGGGAAGGATGCTAGGAGCAGAAGCCCAAACTAGCGAAACTGATAGAGATTGCGAAGATCGATGATGCGATGCCGGAGGCTGCAAAAAGAACTGCCTTGGATTGCCTACCATATGCTTCGAGGGCTTATGTGCGTGCCCCTTTGGCACGGGACACACTACCACCAAGCTTCTCACAAATTCTGCTTGCACCATCGATCAGGATTGCTTAAGCCTATGTCCTTCTGTCCGTAGCGTCAAGAGTTGCCTTGTGGCCAAGTGTCATTGCGGGTGTACAGGATGAGAAGGATCCTTTTGTTCTAACTCTATGTATCATTCGTTTCTTTATAAACATAAGAAACAAGAATTACAAATGCGAGATAACTTGAGAATATGTTTTACGTTCAAACACAATGGATAATGCATAAGTGGTTGACAGATAAATTCTGGAATCACACCACTCCCAATTTTTGACTTTCTGCTTTTGTCCTTATATTTTCGCTTCTATCCTCTGCATTAATGTTACACCTGATGCTTGATCAAACCGTTCAGCAAGGAAATCTTTTGAACTCTCCCATGCTCTAGACTAGAGCGCCAAAAAGTGTCGAAAAACAACTAAAAGGAGAAGCAAATTGAACTAATACCTAACCTTTTCAAATTGTTCTATCTTATTTACATATACCACATTATTGGATGGTTATGTCATGAACTTGACATTTGAACATCAGATTTGCTTTATTGCTGTATCATAGTGTAGAACTGGTATAAATATATTGGAGTACAGGCCTTTGGTAAAACTTTATCCGTCCTACTCTTCCCATTTATATTTATACAATGCGAATAAATTATATGCTGGTACTGATACTTAAACATTCCAGAGAACGCTCTGTTGCTTCAATGGAATTGAGTTGACTAAGTAGACTCTCTATCCCTTCAACCCATTTCTGCTTGTGGAGTTTACTCTTGCACTTGAACTCTAGAAGACCTTGTGCAGTTTTGAGGCCAAAATATAACTCTTCCGATGCTTCCCTTTCCTTTCTATACGGCCACGCAGCATCTTGATCACAAATTCCATAAACCACACCTAGTACAATATGTTACACGAGATCTTAGAGAATCCACAACCGCCAAACCAGAAAAATAAGCAAGGAAAAGAAGCAGTTTTTTCATAATGGTAATACATAGTTGGAGACATTAGTAATGTGCGTGCAATTTACTAGAATTAGAGCCTTTCGTATTAAACGCTTACATTTATTCTTTTTGGAGAAGGCTCCTCCGACGTGCTTGCTTTTGAGCTTAATCTTGACCTGAGAATAAGAGATTTAAGAATTGAGATATATATATATATATATATATATATATAATTTTTGCTATCTCGTAAGAAAATCCATCATCACATAATCTTTGCTAGTCTTGGAATAAATTTACTATACCTGACATTTCTTGTTGATGTAGACAGTGACATGCTTCCATTGTAAAACACCTGAATAAAAGAGCAGCCTTAGAAATTATGACTAAGCAAATCCAATACAATGAACCCCTATTGATCAAATGTAGCATTCAAATATCTATGGTTCTTCGAAACACGACCATAGGAGAAATGCTGAGTGAGTTTGACATGATAGCAATTAGACATTACCTTTTCGTGTGAGCTGCAATAAATCTCCCACACATGGAGGAGGACGTTCCCACATCCGACTGTCAAAAGCAGGAAGCAAGTGCGTTTCTGTTATTCCCCTATCATAGGGACTAATGGATGCATTCTTCTTTGCCTCCTTCGGCAATCTTGCTTTTAGAGCTGCTTCTCCTCGCAAAGCTAATTTTGAAGGGCAAGAAGAATCTGTAAGTGAATGAATAATGATGAATAGCTTGTATAAGAACTATCTTACAAGAGTAGACAAAGTAAGCAAGTACCTGTTGCAGCTGCAGCGGTGAGAGTCAGTAGATCACCTGGGGTTCGAATATCAACAGCAGACCTCACCGTAGAAGCGACCCGCTCATGATCAGCCCCGGCTAATTCAGCCATTTCAATGCAGTGTGATGCCAAGAGTTCGGTAGCCGAAGCCAGAGCAAGGTTCAATTGCGAAGGAGAGCCATTGGAGCTCTCTGCTGCGGCCACAGCAGCCAAGGCTGAAGCTAGTCCAGCAATGGACACAGCAGAGTGTATACGGGCATTTTCTAGACGTGCCCTGTCTTTCTTTTTCGTCACTGTAATATTAGTACTATTACCATGATGCTTTTGGTGAAACCATTTACCAATGGTGCTTATTCTTCGACAATTAGCAGAAGTAGAATTTATGACCTTCCCTGGCTGCAAAAGTAGAGCACAAGAGTCGAAGCTTGCACATAATTCTGCCAACAAATGATCATTAATAAGCATTCAAATGGGTGTTAATGTACTAGGATGATGATGGCTTACTAGTTGAGGTGCCGAAATAGCTACTGGCAATGTGTCTGGATTCTTATCAAGGAAATTTTGTTTTTGTTTTTCTGAGAGAGCCTTGGAAATTTCAGAAGCAGAGAGACTCCAAGACCTCGATAGGAACTCCATAGGCTCATGTGGTGTCGGTGGCTGAGGTATGGCAGGCAACGAAGAGACCAGTTTGAGTTCGTTATTTTCCTCCACATCCTCGAGCCCATGCCAGGAGCCATTTTTCCAAGGTGGAAAGAAACCGCCTGCCATTTTCGCTTACACAAATTCTGAATGCTCGAAGCAGTTCAGTCACTTGAGATCGTTATATATATACTTTTTTCCAAAAGATTGCTATGCTACATTAGGCGCGCAACACAAGACCCACCAAGCAGAAAATAAGGTTACTTAGCAAATTATCTGAAATAATAAATCAGGTTCAGAGAAGCAAAAGTAAAGGTAATCGTTTTGTTGCGATTTGAATGTACCAGTTTTCCCAGAGCAACACCAAATAAAGTACTTTCGATATCCTTAACGAACCGTGCCTAAACTTTCCAAAATCTTCACTGAATTGATAATCTAAAAGAAGCAAAAGAAAATCCAATTGAGAATTGATTAAGATCTTCTAGCAAATACCAAACGGCAAAAGACTGATTATTCTATAAAATTTCTCCAAAGGAAAAACATTGAGAAAGAGGGAGAGAAACCTGCTTTACAGAGCTTACAACCTCAAGAGAAGCTTTTGACCAAGTCACCTACTTTGTGACCAAGTCAGCCTTGAATATATATACAAGAGACACGGCCCAGGAGCAGCGAGGCAGAACAGATTACGGGAACATTGATCGAAATCTAGTGCTCTGAACTACCATGAGTTTGGGTGGGGATTTCATTATAGAAATTAAAAAGAATCAGAGACAATCCGGTGTTCACGAAGCTCGAAAACCTAATTAACAAACATAATCCTGGAGAACCGGGTTTTGGTTCCTAGGTAGAGCTCATGCAAAGCACTGTTGCTTAGGACACACAACATTTTAACTATTATAAATTTATGGTCGTAGGAGAGGAATACTTAGATGTCTTTTTGTGTGGGTTTAGCGCTCGACGTACGTACTTTCGGTCGTTTTTTATATTTGAATAGACCACACTGGACTCTGGACGGTGGGACGATTTTAACCGCCCTTTCTTTTCCCAGCTTGGCTCCTTCTACCCGAATTTGGATCCGGGATCTAGTTAAGGTTTTATTAATAAATTTAAGTCTCAAATTACAAATTTACGGATAAAAAATATAATTAAAAATTAAAAAATTATAATTGTAAATGAAAATTACATTTATAATATTTTAATTTTATAGTTAAAATTTTATAAGTGTAATCTTTATTTATAGTTACAATTTTTATTTTTTAATTATATTTTTATCTTCAAATTTAAAATTTAAAATTTAAAATTTAATTTTAAAAAAAGCTTAAAAATACCTTAACTATGTCCCCTCCAATCCTAAAGACAATTAGAGAGGAACCAAATCCCCTTCTACCCATTTTCCCGTGGCCGCGCAATTTATGCCATTCTTTGAAGTGCAGGCGTCAGATTTAAATTCCCATTACTTTTTTATGGTTTGGTGATAAGTTTCAATATAATATAAAAGAGTTTTTTGAAAAAGTCAAATGACAAATGGGATTACTCTCGCAAACTCACAACTTTGTAGACATAGAAAAAAAAAAGATATAATTATTTGTTTTATGATATTGGATTATCAAAATTATTTCACATATGTTAGTTGTTTGTTTTTCATTTGTATGTATAAAGTTCAAGCATTATTATTACTGAAAGGATATCTTCCTCTGCTTAAGATGGCACGGTTCATGTATTCATACTCCTTTCAATTTTTTTTCCTTTTTTCTTGTTTGGGTCTAATATGATTTAAGGTTAATAGATTCCTTCGATTATAAAATATCCAGTTGTTTGGAAGGACTCGAATGAGTCAGTTCCTTGTATTTAATTATAACGTATTCTAGCAAAAAAAAATTATAATTAGGATATAATCATCTATAATGAAGATCTATTCTCCTTTTTCAAATTCTTTATTCTCCTCAAGGAGATTCTCTGTCGTCCAATTTTTTAGGTAAATCTTTACTTATCCTTCAGTATCCGTACTAATAATATTGAAATAACATATATGTAATTATTTATAACCATTTTGCTAAAAAAAACATTATTTTACTAACATACATTGTGCTAGGAACTACTGAGCATTAACAAAAATATCAATATGAATTCAATTAATGTAATATGAATGTTATATGAAACTATAGTGTCTTCTTTTTCTTGCATAAAGCAAACTTACGTAAAAGTCACTTTGAATGATAAATTGTTTTCTTGATAGCAACAGCCAATAGATTTCAAAGTGTCATCTAAGAAGTGGACCCTTTAGGCTGTTGTGTTGCGCCATTTGTATTTTGTAGTATTTGAATGTGTAGCCATTGGTTATTATTAGAGGTCACAATCCATGTTAGGCACACAGTTCATACGACCATTTAATCTTAGTTCAATCGGATATACGTACGAGATGTAATCTGGAACCTGAATAGCTGATAAACACTTCTCACCTACCATATATTCGCATTCCCCTAGAAATTTCAGAGTTCATATTCATGGCATTGACATACCCGCATATATATCAGAATTCATGGAGCATCTCGCTTTCCCCTTTCTCCTCTTGTGCTGTCTGATTGAATAAAGTGGCCCCAGAAGTTAATGGCCTGAAAATGATGGATTCCATCAGGCAAGAGGATTTGGCCACACAACTTGGACATTTATGTAGATCTGATATTGACAATCAAATACTGTGTAAGATTATTGGATCTCCAACCTGGAAATTTAAAACCAATTTAAGAGTACAATCATTCGAAGTTAAAGAGGATTCTAATACTCTTTTACGGAATTATGTAGTGTTCTATAAACCAATCCCAACTAAGGTTAGAACCACCCAAGACCTAATCTCAAACTCTACTGTTTCTCCGAAATAAGCAGTAAGCATCAGAGCCGGGCCATGATTATCGATTCATTTTTGGCCTTAAACGATAATAAATTACAATTTAAAAATTATATTATTGATCCTCTAATTATATAATAATTTCGATTTGGCTCTTCTAAGTCCACAGTTTTTTAATCTAAAATGATTAAATTTTGCTTCTCTATCATATTATTATTTAAAATTTAAAGTTTGTTAATAAATAAATAACAAACTTTCAAATTTTAGATGAATAATGTGACAGAAGAACAAATTTAAATTACTTCAAAGAATTGGCATGAAACATAAATTACTATAAATTCAGAGATATTAAAAGTGTTTTAAAATCATAAATTACTCAACAATAAGTAACATTTTGGTACTTGAAAAGTAATGATATTTCCGAGTTAAACAATAAGTGAATAAAGGGCCTCCATTAGGGCATTCTTGGATTTTATTAGAGATAGAAGGTAACAATATCTCCGTGACACTATGCACTAGCAACCTGTTGAATAACTGAATTCAGATGCTTTGAAATTAAAAGCTAGTATAGTACTTCTGAAATAAAAGAAAGATAAGAAGAAAAGAATGTTTGATTGAAAATAAAAGAAATAAATCTTATACATATTTTTTTTATGTTATTGTTTTTCTTATTTTATAGGTGTTTTACTAGTTTCTGACTTCAAAAGATCAAAATTATTGGATAACTACTAAACAACATAACTGCACACTCTTGGACACACGCTCATACTCCCCAACATTTTTATACTTCATACTTAGAATGTAGATAGAATATGATATCAAATGAGTTAACGAGTTTAATTTATAGGTGATATTTCATGCCAAATTTTTAGTTTTAGTTGCTCTAAACTATTTCTCAACATTGTTTGGACGAATATGTCTCTCTTTGTTTATATATATCTTTGATGGAGTCAAAATTCAGAATAGAAAATCATAAGCTTTGAAATGTGTATACTATAATATTCTTAAAGTAAGATTTATTCCCTATAAATATTGTAAGGTGTTGATAAAGTTGTTTTTAAGAGTTATTCAGAACATTGTTGAAAGATAAATACAATAAATAATGGATCTCTCACCTTTTAAAGTATAAATTATAGTTTAGAAAATTTCGGAGAGTAGAGATTTATTCTAAAAGTTTATACTATATATGTTTAAAATTAATTTTTTATAAACTAATTTTGAGCCATCATGTTTCTTTATCAAAATCAAATTTAAAATTTAGTTTTAAGTAATGATATGATAGAATATTTTTAGTTTTTTACTCACTCCAATAAAATACCTAATTATTTATATAAAATAACATAATCATTTGAATCAAAAGATATCAATAATTGACAAAATGTCTAATTTTTTTGTAATTTTTCAACTGATCAATTAACAACTCATAAAAATTAGTTTATTATTGTGCATATCTTAATCAATTAGTTCGTTAGACTAATCAATTATTATTATATAAAGTCAACCTAGAATTCTTTTTTTTTTTTGGTATCAATTAACTGTTTTTTATGCCACTTAACTGTTAGTTCTTAACCAATTAACTATTTACACAAGCTAGTTGACTAACACAAGTACTTGAGCTTAGTTTATTATGGATTAGGTTAGTCAATTGGTGTTTTCCAAAGGCAAACCTTCTTATATTTGTAATGTCCTAGTCAACGTGTTCCATTTCATGGCTTCTTGCCAAACTTGATTTTTTTCGTTAGCTTTTCAAACTATTCTCAACAATTCGTAGCTTCCATCCCATTTGCTCAACTTGTTGCTTTCCTTTCCATTTTTCCTAGCTAGTCCCTTAAAATCCTCAAACACTTCCACAGCCTCCACAAAACGAACATGATTATGGCTTTGGGAACACCAGCCTTTACCAAAACGACAAACATTTCTTATTCGTTTTGTTCTTGACTGTGAGCACTTAATTGTCCGAGCGTTTTAAGATGCAACTAGGGGGCTGTGGAGGTGTTTAAGGGTTTTGAGGACTTGAGACTTGTTAAGGGGTGGTTTAGGTGTGGGAATACAATCTAAGCCCAGGGAAGCATTCTAGGTGCACCAAGCTTAGATAAGGCAGCGAAGGGATCAAGTTACAATCTAATGGGAAGGCTGTTTGGTGACACAACAGCTTTCATTAGCCACCTTAGAAATAAATGGACACTATTATGATAAAACCAAATGTGGGGATCAAATTTTAAACATTTGAAAAGTATATGATAAATTAAAAAAAAAATTATAAGGATCAAATTAAAAATTTAGTTAGATATAGGGATCAAAATAATTATTTTTTTGATCTAACAATCTTATCATTGTTGATTAGATAAAGTACCATTATCATTATTATAAAATTTTCTTTTGAAAGTGTCAAATATTAAGACACACATAAATCAATGGACGAGGAGGATACAATGCAGAAGCATATCTTTTTACTCAGTTGAATTAAAAAGAAAAAACTTTTGGTAACAAAAAATTGTAATTAATAATTCAAATCTTAATAAAATCTCATAATATTATAAATTTATTCAAAATATAAATAAATAAATAAAATCTTAATGTAAAAATTTAACTACAAAAACATTTTTGATGGAAATGATAACAAAATAAATTATTAAATATTAAATTATGTATTTTAAATTACATTAGACAACTTAATTTTGGGCCCCAAATCACACTGATAAATCTTTTCTTTTTCTTTTTTCCAACAACTACTCAGCCTTCTTGTTAAAAACTTAAAATCAAAAGTTATTTGTAAATTGACCCCTTTTTTTTTTTTTAAAGAAAAGAAAGATATAAAGACGGAAATTTCATTATTTTCAAATTTACTCTCTGTTTTTTTGGGCCAATTTTTAAAATTTACCCATGTGATATCATTAGAGGCATGGTGAGGGAGGAAAACGGATCCCCATTTTGTTTTTGTTTTTTCTTTTTGGGAGAGGGAGTGTTTTATGTATTTTAATTTGAATTGTTTAAATTTGAGTTAAATAGTTTATATTTTTTAAAAAATTTTGATTTTTTATTAAAAAGAAAAAAATATAAGATAAAAATAATAATATTTTAATTATAGACTTAAAAAAAATTAATTGTTTAAAAAAATTAATATATATATATATATATATAGACTACCAAAATCGATGGTCTTATGTGCAGGAATCCAGAGGGGGGCAAAGAGCCTGTTTGAAACTGTTCTATAGAACAGTTTTTTTGTTTTCAAGAATAAAAAAATAAAAAAATTTGTTTGATAATGTATTTTTAATGAAATGTTTTGAAAAATAAAAAAATAAAATTTTATTTTTAAAAATAAAAAACTCAGAACACTTTTTAAGTATTTTGTAATTTTTGTTCTACAGAATCAGGTAAAAAATAAAAAATAATTATTTTTTAAAATAATAATTTAAATAAATTTTTTAATTTTTTTATTCTCAAAAATTTATTTTTAAAAATATATATTTTAAAAATATTAAAACAAAAATAATTTTAAACATGTCCAAAATCTTTCTGGGGTGTTCGCTAACCTCCTCGCCGCGTGGGTAGTAAAAACAAGCAAGCTCGTACTACCTCTAATTCCCCCAAACACCGTGTGACCTTTTCGCAATTGCAGTGAGTGGCGAGTACAATCACATTGAATCTGTCTGTTTTCGACTTTCCCGATATGCCTGTAAGTCCCTGTCTCTCGCTCTATGTCTCCCTTCGTTTCCCCTATCCCGATCTCGTTCTGAGCGAATTGTTTAGGATCAATAGTTTTAGGGTTTTCATTATCATTTAATTTACTTTGAAAACTTTCTCTGTTTCGCTTCATAATTCCATATGATGTAGGTTAGGACCTTCGTAGAGGTGGAGCCACCTAGCCCGCTCAGATACTTCATCGGAGCGGCCATAATGGTGATCGGAGTCGTATTGCCGGTCGGCTACATGATGTTCCGGAACAAGCGCGTGCCCTCCTCTTCGTCCTACTCTAAACAAACGTAGGTGTGCCTTCATATGCCGTTTACCCCCTGATTTCATACTTAATATTCATTTTTTACTTTGATCTTAAATCATCCACTTATTTGCCCGTTTCGAAATTTGTGGTTGCCCATTAAAAGTAATTTGTCGCTTAGAATGCAGCTAATCGGATGACTCGAGCTGATTGTTTATGTCCTTCGATCAAAGAAATAGAAAAGGAAAAGTTGGATGTTTAGATCTGTAGATTCGAAAATAGGAATCTGAATGCCGTACTGTAGATGAGAGGATATTGAGGAGTGCTAAATCTTGTTGACACTAATTGATGACTCTTCTGTGTTAATTCAGGAACAAGGTTTTGATATAAGAGAATGGTGAGAGGGGCTCGGCTTTAGTGGATTTAGATTTGTCACTCATTGTGGTTGGAGGTGAATGATAAGAGGCTTCACCAGACCTCTAATTATTTCATTTGCAAGTGGTTTTGTTCACCAGATTCTGAGCTCTGACATCAAGAAATTATATGCATGCGGCATTCATTCCATTTTGACGCCTGGAATCGACCATTGTGTACCTCACTCATTTTTATTTCTGGTAAGAAATTTTCCAACTTGATGTGTTATTTTTCTGGAGGAAAAATAATGGTCTGACTGTGTTGGTCTTTGACTATTGATCATGTGGTCATTTTATGTTATGATTGATACCCTTGCTGGAATGTCATAGATTTATCTTTGAGGGGGGATATGAAATGTAAATTTTGGTAGCAATTCTAATGTGGGATTTCATATAAAGGTTAGTTCCAGCTGTTCAAAGAATTATGCGGCTAAAATAGGTTTTTAATTTTTCAACTTTACCTCTACTGTTAATTTTGTCTTTTAATTTTAATTTAATCTTTTAATTTTATTTTAAGTTATGCTTTCATCTTTAATTTAATTTAATTTATTTTAATTTTAATTTACTTTAATTTAACTAATGCTCTCAATTTTTTTTCAATCTCTATGGGTATTGTCTCTGAGGAGCTAAAGTTACCACCCATGTCTGAAAATAATATGCTCATATTATTTACAAAATGCGGTAAATAGTGATAGTGATAGAAAGAGTATTATAAAATGTAAACAAGAAGTTGTTAAAGTTAGCAATGATCTACAAAGGACTTCTTGGTTAAGCATGTAATCTGATGGTGTTAAACCAAAAAAAAAAAAGTTGAATAGTTTTTAAAAGTTAGTCAAATTAAAATAAAATTAAATTAAAGGATGAAAGTAAAACTAGAAAGAAAGTTAGGGAATTAAATTAAAATTTAATGGAACAGAGAGAAAAAAGTAGAATCTGAAATAAAATTAAAGAATTGAATTAAAATTAAATGAAATTAAAAAATAAAAATAAAATTTTAAGTAAAATTAGGCATCAAATAGTACATTTTTACAAAATTGCAACTACATTTGTAATTTATAATAAATGCTAGTAACAACTAATCCCGCTTGATGTTGAAACTGATTTTGCAGCATGCTGCATATAACTGATGGGAATGGTCGTAGGGCGTGTTTTAAAGGGCTATACATGTGTCTCAAATGCAAACTTTTTAATAGCAGTTAAAATTTTTAAAATATAATTTTTTAGTTTAAATTTTTATTTTTACAGTTATAATTTTTGTTTTAATTAAATTATTTAATTCTTAAAAAAAAAAAACCTCCTATAACAACCCCTGTAATAGTCCGTATCGCCGGGGGTCCTTATTCCTGCGGAAGTGGTCACCGATAAGTACATCGACAATACAGGTGATGATGAGGATCTCATGTATAATTCGGTTTGTGCTTTGAGACTCGATAAATTTAGATGCTTATTTGAAGCTTTGTTGTGGAGAAATGATATGAATTTTAAAATATTATAAATATTAATTATTATTTATAGAATAATATGTAGTTTATTTTATTAAATTTATTATCATAATTATATTTATTAATTGTACAAAGTTAAACTAACTCTAAAAGTTATTAATTATTGAATAAATTAATAAATTAATAATTAAACATAGTATGTTTAGTAAAATATTATTTTATATTTTAATAATTATTATATTATAATTAAAATTCATAAATATTTTGACATTTATATTACCATTACAGTACCATCATGGCGACGTAAAAGCTGTCTTTCTTCCGAATCGGCGTCTGCTGACGCCGGAAAGGGATCCGGTAATAATGTAGCGAGCGGCTAGGATGTGTTTACCTTCTTAATTGCCATAAAAAGAGAATCTATTATATTGTATTTAGTTGATCCTAATTTCTGAATCCTTGTTGCAACCGACCTAGCTTCTGCCCAAGGGAGAAAGGGGGAAGAAAGACTAGAAAAAAGGTAAGAAAATTTTGGATTTTTATGAATTTTTTTTTATAATTATTTTTTTATTTTTGGTAGTAGAATTTTTAATTAAAATATGATAAATATATCTTTTCAATAATAATATGATAAACATATAATTTTTATACACAAAATGTATAATTTTTTAATTAAAATTTATATTTATCATATTTTAATTAAAAATTTATGTACTTATTACATTTGAATTAAAAAATCTGATTAAAAAATTACATTTAAGCTTAATTCTTTTGAAAAATGTGATACTCATGATTATCAAAGTAAAATGTCAAGGGATGTTCTTATAATAGTGAATACTAATGCCTCGTTTAACACGTTATATAAGATAATGGTTCATTGTCTAAGTAATATTAAATAATATTGTATAAGTTATCCATCTTATAATATTTCATATTATCATATATTTATTGTATTAATGTTTAACATTTGAAATGATAAAACATATTTTATAATATAATGAAAATAAAATTTTATAAACATAAATAATATTATACTTATAAATAATAATTGTAATAATGACAATAATAAAGCGGTAGCACGGTAATAATAACGATGGCAGTGACAAAACAATAAAAGTGATAGTAATATCAATAATGATAATAGTAATAAGATAAAGTTGATGACAGTAATAATAGTGCAGCAAAAATGGTGGTAGCAATGTGGTAGAAATAATAATGGCAATTGAGAGCAAGTAGGTCCAGTAACTGGTCACTGGATTAATCAAAGCACTAATTTTACGTTTTATTAAGTTCACCGTGATAACAGCGGTTGAGTTGAATAGGTAATAATTGAATATATATTTTTAAAATTTTATATATTAAAATTTTATTATAACAAATAAATATTAATTAATTTTAAATATTTAGTTATTAATTTTATATTTCTTGATATATTTAAAAAGTTGTTTTTTAATTGAAAAATAAAATTTAACCATAATTAAAATTTAAGAATATTTAATATTAAATTTTAGAGTTTTCAAATTATATTAAAAATTAAATAATAGAGTAATGAATAATTTTGACCAAATACCTTGATACCTAAAAACATTGGTTTAAAAATCAAATTGGAGTGACCAGTTTGACTGGGAATAAGTCATTAATCCAGTTCAATTAATTAAGAAAACTAATCAACTGAAAAACCTGTTAAAAATCAGTTGAACTAATAAAAAACTAGTTGAAGTGATTAAAAATTAGTTTGAATTAATTTAAAACTTTTTCTTTTCTTTTTTAAATATTTTTCTTATATAATAGAATAATTTATTTTGAATGAATTTTAAAAATTAAAAATAAAAGATATTAGAAGAAAGAAGTGATTAAAATATTAAAACAAAAGAGAAATAAAAAGTATATACTTGAGTCTTTTTTGTGTTTACTGTCAATTATATCTTATCTTATAATAACATTTTTTTTCAAATATCAAATTGTTTGACCAAAATTGCTATTTTTTTAGGTTTTTTAATAATAAGTGAAATCTTAATATAATTTAGAAGATTTAAAATTTTAATATTAAATAATCGTAATTTTTAAGCATAGGTATTTTTTATTTTGTCAATTAAAAATATTTTTTAAAATATTAAATTAGTAATCAAATATTTAAAATTTATTAATATTTATTTATTATATTAAAATTTTAATATATAAAATTTTAAATATATATATATTTAATTATTATTGTTTGACTATAATTCGACTAATAAACCATAAAGTTTTTATCGGTTCAATGATAAGTCTATTTTTAAAAATATTATCTAAGAAAAATGTTACTAAGAGATGAAAAATAGTGGAAAACAAATACCAAAAATGACAAAATATATACTTTCTGTTTCACTTATATATATATATATATATATATTATAAAATTTTTTATATTTCAAACTTCTCTCTTTTTTATTGCTTTTAATTTTAGTTTTTAAAAATCTATCTAAGATAAAATGTACTGTTTTATAAGAATAAATATATTTAAAAAATTCAATGAGTTAATTTTTAATTGATTTTTTGACATGTCAATTTTATATATTAATCAAACTAATTTAATAATTGATTCATTAATTTTTCAATCAATCCAATAGGTGGTTTGATTTTCTAAACCAAGGTACTAATGGTAATGATATAATAATATATTAATGAATGAAGATAAAAATATTTTTGTCTTTGAAATACTTGTTATAAATTTTTAACATGACTTACCCTTCTTTTGAGTTAATAGTTTTACACAATACCCATCAAATGACCTATAAACATTAATTGCATTAGCTAATATTATCCTACCAATCTTATATGATGCAATGATGACACCCAAGTGTTACTACTATTATACTACCTCCGGTCCTGTTTATAAGAAAATTTGAAGAGATTTTTTTGGTTCCAAAATATAAGAAACATGGTATATTTTTTTATTTCACTAAATAATAAATTTCTTTTTTACCCTTCATTTATTGTTACATCTAATACACTTAACAATGCATAACGTTTTCCCATGCAAAATAAAGATGGGTAAAATAGGAAACAATTATCAAAATTTGAACCTAATTAATGAGTTAAATTAATATTAACTGTTTTTCTTAATACCAGTGAAACAGTTTTTTGTTTCTTATAAATAGGACCGGAGGGAGTATGTTATCAAGAGAACTAGAATCCCTACTTATCTTTTCTCTATTCATCCCCTACTCATCTTGATTTCAACCATTTAGATCAAAGTTAAATGGTCCAGATTTGATACTTTTAATTTTTCATATTTTTTATGTTTTATTTATTTCAAAAAATAAAAAATGATCTTTTAACTATCAATTTTAAAAATAATAATTTAAATTAAAAAAATTAAAAATATTAAATATTAAATCTGAACCATCCAGATCAAATCCAAATGGTCCAGATTCAGAGGAGTACTTGTTCAAGGGATCCAAGTCCACTATTAAGTAATATACAAAATCATAATTAAGTTAAATTTTAAAGAGTAAATTATGCTAATTCTTTTTATAATTTGCTTAAATTATATATGATGCCTTTTTAAGGGGAAAAACTAAAAACAACAATTACACTCAATTCTCATTACATTTTGATATATTTTGGAAAGACCTTCTCTCATTTATTTCCTGTCAAAGTTCACTTTTTACATCATATAAGGTTGTATTTTTATTTTTCACATGATAATAAAAATAATTAAATAATTTTATTTTTGATAAAATACATTTATAAAAATTAATTTCATTGACAAAATAATTGGAACAAAGTCAAATGTGATTTTGAAAAAGGAAAAGAAAAATAAGTGTACTTTAATCAAATTTCAAAATAAGTTAATATAATTTATTCAACTCTAAATTTTATGAAAAAATTACTTATTTATAAACATGAATAAAAATAATATTCAATTTTTCAATACTAAATTTTAATAAATATCTCCGTCGAGGGCACCTGAAAATATCAAAATCACGGAGATTTTCTACATAAAAACCGCACAATTAAATTCCCACTCGGTGTGACTGAATGCAGTTTCCTCTGAAAGCAGAATTGAGTTTAGCAATATCAGAGTAATATGAAAAGAATTTATCCCGGGCACAATTAAACCCTTTTGCTAAATGACGTGGTTGATGCCCCCCGTGCAGAAGCCACTGCATACCCAATTAACAAATAGAAGGAACCGCGGACAGTTTTGACTGATCACGAACCATTCCACTTGCCCAGAGCCTCACCAACACGAACTCTGTCCCCACGTCTTACAGAGAAGTTGAACTCCGGTACTGGATCCCCTTCTTCGAGCAGTTTCGAAATGGAAGCTTGGAAAACAAGCACAACTGTCGATCCCATGTTGAAAGCACCCAACTGAGGATCAGGAAAAGACTAAACTGCATTATGCCAAACCTATGTGATAGTTCATTAGTTAAGTACCGATAAACAAGCAAAGAGCTAAGAAATCCACCAGTGCGTCAACAATCTCTCTCTACTTACTAGTAGCCATTTTGTAGTTATTTTGTTTAAGTTATAACTGAGCATGAAGCACGAAAGTTCTTAAAGACAATCAAAGTCTAACCTCATCTCCCTTCTTTAGCATCTTACCAACACCATCAGGTTTATAAACCCGTTCTTCAGGAGGCTCCGCGTAAAGAAACTTCTTCCTTGGCTTGTTGGTTTGGAGTTCAGGCTCAATGAAAAGCTGTCGTGTCACAGTTTAAACTAAATTCATCAATGAAAAGCCCAGTCCATGACATGATATTATCAACAATAAATACAAACATGTCATCCCTGCCTGTGTGTTCAAAAGTCTGCTGGTTTATATTTTTCAATCGAGTAACATTATATTTAGAAAGGAAATTTACTGTTTATTCACATTTTGAAACCAATACACATAAACATAATAAAGCACGCTGTAACACGTGTACTTGTGTCATGAGCTTGTTTTTGAAAAAAATAAAGATAGACTTGCATAACTGTATTAGCCTTGTTCCAGGGTAACCAGTCCTCTCAAATATATTCCAGGAACATGCTGTAGCATTTGTTATGTGTTTGTGTGTTAAATATATATTAAATTAGGATGTTGGAATAGTTTTAATACAGCCACAAGGAACCATTTGACAAAAAAAAAAAAACCTGGATTGACCCAATATTTGTGGCACCAATTGCTGCAAGTGACATAAATCCTTGTTGACATAGACCTTCAAGAACAACCTGGCCAAAATAAGGAGAGAATCAATAAGACGATAGGTGATCATAAATTAAAGAGAGAAAGATCGAAGATGTTAATCATGGTGTCATAAATTGAAATCATTCAAGAGCTGCACAAATCAATAACATCCACAGCACATAAATAGCTAGCCTAGCGCAAAATTCCCAAGAGAGTTGACACAGAGGATTGAATGTTCTGTATAACTAGAAAGAAAGTTAATCCAGTTTTGAATTATAACTATTCAGTTGAAAATATAATTATTTTTAGAGAATGATATTCAAATGATAACAAAAGGGAAAACCACAGCATGCATGCCTCATACTTCCACAGCAAGTGGAAGAGATTGTGGTCCCTATTTTTTTTATCAAATATTCAAATTTTCAAGAGGTAAAGGATTCTAAGTTATAGATCAATAATACAAGGCTTTGAAAAGAGAGATAATACGAGTAGATAGACAGACACAATAGTTGAATTTGTCCTTTGCAGTTAAAATTACCCTTTCATTCTCAATATATAAATTTCTTATTGTTCTTGTAGCACGTTCATTCATGGGATAAAGACGCCCTGCAACATAAACAGAAAATAAGAATTTGAGAAAAGATTGAATAAAAACAGAAAAGTGTCTGACAAAAATTAACGCGAGAAATTTGCAAATCTGGTTCTAGTACTTTTTTTGGGGACATCCTATTAATTTTAATGGTTATTCATAATATAACTGAAGAAAACATCTTAATTTGTCAAGCAAACACTTACAACCCACAATTTAAAAACTGCAATTGCACCTATCAATAATTTAATTTAAAAACAAAAAAGTAGCGCCTCTTTCCTAACATTCCTGTCCTCTTCTGAATTTGATTGCAGGAGATGTAATCATTAACAGATAGAGTAGGTTCCTACTTGCTACCCCATCTACTGATATAACTGTTTATCTAATATATTGATGATCTCAAATTCATTACTCATAAAAAAGAAAAGAAAAAGAAAAAAGAAGAAAACACTATTTCAATGGAGGAAAACTACAAAAACAAGTTAATGATGAAGCTTTTGTTCGATTCCTTACAGGGTAAATTCCTAACAAAATAACTTGGTCGTTTACAATAAACAGAAGAATTCTTGACCAAGTGATAGTCTCTCTTCAATTCAAGGGCTAACAAAGGCAGCGACATCATATGTAAACTTTTCTGGAAATGAATGTTTCTGATGGGACTCAATCAACCCACGCAGCCCCAATATGTAGCAGGAGACCAAAGGGAGTGAAAGAGAGAGTGAAAGGTGGGACTGTTGGAGAGAAAAGAGGGACTGATGGTTCAGACGAAGGTAGGAATGTTCATAACCAAAGAAGACAGAGAAATACAGGGATAAAAGGGGTAACTCATGATGGTAAAGTGACAAGCGCAGTTTGAGAGTAGTTGGAAATGAGTATTTGAAGGGGAGAGACTGAGGAACAAGAAGAGAAGGAAATTCTGGAAAGGGGATTGGAAGAGAGATAGCCTCTTGAAAGCTAGCATTTGTCTTGTGCCTCTTGTTCTTCTTGTTTCGGTTTCAACGTATCCATTTTAGTTGTTGTTAGTGTCATTGTGCATGTGAATCATTGTGTTGTTGGTGGGTCTAAGTGCTTTTTTGCTACTTTATTGTGTCTTATGAAATATTTATGTTCATATATTCCATTAAAGAAGAGTTTTGAGTTCTCTGGGTTGCCTCTAGCAGGATATCATGTGAGTTCGGAAGTATTGTACCTTGTGTCTGCAGCTGAAATTCCCTCTTAACCTTCAATACCAGGGTTATTGTGTACTGCTGTGGTGTTCAGTATATTTTAATATAGGGATTCTATCAATTTCCCCCACATTTTTCTGGAAAGAGTTACTATTTGATCATAACAATATATCAGTGACAATATCTCAGCGATAAGTAATATCCTAATACACACTCCTCATCAAAACAGATTACAATAGGAGCCATTCTCAATTTGTTTGAAAGTAAAGGTCTCATGAACAAAATCTTTTACCAGAAAAATGCCTGCGAACGAGAATGTTCCAGTCAGCTGGTGAATGTATGCGATGGTAGTCCCCAGGGTTTAAGTAAATCACACAGTAAAAAAGGCCTCTCTTTGGACTGCAATGGAAATTTTGATGATATATGAGCTTTCATAAATTACATTCATCCTATAGCAATTTAATAAGAAGCAGATACATTGGTTTTGTAGGGCCACAAACTAATGCAACATACACATTTTAGGAGAAACTAATTTACTTTTATGGCATTGGAAAAGAAGCACCAATATGAAGACTATGAAAATAATGCTGTATGAGAAGAAAATAATTTACAGAATTTGTATGTTACGTAGCTTACTCTACTCTCAATTTTCCTGTACTGGGTATTGTAAATGTAATATGATAAATTGACAATTAGAACACACTAAAAGAGAAGCCAGGCTCGGATCTTGGAAAGATTTGAATTTCCCCACACCTGTATTTTATGGAATGGTAAAGCTCCATAATATTTGTTAGAACCTGATGGACCCCCAATATATTCTAGATGATATAGCCATGGGACTAAGGGAAAGATATGCTGTGAGGATGTTGTGTAACTAACATGGACAGCTAGGCATGGGAATATGGAGGATAGAATGGGGAGGCTAATAGAATTTGGTTAGAGGCTTTTGGGGCATCAATAGGAGGCTTTGAGAGTGCAATAGTGAAGGGAAAATTTTTGGAGTGACTTTGGAAGATTTCTAGCATCTCAAATAGCTCGAGAATTTTCTGTCTTTTTGCATTTATTTTTGGTTTCTGTGCTTCAGTATAAAGGCAATTTTGCCTCTGTTTTACTATTTTATTCCATCAATTCCAGTATATTTCCCATCAGTCCTAGAGTGTTTGTTTAGGTTCCATCATTTTGGCACCAGTGCGGTGACAATCTAGGAAAGATCAGAACAAATAATGGAGGACAACAACAACAACAACAAAGCTTTTTCCCACTAAGCGGAGTCGGCTACATGGATCAATTGACGCCATAAACACCTATCGTAAATCATATTTTTAGACAAACCATTTAAATCTAAATCTCTCTTAATAATTTCTTTTATAATTTTTCTTGGTCTTCTTCTACTTCTAATTATTGGACTATTCTCCATCTCATTTACTCTCCTAACTGGGGCTTCTATAAGTCTCTTCCCCACATGACCAAATCATCTAAGTCCTGATTCTATAATTTTTTTCACAATAGGTGTGACTTCCACTTTCTCTCTAATGCATTCATTTCTAATCCTATCTCGTCTAGTGTGTCCACTCATCCAACGTAACATTCTCATCTCTGCAACATTGAACTTGTTCTCTTGTTGGCTTTTTATTACCCAACACTCAATTCCATACAACATTACAGGTCTTATAACTGTGTAGTAGACTTTATTCTTAAGTTTGAGTGGTACTCTTCTATCACAAATAACACCCCAAGCACTCCATTTCATCCATTCCGCTTAAATCTTATGTTTTACATCTTTTATTTCCCCATTATGTTATATGATGGATCCAAGATACTTAAATCATGTGACTTGTGGTAGGATATGTTCTCCAATTTTTACTTCTGCACTAAAAGTGGTGTGTCTCTTACTAAACTTATACTTCACATACTCTGTTTTACTTCTACTTAAATGAAATTCATGAGCTTCCAAAACTAGTCCCCACCTCTCCAACTTCTCATTCATTTCCTTTCAATTTTTCAACTAAGACAATATCATCTGCAAAAAGCATGCACTATGGTACCGGCTTTTGGATATGTTCAATAAGCACATCCAAAACTAAAATAAAAAGATAAGAGCTCAGAGTTGACCCAGATTAATAGTTATCGAAAAATCTTCCATAAATCCACCTTTTGATATTACACTAGTTGTAACCTCATTATACATATCTTGAATTGCTCGAATATAAGCTATATGAATCTTTTTTTTTTTAAGCCTTTCATAGAACCTCTCTTGGCACTCTATCATATGCTTTTTCCAAATCGATAAATACCATGTGTAAATCTCTTTGATTCTCTCGATATCTCTCCATTAATCTTCGTAACAAGTATATTGCTTCCATAGTTGACCTTCCTGGCATAAAATCAAATTAATTCTCTGTAACTTGAGTCTTTTTCCTTAACCTTCGCTCAATTACTCTTTCCCATAATTTCATAGTGTGGCTCATGAACTTAATTCTTGCCTATGACGAGTTTTGATGTAAATCATTTTTTCATAACCGGTCCCAAACCTGGAAAAAAGAGGAGGGTTGTGTTAGGCAGTTGACAGCCAACGTAAAATTTTGTCGAATCTTTATAACATGGACAAATAATGGAGGACAAAAGAGCAAAATTTGAAAGAGAATCTGCTGAGTAAAAAGGAAGCAAGATATGAAATACAGAAGGGATGAAAGAAATTATGAAGGATATTCTAAACTGCTCAAGGGAGATGATAAAGTGAAAAGCAAGAGGAAGTAGAGAAGGAACCTACCAGAGATCAACCATTAAAGCTTCCTCCATGTTTGGATGTCCCAGCTGAGCTAAAAGCTAAGGAAGTTCAGATTTCTCAAAATAATCAAGCCATCAAAGAAGAGAATTTTGAAGAAGGTGGAAGAAGATAGGTACGATTGAAGAATGAACTAGTTAAAGAAGCTTGTATTGATTTGTTTGCCTTCAAGAACAGCCCAAAAGAAGAGATAAAGTCAGAAGTTATCAAAATTTCTGAGCCAATGAAGTCAATCCAAGTCTCTCACTTGACAACTTCTCAGGAGGCAAATCGGGAATCTGGGGAGAAAATGGTTTCATTCATAGTGTTAGCATCAAACCATCCAAAAGGTATTTACTTCCTGCCCAATGCCAAAATATCTAGGAGCAGAGAGTGGGAGCGTTGCTTCCATGGGGATGAGACATTCTAGGCATGCAATTGAAGCAAGAGTCAATGATATCAATCTTTGAGCAGAAGAAGTCAACGACAAGGGCAAAGGGAAGGGGAGTAAATGGACCTTGGATCTTTAAATCTGCTAACAACTCCAAGGATTGTCACAATCTTGCACAACTTAAAAAAGTGAACAGAACTCAGAAAGCTTATCTAGCAGTCAAGCAGGACATGGTCTCCGGAAAATTGAACAGCTTGTAGAGAAGAAAGTTTCCTTGCTGCATTTCTTAGTTTAGTATCAAAAGTTAACAAAGATTTTCAGAGTTCTATACTCTCTGAAATCATATAATTCAAGCAAGAAAGTCATACAAATAAATAGTAGGAAGATGGCTACAAAGTCAGCCATTCAATCCAGAAAATCAAGGAGAAAATATTCTGAAATTAAACTACCCAATTGCCAAGATACATGGACAGAAAATCAGGAAGGATAAAGTTGACTAATCCTGATCTTATTAATAACAGAATAAAAAGAGAAATATTGATCCAAATCTTATTAATCCTAATCTCATAAGATCCGTGATTCTAACACTCCCCTTCAAATTGGGGAGTAAATATTTATCCAGCTTACAACTTAGTTCCTTACACTTGACACTTGGCATAGCGTTAGTGAGTTAATTAGTAATCTGAGCATTGATTGGGATTTAGGACAAGTCTACCATGCCTGATTTAATTTTTTCTTTGACAATGTAGCGATTGATTTTCACATGTTTAGTCCTATCATGGTAGATAGGATTTTTGGCAATGCCCATGGTAGCCATATTGTCACAGCACACCTTCATAAGAATTTCAACCTTAATTTCCAATTCTTCAAGGACCTCTTGTATCCAAATCCCCTAACATATATCTAGAGCTAGTGCTCAAAATTCAGGTTCAACACTACTCTAAGTGACCACTCATTGTTTTTTACTTCTCTCAGTGACAAGATCACCCCACACAAAAGTGCAATATCCAACAGGGCACCTTCAATCTGTAATAGATCTAGCCCAATTTGCATCTAAACAGACTTCAACACTTTTATGTGTCCCTTTCGGAAAGAAGAGACACTTTCCAAGTATCATTTTTTAGGTACCTTAAAATTCTGAAAACCACTTCCATGTGCTCCTCAATTGGCTTATTCATAAATAGGCTCACAAGGCTAACATGAAAGCTAATGTCAGGTTGAGTATGAGAGAGATAAATTATCTTCCCTAATCCCTTCTAGCTTCTGGTACCTTCCATAGTCAATTTCCAAGTTTTATTTTTCTTTAGAGCATTCAATTCTTCCTGAATGATAGATCTCCAGTCCTGTTTCCTTATTACCTCCTAAAAATTCTATGGTAAATTTTCAGCAGACATTAGTCACAAAAGCTTGAAAATTAGGTGACATTCAATCATAAGAAATAAATGACTCATGGGATGTTGAGTGCATAACCTTATCCCTTTCTCAACGCAATAGGTACTTCCAACTCATCATCAGTACTTGGAATAGGGGAAGATATTTGGCTTTGCTTAGCTACTGTGCACTTTTCCTCTGCTTTGAATTGCTGTTTCTTCCTCCTTGAACATACCATGATTTCCTTCTGTTTTATGGGATTAGGACAAGTCTTGGGTTCAGTGGGTTTAGCCGTGTTTGGTGCAAGGGCTTGGTTGGGCTCAAGTGGCACTATTTGAGGAAGGTCAGGAGCAAAATGGGATGGCACTTAAATTGGAATGATCTCGAGTTATGCAACAATGACAACATCATTAATTTCAAGTGCAATATCTTGCTTAAACAGCCATTCTTCACTTTAATTTTCACCTTTAATGAGTGTTTGGGAATAATATAGCTGATTCTAAAAATATGTGGCATTCATAGTGATTTAAATATTTTAGTTTTAGGTAAGTAGTATTTATAACCATTTTGGGTAGGAGAGTAGTCAAGAAAAATTCATTTAATTGCTTTAAGATCAAGTTTTCCCCCATGGTTATTGTGAACAGAAGATGTGCACGCAAAAACCCTTTTTGGAATTATAGGCGTAATTTGAGTGTTTGGATAGATTTCAAGGAGCTTTTGTTGAGGAGAGAGGACAAATAAAAGCTTAGAAGGCATTCCACTAATTACATATGCAACCGTAAGGACAACCTCCCCCCAAAAAACTTTTGGCACATTCATTATCCAAGCATAATGGATCTAGCAATTTCAAGAAAATGCCTATTTTTTCTTTTGGATACCCCATTTTGTTAAGGGGTGTTAACACATGAACTTTGATATATAATGCCATGATTTTTCAAGTATTGCCCACGTATAGAATTAAAATAATCCTTGGCATTATTTGTTCTAAAAACCTTAATGTCAATTTTAAACTAATGTTGGACAAGGTTAAGAAAGGCTTTGAATGTAGCACTTACTTCTGATTTTTCTTCAAGAAGAAACACCCAAGTTAAGCAAATATGATTGTCTATAAAAATTACAATCGGTGCACCACTTATATTTTTTTACTTTTGATGGACGCCATATGTCACTGTGCATGGTTGTGAAAGGTTGTGTGGGCTTATAGGTATGAAAAGGATAGGTATGTTTAACATGTTTGGAAAGTAGGCAAATTTCACATTGGAATTCAGAAGGATTTTAATTTATCAATTGAGGGAACATTTGCTTCATATAGTGAAAGTTTGGATGCCAAACCTATAATGCCATACCGTGATGTTGTCACTAGAGAGAGCACAAGTAAGCACAACTTTATTCCACCTCTCAGGTCTACTGATGTAGTATAAACTAGTGCATTCCCTAACATTGCCAATCTTCTTCTCCAATTCCAAATCCTAGAAAACACAGCCACTAAAATAAAAATTAGTCATGCGATTTTGGTCTCTTGCAAGCTTGCTAATAGACAAGAAGTTGCAAGTTAATTTTAGAACAAGAAGAACGTCCCTTAAGATCAATTCATCATTAATTCTTACTGCACCAATGCCACAAACTTCAATAAGGGATGTATCAGCAATTTTAAAAACTAAATTCTAGGAACAGGGCACAAATTCATCCAAGAGAGGCATTACCAGGGCAGAAATTCTCTCCAGTCTACAATCTAAGTATTGGATTTATGAACTTAAATGTTTAATGCTATGGAGAATTTACTTGACTGAGCAATGATTCTGGCCCCTATAACTTTGTTAGAAGAGGACTGATTCTAACCATGGATGGATTTACCAAGAAGATTCTCAATTGAAGCACATGCAGCTTGGGTGTCTATATTTTTCTAACAGAGCTCCTTCTCTTGCATGGACAAACCATTAAGCTCATATGCAGTATTTTGCTAATTATATTTCCTTTTATTCATTGGTGGCATTTCTAATTCATATCGCAACCTATCAAGAGGAACAAGAGGCCTTCCAACTCCTACACGCTCATACTCTCTAGCAATCATTGGGTAGCCCTTAAAATTGAACTTAGGCAAGGGGAGTTAAGTCTTCAAGAAAATCAGCGGGCATTTTAGAGCTGCGTCGCATCTCATCTTCATCCAAATGGAAGTCTTTGAGAAAATCAGCAGGCATCTTAGAGTTGCGTTGCATCTCTTCTTCAACCAAAGGGTCAACCTCAACCTTGACCCTGGGCTTGGTGTAGTCGTCATCAATAATTTCAGAAGCACTAGGCTGAGCATAAAAAGGCGGAGCTTCCAGCATCAGAATTTCTCCATTGTTTTGATCCATCATGGTTATGGTGTCAAATATGTGGGGATTCATGGCATGCCCTTGTAGACTCTGATACTATGAAAATTTTCAGAGTTCTGTACTCTCTGAACTCATAATCCATGGCAGAAAGTCATACAAATAAATAGTAGGAAGATGGCTACAAAGTCAGCCATTCAATCCAGAAAATCAAGGAGAAAATATTCTGAAATTAAACTACCCAATTGCCAAGATACATGGACAGAAAATCAGGAAGGATAAAGTTGACTAATCCTGATCTTATTAATAACAGAATAAAAAGAGAAATATTGATCCAAATCTTATTAATCCTAATCCCATAAGATCCGTGATTTCTAACAAACAAGAATATATTCATGTTCTTCATAATAAGAATAAATTGGGTTATTCAAAAAACAGAGAAAAAAATTCCAACCCAAAAAAAGAAAAAAAAAAGGTTGGTACCCAATAAAACCTCAAGTAATGAGGCAAAAACAATGATGACAGCAACAATAATTCAACATTTTCAGTTCAGTTTCCTCCTAGACTTGCAAATATGGATTATCATATGCCTTGTGATATTCAATTAACAGTAGATGCATGGTGAAAATGTAGGAGTTAGTTTGAGCGAATTAGCTAGGAATCAATCATCAATTCCCTTCAACAATTTGATCCTGGACAAGGTGGCAGGAGGCAATTAGAAATACAAAATCTAATTACCATGATGATTTAGGGTCCCAAACTTTGGGAGAAGCTAATGAGAGACTCCACCATGATCTGTTTTTCTTCTCCTCAGTAGTGGTTATTGATTCAATATGCTCCTCATGCATATTACCATCAGCTACTGTCGGAAGGAAGTGGCTTGCACCTAGAAGAGAACAAACAGAGTATGAAAATCCTTTGACTTGTTCAATCATTGCACCTGCTCCTTTCAACTCCCCAAATCGTAAAACTGTACCGTCCACGGGACTAACCTGCAGATGGTCAAACACGTTATGTATCAGCTGACAATGCTAACAGAGGAAACTGATAGGAAATTTGAGATTTCCAAAAAGCTGTTACCAGTTACCAGACATTGTGGATCAGGGTCAATGGGCCTGGAACCTTCTTTCAGAGTGCGAACAAAAAAATCCCTTAAAGAGGCATACTTGTCTAGAGGTAAAGCAGCTTCATCTAAATCTAGATATCAGCAGGATCACATTTACATATAATGTAGTGAAGAATATTAGAATAAAAGGTAGGAGAGGCAAAACAATCATACTTGAATGAAATGCCCGAGCCCAAGCTCCATACACATATGGTCTTACCCACACTGGAATTTCCTGAATATTTTTCCTTAATAGGTAAAGTCATGTAACTTCAAGAATATAAAAAGATGATAGATAATATTGGTATTAAAAATAATTTTAAAAATTTTCACTGGACTGGAAAGATTATCCAACACACAATATGAATTTGCATCACTCAAGATAAGAGGGAAGCAGAATTATCAAGGAGAAAAACAAAATTACAACTGCAAGAAACAAATTTAACTTGAGGTTAGACAAAAACATCAATAAATATCAAATATGATAATAAAAAAGATTTAGAAGACTTCTTACCATGCTTGTCAAGTATCCCCAACATCTAGACATTGAACGCAGAGGCAGCAATCTCAAAAATGTAGCCTATAGTTGACCAGGTCATAGAACATATGTCAAAGCCTTAAAACTGACATATTGGTCAGTAAGACAGATAAATGAAATAAGGACAACCAATTGTCCTTTTATATAAATATATATTTTTTTGGGGGGGACGGTGGGGCCAGTTGTGTATTGCTACCTTAACATCAGGTTGAAACTCCAATTCAATTCCTTTCTCCCGCATCTCTTCAATCTGCCACAAAACAAAACACATTTATTTTAGAGATAGGTAACTATAATATAAATCCTCAGAAACTTCATTTTTGTAAATAGGTAACATATGCTGTAAATTCAATTTATGAAGCAACGCATCTGAAAGAATCCCAACATTATGCATAAAAACAAAGTTAAACATATGGCTCCACCAGCAATAAAACTGCAACTGCTAATCTGCCTTGAGTGTTGCAGAAGTTTTCTCTTCTATTTCCTCTCTGCACTCCTTTTGCAATGTGTCCCCAATTAACAATGGTATATAGAGAATGGAGAGGAGGACTCTGATGTGATTAGCCCAAATGTCAATGATCAATCATTCGTGAAAACAAAGATGATCCAACGGTAAAGGAGGTCTTCTTCTTATTTTTTTCCCTATATCGGAAGGGAAGGGGGGGTTTGGGGCAGTTCTGTTGGTTCCAATATGGACGGAGACAATGCCCAGTCCAGTTTTTTTTTTTTTAACAGAGAAAAAAAAAGAAAAGGACAGAGATACCAAAACTTGCTCTAGGTTTTTGGAGTAAGCAATGACTTATGAGTTATCAAAGTGCACCTTCTTGTCATCATATAGTCGACGGGCATGGAGTGCACCAAGCATAAATATGGCAGCTACTGTTGCACCAGGTACAAGAAAAGAATCACCTGCACACTCATAGCCATAAGCTCCAAGTTTCTGAACATGGACAATATATAAAACATGACAATCACAAAACATCATTTAGACCAGCTTCAGTATCTTGAGGGTTTGCAGAAAAATGTCCGGATATCCCACGTTATAAAGATTAAGGCAATGGCAAGATAATTTCTAAGAGACAGACATATAACTTACCAGTTCTCACATTACTAATTGCTATCTGAAAAGCTTAAAGCTATATGATAGACTGAAAATTTTCATCATTCACATTTTCAGACAGTTTTCCTTACACGCTGACCTAAAAGTCATCTTGCTTGATTTGTCCAACATATGGACTTCAGAATTTAAATTGGATTCACGCATTAAATTTCCGGATTTTACATTAACGAACAGAACCTGTGAATCACATTGTGAACATTCATAAAATTGGGTCAGAGCGACCATGAGGAAACTACCTTCATCGATCAAGTAGTAGGAAAACAAATAATATTTCGCAGGAAACAAAATACCCACAGATAAATATTGGGTGGGAACAACCAGAGAAAACAAAATATAAGCAGGATACAAGTTTAGCAGAAAAATGATATCAGGAGGAACAAGCGCTTTTACAGAAGCTAATATAGTGAAGTTATTGAGCTAGAGCACTAACTTAAAGCGAGAGACTTTCATTGCTCCTTCTTCACTTAATTCTTAAAGTTTCAATATAATTGAGGTTGCAATCGGAGACGCCACTGACCTTGAGAATTGCCACTTCCGCCATTTATAGAAACTCGAGCTTGAGCTGCTTGAAACTTTTTGACGAATGAAGTGAAGGAAAGAGACTGGTTAAGCAAATAATTGGGGCGCGCAAGGTGAGGGAATACAGGGAATTTGTGCGAAACCCTATATTTCATGTTTGCTCTTTTCCCCTCCGTTTATGGAATAATGCCGGCGCTGCTTTTGTGGTGGAAAACACACTTCAGGGGCAAAGCCTAGCTACGTAGAGCTATTCCGCCTCAACAACTCTCTTCATTGTGTGCTGTATTTAGAAGTGACTCTGTTGAGCCAGAAGCGGACTGAGAAGCCATGCTCGCCAAAATAGTGTTTAAATGAGAATGATATTTCAGACAATAAAATAGAAGGAATTGGAATAACTAGCATCAAACGGATCAAGGGATTTTCAAAAAAATGTGAGTATTGTCAAAATAAAAAATAAAAAAATGGGTTTTGAGAATTTTTTTTTTTTAAATGTCAATGAACAGTATTAACCAATAATAAATAATACACAAAAAATAATAATAAGATAATATATAAACAATAACAACACAATGTATACATAGTATAGTTATGACATGACATTATAAACAGTGTCAATAAATAATATTGAATTTACAACTTATATATATAATAGATAGAATGAAAATGAAATAAAATTTTATAATATAAAAGTAAAATATTATAAGAATAAAAATAATAATAATAAATGATTAAAATATTTTTGTAACCAACAAGATAATATAAAATTAATTTTTATCAATTTTCATAAAACTAAAAATGAAACATCACTTTGGTTTTGTTGGGATAAAATGGTCAATTGCCTCCTCTTTCTCTTTGTATCAATAACATGTAGGCATTATAGTGGGCTAAAATCAATTATTCTTGTTTTAAATAAAAATGAGCTAATTTATGATCCATGAGATATGCATTTGAACCTATTTATTATTAGTGATCATATTATTTTAGGTTGGATATCTAATTGATTAGTATAAATGAAAGTGCGGGCCCATAGCTCATAGGCCCATAATGGATGGGTACTAAAATTTAATATAAACTTTGCTAGGTCTTTTTTGTGTTCACGTCGAATTCTAACTCCACAACTTATTCCATTATAAGTTGTGATAGGGAGTGTGAGTCATAGAGAAAGTCCTAGTCTCTTTAAACCTTCAGGTATTCAGAATCAACAAGATATCCTAAATTTGTGACTATGTTTTCTGCAAGTAATCAATTCAATATTCTAATTTTCATGTAATTTTCTTCAATTTATTCTTGCATAACATTCCATAAATATTGTGATGGAATCGGAGGCAAGGTGACACATAATAGGAGATTTCTATTTAGGAATCCTTCTTAAGCTCACAAAAAAACATGACTTTATGAGTGGTTTAGTTCATTGTTAGATAAATATATTTTGTTTATATAATTTATATAATATCTCTTATATTTTTATAATTATTTTTTTATTTATTAAATTATCATTTTAATTATCAAATCAATTTTATAAAAGTAAGAATAAAAAAACTCTTTTTAATCTTATCTATCTTCACTTACCTTTTCTTTACATCCTCTTCACCTTTACATCTTCAAACCAAACAACATCTTACTTTGTTACCTCTTCCTTTCACTCTCTTTCCGCTGCTTTCTTTAGTGTCAAACATAATGTGAGAATGCCTTTAGTAGAGGATAAAGAATTTTAAGAGAATCAGAATAAAAGTAGAATAAAATTTTTTGATTTAAAATTACATTTTGGTATAACATGAAGAATAATAAAAATATTATTTTATTTATATATTTGATAGAATAAAAATAGTATAATAATATAAAATAAAATAAACAAATTACTAAAATATGCACAATACAAAAAATTAATAAAAAAATTAATTTTTGTCAATTAACCAACAAACAAAAACTCTATTGCCACTGGCACAGTCACTGTCACTTCTCAATCTCAAGTAGAGAATTTTAAACAATTGAATACACCACTATCAAGATTTTTACAAGTACATATAAGCACGTGAAGAGGGAATGAAGGAACCAAATTATCCATATACATAAAAACAAGCAAAGCAATTGAGACTTGAGCAAAGGCTAGTAACCGGTTCAGTCATTTAGGCCAAATGAGTCTTTTCCTTATGCTTTCTCTCGTAAACATATGCTTTCCATCCACATTTTAATGAAAAGCACAAGGGGAGGCATAAAAGCTGTGGCTTCCATCGGGGAAGGAGTATCAAGTCTATCAAACACGAATTTAAGATTTTTCTTCTCCCTTTGGATTTCTTTTTCACCATTTTTAAGTCTACCAAACACGGCATAAGAAACGCCAACAACTTAGCTAAAATCCTTCTTTCTTTCTTTTATTATTTTTTGAAATCGAAATCTTTTTTTTTTAAGAAATATAGTTCTTGGTTTTCATATATATAATTTAACTATTAATTTTATAAATGTACAGTCCAGTTTAAAAAATATATTTTTTAATTATTTAAAATTTAAAATTAAAAATATATTATTCAAATTTTATAAATTTTTTATTTGCTACACATTTGTCCTTATTAGTATATAATTCAAAAATTAACAAATAACATATTTAAAACTTTAACATGTAAATCATACATTTTAAGATTTAAGAGTTAAATAATTAAAATATATCTTTTAGTGACCAAAACTCTGCTTTTTTTTTTCGGGGTCTCTATTTCTTTGTATCATCGTAGCTGAAACCTTTCTGTTCATGCCTTCGTTGTTGAAGCTTTGAAGCCAATTTTAGAGAGGTCTATATTTACGAATCTGTAATCCAATACTTTCTAAGACAATAAGAAAATAAGGGGAAAATATGTTTGATTGGTTTTTTACTTTTTATTTTGTTTCCTTTCAAACTGGTGTCTTTGTGCACCATATTATATTATAGCTTCTGTGTTGGATTTAAGTCTCTCGTAATGATTATGTAAAGAAAGAGATAAATAAAATAAAAAACATTTTGTTAGTCATTTTTTTAAGGGACCTTAAAGGCCAAACAAGTAAAAAGAATTAAACAAAAAGCTTATAAAATATAGGCACCCCGAATTTCAAAATAAAGTTAAGACGTCAAACTATTAGTAAGAAATATCCAAATAAGGTGAATATTTATCTTGTACATACTTAAGTTAGCAAGATGATCAATACAGGTATTTCCTTCTCTATAAATATAATTGAAATGCACCTTTTACTGTTTTAGTTAACAAGGTTTGAATAATATAGATCAATTGATTTGAATAAGAAAAATACTTGAAATAATTATTGAGAAGTTGCACCAAAGAAGTCACTATGAACCTCAAATTCTCTAAAACTCAAACTCCAAGTAAGATTAAAGTTACACCGGATCATGGGTCAAGTTTTAAAAACATTTAAACTTGGGCCTAGTCCTATTTCCATAAATGAGTTTGGATTTATTAAAAACAGGCCAAACTCAACTTAACTTAAAAAATAATAATTTTTTTAAGCCAAAATAATAATGAGTTGGAAACAAAATTAAAATTAAGAGAAGTGTAACCAGAACTTATCCAAACATTTTATATAAGATGAAACCATCATAACAAAGAGAATAAATTTAGAATTTATCTAAGGATTATTGCATGTAGATCTTATAAATTACATATATCGAGATTACTCAATCTTAAAAATCTTCACAAAATCAATAGGTAGGGTAATGGGATATGAGTTTTAAACCCAAAAATCTTTATAAAGAACTACAACGCAAAGCAACAAGATTGAATCACTGTGCTAAATTGAAACATAAAACAATTGGATATGGTTAGAACCTAAGCTAAATCTTTTATGCAAGACCAAAACTTAGCAGAGAATCATTATTAAATTCTAGGACCTCAAAATTAATAGCAAATAGACATTATTAATTAATAATATAAAAAATTAATGGTAAAGTAGGTGAAAATATGATAAAATAATATTATTAATTAATAATATAAAATTTTTAATTATGATACAAGCAAACTCATGTTTTAATATAGTTTTAAAAAAGTTTGAATTTATTTTATATTTAGACATTTTAAAAATAGATTAGTTTTCTATTGAGTATTTTTTTTTAGATTTATATCTTTTTTTTTGGGGGGGCCAGATCAATTGCCCCAAGTAAACTCTTTAACTCATGATTAAAGTCTAATTGAAAATATCTCATAATCTTACAATGAAAAAAGAACAAAAGCCAAATTTATAAAATCCAAAACTCACCTCTTATCACTATTGCATATTAGACCACTACAGCTAACACCACTAAGCTTACCTTTAAAGGTCCATCACAATTCATTTATATCAGCCTACATTAGAAGCTATTCATTGCACATTAACAAATAATTGATACTTAACATAGTACAACTTGAGAAGCATTTTGAGCTTTCATAATTCTAACAAATTAATTTCACATAATATACATACTAGTAGAGTCACTTATATATGAATTATTAAAATACATAAATGTCTACCAAATATTTGGTTTGACATTTAAAGGATGCATCAAACATGCTTAAATTATACTATATATTTTTAAGAAATACTAGTTGTATTATTTTCATGTTTCAATGTTTTCATAAGCTATTTTGAATTCACTCATCTCACCCTATGATCTATAAAGAAGAAAAATACATGGCAATCTTCTAGGTCAAAGTAGGGTTGCACATCAACTTTGCTAATTTGGTGCTCGTTGGGTGAATCGGACTAATGGACTTAGGTGAAAAAAAAAATAGAGTTAGATAGCAGGCTAGCCATCTTAGCTCATTGGAAATATAAAATTTTTACAAAATATGAAGACTAAAAAAACAAAAATCTTTTTAGCAGGTATTTTATAATTTTAGCCAAAAAAAAAAAGTTAACAAATTATAAATAGTTAAAGGATTAAACTCTTATCAGACCCTTTATAAGTATAATTGTTACATTTTTTATGAGAGAAGTGAGATAAAAAAATATTTTTAGAGTTAAAAGAAACAAAATTCAAAATTAAGATAATAAACATATATTTTTGAAGAAAAATAAATAGGTAAAAATATTTGCTTTTGTCCTAAAAAATCACCCAAAAAAAAAAAGAATATTCCCACTATATTATTAGTCGTGAATTATTATTTTTTTAAAGTTTTGCTATATATATATATATATTTTCTATTTCCTTCTATAAACTTATATTTTTCTTTTTACTATATAAATTTGATAAAAATATATTAAAATGAGTAGTCATATATTTAAAATAATTAAATAATTATAAATATATAAATATATAGCATTCAAAATTTCTTTTTTTATTTTATGAAAAAGAAAGCAAAATTGATTCAGGCTCGACTCTAGGCCCTACCAACTCAGTTCGGTTTTAGATCCACCCGGTTAGCTCGAAGTCCTTTAAAAAACGCCGTCCGATTCTGAAGGGCCAATTCAAACTTCCTGCTAATTCGACAGTAGCTTCCTGCCAAATCTCTGTCCGCATCACAGGGTTACTGCGCTGCGCAACTACATAAACGCTCTTATAACTATCTTTCTGGCTGGTTCGCAGAGCAAAATTAGCTCAAACTTAACGAGCACAGTCGTAGAAGGCAATGGATGACAACGGGGCAGAGAGTTCGAGTATCGTGATCGGTCTCATCGAGAATAGAGCGAAAGAGGTTACGTCTCTCCTATCCTTCGATAGGATGTGCTCCATTTACATGGAACTCATGTTGATGTTGGCCATTTCTTTCATACAGGTTCTTTAATCCATTTTATCGCAGATTAAAAAAATTCTAATCTCTGCTGATATCGAACTTGTTGGAATTGATTTTACTTGTTCATCAAGCTTTCTTATTAATCAAGCAAACTAGCAGGAACTTTCTTCTAACGGTTTGAAAGATCTAGCATATATGTTACTTAATGTTTGGTTTTTAAATCTGTGTTTCTAATGGTCGATTGTTGGAAATTTCTACAGCTTTTGGCTTGTACTGCGGTTTTAAATGTTATTATTGACTTGTAAGTCGGAGAAATTTCAAACAAATAGTCACTGGAAACACAATGATCATGGATTTTAGTGAAGAATTAATTGTCGCCATTTGCGTGTGTTTTAATCGGCAACCAAAAAAAAAAAAAAACTATTGTTTATAACATATTTATGTGAAGAATTATTATTTCTCAATGTCAAGCGATTTGCGTTACTGGAGTTGGAATTTAATTTCAAATTCACGTGTTCGGCCACTTTGTGTATATCTGAGGTGCATGTGGAGGTTATTTCTAATTGTATCAGAAATTAAAATTATGCGTTGAATTTCATGTATTCATTCTCTATATTGGTTGGACTCTGTGTAACTAGCCGATATCACATGCACTTCTGATGTTCTAAGGTTTTAACTGAAGCTGGACGCTACTAAAATTATGATGTGAATTAGGATTTCTTGTTATATCACCCGAAAAAAAAAGGATTTAGGGTTTGTTTAATTTGTAACTTAAGTTAGTTGTTTGGGTTTTGAGTCTTATCCCCTAACGGAAGTAGTATTTTATTTCCAATTTTGAATTAGGATTTCTTAAGCCTTCCGTTTAGGTTGCTTGCCCTAGTTGAATGGTTGTTAGATGTTATAGATATCTTCGAAATTTAACCTTCTGATTGTTGAATTCGAATGAGAATGTTGTGAATTGTTCCTTGGTTCCCTTTCCCTTTCTTAAGTACAACTAGTAATAAATATATATTTCCCTTTTCCTTCTGGTTGTAAGGACAACTCTTCCTTTTAATTACCGAGTAGGATGGTATATTTTCAGAATAAATCACTTAAAGGAGCTTTTTGTTTTATTGTGATGGCTATCATCACAAAGACTTAGGAACCACTATCTGTAAGTTAGTTTGCCCAATCATCATTCATTAGCACACACTCCCCCCGTGTTTGATATTCTTGGGATTTGATGAAAACTGGATTTTAAACCATTTGAGAGAGCTGGAAAGCTTGTTTCACTCCCAGTATCTATTTTCCCTGCCAGAAGTAAAGTATTCGTTTCAGATAAATGAAATTTATACGTCTAACTGGAATTTATAATCTGCTCAGGTCGGATTAGCTGCTTTTGATTTAAGGTCAGCATCACTGCATCTTTCTCAATATATTGAAACCAGCAGTTCATATCAAAATACAAAAACATTGCTGCATTTCTATGATCCCATTGTGATCATTATTCCTCCAAACAAGTCGGCACCCAATTCCACAGCTGGAGTTACAGAATTGGTTGATAGATTCTATGGTACAGTGAAGAAGGTGATGCTGCTTTCTCTATTAAGGAGAATGATGTGTGTCTAAAATGTTTTATTTTAATGAATCACTGCAGAATGTTTATTTATGATAGCAGTCTTTGTTTATGCAGGTTGTGTTGGCCCGTGGCTGTTTTGATGACACAAAGGTGTTGTTATATGCTTTCTGTCCTTTAGTTGTTTTCAGGATTTAGGATTCTTAACATTTTTGTTTCTCCTGAGTTTCACTGAAGTATTATTCTATAGGGTGCTATATTAATAAAAAACCTAGCGTCCAAGGAGCCTTCAGCACTTGGCTTGGACACTTATTACAAGCAGTATTATCTCTGCTTGGCTGCTGCTGCAGCCACTATAAAGTGGTATTTCCGTTACTCAGTTATTCATGTTAGATACAGAGGTTATTTTGACTGCTTAGTTTCATTTATTCGTGCAAGGATAACAAGAAGTTATTCAATAAAATTAATATTAAATTTTATTGGCTTGACACCCAACAAGGAGTAAAAAATTCTTCTCCTAGCCTTGCTCTAGAATTATTCTTTGGGAATTGTTATGATGGTAACTTGTCTCAATTCTAGAGTAAGGTAATACTCCACTCTTCCTATCACATGATGCATCCTGGCAAGGTGGTAATTGTCTTATTATGAAATTTAACATGTGACATATTAATGCTGCTATTTTGTAACTTTTCGACTGCATTTTTTTACTGCACTTGCACAGGACCGAAGCAGAGAAAGGGGTTATTGTTACTAATCACTCATTGTCGGTAGGCACAGTTGTTTCCTTATGTGGTTGACTTTTTATGTTGTAACTTACAAGTCAATGTTTATCTTATCACTATCATTACCTGTGTCTTCTCAATGAGTTGTACACTATAATGCTATTTGCACAACTTTTGCATTCACTACTCTGAGCAACTATACAAGTGGCCTCATCTAAATTTAACTGGAAAAAAATTGAGTGGGACCACATGGACTCGGAGTCATCTCATCTGCACAGTTGTGCAAATTTGTGAATGCAAGAATCATGCCAGTAGAATTATTCGGTTATGTATAGGTGCATTGTGCACGCAAAAAGAGGTGGAACTATGGAATCTCTGAGACGAAAGACCCTTAGGTCCTTCTAGATTCCAATTCAATTAAGAAAATTTAAATCAATTGATATGACTCTTTCTTGGGTTCTTTAGTGTATTGATGGTATATAATAGAGAAAAAAATTAGTTGCAATTCATAAGTGTTTTTTATTAAAATATTTAATAGAAGTATAACATATGAAATAATTTGTTTTTAAAGAGTCAAAATGTAATGCTGAATTCATAATAAATAAATAATATGGTTTTGAGTTATAAAAAAATATATATAATCTATATTTTATGTTTTTCACTAAAAGACATTATAATAAACATCTAAATAACTTTACTTAATTATTTTCCTAAATCATATTGATACATTATAAAATCCTACAAAAATGTATATATTTTGCCATAGGCCAAAACTTATACAGAAACTTAAGTGTCAATTTTTTTAGGGTAAAGTTCAAAATGAACACATGATTTTATGGTTTAGTTTGTATTGTATTTATTATGCTAACTAATAAACTCTTAAGTTCTGTGCAATTTGCAAGCAATACTCACATGGCTGTATGCTCAATAGGCCATGTGTTGAAGAAAGATTTAAACACCCGCATCGTGCACGGGGTACTGACTAGTATTTTTTCAAATTTTCCATTATATTACTGCCACTACATTTAATGTTTCAACTTTTAAGCACATGCTTGTTCCTAATGATAAGTTTATCAAGTTGAATATTTCCCACAAGTCCTTACATAATCAACTTCTGAACATTGTCTGCCATCAATTGGGTTCTCCTTGATATTGTTTCTTGGGACAGTGATCTGTGTCCAACTTCTATGATACTTCCACCAAGAAATCTCATATCTGTATCCATTTAAATTTCAACCTTTACTTCTTAGTTCTTATATGGGGGATTTAACTCAGTTTTATTGTCCATCACACTATCTCAGGTCACCTTCAATGGATCATTTGATCACATGAATATTGATACTACCAGGTTAGCTTGCCTGCTTTTCTGAGCATATTGCTATTCTTTACTATTATTGCATTTGATTTATTAGAAGTTCTGCGGCCTCCCCTTCCCCCCATGAAGCATGTTGAGGGTGAGACTACCTTTTCTCTTTGTTTATGTTTTATCACATGTATGAAGCATGTTGCAATTATTACCAATGAAGCTAGGGTGTTCATTTTTTGACTTCCTGATACAAGAAGCACATAAAATTACTAGTTAATACAAAATAAAATTGAGGAAGGAAATTCATACAGATATTACTTCTGAATATGACTTAAACATTTAGGTTTTAGAGAAAGTCTGACTAAAACAGAAGTGTCACTGAGACCTATTGGCATAGTGTTTAGAGTTGAATTTTGATAAACGAATATGTTGTTAATTCACTATCTTTAAGTATATATACTTTTTATAAAATCAATGTTTCCGACTTGTCCAGGTAGTTGACATTTGAAATTAAGATCACTATACAATTCATTGGGGTTAACATATCTTCTTTCAAGTAGATGAACATGTTCATAATAAAAATTGAACATATCTACTTTTCAATTTGCATTTGTTTGAAGTCTGTAAAAATGGATATTGTGGTTGGAATTTGATGGCAGCGTCCAAAATTTGGAAATTATTGAGCCATTTCATTCTGCCCTACTGGGAACAAGCAACAAAAACAGAAGTCTGTTTCACATGCTTAGGACAACTAAAACTATCGGAGGGTATGTGATGAATAATACAAGTTTGCTGATGCAGCGTTACCCATATGACATTGTATTTGTTCCCTTCAGGACTAGGCTTCTCCGTGCTAATCTGTTGCAGCCTCTTAAAGACATTCAAACTATTAATGCTCGCCTTGATTGCCTGGTCTGTGTGATGGTTATTTCAGGTTTCTCATTTGAGTCTATATCATATGCTTCTTATTAAATGTGTCCCTTAATTTGCAAGCTTTTTGATTCATTTTACAGTTTCCACTTTCTTCCCAACCTTACAAATTTGAAATGTTAATCTTCATTGAACTTCTGTGCTGTAGTCTAGAACTTAGAGCAGAGATGTTTGCACTACAATTAGACAATGAACTTTTTCTACATTAGTTGTGTCTTTCAACTGAAAAACTTACATAACTGAGTCTGATTACCTGTCAACTGAATAGGGGCCATGATTGGAGTTATAACATTTTGATGGGGAATTGAATTGTTATTAATTTGATAATTTAAATGTAGTTTTACCAGGTCAAACATCCAATTTAACTTTGAAAGGAAGTTCTCTCGATATTTTCTTGAAACAAGACTTGCATAAGTCTAGCTATAACTTTATAGTATAACAGAGTAAGCTTTTGAATTGATACCTAGCACAATAATGAGACTGTAATATAGTGGCTAGCATGGTGCTTATAGGGCTGGTTTACATATAATCTAAATCAGTCAATAAACATATGAAGGGACTATTATTGTCCTTCAACTACCGTAGTTGGCATTACTAGTGACATACTTCTTGTATAAAGTAAATAATTACTCGTTATCCACAATTAGCATCATTAATGTGAAATTCAGACATTAAAGTTCTGAGGACTGTCATGGTGTAATAACTCTAATAAGTTTTGGCACCTATGACCTGACTGTTACAGTCAATGATGATGTGAAAATAAGAGGATGGGAAAAATATGAAGTTCTGTTTGAAGGTTTCATTATCACTAGCATGGCCTATATTTCAGCATGTTTGTCTGTTGAAAGTTATGTAGCATCCTTATGGTGCATTCTACTATGGAGAGATTATCACTTTTTTAAGTTTTTAAGATTGGTTGGGGTATTACTGTTCTCTGCTAAAAAAAGCTTGCATCCTTATGGTACATAACCGACAAGTAAATTTCCAACCAGGAATATCCTTCTTTAGATTGCAGGAGGGCTGATTGCATTATTATTGACATTTAGGTTTGTTTAACAGTCTCTATTGTCTGTCTGAGGTATATTAGAGGTCATAGTAAAGAGTCCTTATATAGTTTCATACTCTCAAGGGATAACTTCTGTCCAAGTTTTAAATTATCATAATGAACAAATTGATGTGCATGTTGACCTTCATATAACATGCTTGCGCTCATGTGCTATGTCAAATTCCTGTTATCATCTAAGTTATCTCTATTTTTAAAGATCTCATAAAAATTTTGAGGGCAAGGTTAATGGTTATTTAGTTAAAGTGGCTTTTATGTAGCATCTTATTAGTCCTAAATGTAGACTAATGATAATTCTTAAGACTTGAAAACTAGCAGTACTCCATAATATATCTTTAATATTTCATTTTAGGATGAGTTGATGAGCAATGAACAGCTATTTTTTGGCCTCTCCCAGGTTTTGCGTAAATTTCCAAAGGAGACTGGTCAGTAAGAACATATGAACAAAGGTTATTCTTAAAGTTTATACACCTTTGGTAGTAACATATACCGATGAACTGGACAATGCTTTTAATTCAGATAGAGTACTATGTCACTTCTGCTTTAAGCCAAAGAAAGTTACAAATGAATCCCCGGTAGTTGATCATGCTAAAAAGAGTCAAGTGTTAGTATCAAGCGTTATTCTCCTTAAGACTGCTTTGGACGCCCTGCCACTACTATCTAAGGTACCTTTTTTTTCTTAAGAATATAATACATATATATATATCAAATATACCTGAAGTGAGAAAATAAAAGTGGAAGAGAAGGTTATGAATGATCCTTTCTTTTCATAAACATGTTAGGTGCTTAAGGATGCGAAAAGTTTTCTTCTGTCAAATATCTACAAGTCAGTTTGTGAAAATGAGAAATATGATCTTATTAGAAAAAGGTATGCCGAGGATTTCTTCTGCCTATGAGCACATGCAACCGTTATGCAGATTCCTTAAATTACTGGGACATTGCATATGGATCCATATTTGTAAATATAGTCCTCAAACTTAGAAGACTACCTGACTTGAATATTCAGAGTCAAATAATAGGTAATTTAATATCTTTTATAACTACCTGTTTGCCACATTGCAAAAGGCAATAACATAGCTTAGCTTGTCCTATATTTGCTTCTTCTTTGATGTAGTTGCCGATTAATACTATCGTTTTGCTTTTTCCTAATTCACTGAATGTCAGTGCCCACAATCAGTCAATCCTTATTAACACGATAAAAATTATCTAGATTTCATTCCTCGAAGCCAAGGTTTTTGATAGAAAGCTTCCCACCCGGGTCACGCAGAGGTGGTGCTATCAGGCCACATCCTATTGACAATGAACATGGAAATATATTTGCTGATGATGATAAACTAATTGATAAAACATCAAAAATTAAATTTATGATTTTGCAACTTGGGAAACAGAAACATTTCGCTCAATTCTTTATGAATTATCTTTGCTTCAGGATTGGGGACGTTATTGATGAAGATGTACTTCATGCCCGGGTTCCTTTTGTTGCTCGAACTCAGCAATGCTTTGCTGTCAAGGCTGGGATTGATGGCCTCTTGGATATTTCACGGAGATCATTTTGTGACACCAGTGAAGGTCTCTATACCATCTGTCTACTTTAGTTTTCTTTCTTGTCAATTATATAATCTTTGTCTGAATACAGCGTACTATACGAGGGTCTTTTAAAGAATATTATTTTGCATTACATTCGCAGCTATCCACAACCTTGCAAATAAGTATCGTGAAGATTTCAAGTTGCCCAATTTAAAACTCATCTTTAAAAACAGGCAGGGATTCTATTTTATCATACCACAGAAAGATATTCAAGGAAAGCTTCATAGCAAGTTCATTCAGGTTAGGATTAACTCTTCTTTGCTCTCGTTTAAGAAGTTCCTCTTAGAAGTTGCTTTCCGCAGAGCTAATGCTCTCATGGCTTATGTTAGGTCATAAAACATGGGAAGAACATACATTGCTCAACTTTGGAACTTGCGTCTGTGAGTAATTTGATCATTTGGAATTCATGAATATGATCCTATGCATCACATAATAATGGGGAACTGGTGAACAACACTGAGGTATACATGAAAGGTCTGTTTGATTTCTTGTTCCTAGAATTGTTTTTAAGAAGAAAAAAATAAAAAAAACCTGTTTGATAATGTATTTTTAATGAAGTGTTTTGTTAAAAAAAAAAACAGAATTTTATTTTCGGAAACAGAAAAATCAAAACATTTTTTAGATATTTTGTAACTTTTGTTTTACAGAATCAAGGAAAAAAATAAAAAAAGTTATTTTTCAGAATAATAATTTAAACAGATTTTTTAATTTTTTTATTCTCAAAATTTGTTATAAAAAATATCTATTTTAAAAACATTAAAACAAAAATAAAATCAAACAGGCCTAAAATTTTTCTTGTTTGACAACGTAATTTGGTTAGAGTTGTGGTTATGTGATATCAGACAATGGAAGAAAAGAATTATCAAGTAGTGTATATTATTCAACAACTCTACAGGACAGAGACTTAACCACTTCCAACAACTCTACTACTACATTATAGCTTTTTATTTCTTATTCACACGTAACATTCTATTTCCCCCTCCAAAAGAATCGTTGTCCTCAAGGATTAATAGTAGAGACAGAAGCTTAGGTAGGAAAATGAGGAAATTTTTGCTGCAAGGCAGGGAGATCTTCCCAAGTAGCATCTTCCGCATTAGTGTGTCTCCAATGGACCAGCACCTGTGTCATAGGGAGGTTACCCCTCTTAACTTCTTGCCTATTATTTCTTGAGGTTCCAGTGTAAACTAACCGTGTTCATCAGCTGCAAGTAGTGTAGAACTAATAGGCAAGTTAGTTCCTACATGCTTCTTCAGCAATGAAATATGAAAAACAAGGTGCGGTTGTGAATTTTCTGGGAGCTGTAACTCATAAGCAATTGTTCCTATCCTTTTCATAATCAAGTATGGCTCAAGGTAACGAGCAGCCAACTTGTGAAGGGAGGAATTATTAATAAGATTCCTCCTAAATGGATGTAACTTCAAATAAACCTAGTCACCCTCCTTATACTCCCTGTCTATTCTGTGTTTGTTGGCCTACTGTATCATTTGATGCTCTTCTTCGCATAAGTTCTGCCTTAATAGTTGAATAGTATTTTCTTATTCCGAGCAACTTCTATCGACCATCTCATTAGAAGAGATTCCAGCAAGGTAGGGTAAATGGTTAGGTGGAGCTACCCCATACATTGCTTAGAAAGGGGATATACTTATAGAAGAGTGATATGTGGTATTATACCAAAACTAGGCTCGAGGCAACCATTTTACCTCTAGTTTAGGGAAGTCACCTATCATACATCTCAAGTAACACTCCAAACACTTATTTAGTATTTCAGTCTTCCTATCCATTCATGGGTGATATGTTGAAGAATAGGCTAATTTTACTCAATATAGACAAAAGAGCTCCTGCTAAAAGTTCCTACAAAAAATAAGGTCCCTATTAGTCACTATACTCTTAGGGAACCCACATAATTTTACTATATTATCCATAAATAGCTGTGCTACCTTAACTGCTATTTAAGGGTGTTTAAGAGCCAAGAAATAAGCTGCTTTTGGTATCTATCCACAGCCACAAGAATTATTGATTTGCTGTAGGATTTTGGCAACCCACCAATAAAGTCTATAGACAACTCAATCCACAAATGTTTGGGCATTGGCAATGGCTGAAGCAAACCAGGGGTGCCTTCATTTTCAGCCTTGTAATGCTGACAAGTAGAAAAACCTCTAATAAAATTCCATATATCCTTTTTTAACTGCTTCCAATAAACATTGAAGCAATCCTTTTGTAAGTGGCTGTCATGCCTGAATGACCACTGATTGCATCTTGATGAAAATGTTGCAGAAGTTGGACCCTTAAATTTCGATTTGCTCCCACAATAAGCTTCCCCTTCCTCTTTAACAAGTGATTGGTCCATGTATAATTAAGCCTAGATGTAGGATCCTCTTGCAACTGATTTATAAGAGTTTACAGCGTATCATCTACACTCCAAGACTGCTGTACTTGTTAAATCAGATTTGTGGTGATTGTTGTAATTACAGCACAAGAAACTTCTACATTGTCTGAATGCTCACAACAAGAGAGAGCATCTGCAGCACAATTATCCCTTCCCCTCCTGTAGACAATCTCATGGCTAAGCGCCTTGATGGACTGGATGCTATAGAGCCTAAGTTATTAAAGATATGTGAGAGAAGAGTCTCAAGATGACAATAGCAACCAACTCTATCACATGGGATGTGAGGATAGATAAGTTGGAGGAGTGAGAGAGTGTGTGTCTTTGGAGAAGTTTATAAAGGGGTTTAGGGTTTGAGTGAGGTAACAAAGAATTTGGTTTATATAAGGAGAGTTTCTAGCCTCTTGAATGCTAGGGGAGTATTTTCTTTTCTTTGTTAGCATCTTTTACTTCTTTTGCTATTTTCTGTGCTTTGCATATGGGATTCTATTTGTTGTTTTGGTAATTCAATAAAAGAGAAGCATTTTTAGTCTTGTTTTGGCATTGGCTTTCAACAATTTGGTATCAGAGCTATGACAATCTAAGAGGCTAAATCAATAGAATGAGGATCTTTAATGAGGAAAGGATTCTCAATGAGGAAAGTGAAAGTCTAATTGCCAGGTGAAAAAAGGAAATACAAGAAAAGAGAGACAGGGGAGAAATGAGGGAAATGATTGAAGAAGTGTTTGCTAAATAGAAGATAAATGGAAGAGAGAGTTGCAAGAGGAGATATGGTGAAGGGACAAGGAAAAATTTGAAGGAGTGATTACTAAGTGGAAAATGGAGAAGCATAGAAAGGACCTGAAAGAGACAAAAGAAGTGTTGAAGGATATGAAAGAACTATTGAAAGATATGATGAATGATATGCTAAATAGTGAAAGAAGGAAGCTAGGTGAGGAAGGAAAGGAGAAGGCACCTTCCAAAGACTATAAAGTCGAGCTTTCACCATTGTTAGGAGAAAAGTTTTCTGAATCAGAGATTAAAAAGGATGTGAAGGAAGCTGGAGAAAAAGAGAAGCACAAAGAGGAAATGATTGAAAGTGTACGTGGTCAAGAGGCTTCAATGGGCTTTCTTGCTTCCCAAAACAACCTAAAAGAGGAGAATGAAACTAGAAACTTTTCTCATCTTTGAGCCTATCAAGTCAGCACCAAATAAAACCATAGGAGAAGTACAATCAACCACCATTGATAAATCTGAGCTTTAGGAAATTAAATCAATTCTTACATTTTCAACACACAAGGAAGCACTAAAGAATGAAGAGAAAGCTCATGGGAAAGAGGCCTTCTAGACAAATAAAGGGAGCATTGATCAACAGCGAGTAACTTTGTTGATGGTAAAGGATGAAGATCGAGACGGCAAAGAGGTGGAGACTAACTGAGTCATGAATTGGGTTAGAGAAGTCAGATGGTGTAGAAGCCCAAAAATGAATTGGGGAAGCAATCCTTATGGGCCTAATTACAACAGAAGGGTGGCCCAATTACTTACCAAATGCAAGAAACCCATACCTAACTGGAAAGGAACTTATGTACGACAAAGTCTTCGTGCGTGAACACTGCAGCATTGGTGTGGCTTCCAACGGGCACGGAGGTAACGAGTAAGAAGGCGAAGATGAAAGCACAATCAATTTTGATTGGCGTGGAAGGAAAGAGTAGTGTTGTGGTTAAAATGCAGACACTTGCAGAGACACATTCGGGCACAAAGGAGGATGAAGTGGTAGGAAGCTATGCAATTACAAACAAAGCAGTTGAACGATCTTGCCAATCACAAGTGAATATTCAAGAGTTGATTGTGGCATTGTAGCAGGGAGGTCCCAAGATAGAAGACCATAAGGAGATGGGGCAAGAATTGTCGTTATCAAAGGAAGCTTCTGAAATTTTGTTTATTCAAACAATCTAGAATGGGTTTAAGAAAGATACATAAGTTGAGTTAAAGATGTTGCAGGCTCACAAGGTTGAAGGGAGGAATGAAGCATTGGTGAATACACCAGGGATCGAAATTGGAATGAAAATACATGAGGCCAAAACTGGGAGGGCATTCATTATTTTTGGCTTAACATGCAATGGGATAGATCTAGATATTGTGGTTCATTGGTGTTCTTGACCTAGCCTAAAAGATCACCTTGGGAGTGTACAACATACACGATCACAATGCAACAAAAGGAGGCGAGTTTGAAACCTTAACTAGTGTCCTTTTCTTATTAATAGAAAGTGATAAAAAATTTGAAAATCCACAGAGGCAAAAAATGCTGGAATAAGAGAACTAGGATTTTTTGATTATTTTGAGAAGCTTGGAATGTCTTATAATAAACAAGACTAGCAATTTCAACTTTTACTTATGGCAAAAGAAGATGAAGGGGCTGTGTATATCTATCATGTACCTTTACTTGACAAGTTACCAATAATAGAAAATAATCGAATACTAGGTGAAACAATTTTTAGAAATGCAAATTTGATTCTTAACTTTGGAAGGGAAGTAGTAATTCTCAAAGTTGTTAACATTGGCGACAGGCCAATACGGGTTGGCAACTTTTATAATTTCACTAAAGTAAATCCTTACTTACTAATTGATCGGGGAAAAGCATATGGCATATGTTTCAATATGGCAATAAGGATTGGAACATACTTTAAAACAAGGGAAAGTAAGATTGTTGTACTTGCAAGCATCGAAAGTAACAAAGTCATCAGAGGTGGTAAAGACAACAACAACAACAAAGCCTTTTCCCACTAAGTGGGGTCGGCTACATGAATCAATCGACGCCATAAACATCTATCGTAAATCATATTTTTAGACAAACCATTTAAATCTAAATCTCTTTTAATAATTTCTCTTATAGTTTTTCTTGGTCTTTCTTTACCTTTAATTATTGGACTATTCTCCATCTCATCTACTCTCCTAACTGGGGTTTCTATAGGTCTCCTCCTGACATGACCAAACCATCTAAATCTTGATTCTACAATCTTTTCCACAATATGTGCGACTTCCACCTTCTCTCTAATGTATTCATTTCTAATACGATCTCATCTAGTGTGTTTATTCATCCAACGCAACATTCTTATCTCTGCAACATTGAATTTATTCTCTTGTTGATTTTTTATTGCCCAACACTCAATTCCACATAACATTGCAAGCCTTATAACTGTACAGTAGAATTTACCCTTAAATTTGAGTGATACTCTTTTATCACAAATAACACCCGAAGCACTCCTCCACTTCATCCACCTGTTCGAATCCTATGTGTTACGTCTTCTTCTATTTCCCTGTTATGTTGTATGACAGATCCAAAATATTTAAATCGTGTAACTTGTGGTATAATATGTTCTCTAATTTTCACTTTTGCACTAGAAGTTGTGTGTCTTTTACAAACTTACATTCCATATACTCCGTTTTACTTATACTTAAACGAAATCCATGAGTTTCCAAAGCTAATTTCCACCTTTCCAATTTCTCATTCATTTCCACTCTCGATTCTCTAACTAAGACAATATCGTCTGTAAAAAGCATACACCGTGGCACTGGCTCTTGGATTTGTTCAGTAAGCACATCCAATACTAGAGTAAAAAGATAAGGGCTCAAAGTTGACTCTTGATGTAGACCAATAGTTATCGGAAAATCTTCTGTAGGTCCACCTTTTATTACTACCCTAGTTGTAGCCTCATCATACATATCTTGTATTGTTCGAATATAAGTTATACGAACTTCTTTTTTCTCCAGAGCTTTCCTAGAACCTCTCTTAGTACTCTATCATATGCTTTTTCCAAATTGATAAACACCATATGTAAGTCTTTTTTATTCTCTCGATATCGCTCCATTAATTTTCGCAACAAATATATTGCTTCCATAGTTGACCTTCTTGGCATAAAACCAAATTGATTCTCCGTAACTTGGGTTTCTTTCCTTAATCGTTGCTCAATTACTCTTTCCTATAATTTCATAGTGTGACTCATGAGTTTAATTCCTCTATAATTTGTACAATTTTGAATGTCCCCCTTACTCTTATAAATAGGAATTAAAGAACTTCTTCTCCACTCATCTGGCATTTTCTTAGATCTCGTAATTTCATTGAATAACTTTGTAAGCCAACTTATACCTTTCACTCCTAAACCCTTCCATACTTCAATAGGTATATTAACCGGTCCAACTGTTTTGCCATTTTCCATTCGCTTTAATGCTTCTTTTACCTCTGTCTCATAAATTTTACGATAAAAAGTATAATTTTGATCCTCTTCTCTAATGTCTAATATATCCTATTGCAATGAAATCTCATGCCTTCATTAAAAAGCCTATGAAAATAACTCTTCCACCGTTCTCTGATATCTCGTTTCATAACCAAGACTTTCCCTTTTTCATCGTTAATGCATTTTACTTGGTTCACGTCTCTTGTCTTTATTTCTCTACTTTTAGCTAACTTGTAAATATTTCTTTTTCCAACTTTAGTATCTAAAGATTGGTATAACCCATCGAATGTCCTCGTTTTCGCTTCGCTCACTGCCTTCTTAGTGTCTTTCTTAACTATTTTGTATTTCTCCCAATTTTCATTACTCTTACATAATGACCACACTTTATAACACTCCCTCTTCACTTTAACCTTATCTTGCACACTTGCATCCCACCACCAAGATTCTTTATCTCTAGGTCCAAAACCTTTTGATTTACCTAATATTTCCTTTGCCACTTTCCTAATCTCTTTAGCCATTCCATTCCACATATCGTTAGCACTTCCTTGTATTTCCCCAGGTTCTTCCTCCACAATCCGTTTCTGCACATTCTTTTCTTTATCCCCCTTTAGTTGCCACCACTTAGTCCTTAACACCCTATTTTCGCCTTTACTTTTTACTCTCCTCTTAATTTGTACATCCATAATCAAAACTCTATGTTGAGTAGTTAAACTCTCTCCAGGTATAACTTTGCAATCTATGCAAAGTTTTCTATTTGATTTTCTTATAAGAAAGAAATCAATTTAAGAACATACCCTTCCACTTTTGTACGTGATAAGATGTTTCTCACACTTTCTAAAACAAGTGTTAGCTAATATGAGATCGAACGTTAATGAAAAGTCTAGAATAGTTTTACCCTCTGCATTTGGTTCCCCTATGCCATATCCTCTATGAACACCCTTGTAATCTGAAGATACACTTTCCACATGACGATTTAGATCCCCTCCTAATAAAATCTTTTCTCCTAATGGTATTTCTTGAACTAAACATTTTAAATCCTCCCAAAACTTTACTTTGTGATATTCTTCTAATCCTACTTGTGGTGCATAGGCGCTAATAACATTAAAGATTTCTTTTTCTACTACTAACTTTAATGCAATGATTCTATCTCCTAACCTTTTTACATCCACTATAACATTTTTTCAAAACTTATCTACAATTATACCTACCCCATTTCTAGATTTAGCCTTCCCAGTGTATCAAAGTTTAAAACCCGAAGTGTCCAATTCTTTCGCTTTTTCTCCTACCCATTTAGTTTTTTGTAAACACAAAAAATTAATCTTTCTTCTAATCATGGTATGTACTATTTCCATTGACTTACCCGTAAGTGTACCTATATTCCAAGTCCCAAAACGAATCCTACTCTCGTGAACTAACTTCTTTACCCACATTCGTTCATGAAAATGTGGAAGCCTTTGTTTATTTTTCACTACACTCAGGCGATAATGCATCGGCTTTTGCTCATTTGTCACTGTACTCGCCCTAGCATTACGTTTAATATATTGATTGTCCATGTCATAAAGATTCGACAAAATTTTACGTTGGCTGTCGATTGACTAACACAACCTTCCTCTTTTTTCTGAACTTGGGACCGGTTATGAAAAATAATTTGCATCAAGGCTCGTCATAAAGACATTGTTGAAAATTCAATTAATAACTTTAATGGGAGGATAACCATGGAAGATGTAAGCACAAGGGAATTTGGACATGTGGGAAAGAAAAATACAAGTGAAGGCCTTATGGGAGAAGACTATTCTTTCACTGCAATAATTTCTCGTGAAAAATATGCTAACATGTATGGCACTACTACTAGTGACAAAAATTGTCTTGGTAACGTTGACTTGATTGTTGAAATCGAAATAGATACCTTTTCTGTTTATGGTGATGATTGTGTAGTGGGTCAGTCATGTGGGCATCCACCTTCTAGTTTCTTGCACAACTATAATAACAAATGCTTTAATAAATGATTACAGTGGAATTATCAAAGAAAATATAGGTATTGAAGATGGCTTTAGTGTATTAGTTGGAAACACATGAAATCCAAACATCAAGAATGGGGTATTTCCTAATATGATTATTGGGGCTAGCACTGAAGTAATTACTGGGTAAAGGTTAATGGTAATAGTTAGGGCCATAGATTGCCACGTGCATTTTATATGCTTTCACTCAGTATATGAAACAATATCAAGTGGCATCACAACTTAGTAGGAGATAGAACAGTACTAGTTGATGGAACAAGCGTTACAATTTGCACACCAACACTAATTCAAATGAAATTAATGCTACAATGAGCAAATCACTTGCTACTGACCCTTGGCTACTAAGGTATGACCCTTGGCTACTAAGGTAAGACCTATGGGAAAAAGAAATTAGATCTATCCAACAAGGTTATTTTCTACAAAGAGGTCGATATGATGAATCATACAAAATCTTGGGATTATGTTGAAATACATGTCAATGGGGAACTTAATAGTTGGGATAGACAAGCACCTTTGGGTGATGGATACAATATAGTGGCATCCAACAATTGGATGATATTTTTTGTCTTGTAAAATGAATTTGAATTGTACATTGTTCATGTTATTGTCATTGGCTTCAAAGATAAGTTAGAAGATGTTGGTTTCGATCCCTTAGGAAAGCAAGAACAAGGTCCTATTGGTCTTATTGGAAGGATCCTCCTAGTCCCAAATTCCACTTTTCACTTTAAGGACAAGATAAAATTTGAAGGGGTGGGAAATTATGGACCCGATGCTATAGGGCTTAAGTTATTGAAGATGTGTGAGAGAAGAAGAATGAGAGAAGAGTCTCAAGATGTGAATATTCTTGATCAGCTGGCTAAAGGGATAGAAAAGGAAATAACAATAGTAACCAACTCTATTACATGGGACGTGAGGATGGATGACTTGGAGGAGTGAGAGAGTGTGTCTTTGGACAAGTTTATAGAGGGGTTTAGGATTTGAGTGATGTAAGGAAGAATTTGGTTTGGGTGGGGGGAGTTTCTAGCCTTTTGAATGCTAGGGGAGTATTTTCTTTTCCTTTATTAGCATCTTTTACTTCTTTTACTGTTTTCTGTGCTCTGGATATGGGAGGTAATTCAATAAAAGAGGAGCATTTTTAGTCTTTTTTTGGCATTGGTTTCTAACACTCTCACATCTTGTGCACCCATTTGAAGTGGTCAGAAGATATTGACTTTTGTTCTAGCAAGTACTTGAGTAGCTAGTAATATGTTTTAAGAAGAAATTTCTGCCCTTGAAGGTATAATTTCAATTGTTATATAAAGAAGACAATGGCAATGAGTTCTTTCTTGTAGGCTAATAAAATCCTCTTGGTGGAGCAAACACTTTGTTGGCATTGGCTATAGGGTATCCTTGTTGAGCTAGGACAGCTCCTATACTCACATTTAAGGTGTCTGTATCAACCATGAATTGATTTGGAAATTAGGCAATGCTAAAACCAAAGTGATGGTCATGGCTAACTTAAGTGCTTGATAGGCTTTTTCAACTTCTATATTCCACACAAGGTGGTCATTTCGCTTCAATAGACTAGTGAAAGGCTTACTCAAATTGTCATAATTCTTAACAAATCTCTTATAGTAGTTTGTGAGGCGAAGAAAACTCCTTAGAGCTTGGAGAGAGGTTGGAGTAGGCCAAGAAACTAGTGCTTTAATCTTCTTTGGGCCAGCTACCGTACCTTTGATTGAAATCAGCTGTCCCAAATAATCAATTTGAGTGGCTCCAAATGTGCATTTACTCTTCTTAACAAATAAGGTATGTTGTCTCAATGTCCTCAATGTATCTCATAGGTGCTGCAAGTGAGTTTGCCAATCTTTATTGTACACTAAAATATCATTAAAAAACACTAATATAAATTTACTTAAAGAAAGTTTAACAATAGAGTTCATGAGACTTTGGAAGATAGCGAGAGCATTAATGAGTCCAAACGGCATCACTAAAAATTCATAAAGCCTTTCATGTGTTCCAAAGGTTGTTTTATGAATATCTTCATCATTCATCCTAATTTGGTGGTATCCCACCCTTAAGTCCAACTTGGAGAAAAATTGAGTTCCATAAAGTTCATCAAGCAACTCTTCTATGATAAGGATAGGAAATTTGTTCTTTACTCTTTGTTCATTAAGCCTCTTATAATTCATACAAAAATGTCACGACCTATCTTTCTTTTTTACCAACACCACTAGAGAGGCACAGGCACTGTTACTAGCCCTTATGACTCAATTTGCTAACATTTGTCGCACATGATTCTCAATTTCTATTTTCTGGACAGACTTATTTATATGGTTTGGAACTGATAGGTTGGTCTTCTTTCAAATGGATGGGGTGGTCAAAGGCTCTAGAGGGTGGGAGGGATTTAGGCTTCTGAAAAATGTCTTCAAACTTTACAAGTAATGCTTTCAACGGCTGTTTTTGTACTGTCTCCATGTCTCCCTTTCTATTAGCCATAAACAGCCATTTTTCTTATGTCATTTGAATGAGGAAAGCTTGAGGGGTTCCTTGTAAATCTTTTGGCTGTAACAACTACTCCTTAAGTTCTGGTGCAGCTGCTATAACTCTTTTAATTTCATAGCTTCCATTATCCAACACAAAATTCATGACTTTTGCCTTTAAATCCCAAATAATTTGCCTATGGTGGAGAGCTATTGGACCTCCAAAATCATATCATATCCCCTTGAATTCATCACTAAGAAATCAGCTTTGAATTTCTCAACGTACATAATCCATTCTAGCTACACGCACTTTCTATTGACTATAAGCTTTTGACCACTGGCTACGATCACCTTAACTCCAACTTGGTGAAGCTTAAGTTGCAACTTCTTGGCCATTGATGAATCCAAGAAGTTGTAGGTGTTGGCTGTATCCATTAGGATGGTTATTCCCTGCTTCTTAATTTGTCCTCGTACCTTTATCATGGAAATTCCTTCTTGACCCTCAATGGCATTCACCGATATTGTTGAATTCCCTTGTGATTCATCTTCAGCTTCTAATGCATCTTGGAATTCTTCATCTTCCTGAACTATTATCATGAAAACTTTGGGAACTTTTACATTTGTGTTCTGGTGTATATTTCTCCATGCACTAATAATATAGGCCCTTCCTTCTCTTCTCATCCATGTCTTTCTTGGTCAGTTGCTTCATCTGCTTAGAGTTGGTACCAGAAGTTGTGCTTTCAAGCTCGGGTTCTTGGTTATATTGGCTAAGTTTTGGGTTGGGTAATTGAAATTCTTGGAAGTATCTTGGCAGGTATATTGGTTTCTTGAGTAGTTGGAAGAAAAATTAGAATTGTCTTATCTGGCAAGGGGTGGTGGAGGACGGGTATGCAGTGCTTTGATAGATAATTCTTGAAGGTTGGCTAGTGTACTGGGCTTAAACAATCTAACTGTAACTTGAATGTCATCATGTAAGCCTCCTATAAAACAACTCATAGCTATTTCTTCAGGCAAATCCACCTTTGTTAACAATTCTTTAAACTTATCTTGGTATTCAGCTACTGAACCTTCCATCTGCAAGTTCTTGATGTCAACCATGGCATCTACCTTCTTAACGTTTGTGAATCTTGTTGCCATATTCTTATAAGATTCTTCTGATAGGGAATAAATCTGTTATGATGGGTAGTTTTGTAATAACACGAGTAGGAAGGGCATTATTGTAATAGCATGCAGAAGTTGAATGTTAAAAATGTAGTGTGTGGCTGGGGCAGTCATCGAATAGCATCAGGACAATTTTCCTTCTTTGAGTCTCTTCCTTTGATCTCTCTCTCTTTTGATTCTTCTTTATTTTCACTATTCCTTCCCCAGTTTCTCCTTCTCTATTTTTTATTGCCTATCATTGGTATCAGAGCCGACAATCTTCAGCTATGGTATAAGTGAATTTGTTCCAAACTTGTTCACAGGCGACGATCTAAAAAGTTGAGAAATGTTTACGATTGACGTTGGAGCGATGTGATAATCAGATGCAAACCTTGATAGGGACACAAATCTCAGCAGTAGAGCATGGATTTGTATGAGAATTTAAAATAACAACGTTCTCATCCATGGTTGATGCAACCTGATCCCAGTCTACAATTCACGAGATGGAAGAGTGATTGTGTTATGCAATAAACCAGCAAATGACAGCAATGCAGTAGTAGATGAACGATTTGTAGAAATTAGTGAGAAATATATCATTCCAAGTCATTGAAGTCTTGAACCAAAACCTTTATCTCGGACGGTTAGAAGCTCAACAAGGTGGAGTTGAGTATCATGCTCTTAGGAAGGTCACAAGAGTTGGATTTCCACAATTCACAGCAGAAGATGTCATTGGATGGATCTCCAAGTGCGAGAGATTGTTCCTCTTAGATGGTACACCTAAAGATAGTAAGATAATTTTGGTGAGTTTATCACTGGACGAATCTACATATAAATGATTTCAAGGGTTTGAGAAAAGTAGAAATGGTAGAATTAATTGGCTGGATCTAACTGAAGCTATTAAGATGAGATTTAACTCAAATTTTGAGCATTCTTTGAAAGAACTTATGTATATGAAACAGAGTGGTAGTGTGATTGAATACCAGGAAGCCTTTGATAATTTTGCTTGTTGAGTAAAATTGATAGAGAGCCAAAAATTGAAATGGTATATAACCAGTCTAAAAACTGAAATAGCAGTAGGTGTGAAATTATTTCATCCTAAAACCTTATTGGATGCTACATGTTTGGCTAAGTTATAGGAATTGAATGTAGAATTGCTGCAAAAGAAACCACTAAGTCAAGCAGTTAACAAGGGTTATAAAAGCAATAATGTGCTTATGACCGAAGTTTACAGTAGTCAAGATAAGCAAAAAAATGTAAGAACCAACACTAAGGAATGGGGATTTGTGGATGATGGTATTGCAAGTGGTAATTATCACGAAGACAATTTAGGGAAGTCTTCTTTGAGATTCCAACAGAAGCTAACTCCAACTGAAGTGGATAATGAGTATTTTGGCCTTGTGGATTTGGTTGTTCAACATCTAGTGTTGTGGATGGAAAGGAAGGAGATGTTTTACATGGACAATGTGGGAAGTTTGGTTATGGAACATCCTTTGATCCATGAGGAAGTGAAAGTGGTGCCTTCTAGGGACACGATGGTAGAGTTTGTTTGTGTTTTTGTAGATCCAATTTCCTACGTAGAGGTATTCTCTCATATACAAGGTACAGGATTTCTAACTTTTGCAAATGAGTGGCAGAGCATTGAGTATCAAGCTCAACAAACTTTTACTAGATCATAGAACAAGAGCTATGTTTGGATTGTAGCAAAGTGGTTCCATCTATTGTTAAATGCTGGTTGGTTAAAGTCAAGATGTTAATCTCACTTTGACCCTTGAGGACAAGAGTCTTTTAAGGGGGAGTTCTGATAGGGAATAAATCTGTTATGATGGGTAGTTTTGTAATAATGACAAGTAAGAGGGGTGTTATTATAATAGTACGTAAAAGTTGAAGGTAAAAAATGCAGTGTGTGGCTGGAGCATAGCATCGGGACAATTTTCCTTCTCTGAGTCTCTTCCTTTGATCTCTCTCTCTTCTGATTCTTCTCTATTTTCACTGTTCCCTCCCTAGTTTCTCCTTCTTTATTTTCTATTGCCTATCATCTTCCCAGCTTACCTCTGTCAGCTTCTTCTTCTTCATGTAATTAAGATGCCATTGTAGTGCTTTACCTTCCAAGTGAACATTTAACAACCTTACTCTCTGTTACACAAGTGTCTAGTCAATTGTGGAAAATTGCCCGGAGTGATAGGCCCACCCTTGGCAGTCATTGCCATCGAACTTCACAAATTCTATGCAACAGTGTTTAGTTGGGAATGCGTAAGGTTGGTCATTGTGTGAACCATTGAAAGAACCGAACTAAGGGTAATTGATTGGTCTGTTCGTGCTTGATGAGATTCGTTGACCTTTGCCATTCCCATTCAATGTTAGCTGGGCAATCTTCGCTGCCATATCTACAATGAAACCTTCAATTCTCAGAATCGATTGGTGTAACCCTCTCACCTGCATGATATTTTGCTCCAATCGTCCTGTATTCACCTCTAGCCACACAACATTCTGTTCCAAGTGTTGGTCAATGTTGACCAAACGGTCCTGAGATCACATCTCTAGTGCCATCGAGCTGGAGATAAACTTTGATACCAGTTGATATCAGACAATAGAAGAAAAGAATTATCAAGTAGTGTACTATTCAACAACTCTCCTGTACAGGGTATTTCCCTCTTTATCCTCCTAAGGAATAGCCTCTAAGAGAATCAGTTAGACTTCTACTAACTTAACTACTTCCAATCTACTACTACATTACAGCTTCTTATTTCTTATTCACACGTAACATTATGTGCCACTAATGTGTGTGCATTGAAGCGTGATGGAATCATAGCCATGCCAAGTCAATTATGAGGTCTAATGCTCCATATTGTCCTCTAGAAGAAAAGAGGAGATAGGCATCCCATAAATTAGGCTATATTAAGTTTACATGAAATTTCCATATTTGACTCTGGGTTTGATATTATTTAGTCTCAATACTATCATTATTGATGTGTAAGTACCCAAGCATAAAATTCTCCTTCTTTCCCATGTGGCTTTCTGCCAATTTTAAGGGGATTCTTACTTTTTTGCACGAGACAAAACATCAGGGATTTTCAAAAGCAACTTATTTTTGGAAGAAAGAATACAGGCAAATGCTAAATCAAAAACATGACTTGAATGACTTTCAAACTGAAAAATATAACTTGGGAATTCTGATGACAAATGAAACTTAAAAAGCAGCTGTATTTGTTTTGTATGCTACCCCACTATGATATTGTTTCCTTCACAATTTTGTCCGGGCTTTTGCAAAGTGTTCATTTTTCTTTCACTTTGATGAAATTTGCAGTTGAATGCTAGGAATAAATCTGCCACTGCTGAGTGCTTTACAAGAACAGAGGTCTGCCTGGAAGGTTGTGCTTGATGTTCTGGCAATAAAAATCCTCACGGTCTTGATGTGTTTAGTTTTGTTTATGTATAACTGAATCCAATATTAATCTCTCCCCCCTTTAGGTGTGTGTATTTGGGGGGGTAGACGTACTATGGTAATGATAATGTTCTTAATTACTGTTGGAATCTAAAACGAACATTTGTTGACACTAGTAAAGTATGATTACATAATAAAACTGATCTTGTTTCATAAATTTTAAAAATTTAAAATTAATTAGAACGATTAGATTTCTATTTTCTAGATGTAGATATTACCTGTTGATTTTCCTGGACTTGCACTATCTCTATCTTTCAGGTATTCTTTGAAATGAAATAAAGTGTAATTGAAACAATTTACAGAACTTATGGATGCCATTTGCGAGAATGTCTCTGTGCTGACACTGCTTGCTGAGGTCTTGTGCCTGTTGGATATGATTGTAAATTCATTTGCTCATATTATATCCACCAAGCCTGTTGATAGATATACAAGACCAGAATTTACAGGTATCTGAATTGGTAAGATCTGTCTAACACTTTTGTACCTTTCGATAGTTCAATGAGGAAAATTCTTAATCCATAATTTATTTGCTAGAGAATGGACCAATGGCAATTGATGCTGGTAAACACCCAATCCTTGAGAGTATAAACAACGACTTCGTTGTACGTACTGGCTATATCATGTGCTTATATAAGTTCTATTAGTTTTTTTTTTCTCCCGTGTATGAAACTTTGCATTGTTATTTGGGTAAATAATGAGTTAATCTTTCACGTTGCAGGCCAATAATATATTTCTATCTGAAGCCTCAAATATGGTGATTGTCACAGGCCCCAATATGTAAGATCACTCTAATTCAAAGAAAAAGTTTACTGTTACATAAAAGAGGATTGATGAAGGAAATAATAAAATTACAGCTAATTGGTTGCAAAAGCCTCCAAGTGAGCTGCTAGTGCTGATCAATGGTGATATTGTGTACCAGGAGTGGAAAGAGTACTTACCTTCAACAAGTGTGCCTCATAGTGATTCTTGCTCAAGTTGGATGTTATGTTCCTGCTCGCTTCTCAACTCTGAGGGTTGTTGACCGTATGTTTACTAGGATGGGTGCCATTGATAATCTTGAATCAAACTCTAGCACGGTACAATTCCTAGACATCTGCATCTGCATTTAAGCTATTTAGCTATATTCCAATTTTCTTAGGGGCACGTGGTTTAAAATACTACTTTGACTTTCCATAGCAAAGATCATATTTCTTGGCTCTTTCTGTTACTATATAAAGTTGTCTGGATGTGTAGTTTATGACAGAGATGAAAGAGACAGCTTTTATCATGCAGAATGTCTCGCAAAGGTAATGCCCTTCTTAATCTTCATTGCTCTGGGTACAAATGAGAGTTTTTTCTAAATAATTTGTTGGATACAGGAGTCTAATTGTTATGGATGAACTTGGGAGGGCTACTTCTTCCTCTGATGGTTTTGCAATTGCATGGAGTTGCTGCGAGCATCTTTTGTCACTTAAAGCGTAATTCTTTCTTGATTCTCAATTATCATAAAATCATAATCGATAAGCATTTGTCGATTGCTATTTTAATGGCATGGATTTCTAACAACTGATAAAGAGGTTAATCTTCATATACCTTTTAATTTAATTAGAAAAGAAAACATAAATGACCGCAACACTCGTAGCAAGGGAATTGTCATTTTAATGTTTATCGTGGACTTATAATTTTAAGATAGTGGTATATACTATATTACTGTTTTCTGCATGCATTCACCAACAATGAAACAAACGTACTGAATACTGATGTTCATTGATTGGTCTCTCTCTCTCTCTCTCTCTGTGACCGAGCTATATATCTTTTTTCTCCTTCAGTTATACCATATTTGCCACTCATATGGAGAACCTGTCAGAATTAGCAACTGTCTATCCAAACGTGAAAATTCTTCACTTTCATGTTGAGTTGAAAAACAGCCATCTAGATTTCAAGGTAGTAGATCTATTTCTTTGTTCTTGCATTAAGCACTGAGGTGATGATCTACGAACTGATGTTCTGCTTTTCAAAGTTTCAACTTAAGGAAGGACCTAGACATGTCCCACACTATGGGCTTCTCTTAGCGGAAGTGGCTGGGTTACCGGGTTCCGTTATCGAGACAGCTAGAATGATCACATTCAAGATTACAGAAAAGGTGATTATTACCACAAAGTAGTCTGCAATAGAAGTTAATTGAAATCTTTGCTTTTTAATTCCGAGTTACAATTTAGCCTTGGTGCATAAATTAGAAAAACACCAGACAGAAATTTCAAATCTGACTCCCCCTTGGTTTGACAATATATTTGCAAGAGAAATGCAGACGTGCTTAGAAATTTGGCGGAAAAATAACCTTAGAAATGGTATTTAGTTTACATATTATAGATGATTAGACTCTGAAAATTGCCAAGGAGAGTGTGTACTTCTATAAGTTCACATGGACAATGTTGTGCTAACTGGGTAGATTGGTCTGATCAATTTTTATGAAGCTGTCAACGTCATGTATGTGCCAACAATATTGCCTTACCTCCACATCCATGCATAAATCTAAATTATCGGATATTAGAATTTCGATCATCACTCTGAACATGGTAGTATTGGTCTTTTTGCATCTTGTACATATATATCCTTTGACTTTGAGTTCCTAAAGAATGAGTTCTTAGGCGAAAAGCAAGATTTAAACTAGTTCAACATCAGATATTGGCTTGCTGCTGTTTAGTTTGTCAAGGCAAATTATATATGTACTACAACATTTATTTTGTTTTTGTCACCTTCCTTCCCCCTTTTTTGGTTTCGCTCTGGAGGATGGCGAGTTAATTACCCTTTTATTGGGCACGTCACATATACTTTGTCTTCGTTTACAAGTTTTGATTCATAGATATTTATATGTTCAGGAAGTAAAGAGAATGGAAGTGAACTGTCTTCAGTATCATCCTGTTCAGAGGGCTTACGTTGTTGCTCAACGCTTGTTATGCCTGAAATATTCCAATCAAGACGAGGATACAATTCGACAAGCGTTGCAGAATCTTAAGGAATGCTACATCAAGGAAAAGCTCTAGTGTTGGCTCCGACCGGCTACCAGCGGTCTACTCTCTGAAGCTTCTGTGATCTCGTGTTAGACGAGATAAATTCTGCAGATGGCATGTAAAAAGGCGGAGAGCACAGCTCCCCGACGAATTGTTATGGAAGGCCTTGTAAATTTGGTTTTGCAATTTCTGATGAATCCCAAATCAAACACCTCTGTTTTCGGAAATGACTATTTTTTTAACGAAAAATTACCCAAAAAAAAGGTGCTGTTTTGATTTGAAATTTGAAAACATTATAATAATTCATGAGGCACCCGTCTCAGTAAATAAAAATGTTTTTAAGTACATTTTTTTGACATAATATAGTGGAGTGAACTATTAAAGTAAATGTTATTAGCTGTAGATTTTACCTGGATAATGCTGTGACAGGGATAGTTATAAAAGCAAAGCGAAAAAATACTTTTCTTTTAATTTTAATATTAATTTTATCATAATTCTTAACAAAACTATAAGCAGAAAAGACAATTTAAGTTTAATTAGAGGACCTTGCGCTAATCCATTATATCCATATGCATGTTTATATATGCTCTGGACAGAAGATTTACCTTCGTTTGCAACATAAAGCATTCTTCAAAGTCTAATTGTGAGGTTAATAAGGTTTGAATCTCCATTATTTTTGGGGGTTGATTTTGACTTACAAATATTCAACAGTGGCTTTAGATATGAATTTCTCAATCCAGGCAAGTTATATAGCAAATTAAGGATTATACAGTAGTAACTTCACTTATATGTTATTTGATATTATCGGAATCATATCATATTTAAAAAGTTAAGCGATCAAACTATTGTAGAAACTGATTGATCAATTTTGCGTTTATGAAACAGAGTTAGGCAAAAAATAATATTGACCTAGTGCTCATCCCATAATGCAAGAAATGTTGACACCTAAAGAGTGGCAAATTATGGCCTAATTATCACCACGAAACTAGCATTGTTGTCAACAAATGTGTTGACTTGTGTTAGGTCTGAAAGAATATTGCTTCAGCAGTGATGCTAGATAGATAAATTTCAGTACTCTCACTCGAGTCCCTTTTTTTCCCCGAGGCAGCCAAACAAGTAATTTAATTTATTGTTGCTTAGAATGTGATTTTAAATCCTTTTTCTTTTTCGTTGGTCTTTAATGTCTTTGCAGATTCTCAATACAAGTTACTGGATTTGGTGAATCAGTTTTTACCACCTCTTTCTTTGCTTCATGAAGACATTTGGCACTTGATGACTGGTTTCTACATTCACAAAGTTCAAATTATACCTTTTTCATCAGAAATGTAGAAATGAAATAACTTTCTTTAGTTTAAGCTTTTATAATGTAATACTTTAATATATTTTATATTGTATGCTAAAAAATAATAGGGAATTTTTCAATCTGTAATCGTTTAAATTTAAAAGACTTTTTGTTACTTACACATTGTATGATTAAATTGATTTTTTTTAGACAAGATTTTATAAGTTAAGAATTAATTCTAGAGTGTTATTAATTAAAATTTGGTCAAAGTTTTATATCGGTCCAAAAATATATTTAGTGTTTTATATTTGTTCCAAGAATTTTATATTCAATCAAAATTTTAAATGGGATAAAAGATAACCTGTATGTTCTTATTTTTAAAAAAGTAATTTGATAATTAAAATAACAATTTAATAAATGAATTAATAATTACATAAATTTAATAAATATTATATAAATTATTAAAAAAATACTTTTATATTGCTACAAACAAAATAAAGCATAAATGAATCTTACAGATTGATATCGTTACGGGTCAGAGGTTGATGCCGTTACCTTGCTGCTATTAAAAATGATATGTCATCTGATGTGGCGAGTTTTTAGCCATGATCTGTTATTTTTCTAACTCAGCCTCTTCTTTCTCTTTTATTCCCAACCCCCCCCCCTTCTCTCTCTCTCTCTCTCTCTCTCTCTCTCTCACTCTCTCGGTTCTATCCTGAGCCAGCTTTAAACCATGTTCAATGCACTACCCATCTCTACATATCAATGGGCTTTTTTGAGTTAAGAGTTCTTCACATTATGCCAAAATCCAAGTGAGCAGCCATGTCTCTATTCAATCGAAAAAGAAAAAAATCATATCTATACAAATGTGAAAATATATAATACACAATCGAAAGCCATAGATCTACTTTCCTCAAATTTAAAATCCAAGTGTATCCCACAACCAAAGCATCCATTAATATACAAGCAAAACATTTAGTTATTTTTTCTGGGTATGTCTTTTTTTTTTCCTCCCAATCCACCAGGACCCAATACCTATTTGAACAACAAAAAGTATCTATTACATCTGAATCAATTATACCCATTAACACATTTCTTTTTCTTCCAATTAGATTCGTGGTGCAACTTCAATTGGAGGAACCCTAGATTTCACATCACAATTGTAGCTTTTGTAATAACCTAAATTTGATTCCTCCTTTCATGATAGAACTCTAGATTTCAAAGAACCCTAATTAGGCTGGTGAGCTTTGCTCATTTCTAAAGTGCATGCATCAATCAGAAAGAAATAAAGTTTTCTCTCATTGGATTTCATGGTAATATATCCAGCAATATGAGAGAGATAAACTCGTCAAAGATCAGAGATAGATATGGGAAATAGATCCTCTGAAGTGGAGTTGTGTAAAGTGGGATGACATGGCCGAATGCTGGACGTGGATCACAACAACAATTGGGATGGAGTGAATCGTTTAATGCAGTAGGGTTTCTTTCGTTGTGAAGCAAAAAAATCAACATCAATACACTCCACTCCGCCAATACCCTCTCACTCAAACACCTCTGTTTTCAAATGAAAGCTGACAATGAAGCAGTGGCTGGCTTGAGTTATGCTTTTTGCGTTTCCTTATCAAATTTCAACTTCATTTCTATTTGAAAGTGTTGTCCACTTCATTCTTGGTAGAACATTTCAACTTCCGAGAACTTTATAAGCCACATAAGCACTAATGTATCAAGATGTTTAATAAACCAGTACCTACTATAATAACTTTTGTTGAAGGAGGGAAAATTAGAGTGAATAATAGAAAAATTGATGGCTTCCTCACTCCATGATCGCTCCCCAATTGATGGCTTTTCTGGCTGCCCCTCATGATCAAGCTTGCCTCTCTACTTGGCCTCATTTTTAAACCCAAAGATTTGATTGATACGAATTGTGCTCTCATCATTATGGGCTCAAATTCAAGGACTTTTGGGGTTCTATGGTCCGAAATTTTCATTCCTCTATTTCTTCTGTGTTGTCGCGAGGTCAGAATTTGATATGTTGAAAGCATAGGGACGAGGTGTGCGAACAACTAGTGGAAATGGCTCGACTAGACAAAGATGGAGCTCAAGTGGGTCCTGAAACTTCATCGAGCGGGCATGCTCAACAAGAGGAAGTGGAGAGTTTTGAATTCAATAAAGGAAATGAAAACGACTTATTGTAGCAGCAAATGCCCTTAACGTTTTTGCTAATGTTGCCAACTGATACAGATATGAGGAAAAATGATTATGGAAGTGAAGGAGATCTTCTATGGGATTGTAACCCAACATATCAAGAAGCCCCGGTTTGTTCTGTTATTCACTTTAATTTTCCCTCCTTCAACAAACGTTGTTATAGTAGGTACTGGTTTATTAAACATCTTGAGACATTAGTGCTTACATAGCTTATAAAGTTCTCAAAAGTTGAAATCTTCTGCTAGTAGTGAAGTGGACAACACTTTCGAATAGGAATGAAGTTGAAATCTGATAATGAAAACGCAAAGAGCAAAGCTCAAGCCAGCCACTGCTTCATTTTTAGCTTTCATTTAAAATGGTGTTTGAGTGAGAAGGTATTGGCAAAGTGGACTAGAGTTGGTCACACAGTAAACTAGAGAACCAAGGCAGATTGACAAATATTTTTGCTTCACAACGAAAGAAACCTACTACATTAAACGATTTATTTAGGCTGTAATTGCGAAACTTCATCCCAACCGTCATTGTGATCCACGTTCAGCATTTGGCCACATCATCCACTTCAGACGCACTTTACGCAACTCCATTTCGGAGGATTTGTTTCCACAGATATGAACTCCCTGAATATGATTTCCCAAATAAAATGCTTGATTTTTCATCTTAGAGATTGTGCAGATGAAGAGAGGGAGAAGGAGAGAGAAAAGAAGAGGAAAAAAAAAATGAAATACTAAAATGACAAAGTGGTAACCGCAGATATAAAGATAACAAGTCAAATGCCATATGAGATGCTATACCATCTTTAACGAAAGTCAACTAGAGACGTTAGCCTCTCATTTATTTAAAATGTTTTCAAAACTTATGAATTTATTTAAAACAACATATACTCAATAAACATAATTTTTGAGACCAAAATAAAATTTTAACCAATAAAATTTGCATCTCAATATGACAGATTTATTCAAAATTTCGCCTGATTGAAAATCAAGAATTGATTGTTTTAACTCCAGAAAACAAAATTCAGGTTGTTATAGTTATTATTCGGTTACCAAGAGAATATGTAATGGTACACGACAGATATAGAGGATCTCGGCAAAACGAGGGACCTAATCCCCCACTTCAGCTCCCAAGGAAAGGGTTCGATTAGTTACTACGTCATATAATTCTTTACTTACAAAACATTCTAATTCTTTAAGTAAAAATTGATAATAAAAGTCGGTCATATTTCCTTTTTAATCCATTATGCAGCTTTGGCACTTGCCAGTATAATGAAGGCAAGGGAATGCTGCTTTCAATCATAAATGACTTCCAACAAGAAGTCAGGAGGTGCCAAACATCAAGATCCCCAGATGGGAGTCGAAAATGAATATGGCACGAGATTATATGAAAAGATTTTAAGGGGGAAAAAAAATTTCAAAGATCTTCCATGTTTGCTAAATCTTACCAATGAAACGCGATTAAGACAAAAAGAAGGGTGATTCAGGCGTTCAAAACTCCACGATTTCCGAGTCAAAACAGCAAAATATCATGTCATCCAGCTAATATTCAGAAAAAGAAGTAAATAATAACTTGAGCAAAATCAGCGGTAGCGACGAAGGGAAAGAGTGTTGTTTCTCTTCCAGGTTGCCCTGCGGGATGGACGTGCTTTGTGGTAGAGATGTCCTCTGCCACGAAGGCCCCTGTATTTTTTCCCAGCTGAAGTAAGCCCACGTAGCTCCCTGTGTTTATGGACAGGATTGCATAGCCAATTGATCCTTGGATCATTTCTGATGGCATTGTGGGCAACATCCACCAGAATTATCTCATAATATTTATAGGTCGAGTCCTGTATTAATTACATTTGTATCAGACCTACCAGCAACGGATCCATAACCAATAATCAAGTATCAGATTCAGCAATGTAAAGAAGACAAACCTCATTCACCCAGTAAGAATTAAGGACCCTAAGGCCACCCAGTTTCCGTCCAGCTCGCTCCTCAGCCACTGATCTCTTGCTCCGCTGAAATTTCAGCTGAGTAACACCTTGGTTTGTGGGCTTCCCGTATACAATACCTTTGGGAACTGGTCTCTTCCTTCCACCCCTCCGAACACGGACTCGGTAAACCACATAACCCTGCATGTTGTAATCACAATCACAACTAGATCTTAGCCAGTGAGGACGGATGAATCAGCGCCCCACAACCCCCCCCCCCCCAAAAAAAAAGAAAAGTAATGAGGAACACATACTAAAAACTATGTCAGTTGTTAAAATATAACCAAGCCCATGACATAATGTGAGATTTATGCATTTAAAAAGAAATAATCAGACCTCGCTTTACCATAACTAAATGGGAAGACAAACAATATTCATCAAGTACCACGCAGCTGTAAATGGAAGCCTACGAGAATTTATAACAATGACAGAATAAAATTTGTATCGGATCAAGACAAAAGCAAGATCGGTAAGAGGACAATCTTGCTTGGTCAGATGATCGACTGTTCAGTTTAGTATAGCTGGTCTCAGGAAGCATCCAATCATTGTACATAAAATGCATATGCATCTGGGCGCTGCTTAACCAGCACCTTCTCAAATCTTCACATAAATTAGCTCAGTAAATTATCTGTTATTCATATGGTTTCATCACCATCCTCATGGTGCACATTTTGTTCCCATTTTAACGGGCATGTCACTTTAGAATGAAGAGCGTAAATTAGGAATAAATCAGAGCTTACTCTCACTGCTTGGCAAATGCAGGATCCTCAATTTCGACATGTAGGCATGACAGAACAATAAAACCATCAAATATATAATACATCCCCACACGGCATAGTATATGAATTGCAGGGTGTGCGAGCAAATTAGTCCACAAAGACAACAAAATTAAGATAACACCCACATAAAAAGAAAGAAAATAACTACTATCAGACAATAACCTCTAGAAATCACGTTAAATGAACAGCGTTCTTTACCTGCTTAGCCTTGTAACCCAAGCGACGGGCCTTGTCAGGACGAGTAGGCCTAGTCAAGCGGACAATGGAAGGTTGCTGACGATACTCCCAACACCTGACTCTCTGCAAGAATCTCATGACATCAGACTGTTTCTTGCGCCATAGCTCTGAGACATACTTGTAGGCACCTATTGTCACCCAAACCAACAAAATAGAAAACACATAATTCATCAATTCCATTCCCTCATTGAAAATTACCACCTATATTTACCACGCCAAGCTATGATAAACTTATCCAACCTAGTGGTCAAGAATTGGCTTCTCGAAACACAAGCTTGTAGAAATCAGTCACAAAATTTCTCTCATATACATGAATGATTATAACAACAAAAACTGGGCTCCAATAAGCAAAAGTAATAAGTTTAATTTTAGGAAAGTTACAGCCAGACTTGACAAGAAGCCGAAGAAATTTGTAAATTGTTTAATATATGATTGGGGCAATCAACCAAAAAAAGATAGAGATAGCACCATCAAACAAATGAAAACAGCTCATATATAATGAAAATCAGTTATTTTCACTGAATCCTATGATTAATTTTATAGAATATTTTTTTACTGCTTACACTTTACAGTTTCAATTACGAAATTCTAATTAAATGGAACTAAACGAAGCTAACTTCATAAGTTTTCGCCGAAAATGAAAGTTAGAGGGAGCGATTTTATTAAGCAAACTGGAAATCATAATGTTCCAACAGAGAAAATTATATAACGAGCTATAACATTTTCAACGACGAAACAACAATTCAAGTACTACATCATATTAAGGAAAAAGAAAGGAAGGCAGCGTAATGCTCAGAGAAACGTAAATGAAGGTAGCAACTATGGATCAAGTAGGAAGAAATTCAGTAGTTCTTCAAAGTCAACAAGCAGAACAAGAAAATACATTCAGAACAAATGATAGAAAGAAGGAGGGAGAGAGTACCCATTGGATCAGACAAAGATACCAACCGAGCCGCGCAGTCACCAAGTGAAATAAGAGAGCTAGGGTTTTCTTTGAGCCGGAACTTTAACCTTTTATCAAGCCAGCACTGGTCAGACCAATAGGTGGGCCTTGCATTTGCATTTTCGTTCAATACGCATCAGGCTTAGGCTCAGGTAAGAAATACGCTTCGTTTCGACGCAGGGCTCGGATCGATTTATTTTATTTTATTTATATATTTATATATGTTGCTCTACCAAAATGCTCAAACTTGAGCTTTTTAAGGGCAGTTTTGTTAAAAATATATTTTAGCCTCTTTTATTTAAATTATCTATTTCGTTTTTTCAAATTTTATTTTGTTTTTTATTTAATTATTTAATTTTATTTTAATTTTTAATTTTATTTTCTTTTAATTTAACTTTTTAATTTTCAAAATCTACATAAATGTTTTTTTTCTCTTAAACATCATTAAATTAAAAATGTTTAATAAAACTTACCAAAAAAATGTTTAATAAAAAATTCTTCTGTAAAGTTAAAGAATCATGCTAAAACAAAATAAACTTAAGAGATGAAAAACAAAATAAAAGATAAATTTGGAACATGATGGATATAGAAGTGAAATTAAAATAAATTTGAAGTACATTTAAAAGTCTCAAATTAAAAATATCTGTATTAAAAAATTTTAAATTAAGAAATTATTCTTTAAATATCTAAGGATAAAAAATTTAAACTGTATAAAAAAATATAATTTAAAATCTTAAATTAAAAGTTTTATATTTAAAGCTTTTAAAATAATTTTAAATTTAAAATTATTTAATATAAATATTGTTAACTTAATATGCAGTAATTTTCCATTTATTAAACTTGGCTTGTTCGTGAAATCTTGAAATCCTGCTCGACTTTTCCCTGTGTTTGCCTGCTCTCCATCCATTCCTTTGATTTTCTCCACTTGAACTAACAGGAAAGCATCTTTTGCTGGCTTAGATTTTAAATTTTTTTACTTTTTTATTTAATTTAAAAGAAGAACGTAGATTCAACTTCCATATGGGATGAAAATTGGAAAAAAAAAACTGCTTTTCACCTTTTATCCTGATTTTACATTTTTCCAAAATTAAAAAAACAATAATAAATAATTAAGATTAAAAAATAAAAAAAAAATATTTAAAATATGGACCTTCGAAATCCACTTCTGTTGCAAGTAAGCTACAAAGGATATGCCTCTGGACTAGACTAACAGCAAGGCTGTTCATAGGTAGGGTCAGATAGAATATTTAATATGCTTAATATCTGGCCTGATTAAGACACAAAGCTTGTTTTTATGCCTGTCGACCGACCCGACTTGAACAAACCTAATTTTATGTTGAGATAAAGTTGGTTAGGATCGCCTTGACCTTTTTTTTATGAACTAATACTTGTAATATAAAAATATTTTTTTACAAATTCATAAGCATATATTTCAAAATAATAAGTTTTTAGAATCCTCATATTTTTATTAATAATAAAAAATAACTTGATATTATCAAGTAAAATATAAGTTATACTAACATAATTAGTTTGGGTAAACATGTATATTTTTATTATTTAATAAAAGAAATGTTAGTAAGTATACATATTAATAAAAAAAAATAATTAAGAAATATTGAGGGTTTAGGGAAGTAATAAAAATTACAGTATAAAAAAAATCAAAATAAATATAAATATAAATATAAAATAATAAAAATATTAATAACTAAAAAAATAACTAATAAAATTGGCTGCAATATATTTTTTTCAATCCAACCTGACATAATTATATATAAAATTTCAACCACTTATATTTTTTTGCGCAACTCAACCCAATCCGATTAGACGGATTAAGACCCAATGTACTAAGGGTGAACAAAATCAAACCAAATCAATTAAACCAAACTAAATCGAATCAAACCATCAAAAATTGAATAAAATTAATTAAAAATTGATTTGATTTGATTTTTGTAATTGTAAAACCGATTAAATCGGTTCGATTGTCGATTTTCTCCATATTTGATTCGGTTAACCGAGCCAAACCAAACTATTAAATTTGTAATTAATTAAAATTTAATATTTTATTTCTTTTTAGATTAATAAGATTTTTTGTTAATTAAACTTGTATTAAAGTTATATTCTTTGTATGGTTTAAGAAATATATAAATTATTTATATTATTTTATTATAAGATATTGCTCTTATTTTTTTTTATTTTTTAATTTTTTTTGTGAATATATAAAAATTTTTTAAACAAAAAGAGAAATAAAAATAATAAATTATTTTAAATTTATTATTAGTCAAAATTTTAAAAGATGTAAAATATTAAAAGTCAAATTTTATATATTATAAAGAATAATTTTATTAAAAAAATTATTTTTAAATAAAAAAAAATATAAATTAAATTAAATCAAATTAAACTATATAAAAATTAAATTAAATTAATTAAAATTTAAAATTGACAACATCCAACCAAATGTTAAACCAATTAGCTAAGTTCGATTTGATTTTCAAAATCAAAACAAAACGAACCTCTCCCTACAATGTACCAATGAACAACCCTGGCTAGCATAGCACAGCCCTCGTTCGACAATGGCGGCCTCTGCAATTCCAAGCAACCTTGGCCTTACTTTCTCTCCCAAGCTCGCTTTCTCTCTTTCACCTTCCTCTGCTCTTCAGTTCATTAGATTTCCCACCACTTCGATTGCAGCGAAGCCCCTTACCAACCACGTCCAAGGGCTCACTCCACGAACTGCTTTATTGGTTTCACGCGCGAGCGTTTCTCCTTCCTCTGTCGCCAATTCCACCACCTTTCATGGTCTCTGCTACGTCGTCGGTGACAATATCGACACTGACCAGATCATTCCCGCTGAGTATTTAACACTAGTCCCGTCTAAACCCGAGGAGTATGAACAACTTGGGTCATATGCTCTTATTGGGCTACCCTCATCTTACACCACTCGATTCATCGAGCCCAACCAGACGAAAACCAAGTTTCCAATTATCATTGCTGGAGCCAACTTCGGTTGCAGCTCTTCTCGTGAGCACGCTCCGGTGGCGCTGGGCGCTTCTGGGGTAGCTACTGTGGTGGCTTAGTCATACGCACGAATATTTTTTAGGAATTCAGTGGCAACGGGCGAAGTTTACCCGTTGGAATCGGAGGTGAGAATATGCGAGTGTAAAACAGGAGATGTTGTTACAGTTGAACTCGGCGAGAGCCGATTGATCAATCATTCGACTGGAAAGGAGTACAAGTTGAAGCCCATTGGCGATGCTGGGCCTGTCATTGAGGCTGGTGGGATTTTTACATATGCAAGAAAGACGGGGATGACTCCCTCTCATTAGGCTTGAAGCGGAGGTATTGGATTCATCTTACTTTTATTTTTTTTATTTATTATGGAAATTAAAAAAAAAAAAAAAAAGTTAGTGGGCTGCCTCTGGATGTTCGCTTATATTTGTGATTGTTTCTAGTAATGGCGCTTCGGTTTTACTCGGATGGTTTGATAATGTTGCAGTGAGTTGCATAAGCCTTGTAAATGGATGAAACTAGAGAGATAATAAAACTAGGTCATGTTTGACTGCAGATAAATTGTTCAGGACTTCTTGTTTTGTCAAAAGAGAGAAAATATAATTTTGTACTATTCCTCTGTGGTTTTTGTGTAGGAAGGAATTACGTAGATAAATCATAGCTGTTGGATAATTGGCATGTTATAATTGAGATTATGAAGACTAAGCTGCAGGTAGTATAATTGAAACATTGATCCAAGGATAGATTTTGAACGTATTATACATCTTGTGCTTTATTCACCTAAAGAATCTTAAATATATATTATTATTGGTTTCGTATGCTATGTTATGTGCTGATGCTTATTACTGTAAGGACCTGGAACAAACGAAGAGGACAATCAACATAAGAAATGAGCTATGGCAAAGTCTCCCTAGGATTATATTCCTAAAAAACCAAAATACTATGGTATGGAATATCAGTCTACTGTATAAAACTGACCAAATAACTAGTATTGGCACGATTACAAACTTCTGTTTGCTTTGTTTATAGTTATCCTTCTGAATTGACAGTTTTTGCAGCTAGATCAATATGTGATCTCTGATAAAATTGTTGCCTTCTCTATCGGTGGGCATGTTGCTAATTTAAAATTGGAACTGGAGTGTTTATCTGCTTGTTCAATGATTGGTGTATTACGATCTTTATTCAGAACATTCTTTTGATCAATTCCATTTGTCTAGATTTTTTTATCAATTCTTTACTATAGAGATTTGTATAGGTGGTTGTGAAAGAACATTTTAAATTTTCAATGAGTTTTGGGTAGTAAAAGTGGTGAGATGTGATTAATTGTGGCCATGTTGTGGCAGGTAGTCTTGAGGTTATTTGGCATGTGCCTCATTTGTAAGCTTGGTTCAGTTGTGTCATTAAGCCAAAACAAACCAGTGTGATATGGATTTAAGCGGTTACTCCCTCTAGTTTCTATTCTTCAATTATTTTGCTCTAGTTCATGTTGATCATAAGCTATCTTTGTTGAGAAGATCTCATCCTTGTGGTTGGACTTGGAAAGTGATTCTGTGGATGGTTCTGTTCATTGTATATTATTTTGTTATGCGTCTGAAACCATTGATGTTTGCGTATGTGCTTAGATGCTAGAAATATGCTTCTATACCTGTGAGTTAGCCTGCTGCTTTTTGATACTGTGATTGTGGTGCTTCCAATGTGCCTTGCTGCTTGGCTTGGATGGAATTTGTGAATTTACCCATTATCTGGTTATTTCTTCACAGGCTGTGTATTGCTTTATGCTGAGCATCTTAGAAGCTGGGGAATACGATAACAGATAATATAGCTATCGTTTGAGATTGTTTGTCTGCTTGATGGTTTGAGTGAAGAGTCTCTTAACTTTTCATTTATTTAGTCTTTCTTTCTCTCATTTTGAAATTTTGTAGTTATGCATGGGTATTAGTTTACTAAATTTCTAGTCTTTTCCAGGACAACTCTGCTCCTAACATGGTGAAGATCATTTCTATAGTCATCTTTCTCCACCTGCTTTCACTGGAAGTGGAAATTCTTAATTTATGTAGTGTCTTCTTTGTGACTTTTATCCATAATTTGTTGTGTGAGAAAATTCATCTCCTTGACTTTTCTGTCTAGGTATTTCTATAGATTTGGCCACTAATACCTTACTCTTTTGATTTTTCTGTTTCAATCCTCTATTTTGTAGTTTTGTATTTTGTGGTTCTTCATTGGATATTTACATTGCAGGTGCATGAAGTATCATGCTATGTCAGGTTTCAGTTGTAGCAAGATGTGGATTCTTATATGTTGAGGCAATAGTTTGTTGGCAACCATTTTTTGAGGGAAGGGATTTGGAATCTGAAACCTTAGAAATAAGCAAAAGGGTCGAAATAAAGAAAGTAACAAAGGAAAAAGCAAACCTTACCAATCCGTGAGGATAGAAGTTGTCTAGTAGGATAATTTCCATAAGAAATTGTTTGATAAGTTATGGAAGCAACGATGTGAATTTCATTCGCACAGACCGCCGTATCTATATGTACGAAACACATTGAAGAATTTGTAATCGAAAGACTTGTTTCAGCTTGGATATTGTGGCTTCATTCCGCAGCACTACTCTTCCTCTCTCTGCCACTTGGCTTGTAATCGCCGCAATACCTGTTCGATACAGCTGAAGACACCGAAGCATTAGCTGCATCAGTAGAAGAAGAACTGGATAGCTTCCTCTTCCTAGTTACTTCCCTGTCAGGGAAGCTAAAGCGGGAGAAGACGCTGGTCTTCAGCTTGTGATCTGCTGTCGCAATGGCAGAGGTCTTCGTCACTGGTTCAGGGGAGAGCTTCGATGAGGAATCTGATCGGTGAGGACGGTGATCTCAGTCACGCCTGCGATTGAGGTGTTGCTCCGATTTTCTTTTGGCCGGACGTGGAGTTTCCAACTGGCGGGCAGATCCATCGGGCAATAACCGCTCTGGGTGGTGATGATGGTACTTGGAACTCGATGATGGAGGAATGGACATCTGCACCCAAAAAAAGAAAACACTCACAAAAAACAAAGGGAATATTATGCATCTCCCTTTTGCCTATAAAGCCATAAAAACCATGAAATGAATTACTTGAAATTACTCGAGGTGAAACGAAGAGGAAATAATAATAAAAAAATTGAGATTTGAACTCCAATCATGACCATGTAATCACCAAAAATACAACACGACCGGCACTCCAAGTTCACACACGACACCAGTTTAGTCGGTTCACAAAATGATGCAGTCCTACAAGAAGCGGTTTAGAGTTTTATAAGGCAAAGGCTATGGAGGGAACTTAAAGACCATTTGTCCAACTTCCATTTTCCAGGAGCAACTCGATGAATCATTGACTCATTGTCTTGTTCTTATCACAACAACAACACTCGACTTTATAGTACCGGCATGAAAAAACAGAACTGGCAGAAAATCAACAATCATCTTGGAGTCAATACTTCTAAGCAACAAAAATTTGACATTCTCTTTGGTACAAAAATTTCACATCCACCTCACTAGAATCCCATGCCAACTAAAATTTTTTTTGGCATTTTATGGTAGAATTAGCAAGGTAAAATTTATTGTTCTAAAGCGAATCAATAAACCGTATTCAGTATGAATGATCTGGTAGGATTCAGAGCCCTGGGAGTGTGAAATTTCAATAATGGCACCGCCCCATAAAATGTAACGTAAATGTCCATAAAAACAGATAAGACAATAAAAAGCACATACGGATTTTGACTTCATTGAAGAAACATCACCACTGCCCCCTAACCGACCAAACTCCCGTTCTTTGTGAGGTCCCTGATCCGTGATGAAGGAAAGAAACTTATTAACAACCGAAGAGAAACCAAATTTAAAGATAAGCCAAGACAATATCATCAAATTACAAGCAACAAAAAACCACGATAAAAAAGAACAGCCATTTTTTTCTTACCATTATTTAAAGAGTAACAATCGTGATAAAATAACTTTATCATTAATCTCTTACCATTATTCAAATAGAACCAAAGTTCCCGAGGCAACTATGACAAGAAAATATATAAACTTGACACAATAGAACACTTTGTAAATAATTGACCAGAATTCACAACATAGAATTATTGTCCATCATTCAGAAACAAAGAAGAGCGGGGGCAACCAAAGTAAATTTTGACTGACATTATAAATAAATCAACCTGATAGAAATGATCATTTACTTGTTTATGATATCTGTTGCATAAGAAAAACCATGTCTACGATTTCATTCAAGATGTTATGACCTTGTACAATTCAGGAGTTCATGGGCAAAATACTCAGTTTAAGAACAATTAATTAAACATTACTTCATTAGTATACTAAAGACAAGTAGAGGTTGAGTATTTATACAGTAAATATAAGGATTCACTAGTCACAGGATAAATTCTTAACCAGACGCCACTATTTTACAGTGGAAAACTAACTCAACTTGAAGGTGAATCAAACATTTCTACAATTTCTCTTAAACAAATAGGATTACAATGACATAGCTACCCAAGAGAGTTTCATTTGTACCTTTCACATTGTCTCTCAGATTCACGCTTCCTCCTAAGATAAGCCTTCTGAGCTTCAAACTCCTCTCGACTCATAATTGGAGGTGGAGCATTCATGCCCATACTAAACTCAGCAAGATCCCTGCCATCATCCAAAATAGTATCTTTTCAGTTGGCTGTTAAAAGAACACACAGATATCCACATATACAATCAGATAAACATACAGCCATTTACGCGAACACCCTCGGACCCTCTCACCACCAGCAAGACATATGCCCTAACATTTTATGTGTTTTGTTTTGTTTCGTTTTTCTTTTTGTTTTTTGGTGGTGTAAATTTTGATTTTCAAACCATGCTATTTCATACCTTGGGGTGGAAACAGACATGTAACCCTGCATGCAAAAGGGGTCTTCAGGCAAAACACCCCCAAATGACATGTCTAAGGGGACTAAAAGCCATAACCCATCATTTGCATTGCACCATATGGCGGGGTAAATCCTTCCATGCCAGGTTGCATGCCATTCCAGTGTGGATTATGGCCAGAAGGTAGGCCCATAGGCATCATATAATTCTCGACTCCAAGGTCTCCAGGAGTTTTATACCGCATGTCTGCAAAACAAAACCAATATAATTTAAATGATTCACAACCAATATTAATAGAAGTAAAAGCCTCTCCATTGTCCACTAAAAATTTTAGCGTTACGTAAATGATTTAGACTCAAGAATTGGTGGAGGGAGGAGACAGGAGAGCTGATTTACCATTTATAGAGAAGTGAACTTTCTTATTTTTCTTTTTCTTTCTTGCAAAATGAGGAATCAAATTAAGTTAGCCGATTTTTGCCTGCCTGACTGCAGGTTCCTGAGCCTCCATTATCTTCCTTTTACAACCATAATCACATTCACAATCAAGAAGCACAAACATATTCCCCTCCCTTTTCCCCTACCCCAAAGAAGAAATGAGGACAATAGCGCGAACTAAATTAATTGCCTGACAAGGAGCCAACTTTTGCTGCACTTCCTCAACCTGCTGAGCACTCCCCATTGAGGCTGGTTCCTTTACACTCATTGACTCATGAGCAGTTTCAGACAAATCAACAGCTCTGGTGCCCCTAACTCTCTCTGATTTCTGCTGTGGGACAAAAAAAGGTTTACTATCATCACCTGCCTCCTGTATTTTTGTTGTTCCTTCATTAGAAGATGATACCCTTTTGTTCTCCCTTCAATGCAGAAGGTGAGGTCGGAGATGGAATTTTAGGCTGTAAACAGTGAGCAGAATCTGTATCTGGAATAATTCAAATCATGCAAACAAAAAAATGTAAATGAGGATAATTTTATAACCAATAGAAGTCTGAGTAGCATCATAACAATTTCAATAACCTTGATCATGAAAAGTGCCCCCAACATTTTCAGCACTAGCATTTACTCCTTCCACTATGCGACTAATTGTTTCTCTTAGTGTCTTTATTTGGCAAGAGATCATCTGTTAGAATATTTTTTGCGCCACAGACTGATAGAGTCTAGGAACTCAGAGATTAATTTTGAAAATAGTGAGTAGTAACAGAATATTTACTAGAGAAATAGATGCAAGAATCTCACACTTGCAACTCTAATAAATCAACAAAATAGGAGAATCTCCCAATACATTAGAATACAATCAATCCATCCCTTTAACCTAACTCAGAGCCCCTATTTATAATAAGATACCTAAAACATTAACAGCTAACTTTAACAAATAACTACTAAAAATACAGAGATAAATATGGAAGTGGCCTCACATTATGGTCAGTTATAGCAAACTGCCCAAATAGAATGCAACGTGCTGTTAGTTACCCACACTAGGTGCCTTGGTCTACAGCTATACACATATGCCTTGTTCTTTCTTCTAGAATATGTGAGTAGCGGTGGATTGCTATCAGTACTCCCCTCCTGAAAATATTCCTTGTCCTTAAGGCGAAATGAAGGAAATTATTCGGCCAACAAGTCATAATTCTCCTAACTGGCATCGTGAAGAGGTCGATCAAGCCATTGCACTAAGAGTTCCAGAACTAACCTTCCAGCTTCACGTGTCCATCAGTGAGAAAGAATCTTGGTTGGTTGAAGTTGTAATTCCCACTTGACATTAATGGGAAGAGTGGCCGATGGTGTACAAGGAACACGTCCTTTAGCCGGCATAATAAGGAGACATGAAAAATAAGATGAATCTTGGATGAAGAAGGAAGCTCTAACTCATATGCCATTGGACCAACCTTACTATAAGGCCCGAAGAAACAAGGAGAAAGCTTTCATATCATCGCTTGGCTAAAGAAAGTTGCCTCTAAGGTTGAATCCAGAGAAAAACAGCATCACCCACTTCAAATGACAACTCGCAGTGTTTAGAGTTAGCTTGAGCTTTCATACGAGCTTAAGCTTTTAAAAGGTTGTCTCGAAGAATCGTTAGCATTTCATCTTACTCTATAAGTTGTTCTTCTATATCAACAAGACGAGTTTCTCTCAAAACAAAAGGATGCAGTGTTGGGGGATCTTTTCCATACACAATTTTGAAACATGTGGTGCCAGTGGATGTATGGAAACCAGTGTTGAAAGAATATTCAGCCCATGCCAAAAATTTGCTCCACCCTTTTGGTTGTTCATGTGCAAAGCATCTAACATAAGTCCCTAGACAACTGTTGACAACTTCCGTTTGTCCATCCGATTAAAGATGATAAGAGGTGCCCATATAACGGTGAGAATGGCTGAGGTGAAAAAGTTCCTGCCAAAATGCACTTAAAAAAATGACATCTCTATCCGACAAAATGGAGTGTGGTATTCCATGTAATCGAACTATTTCCTTGCAAAAAAGAGCAGCAACAATTTTTGTAGTAAAAAGGTGTGTTAAACTAATAAAATGGCTATATTTACTCAAACGATCCACCACCACAAAGATGGCATCCACAACAATAGATTTTGGAAGTCCCACAATGATCTCAATAGAAATATCTGCCCAGATTCTTTTCAGAATTGGTTTCGGTTGTAACAGGCCAGCAAGTGCAAGAGTTTGATATTTGTTTTGTTGACAAACAAGACAATTTTGCATAAATAGTTTGATATCTTGCTTCATTCGTGGCCAATAAAAGTTTGATGAGAGTCTTTTAAGAGTCTTAAGATATCCACCATGTCCCCCGGCCAATGTTTCATGTGCTTCAGATAGGAGTGTTGACCGTAAGGTTGAATGTGTAGGAATGACCAACCTTTCATGATAAAACAAATTATTATTTACCAGCTGGAAACTAGGTACAAATTTGGAATCTTGCTGAAGGGAGGAAATAATTTGCTAAGTATAAGGGTCATTATGCAAAGCTTCAAGAAGGTCCAGGAAGTCCAAAGTAATTGGTAATGCAAGAGCTAAAAAGTCAGCTTGCTGTGGACGCCTTGAAAGTGCATCAGCACCCTTGTTCTCTTTCCCTAGTTTATGTTTAATGTAAAATCAAATGAAAGGAGTTTCATAATTAATTGCTGTTGTTCATTGGTAGTCACCCTTTGCTCTAGTAAATATTTAAGGCTGCAATGATCAGTATGTACCACAAAATGGTGCCCTAACAAATAATGCTTCCATTTTTGCAAGGCAAGAACTAGAGCCAAAAGTTCTCTGCAATAGGGTGTCCACATTGCATGAGGATCGCCCCAACTCCATCTGAAGATGCATCACATTCCATAGTGAATGGTTGGCTAAAGTCTAGCAATTTCAAAATTGGTATCGTGGTTAAAGCCTTTTTGAGCTAGACAAAGGCTAATTCTACTTTTGGAGACCACAAAGACCCATCTTTCTTTGTAAGATCTATCAAAGGCCTTGTAATGACACCATAGTTTCGCACAAATCTGTGATAATTCCGAGTTTGTCCAAGGAATCCTCAGAGTTCCTTCACATTTCCAAGTATTAGCCATTCTAAGACTGCTAAAATTTTTTCAGGATCTACCCCCATGCCAACAGATGATACTACATGCCCCAGGAACTTTATTTGTCGTTGACCAAACAAACATTTTTTCATATTTGCAAAATATGAGTTCTGTTTGAGAAGTTGAAGAGCAATATGCAAATAGGAGACATGCTGCCGGATGTCTTTGCTAAAGATGAGTATATCATCAAAAAAGACAGAGATGAACTTACAGAAATGAGGCCTGAAAAGATCATTCATAGCTACTTATAATGTGCCAAAAGCATTGGTAAGGCCGAAAGGCATGACGGTTAATTTATAATGGCTGGAGTGTATCCGGAAAGTAGTTTTAGGTATGTCATCAGGAGTAACAGGCATCTGATGATACCTTGATCGGAGGTCAATCTTAGAGAAATAGGTGGCTCCTTAGAATTCATCTAAAAGCTCATCGATATTTGGAATTGGGTATTTATCAGGGATAATAATTTGATTTAACTTCGTATAGTCAGCATAAAATCTCTGAGAATCTTCTTTCTTTTTGACTAATAGGATTGGGCTTGAGTATGGACTGGAGCTAAGATGAATAAAGCCACAGGATAGTAATGCTTCAACTTGTTTTTTGATCTCTATCTTTTGGTAGTCAGGATAACAGTGAGGCCGGACATTAGGTGGTTTGGTATTGGGAACTAAAGGTATGGCATGTGAATGAGTTTAGAAGGGTAGAAGAGATAAAGGTTCAGAGAAGATATAAGTATCTATTATATCTTGGATAACTTGAGGTGGTTCAGTGGTCTTACCCTCTAAGTGCTATACCAGACGGAGAGTTTGAAAGGATGAAAGAGTTAAAGCTGAAGTTTGTACCCCTTGTAATTTATATCTTTTACCATTTAGATGAAAGATCATAAACATTTCATTCCAATTTGCCTGCACGGTGTTCAATGAAGCTAGCCACTTGATACATAGCACCAAATCTGCTCCTCCTATTGAAAAAAGGTAGAAATCTCAGATGATGGTAAGCCTAGGTAATTGGATGGTGACCTCTGAACGTAGTAAATTACATTTAATGATGTCCCTATTTCTAATCTGCACATCGAATGTGGAAATTTATTGCACTGATAATCCTAGCACTCTCCAATGTTTCAGATATAAAGTTATAGGTAGAACTGCTATCTGTTAAAATCATCACTTGTTTAGCTCCAATTACCCCCTGAAGCTTCATGGTGGCATGCGAATTCATCCCCAAAATCGCATGGAGTAAGATTTCGGCCAAATCAAAGGGAGGCTTTTCACCCTCTTGAAGTTGTTCTTTGTCCTCTTTCGCGACATCCTTTTCTTCGGTGAGCTTGAGAGGGGGAAACTGGGTTTGTTTGCAACGATGGCCTGGAGTGAATTGTTCATTGCAACAAAAGCACAGGCCTTTGTCATGTCAAGCTTGGCATTCTGCATCCCACGAACGAGACGATGACAATTGGGCGTTACGCATTGCTAATAGAGGAGCATTCGGGGATGAAGCTTGGTGCTTTGTGCTTGTACTCTAGGCCAATGATCAAGTAGGGTTTCGAGTTGTTGGGTTTGTTTCATAGGTCACGCGAATTGGGCTCTGCTTGGCCTCAAACTCTAAAGCCACACTCGTACCTTTATAAACAGTTCTGGGCCTTTGGATTTTGGCATTAGCCTTTAACTCTCCTTTAAGACCACTAAAAAAGACTCCCAGTAAACAATGTTCAGGCCAATTGGGAACTCAAGTAGCGCACTTTGCAAATTTCTACCGATAGTTATTGATCCTTTTTACTTATGTTGCATAAGTGCTCATCTAGGTTTTGAAATCCAGCGGGCCCATAAGTTTCTTACAAAGCTTTAACTACTCTTGATGGTTTGTTCACTGTTAATCCAAGCAAACAAATCAAGTGCATCTCCTTCTAAATACATTGTTGTGACATGGACTTTCAACTCATTAGGTGTTTGATAATAGCAAAAATATTTTTCTGCTTTTAAAATTCATCCACGTGGGTCTCCTTCTTCAGATTTAGAAAATTTCATCTTAATATGGTGTCTCCGAGATGAGTTCTGAAACCACCATGGACCTTTAGCATCATCATCTTCTAATCATGCAATTTTGCCTCTGTTTCATAGACCCTAGCCTAAATCTCCTTGTTGAGCATTACTAGTTTGTGCTTTTAGAGTTTCGACTTCAATAGTTAGAGAATCAAGCATATTTAATTTTAAGGCAATGGAGGATATTTGTTGGTCAATGGAATCGATAGGTGGTAAGTTGGCATGTTCATTTTAAGGTGTAATGGACCTAGTGTTAGCCATGGTGGTAAACAGGCTTTGATATCAATTGAAACACCCAAGGTGGAAAACCCTCCCTTAAAAGTTAACTATAAAAGTGGGAGAACCACCTTATTTAAGTATCTTATTGAGCATCACATACTACACAATGTTGAACTTTGATATCATATATTATTTTAGTTTCTATCAATTAGCTACCCTTGAAAAGTTGACGTCTTGGTGGCTACACTCTGTGTCACTTCAATTGGCTTTCCATTGGTTAGAATCCTCCACCAATTAGAACCCTCCACAGGTAGCCCTTTTTAGAGCCACTAACCACAAGCTTTAATGTCAAATAATGATAAAGTTTAGGAACTCAAATATTAATTTTGAAAATAATGAGTAGTAATAGAATATTTACTAGAGAGATAGATGTAAGAATCTCTAATAAATCAACGAGATAGGAGAATTTCCCAATACATTAAATAACAATCAACCATCCCTTTAACCTAACTCATAGCCCCTGTTTATAATAAGATGCCTAAAATGTTAACAACTAACTTTAACAAATAACTACTAAAAATACAGAGATAAAATACAAAAGTGGCCTTAGATTATGATCAGTTATAGCAAAAAATAGAGTATAACATGCTATTAGTTGCCCACACTAAGTGCTATGTGCTCCTTGACTTGGTCAATAGCTGTACACATGTGCCTTACTCTTTCTTCTATAATATGTGAGTAGTAGTGGATTGCTATCATAGACACACATGGAATTAGAGATAATGTATCCCCTAATACTTGTATAAAATTATGTATATATATGTATATTATACAAAATTCCAAATAACATTTTATACTATAGTTTTGTGTAGAGAAGAAAATAGTATTAGAGAAACATAAATATGAAACTCAGTTTCTAACAATATTGAATAATGTAGGTTCATGAAAATTTACATTTGTCATAGAAGCTTTTAAAATAGCACTTGCTTGTTAGCATAGCATCTTTCATCACATCATTATATAAGGGATAGTGGAGCTCAAGCGATAGATTACTAGAAGAACATGTTGATTGTAACCCTTTTATTTCTTTCTCAGAGGTAGCCCTATTTGTAAAGAAAGGTAGAAATAAATTTCATGCCTATAGATGACAAAATGGATAAATCATAAATCACTATCAACATGTACTCACTCATTTTGCTTCAAACTAGCTACATCACCACTTGGTAAATCATAGGAACTATTTGGATTTGCCATCAACATAGACCTTGGAATACCAGTAGGTGGCTTAACTCTTTTGATATCATAATATGGATCACCATTTATAAGGCTATGTTGAATATAATGTCCTAAACAAAAGGAAATAGAAAAAGGTATAATAAGTACTTTAACATTACTATCCAGCAATTTGCAAGCAGAGGGAGGAAAAAGTTTTTAAAACATTAACATAGATGCACCTTGCATCTATGACAAACATATCCTTATGAAGGCATTCTCACTCCAACCCTGCCCAACCTCAATTAGTGAATAAAATTCAGTTCATCAAAATTATGTGTATGTAGAGCAACAAGTCACAGGCTAAGAGAATCACCAAAACCTTAGTTGCTCACCATTTGTCCACCCATACCCCTTCTGAAACCTCTATTAAGGCCAAAGTCGTCAAAACCTTGACTGCATACCAATGAGAGACATTAGCATTAGGGGAAAGATATGCGTTTTATGCTTAACTATAGAAAGAAGGAAACTTATCGTTGCCAATCCAAGACTAGAGTATAATCTTACCATCTTCAGCAGCTTTATTTGTTAAAAGAAGCTTCTATAACTAAGTTGCTTGATTAAACAGGAAGTATATTGGAAATTGCATACAAGTTATCACCAAATTCATCTCAATATAAGTTTTCAGGCTATTATATAGTATAAGCAATTAATTTCTTAAAGAATGTTTATGCATAACAAAGTGAAAAGAAAATCAGATGCTCACATATTTCATGGCAGAGATATCAATAGCTAGTTAGCTACTCTTTTCAAATTCAGTTTCCACCATTGTATTTTCTACCTTTGGTCTACAAAAAGCAAATGACTTATGCAACTCAAGAAAACTTGATTTATCTTCGGGAATAATTTAGGAATTTTTTTTTGAAAAAAAAATGCAGTTTCCTCATAAGGACTGCTTACATTGAAGAATAAGAATACGTAATGCATGATCAATGGTAACAAATTTGGAATAGTCTTATTAGGATAAAAGGTTTGAAATAGAACTCTTGTTCAATAACAATTGAAAAACGAGGCCATCTAAGAACTCGGCAAATTTAGACTGAGGTATTTTTAAGAATCAACATTACTTCATTAAGATATTCTAAAATTCAAAAAAGACAGAGCAACTATAGAGCAATGTAGAGATATTATCCATAAAGTTAAAATGTATGAACTACCATAATAGAATCCCTTAATTTGGCACCAGTGATTGCCTCTTGTTAGCAACTTTCTTTTCCTTATTTTTTCCCTCATTTGTTCTTTTTTTTTTTTTTTTTTTTGAGGGGGAGGGGTTGGATAGGATTAAAATTGGATGTAAAAATGACAGATACAACTATTGAAATGAAAGCCAAAAACCATAAACATTATCGCCTTAAACCCTAATTCAAAAGAAAAGGAGTTCAATTGAAATCAGAACCAACCTTCATTGGTCTAGGCATGGGTAAGCACAAGGTCTAAATCAATACCCCTGCCTAAATGCTTGGATTCAAAAAAAAAAAATTCTTTCAATGTACCAATAGAGATGCAAGGACCATCCATAGGAATTGAATCATAATCTCTTACACTTAAATTTATAATATACTGCCATGGTATATTCCTTTTTTATCTAAGAGAAATAACGCCAAAACAATAACAAAAAAATAATGACAACAAGAATTAAAGGCCTAAAAAACAAGGCATGGTATTAAATTTTAAACAAATTGAAAGTACAATAATCAAACGTTTGCTTTTCTAAGTTTTCTCATATTGTCAATTACTCCAATTAAAATTATACAAGTTAAACCAACACAAAGGAAAGCCCATATAAAATTCTCCCCTTGCAATGATGCTCAGTCTTCCTCTTTGTTACAAATTCCAAGCATATTTAGAATCTAGGTAGTTTAGATTTCATATAGCAACGAAGTTTAGAAGCCTCTTTAAGTCTAAAAATCAATAGCCTAAGATTGTAAGCACACACTGAAATGAAGATTAAATAGATATCAAGTAGAAGTCCTTTCAGAGCCACAAGAATCATAAACTAGTTCCGATATCCAAAAACTATAGCCTTTCAAATACAGACAAAGCCGAAGAAATCAAAGATTGAAAAGGTTAAGTTAACAAATTTTTAAAGCATACGAAGCCAACCTTAGGTTCATGTACTTGATAAACTCTAGGGTTGTGGTGGCCTAGGAACAGAATCCCCTGCACATCTGATCTAAACAACCTAGATTTTGTTTATTTTTTATTTTTAAGATTTTATTTTTTTTATTTTAAAAATAAAATACATAATAAAAATAATCTCTTACCTGTAGACTTTAAAAAAATGATTATTTAAATATAAAATATTGATCGTCTAAATTTTAGTTAAACAATTTAAATCATATTTCAAGGATGTACAAAGCCTATGTAGGGTGGCCTAGAGGTAAAGATAGAAGGAGAGAGACGCCGACTTGTTGACACATACATACATACATACATACATACATACATACATACATACATACATACATACATACATACATACATACATACATACATACATACATATATCCAAAAATGTAAATAATAGACTAAAATGAATAATTTTTTTTTATAAGGGTGTAGCATATGTGAGATTGTAACTTATAAAAAAAATTGTAAGGTTGTAGCATAGGTGAGTTCACAATCCATGAAACAAACTTTGTTATAGGTTGAGGTATAAGTGAAATTGTGACAAATAAAAAAAAAACTTTTGTCAATAATCTTTGTCCAATAGATCATGAACTAGGTGAGTCTATGATCTTTGTAATTTTTTTCTTTAATATAAAAGGGGAACATAGGCTAGGTTAGTTTGCATCGCCCTTGAAATTTTTTAAAATTTTTATTATATTAGTAAAATGAAAAAAACTAATTAAAAAAATACCATGATATAAAGTTCTAGATAAGTGTAAAATTTTAAATACATTTACAAAAAGTAAATTTTAAATAATAGAAAAGCTTACATTTATAAAAAAATAAATGTAAAATTCTAAGTACAAATATAAAAAATCATAGAAGAAATTGTTAGATCAACTATAGTGACTTTTTGTCCCACACCAAAGCCTTTTTCTAAGTCATTATAGGCAATGTTGCATTAACTTATCTTCTTCTTCTTATTCCTCCTCCTTCTCATCCTCTTCTTCTTATTCTTCTTTATTTGACAATCCATTATTGTTGAAATTATGAGTCAACTGAGAATTCAAGTTCCTTTAAGGAGACTAAATAAGTGGCATTTAAAGGTAAAGAACTCCTATTGTTATTAAAAAGATGATCCCCAATCTACAGAAAATGCACTAATATACTCGGAATTAAATGCCAATGGATTAATGAATAATGTCATAAAGGTTACACTATTAGATTGCATGGTTTGGGGTGGTGAAGTGAAAAAATATAACTAAGTAACTGATAATTTAAGAAAAAAAGGACTATCATTTCTAAAATTCGTGAATGATACACTCAATACAAAAAAAAAGACCAGCACCAGCAAAATATGTAAATGATGCACTCAGTGCAAACGAAAAAGGATTAACACCCATAAAATATGTGTACTATGTAAAGGAAGAAGGGTTTAGACCTCTGATGTCTTTATAGATGGGTGCCAGGGTATAATAAGATGATAATGCATATATATGACTACCACCATTACTTGCAGCATCTACCATCGATTGCCTAATGGACATAAAATCATGATCTCGCTTTCTAAACTGAGCCTTTAACTCCAATGGCCTTTGTAGATAAGGTGCATGTAAAGTAGGTTGAGAGACTATCATCTCTTAATATTCACCAAGGGCATGAACATTGTTCTCATGCCTCCGCTTACCTTCTTCCTTAACTCCTTATAATCAAATGTTAAAGGGTCAATAATGACAAGCTATACAAGTCTTTCAATACATTAGCCTATGAAAAATGAAAAACAATTGTTACTCATATGGATCAAGTACAAATATATAGAAGAGGTAAAACTAAAACAATTGCAATTATACAAAACTTTACCATGAAACCCTGAGAGCCACTCTCACGATAGATCCATTATCATGTATGTTTTCAATACAAATGCATGCAATTGAAGGTGCAATCCATGAGAAACTCTTTTATGTTAACCTGGGCAACAACCTACTGCCATACATTCCATACATGAATAAATATGATGTGCTTACGTAGCTAATCTTTTTTATTTTTTTCTCTTAATTGAAGTGTATGAGAGGACCCCAAGTTGAACGACTTCTAGGGGATATGTTGCTTCCTACTAAACTAATAGAGAACGTAATCAACATGATGAAAGTTAATGATCTAGAAGTAAATAATAACGACGGATGTATGCTATACATCGAAAGACAATAAGTAATAGTCAAGAATTAATTAGTGAATGCTCGATGGGTTGTATGATTGCCAAATGAATTCATTATCCTTCATTTGATCCATAAAAAATCTTATATTTTTGCAAGGCTTTTGTTGTCAGACAAATATGCTAGAGACACGCCTTCATCTGAAGCCTAACAATGATCTTAAAAGGTATATCTCCATATATGGGTCTAGCTAAAAAGGTGATTGTAGAACGAGTTGGACAAATCAATCCTAAGCTTATAAGTGTAGCTGTGTTAGACAATAATTAATATTTACCTTATCATAGTTTGTTGCACTACATATTTCTTTGTACAAGTGTGCCAACATCATTGATCCTCAATTATAATAACCAACTTTATTAAATTTTGCAAGTAACGACAAATATATTAGCATCAACCTATGCCTAGTCTAGTCTAGCATCAATATCCCCCAATTAATCTCAAGATGTATACTTGTGCAAATCATTGTATAGCCTTGTCGTCTACATCATCTGGTAGGTCCTTAAATGTGTAGGCAAGCCATGGGACACTGAACTTCTAGCCATTATCTTCTGTAATGGTGTCACACCAAGTAATTATTGGCACATAACCTACCAATTGTAATATATCCATCTGACATGATTTCCCCCATATAGGATAGCCCAAATCGGATCATAATGTCTTACAGGATAATCGTTACCTCGCCCTTAATTAGCTAAAAGGTATATGTCTTTACCCACCTCTTCTCTTTAAAGGCCAAAGCTAATGCTATATTGAAATTGAAGTAGCCAAGTTCGGATATCATGTAGAAACTAGCTTGTATAAAGCACAGAATGATTATAAGTGGGGGTTCAAAGATGTGATCCTCTTATGTTATATGTCACCTGCAAAGATAATGATTAGCTTGAAACACAAAAATTATAATGTTTACATAAAAATGTTCATACTTAGTCAAATTAAAAAAAATTGTGGTTGTGTTAACTTACCCAGCCTTGCCATCAACTGTGACATGTGATAAGTCTACAAGTATAAAAGTAAGTCGTTGTTTGGGCCTGAATTGAAAGCGCTTTGATGACTAGCCATTTTACTCCTGCATTCACTAAGTTAAGGCTATCACATGGAAAATCATATGGAAATAAATTAACTTCTATACAAAACTAACTAAAAATTCATATGAACAAAACATTATGGAAAATATATTTCAATGTCAGATCCATCATCACGTCGATAGAATCAAATACACCATAAAGTCAAATATATAAATAAAGCCAATTATATCAAGCTCCATTAAGATGTGGGACAAATAGGTTGCTTGGTTATAACTAATTTTTTTGCACAACCCATATCATTATTACTCTTTCGGCCCTTCACACCAATCTATCTTGTTTTAGATCCTAGATGACATGGGCTGAGCTCTCTGACGAATCATCATATGATCAAGCACCAGTTATAGACCAACTATTTAGGGCTAATATAGTTATCTCCTATTGGTCAAAACTCACTCTTATATGTATTTATTATGATATCTAGTCTAAAAATCGATCTACATACTATAGCAGGTCAAGGGAGATCATATCACATGCAACAATAACATATTGACAGGGATGCTTTTAAATCTAAAACTTGTTGCAGTCACACATTCAATATGATAGACTAACCTTACACTGCAGTCTCAAATGCTCTTTATATCCTTAAAAAAAAGTTAACTAGTCTCCAGTTATGTAGTTATAATTTGTACACACTTCATATAATATCTATTCAACTTTTGCATAGTTACCTTTACCAAGCCTATTATAGGCAAGAATCTTACCCCTTTAATTTGTTGTTTATACACTTAACCAAATTTATTATCATATGCCCCTAAAGTTGACCATCCACTTCATATGCACGAGACTATTTACTTTTTAAAATATCTTTAATCCAATCCGCTACCTCCGCATGGAGTAGGCATAATTAGACCAATTGTTCATCTACTGTATGACGCTTATGCAAGTATCCTTTACATGTTATCCACAAGTAAACAATTTGATAAACATATATATCAATTCATCATACAAATTAGGCAAAATGTACGAATGTTAATGAATCTCTTCTTTAACCACTTACTCTTAAACATTATGTCCAGATTGCTTGCAATGTATTAAAGGCAAAATATATGATACATGTGTGATAGCAGCCAACCATTTTCTAGATTAAAGACGACAGTTAAAATTCCAATATATCTATCAAAAATCAAGCAAATCCTCATTTTATTCAGCACCACTTTGTTTTAAAGTAAAGAAAGAAGCCACACCTATGATTTATGTTTTTCTTTCAACAATGACAAATGCAAGGGGTACAACCTTATTGGCCCTATCTTGTGAGTTTGCAATTAGCATAGAGCTTGTGTACTTTTCATATAAAAAAAGTTATATTGACTTAAGATCATTAGTTTCAGGTAGTCGAAAGTATCAATACATAGTTTAAAAGTCTAAAAATACTTGATGAAATTTCATTGAAGGCTCTACTGTTGAGTTAGTTTATAGTCATTCTTTATAAACAAACTTGTAATATGATCTTGGCATAAAGTGCTGGATAATGCCCACCCATCTTGGCAAGAAAGTATATGATCACTCCTAGTCTCCTAGTTCCTAAATATGATACCAATTATTTAGTGTTTTATAGTCTATGCTTTTTTTATATGACACTGTATAGCTAAATACGCTTTGCACCTTTTCAATAACTTGTGAATAGAAATCAATAGATTCTTAGTCACCATTACCATAATGTGTGATGAGATTATATCAGGGTCAAGTTTCAGATGATTATATGACAGTAATAGAGAAACATATATGTGTGAGCCATGGTATCTTGTGATTTACAGTGATTAATGTAACACCCTGAAATTAATTAAGGATAACTATAATGAATTAGAGAATTAATATGAATAATTAATAAAGTTAATTAAGTGAAAAGAGATATGGATATTTAATTTGGGTCATGTGATCCATTTAGTTATGTTTGAAGCCCAATATAAAAGTTCATTCTTAATTATAAGAATGTTCAATTCTTCCTAGAAGCTCAATTACACTCTTAAATAGACATAATTTGAATGGACTCTTAAATTAGCCCAAAACCTTAATAAGCTTTTCTAGTTGAGGCCCAATAAGCTTACACCAGAACTTAAATGGATTTTTAACCCTTTGGGTCGGCACATTTCTTCCCAATCCTAAGAGTTTTTATAGCCCATTTCACCAAGCAATAGCCTAACAACTAGAAATAAGCTCAATTGGAACTTAGGCTAATGGGTCAGCCCATTTCTCACTAATAACCCTAAAGGTTCAGTAGCCACACCTATTTATGATAGCATAACACTTGGTTTTGCAGAAGTGAAAACCTATTTTCGCATCTTGAGGTGAGGCTAGAGCTTCCATCATTATTTTGGCTCAATTTCTCTTACCTAGAGTAAGATTCAGCTAAGATGACTTTCATGAAACTTAATCTTCTCTTATTTCTCTTCAATTTGAACTAATTGGTTTCTCATTTGGAATATTTTTATCTTCCACTTAAAACTGAAACTTGTTGTTTGGTGCTTCCATAATGGATTTTCAGAGGTTGAACTATGAGTGTTGTTAGGTAACTATCCTCTTCCCATTTTGATGCATTTTCTGATATTTTAAGACCCCTATAGTTGACTTATGATATGAGCTTTGGTTTTATGTGAAATTACCTAGAAATTAGAGTAAACTATGATGGTTTCTGGTGTAGGGAAGTTAGAACCCGAAATTGGAATCTATTGGTGGTTAGGTAAGTAACCTCTATGTAGTCATTGGTAGTTTAACTTTTTGGGTATATGATTTATTGCTAAAAATGATGATAATTATACTTTTCATACGCTTGATGTGCATTTAGATTTTAATGGTAACTAGAGGAAAAGTAATTGGGTTTTATTGAAGTAACTGGGGTTAATTTTCTAATTTCATGTATATATTCATGTTAATATGATATTTGCTATATATGTATGATTTTGTAACCCTAAATGATTAGTTAGTTACTTGAATTGTGTTGTAATTGGACTTTGTGAGTCCATGGTTGAGCTGCAGTGTGGCTGTCACTCGTGCATTATGCTTCGATCGGACACTAGGTTGTAATCAGACCTTTGAATATACTGAGCCCAGGTTGTGCTCATTGGGGAATTGGTGCTGTGGACGAGTCTCTCTCGATGTTATTGTCTTTTAACATGTTATATGTGATTGCTGGTATGGGATGATAGTTACTAATAGTTCAACTAGTTCATTTACTGATGATATTGATGCCTTCGGTATATTTTTTGTATAATTGCATTGTGTTAATTAATCTATACATACATATAAAATTTGCATCTTGTTACTAAGATTGTATATCTCACCTCGATTGTGGGCTAACATTTTTAGGCACCGAACATCTTAGCGGTAAGAAAAAATTAATGGAAGCATAATGTATGATTTGGTAGCACATAGGTTTAAAAACTGTCAAATTAGGTTTGCATAACAAAAATATTAGTTTTCATATATTTGCCGCATTATATCATGAATTGCCAAGTGTAGGGACTGGTTATATAATCTAATTATCATGGAATCTGATGTAACTAATAGGGGGTTAGGTTCTTTACAATTTAGTGTCTGATGTATACACTAGTTTATATATGATATGGAACATTGTTAGATGGATATGTGTATATATATGACTTGTCTCTTGGAAGTATGTTATGGTATTACCATGAAGGATGATGTTAGTGGTTATGAATCTTTCTTGCTACCATTGATACATAAATTGTTGATGCATGATAGTAGATGAGTAGGAATCAACATCTAGGATTTGAGTTGTTGATGAGAGGCATAAGGAGTAAACTAGGTAGTTGAATGTTATTAGAGCCCCATAAATTAAGATAAAGTGGCTCTATAGTATTACTAGAAAGAATGCTAAAGTGTATAGGATGAAACTTGGGAGGATAGGTGCAGAAGAGAGTCATGTCGCAGCCAAGAATAGTTGAACCGTGACCAAGAGTCAGTAAAAAACGAGGAGCGTTGCGGCAGGGGATGTCTTGTTGTGACACAAGGTAAAAATTTTACCTGAGAAAGGTAATAAGATGTAACTTCGCTGTATCGCAATTCAAATAAATTGGATTGAAAGTCCTAGGAGGCGTACTTGCTAGGACAAAAATCGTGAAAACGTGAACAATAGGTCCTTGAGAGCATTCTGCTGCAACGCAAGGTACAAAATTTTAGTTTTGAGTTATAGTAGCCACTTATGCCATGGCGCGAGGGTACCCAAGTTGCGAAGGGAGTCTCCAAACTTGGTTTTTGGGTCTAGTAGGCAACTTAGTTGTGGCAAGGAAAGTCCAAGTCATGACGAAAGTTCTTAAACTTTTATTTTCAACCTAAAAACCTTAGTTTTTCTTATGGTAATGATAAGGGATGACTTAGAAATACTTGTAGGAGGTTTTATGAGTTGGAATTAATGGATAGATGAATTAAAGCTTAAAATTGATGATTAGATTCACTCATATGCATAAATAGCTATGATTATTTCGTTAATGATCCTATTATCATCAAAGTTCAAATTTTTTCCACCTTTTTCCTATTATCATTAATTGTAATGATTTTATGCCTTAATTTTTTATTATTAATTACGTGATTAAGCTTAATTACTATGAATAGAAAGTTAGGGTCGTTATAATTAACAACATATATTCAATCCGCATATTGAGCCAATAGAGTTATTACATCCTTTTCAGCATCATTTCCCTTGACATCATCTTTTCCATAGTCATTGATATTCGATAAAGCATCATATTCATCATCTTTCTCAAATTCATTTATTATATCCTTTGACTCATCCAGATGTGACAGAGGATTGGTATTAAAAATAGGTGATTGAAATGAGCTTCGTTGGAATATATGGTCCACAACAAGTTAAGAATTAAACGAGTATACATCTGCTATGTAAAAGCTAAATAGTGAGACCTGCTTATTAGTACAATAAAACTAGCTAGTGAACGAGAGTATCAATGGTTCATATACATCATCTTGTGCTACATTCAAATCTATATCGATGGATGAGATATGCACATATAAATCTGGTGTACCTAATTGGTATGGGAATTTTTAGTTTGCTCTTTCTCTTTTTTAAAAGGCTATAAGAGAAAACAAATTCAATAGAGCAAATTAAACATGTAAATGTAAAACTCAATTAATAGATTATAAAAAAATTTGTCTTACTTGTAATAAGATATTAACTAACAAAAAAAGTTAATGGCCCAAACAATCTTTACACAACCTGCTACAAAACAAACTTAATATTGTAACATATTAATCAGTTATATTATAGCAGACAAATAAATAAATAACTCTTCTTTTTTTTCAATGAAAGGCCATAAGAGGAAAAAAATTAAGCATAGTAAATTGAACATGTATATGTAAAAATGTGTTTATAATAAGATGTTGACCAATTAAAGAAGTTAGTGGCTGACACAATTTTTATAGAATGGAGAATAATAAAAGAAGGAAATGTAGTCTACTATAATTTCTTTTTAATTAGATCAAAGGAAATTTTTTGGGACCACACTCAAAAGAATGGAAAAGATGATAAAGTTAAAAATGAAAAACTTAGGAGAGTGATTAAGAAAAAGAAAAGGAATGACACATTAGAGGTGAAAATGAGAAAAGGAAAGTTAAATGATTTAAAAAGAGGGACTTGGAGCTGAGAATTTAATACATCTCATAAGGAGTCATTGATGTGATTCCTCACTGAGATAGACCAATGTAATCCACATCTTAGTTGAAACACGAACCAGCCAAGTATGTGTCTTTTGATGCCCTCAATGTTGGTGTCATTTCCCATCGCATTGATGTCAAGATAGCTTTATCTATTTAAAAATTAAAAAAAAGGACATAAACTACTATAATCTATGTCTCTTATAATTAAAAGAAGAAAATTAAGCACTTTAGTTATAAGTTTTAGTGGTTACTTTTTTGGAAAATGGTTTTCCTATTCCACACATCTATAATACCTACAAATAAATAAATAAATATAAATAAAAGTTAAATTTAAAATTTAAGAATAATCAAAATTTTAATTAAAAAATTAAAAAATTATAATAAATAAAATAAAAATAAATTGTGAATAATTAAACTAAAATAATAATTTAAAGTAATAAAAAAAAAGAGAGTTAAAATACAAGCTTAAAAGACACTAACTATTTTTGCAATCAAAGGAATCCAAGTTCTACTCCACTTTAAAAGACACTAACTATTTTTTTTATGTTTTCCTCAAAAAAATTCTCTCCTTCATTTTAAAATTGGATATAGTAGTAGAGAGTGGAGGGACCATATTGTGAATTTTTAAAATTTCCCCTAACCTTTACTTTATTATCAAATTGCTTATAAGCCCTTTAATATTTCCCTATCAAATCAAATGCCTTTAATTGGTTTGTGTCTCAAAGCTTCCTTTGTACATTTGAAAATTTTCTCTTCTGTAAGTTTAGCATCCATTTATGAAGATTTTCTCCATCATCTTCATTTCCTTTTATTAAGCTTGACCATATCATGCTTATTTGGTTGTATATTATGGTGATAAAAGTTGCATCGTTCTTTTCTATTCTTGTCGCTTCTTCGTTTAATTTATTTTAACTTTTGGTTAATTAAAGCCGTTTTTTATAGCTAGCTTTTTGCTTTAGCTTGCTTCAATTTGTACTTTCGTTTTGCTTTAGCTAATCGTGTTAGGTGTAACATCTTGAAATTAATTAACTGGAATTAAGAGAATTAAAGAATTATTATGAATTTTTTTAAAAAAAACTATAGAAAATACAAATTTTAAAGGAAGTGATGATTTAGGTACTTTAAGATAAATAATAATTTTTGGGCAATCTTTAGTTAAAATAAAATATTATTGTGGATTTGAATTTAATTAGGTCAAAACTTAATTAAGGCTCCATGGTTTATTTGAGTATACCAAAGAGAAATTTTATAGGCCTAATTTCAATTTTCATGGAGACCAAATTCTTTTGGACTCGCATGACTATGGCCCAATATCCCAGTATGGGCCCAATTAGATCTAAGGCCTATAGGTAGTTAAAGGAAGAGTAATTGGGCTTCATTGAAGTAGTCGAGGAATTTCTAATTCCATATACATGTTTATTTTGATCTTATATTTACTGCACATATGTTTTCTATGCTAATGATTGGTTAGCTACTTGATTGTTTTAGACTGTAAGCATGTCCATAGTGAAGCTATGATCATACTGCCACCTATGCATTGTGCTGTGATTGTGTTGTGAGCGTGTACTAAGTTGTGATTAGACTCAATGGAATGCACCAAGTCCTTAGCATGCTCAATGGGGAGTTGGTACTGTGGACAGGTCTTTCCTTCTATTTTTGGCCATTAACATGTTATATGTGATTGCTAGTATGAGATAATAGTAACTAGTAGTCCAATTAGTTTATTTGCTAATGATATTAATGCTTTTAATATACTTCTATGTATAAAAATGTATTATGTTAATTAATTTGTACATATATATATATGGAATTTGCTTCTTGTTATTAAGATTTTATATCTTACCTCAGTTATGGGCTAACATTTTCAAGAATTGAACCTTTTAATAGTAAGCAGAAGTTAATGGAAGCGTACCGTGATGGTTTAATAGTGTATAGGTTTAAATGTCTTATTTAAATAGGTTTGTAAAATGGACATGCTAGTATTGCTTAATATATTGTATAATTACCACATTGTACCATGTATTACCAAGTATAAGATAAGACATTGCAGAATTAGTGTTTGTGATTATGTTAGGATGATTATGAATGAGTATCCTAAAATTATATGACCTTTAGATATCTAGCATTGTAAAATTGATGATTGAACTATTGGTATAAAAGATTTAGATGTTCAAGCTAGTTTAAATATATTCATTACACATGTTTAAGGTGTTTACATAAATTTATGAGGCATAGTTTGTGTTGTGATTTATTCCTTGAAAATTTTAGAAGCAACTCTTGAATGTTATTATCATATAAAGAGTAAGATGGATGTCAATACTTGAACAATTATTGCTTTGGATTTGGTTGTAGTTTAGGAGCCTAAAGGATATGGTTTTGTTGTTTTGATCTTGTTGGTTATGAGTTGATCCATCCCTTGGCTAGACTTTAGCTTATTTTGCTATCATGAGAAATTGTTGGGTAATTCTAAGGATGTTTCATAGCCATATGTTGCATCAAAGGTTGTTCTAGAATTTTGAAGATAGGAACATGTTTATTTGGTTCATTGAAACTTGTTCAAAATGATTTAAGGCTAATTGGTAGGAAAATGTACATTTTGAAGTTGTCACTTGTAGCTTTATGTACCACTGTTGTCATATAGGTAAATTGCTAATATGTGGTAAGGCTTAATTGGTTTAATCAATTCTTAAACCCCTAAATGAAGAAAGTTAGCTAGTTGAAGTATATAGGAACTCTATGCCATTAAAACCATGTATTTCAGCCACAAAGGAGCCTTGGAGTTCAATTTTAGGTAATGGCAAAATGTTAGGACATGTATTTTAAGTGTTTAGGATAAAAGGTTAGTCAAGTCATAGCCAAATGCCTTCTAGTCATGGCTAAAATGAGTTTAGAGGGTAACAAAAGTGAAGCACACCACGATGCAAGTTTTTTGGTAGCTGCACAAATTGTGAAATTTAGGATGAAAATGCTCCAAAGAGCAATCTTGTTGTGGCAAGAATCAAGGAAATGACATTAAAAGGTCCAAAAACGCACCTCGCTATGGTGCGAAGGTCTTGAGTGGTGGTAAGGATTGGAAATTTTATGTATTTTGGTTCCAACATCAAGCTGAGTCACAGTGTGGGACTTTGGAGTTGTGGCCCAAGTTTAAATTTTTAGTTCTTGAGTTCCAAACTTGGGTTAGGTCATGGTGAGAAGTGCTCAAATCATGGTGTGAGTGTGTCCTAATGCTTTTAAAGGTTATAGAGGCCACCTTGGCTGTGGCTAAGTCCGTCCAAGTTATGGCCTAAGTCTCTAAACTCTCAATTTAGCTATTAAATCCTAGTTTTTCACCATGATAGTGATGAGTGATGACTTGTAGTCCAATATATATGAGTTTTTAGGCTTTATAAAGGTATTTAGGTTGAAACAAAAATGTTAATAAGAATTTTAAATTTCCTATGAACATAAATCTCTTTGGTTATTTGATTGATAAGAATTAATAATTAACAGGTTTTAATTTTCTCATATTTTTACTCATTACTAGATTATTATCGGCATTAGACCTTAAGTACTAATGATTAAGAATACAATTATATTTAGTTAGCTTAATTTGGAGCTAAGGTTGTTACACAAGGTAAGTGGTTTTTTAGGTTGTAATTTCCACAATTTGACTCCAAACAATTACAGTCAATCTCTTTCACTCATCTCGTCCCTTTTTGTTTTCTTTTTCCTAGTGTGAAGCTTGTTTTCTTTCTTGCAAAGTGTTGTTGTCTATATCTGGAATTTCTTTGTGTAGCTCTCTTATGGTGGATTAGACCATCTTGCCTTTTGAGTTGTTCTCTTTGTCTAGCTTTATCCATAGCTATTCTTGGGGTTGTGTTTCCATTAATACTTGAGCTCAAGGTATTTTGATGAGATTGCAAACTTAAAATTATGACCTTTTAAAAGAGCTAATTTTCCCATAAATAAGGCTCCAATTACGAGTAAAATAAACTTTCTTATTTACAATTTCTCATAACTAGGTTGAAGATAGGAATTTTATTTTGTTACAACTAAACATAATGATAAATCTAATTAAGGTAAATAATAATAATAAGAATTTAAAAGTGGATAACAAACAAATCAAAGGAATAAAATACTTGGACAAATTTTAGGGAAAGAACTTAGTTAGAAATCTCAAGCTTGAATTTCATTACTTGGTAAGCTAACCCTTGTATATTTAAGCTACAATTATGAAACTAAATGACATCACCACCACCTATATCTTTATGCCTGCATTATATTAAGGTTGAAATAGATCAATGATATAAATAAAATATATCATACGAAACTAATGTTGTACTATGAGTTAATGAGTAACCTTTAAATGTACATAACTCATTGAAGAGTTAATATGAAATAAGATGAAATAATACTAGGAGTAAAAGAATTTTTTTAAAATGTTAAATTGCTCTAAGTAACTTAAAATAAATGGTAGGATAATTAAAATAAGTTGAACATTAAACTAGCATAATAGTATAGTAGGAATTTATTTATAGGAATTAACCAAGCCTAATTAAGGTAGACTAGTAGCACATTAGGAATTAAACAATTAATAAGATAGGTTAATCATTAAATTAGGATATCTAATTAAGTTCAGAGAAATTAAATCAAAAGAAGCTTTAGAAAAGAAAACTAATAACCAAACCAAGATAGGGCAAAACCAAGATTTGATATAGGACGAGAAGTTATTATTGAGTAGGCCCTATTGTTTGGTTTAAAGAGGAGAGAATTGAATCATATATGGAATTCTTGAATTGAAAGAACCATTATGATTGTTTTAAGAAACAATTCAATTATTCCATAGAGAGTGTGGTGGTGGTTCAATAATGGAAGAATTGAAAACTATCTAACTAGCACTATGAATAAATTATAAAGTATAATATGTTTTTAACTTTCTTTTTGTTTTTACCTTTTCTATTTGGTCTGAACTTTGTTTGTCCATAAGACATGCATCTTAGGTAATGAATTCCTTTTGTGTATTATTATTATTATTATTATTATTATTATTATTATTATTATTATTATTATTATTATTATTATATCTTCCAAACTATGACATATTACGTTTGCTTGTGATTCCAATTTGACATAGATTTATATTGACTAAACGTGTCACATTAGAAATTTAAAAATTAATAAGTTACCTTAACTTGTTTTATGAATTTGCATAAATGTTTATGAGTACAAAATGTTGTACATTTATTCATGAGATTTTATTATGAATTGGATTATTTGGAAGATTTAATGCATGAATTTTACTTTGTATATAATATTGCATATTTACATAAATATATATGAGGTGAGACTATGTAGAACATTGGTGGCTAACAACAATTTTATTAGCCTTTGGTGCACCCTAGATATGATCACGTGGTTTCTGTAATTGAATATTAAAATGGTATTGATTTGAATATTCTTTGATGATTTATAGGCCAAGCATTTATGTCTAAATATAAAGTTATTTATCTTCGTGGGTTGTGTGCCTATGTTAATATATATTAGAACTTAGAATTCTATACGGACCTTCCTAATAAACATTTTGATTAATATAACGATTATTTTTTATTTAGCATTAAAATTTTAAATTTTTTTAACTTAATTTTTAATTATTTGTCATAATTTTCTCTTATTAACTTTTTATGTTGTTTAAAATATTCTATATCTACATGCTCATTGTATATTAATGCATTAATAATATAATAAACCAAAATTTTTATCAACTCAATTTTTTTAATGTTTTATACATACCAACTAATTGGCATCTCTTTCTATTTGAAGATTTATAAATTTGAATTTTTATAAAAATCATTTCATGTCCTTCCATATGTACAATTTTTGTTATTTATTATTATGTCAAAATCTACTTTATTTAGAAAAATTTTGTATCAACTCATCCCTTTAATTATCGTGCTTTATTTTCTATTCACTGAATATCACAACTTATTTAATTAATTATTTTTATAAAAAGAGAAATTTATGTCCAAGGTTCCTTCAATGTAGATTGGGAAAGTTGTTAATGAAAAGCTAGCAGTTAGGTTGCCTAATATTAATATTGTCTTTGTATGTGTTTGTTTATACTCCAAAGTTAGCTCCATAAACTACAAGTGGGATCTCCTCTCTATTAGTTATGTTGTTCGTCAAATAGAAAGTGTAAGCGAAACTCTCTTTTGTAAATTTTGATTGATTGGTTATTGTAGGCAAAATTAGAATATCTTACTTTTAAGAGGATACTTTATCAGATTCTCTATAACAACTTAACATAGTTTGATGTGATTATGACAATTGTAAAATCTTGAAACTTATAGGAATGAATAAAGTAATGAAATCATGTTTGATTTGGAATTGTTTTTCATAAAATCATGCATGGAAAATTATATAAAGATTTATTATGGCCAGGCTTACAAATGCAAGATCTCCTCATATTATGTGCCGATCACGTCTTTATTTCAAGGCATGATCATATTAGTGTCAAAAAGTTGAGAGGCACCAGTGACCAAAAAGTTTTCAAGATTTATAATATCCCTAACACTTTGATCTAGGAAAATTTGTTTACAACTTATGAGGCATATTTGCTTGGAAGGTGAAGACATGACTCCTACTCATTGTTAAATGTGTTTGACTCTTTTTGCACTATCAAATTAAGAAAAAAATTTATAAACAATTATTTATATGTTTATTATCTAAATTTTTATCAAAATATAATAATTATATAATTTTTTTAATAATAATTAAAATTTTTAATTAAATGATGCATACAATATGTTTTAAATAAAAAGTTATATATCTTATCACATTTTAATTAAAAAATCAATAATAAAAATATTAAAAAATTATATTTAAATCTAATCTTTTTATTTGGAGACTTAATAAAGGCACCATCTTTTTTTTTGGACAAAAAAAAGACATAATTTTTTAATGAAAAAAATAGAATATGACCTGTGAGATGCACAAGTTGAGATAGAATTATTTAGATATTGGTTGCAAGAAATTAATTGGAAGTATTGTTATTAAAATTGGATCAGAATCAACTGAATCAGTTAAAATCAATAAACTAATAACTAAATTGATTTAGTTAACCCATAAAATTAACATGACAAAAAATTGGCTAAAAACTAATTAGACTAATTCAATGTTCAATTTGTTTTGAATTTTTTTTAAATCATTTTCTATTTTAGCTCGTATAGGTCTAAAAAGTTAAAAATAGAAAGCAACAGGAGAATAAAGGAGTTGAATAAAAAAATAAAGGAAAAATAATATAAAAGAAATAAAAGGAGTATATTTGATAATTTTTTGTTCTTGTTCTTTATCACACTTTATCTTTTAGTAGTATTTCTCTCAAATATCAAAGTGTTTGACCAAAATTACTCATGTCTCTTTATTAATATTTAAAATTAATAATTAATAATTTTTAAATTATTAATATTTATTTGTTATATTATAATTTTAATATATAATTTTAAATATATATATACATATAATTATCACCAATTCGATCACGATTCAATCATGATCAGACCAGTAAATCATTAACCCGTGCCTCCATCAATTCAATAATTGATCTAATTTAAAAACCATTGGTTGGAAGTGGTTATTGTGAGATCAACAATTGTATTTTTGGTTCAATTGATACCAACATTCTATTTGATCACTTGACACAATTTACTCCTAATATGAACAAATTTGGAATAGAGAATCAAAAAATAGGATAAAAATGTTGTAATTAATGTGAAGTTTGTAGCAAAACTTGTAGCACATTACTTTTTCTACTAATTTTAAAATCTAATTAGGGGTGTTACCCACACATCTTTTAATGGGTCCTACCAAAAAAGGTTAACTAGTCCAACTAAAGAAGAAAACAAGCATTGATAATCATATTTAGAGAAGGTAAATATATGTGTTGCACAAAAAATTAAATAATATAAAATTTTTATCTACACAAAAGTGAAGGAGAAAATAACATCCAAAATTTGAATACACAAAAGATGGAGCATATAAATAATGATAGATAGATTGTTATTGAGCTAGTGAAAGAAGCACGTGTGCACGCGCGCACACACATACACACATATAAAATAAAAGGATAAACTTTACTAAAAATGGAGGATGCAAATAGTAATGTAATACAATTGAATAATGTGCAATAGTAGAGCAACTAAATGAAACACAAAGTAAATTAGAATTTTGAGAGAGAGATCCTTCAAAAGTGAGAGACAAGTTCAGCAAAATATGCAAAAGAGTAAAAGTTAGGAAAAACATATGTAGATTTATCCTACTTCAACCTTTTTGCCCTACTTCTGATTTTCTTAAATTTTTTAAGGGATTTTTCTTCACTTTAAATACCAAATTTACAATAGCAATGGTTTTTCATGTTCACCACTAATAAGGCCTTCAAGCTCACCTTGAACTTATAATAGGGTTTTGTATATCTAACCATCAACTAAATCACTTACAGGTTTTACAACAGAGATTGATGAAATAATTTGACTCTTTTTTTTTCGAGATTCTTTCTAAGCTCTAACATTTTGCTTATAATAAGCACATAGACTAGACATTAGACAAAATATTATAAGGAATTTAAAGTACTTCTTTTTTTATTTTCTCTACTATTGCTAAATTTGCACTTGAATTCTTGCATATATAAAGGCTTTTAGTATCCCCTAATTGTTAGAGATAATCTCAATGGTGCAACATCTTTTTTGGCTAGAGCAAATTTGTTATGTATCTAACTTTCAAAACCTTTCATCTTTACAAGTATTGTTAGCTTAAGAAACTTTTCTCATGCAACCCATCTTGTCTACTCATCATAAATGTTATAAAAAGCTCAATACATAAGTTAAAGTAATATATCATTTTTACGGGAAAAAAAAAGACAATTAAAATAGAGAGCATTTCTATTTCAAACTCAAATTATGTTTCATTCACATGAAAGCCATACACTTTTTGTCATATGTGTATTAATAGTTTTGTCGTATAGTTTAATGACAAAGATTCACAAATTAGCCCCTAATATTCAATTAATAGATACTTCATAAATTAAGCCAATAATATTTAAATAAGTTTTTACATAAATAACATTTGGGTTTTATTATCATCAAAATATTAAACCTGTAACATTGGACCAATAAGCATAACTTGGATAAATTTGAAATTGAAATGTAGCCTTAAAAATAAAAGAAACAATCATGTCAGTGAATAAGTTAGCTACAATGTCAAACATTGAGCTTATATATATATATATATATATATATAATTTTTTTAAAATCATCATATGAAGAGAATACCATCTTTCCAACTAATATTGTTAAAGGCAAGATAAACCATTCCGCCATTTAAAGTATTATTAAAGAAATAAAAATTTTATATATAATTTATAAAATAAAATAAAATATATAAATTTCTATTGAATTTTACTAAAATTTTGATAGATTTTTTTTTTAATTTTTAAATACACTTTAGTCAAATTTTAAATTTTTTTACTACAATACCTTTCATTAACTTAAATATATAAATGTATATACAAAAATAAAACAAAAAGAGTAAATTTTGTTTTCAAATATGCACAAAAAAAAAAGTAGATTTTGATTTCAATAAATTTAACCCAAAAAATATATTTAAGTTAAAGTATTTTAGTAAATACAATTTTAAAATTAGATTAAAATATAATATAATTTGTTATTTTACAGGAAGTTGTATATGTTTTAAAAATAAAAAAAAACTTTTGTATAATTTTAATAAAATTTAGAACAAATTTATGTAATTTACTGTTTATAAAAATATTATTAATATATTTATTTAAATGGAAATATGTGAAAGAATTTTTTAAATAGTTAAAGTTGCGCACAAATATGAAACAATCGATATTCAAAATATTATGCATGAATAGTATAAATTATCTACACAAATTCTTGAAGAGCGAACGATTAAAGATGGTGCTTAATTAACAAAATGTCAAGATATAATTGGCCCAAAAAAATTTCAAGATATCATGTTTAAACTTCTCGTTAAAAGGTATAATAGGAAATACCTACAAAATTATCAAAGTATAACTCTTTTTACTAGGACTAAATTATCCCAATATAACATAATTAAAAAACAAAGATGAGACTGCCCCATCATAAGAACTCCATTCTTAGCGGTGCTAAGAGATTAACGTTTACAGCAATGCTTTTCCTATCTAACAACTAATCCATGTTCACCAAGTAAGTAAATAATAGTTTCTTAAATATCTCTATCCTCATCATATATGAGGAAAGAAAAAAATGCATACACTCTTTGGCTAAACATGAGATTTCATAAGATGGTAAAATTACATATTCAAAGCACCTTGCATCCATATATCAACCTACCTATGATAGGAGAACGGGGGAATTTTTTAATTAAAAAAAGAGTGAATTTTATACATCTGTCAATAGTAAAGAAGATACAATGACAACATATGCCAGAAAAAAGAAAATGGCTATCTGAACCAATAACTTCGGATTTTCCCGCATGTTTGGAGACGTCACTGCTCTGAAGAAAAGAAATTGCCTTCACTTAAAAAATTACTTGAAATGCATAAAGGGTTAAAAAAAATTGAATAAACTATTGATTTAGTTTTTGAAATATCATTTTCCTTTGGTTCTTCAAAAATAAAACCTCTCAATTTAATCCCTAAATCATTTTGTCCCAATAAAAAAGGTAGCTCTCTTTGACAAAGTTACAGTAAGTTAACTAAGAACCTGACATGACGCAAATGGGTGTTTATCTAACTGTTAAGGGATGATTTAAACATAACTCTGTCCTAAAATACCAAACCACGAAGTTTTGCTACAAGCTCCAAAATTCCACTAAATCTACTTGGTAGCAAACTGTCATTTTGGTGTTTTAAGACAAGTGGACATGTCCAAATTATCACTTAATGGCTAGGTAGGCACATAGTACGCCATATCAGTTTCCCAACTAACTAACCATAACTCTGTCAAGTGAAGGAACCTTTTTAATTGGGACAAAATAGATCAAAGACTAAATTGAGAGGTTTTATTTTTAAAACATCAAATTAAGAAAGAAAAAATTTTGAAGACTCAATCAGTAATTTATTCTTTAAGTTTTATTCAAGTGATCTGATTTATGTTGGGCACAGCAGCATGCTACCTGGCAATTCGTTGAGAGAGACGGTGAAAAGGTAAACTCTGCATGAAGACAATGCCTGGTCCTGTTAGGAGAGCAGTTACTGCGTTGTCACCCTGCAATTTCAAGATCGCAATAATACTTGGGAAGAATAAAAGGATGCACTAAAATAAATATCGCATGATGCTTCAGGAATCAAGTGTAAATTAGTAATGCAGTCTTCAGTGTGCATTAGGGCGGTTGCATGATCCTTGTTATAAATTTTTAAAAATATATACTGCCAACTAAAGTGGATCTTGTCCGTATAGTTAAACTCCCAATTTTTGCCAGAATATGCACAAATAAAACAAAGTTGTACCAAGTTTACTAGCAGGAATGTGTTATGTAAAGCATGCAATAATATCAGACTCGGAACCTATGAATTTTTCTTATAGCAAGTTAGCAACCATGGATTTATCAGCCCAAAGAAAGATGAGTATTTCAAAATAACAAAAGTTGAGGGGAAAAGAGAAGGGAATGGTGAAAAGGCTTTAGAAATCGGAGCTACTTACTCCAAACATGGCCTTTCTTGCAGGACCATTATACTTTGTTTGGATATTAATTGTACGCGTCACAGCAGCAATGCAAGAAACATCGACAGCAAGAACTTCACCCACCTCAAGATTTTTCTGTACGACTAGCAACAAACAGAATACCATATAAACCCGAACATGGGAACTATTAAAACATATAGTAACGCATGTAAAAATACTCCGCAGGTAGACCTTAGTCAAGACTCAAGAATGATTTTCAATTTTTAACTATCCACATATCAGTTAAGAAAATATACCTGATCCACCAGCTATTATGAATGCAAGCCCTTGGCCAGATAGCTTCTGCCTTAAAAATCCCTATAACAATAGACATGGTCTTAGAGAAGGCTACGAACCATTAGATCAGAAATCTAATACAAACGAGATGGAGAACGCATGAGAGGAAGGCTAACTACTTCCAACATGACCCTTCCAACAGTAAACCGCTGTTACTTTAAAAGAAACACAGTTTTAACAAAATCTCATAGCATGTCATCATATAGCAGGCAACTTGCACGCACACCAACATGAGATTTAATAGTCTTATATCACCAGATAACTTTCCATTAAACATGATTTTTACCAATCCAACAGTAGGTCTACAAAAGCACTTAATATTGCAATCTTGCACGTCAAATATTACATGAATCAGACATCAATGACAAGTGTCAAATGAAACATTTCACATATGAAAGAATAAACTACCATTTTGCTCTTTGAATTGAAAAATACTACCACTATCAATTTATTCTTTAAAAATTTATTGATGACAATTTACTTCTAATTCGTTTAAAAAAATATATTTTAGTCCAGAATTAGGACTAAATTGATGCCATTGAAATCTTTGTGGACTAAATTAATGGTAATAAAATTCTTGGCCAGGACTGATGGAAATAAACTTTTAAGGACTAAAATGATGTCATTAAAATCTTTCAAGAACCAATATAATAGATAACTCTCTTGAAATCTATATTAAATATTGATCTTAAGTGCCGTCAATAAATACCCCGCCAAAAAAAAAAGAATCAGACCAAAACAAAAATGAACACAAAATAATTTCCATTAAAGTTTCCTTGAATATTTCCGTTAAAGCACAATTTTTGAAGCACGATCTACTAGTGCCATTTGATATTTCCTCAAATATACACGCAAGAAATTACTTTTCCAAAATAATAGAAACGCAGTCCAACTTTTCTTCTAGTTTCTTCGAGGTTGCAAAATGTATTCCTTCCTTTCTTAGTACAAGTTACAACTACATCAGCCTAAAAGAAACATCATTATCATCGGACATCCCATCCAAGAGAAACAAGTTCTGCATCAATTACACCCATTATCCAGCATTTGACATACCTCCTGTCTATATATTATCGTCACACACAAACATAGTTACAAGACTACAATGTATACGTGGCAGCCTACACAGACTGCATCGGCTTGGGGTGCAAGATTAATTGTCCTAATGTGTCAAAAATATTCAAACAAGAACCAACTAAGATTTCTTGCTAGAACAAGCAATACTAAATCAGTAACAAATACAATAAATAAGTTAAACAAATTTGACATTTGCATTATCTAACCTCAGCACCAGCAACAACATTTCGTCCCCTCTGATCCATTGTATTACCCACCCTCACATCATTAACAGAGCAAAGAAATGCATCTGGCTACAGAAAATCCAAAAGAGGTTACACAATATTCCTGTCCCCCAATATTAAAATATATATAAATTCAACAAAGCCACGAATATCAAACAGAGTCCAAGAAAACATTATCCAAACATACCAAAGAAACAACAAAAGCAATCAACTTGTTATACCTGACATAAAATCTCTCCACTAAACATTGCCAAATCAATCTGTATTTAAATGAGTAACAGACAAACACAAGAGGATTTTAGTCAGTTGTATCCAATGATGCTTTCAGATTCAGATGATGAATATGAAAACCTGAAATAAGGTGTACAAATGCCTTGTTTAAATATTTGGGAGATGTCTGAAAGCACAAACCGGGAGAATTCTTGCTAGAGAAGGTGCAGCAATTCCAACAAATCCATCATTTGGTCCAGTGTTGCAGAGAACAATGCTGGTTACAGTCTTTCCAAATAACCACTGCCACATGCCTACTTCATTTTCTGGAAGGTAGGTATTTTCCATTTCAATGCATCCAGACATGAAGCACATGGAACCTGCAAAGAGCAATTGCACAAGTATTACGTTAAAATATAAATAAATGTGATCCATAAGTTTCAACACTAAATTATGTGTACAAAAGACACAGGTGACTTTTGGGTAAAGTCTCTCATATAAATATATATCATTACTTGATAAACACCAAAAGAAGTACTGTATTATTTCAAGCACACTAATATTCACTTCAGATAAACTCGGAATTAATGACTCCTACTCACCCTTTTAAGAATTAAAGTGGAGCTAGAAACATCACAAACAAAACTTATGGGCATGATTCAGGACCAATTAATCATAAAAAATGAATTCAAGCACACATACTTAGTTAAGAAAAGAAAATGAAAAGATAATTACAAATATGCAAATCAAATCCATTGCTCATCTCATCCTTGTTTGATGCTCATGACCAGTATTTGGCCAGACTGGAATCCTCTACTATGAGGATCCCAAACATTGTGTCTGTAGTAAGGTTTTGTGAGGAGGGGCAGAGTAGAGGCTAAAAAGTTTGATAGATACTGCAGAGATAAGGTTTGGGATCTCACTGTAAAGGATCATAGTCCGTCTTTGGCCATGTTAAGCAGCTATACATCATCACAAATACCTAATCCTCCAATGCAACATATACTATTGTTTAGAAAACATGTTTGTGTACCATCAATATCATGTTCAAGCATGTAATCAGTATCCACAATTCAACATGAGAAGGAAATAAAACTAACTCTGCATCAACAAGAAAAAAGTATTAAAAAAAATTCCAACATGAAAAAAAGTTCCCTGTGCCCAGGAACTTACCAGGCTTTGCAATAACTTTTTCTTGTGGCTTCAACATTATCTGCATTCAAGAACCAATACCATAATGACATCATAAAATTGTAAATAATAATAAATTTTAAAGGTAAGAAGGTAATACAAATACCTGAACCACCTGAGCTTCCCCTCCTAAAATCTGAAAAGGCATAACTACATCTTGCGGACTCTAAACAGAATAAAATTCTTCATGAGCAGCTCAACTTGATGATTAGCAAAATGGGGGGGGGGGGGGGGGGGGGGACATGGAAACAACAATAAGAAAATGTGACACAATCATCTTGTAAGGATACAACTATGTACGTCAATTGCTTTTGAACAAATTCCTCCCGCCCAACCCCCCCCAAAAAAAAAAGTTCTGTACTGCGAGCACAAAACACAAAATCCGTAACAAGTTTAGAACATTTATAATCAGCACATACTGAATGGTTATGCTAGAAAACATAGCGCCTTTGTAAGTATATCTAAATCCAAATATTAAGAAAGCTTAGTGAAACAATGACTAGTCAGCTGTTTACTTCCCTGCATTCCTTTTGCTGCATAATAATTTTGCAGTATGCACATCACATGGGAAAATAGATGAGTTCCCTGGACCGATGGAGCAAATTATCATAATCCTAAGCGCATAGCCGCATACTAATTTTGCTAATGATACAGTAAAGCCCCCTTACCAAATTAAACCCTAAAAAGCAAGTTCAACAACCAAACTTAACATAAGGGTAAAGCGCAAATCTCATGAAAGACTCCAATGTCACAAGCTATAAAGCTAGCGAGAAGTCATAAAAGTAACAAACATATTAATTCGTTAATCAAATTTACGGAAGCTGTTGTAAATTAACGAAAAGCAACGAATTGAAACATGTATTAAAGAACAAGAGAGAGAGAATATTAATCGTCAAGGGCGTTAAGTGATGTAGGTACCTGATAAACGTAAGGCTGAAAAGGCGTAGAGAAAAATGGCGCAGCCATTGCCAAAACAGGGTATTACTACGAACTCTCCAGAGTTAAAACAGTGTATAATAGCTTTAATTCTCTATAACTTGTTTTCGGAACTGGAATATGCGTCCATTTCCAGAATCGGATCAAAGTTAATAAAAACAAAACCCCAGTCCTCCCAGATTTGAACCGATTCGTAGCTTTAAATTGAGTTTCTGGATACTTTGGATCGAAAACTTTGAAGACAGAATTTTATCGTCGTATTGGGGGCTGAGACTCATCGACTTTATGTCAGACTAGGTGGGGGCTTCTGGTCATTTCGTATATCAGGTGAAGTGACAAAATCACAAAGGCATTTGACTATTTGCTGCTTGTCTGGGTTTCTACTTAACGATGTGCAATTTGTCGGAGTACACGTGGATTTCAGTCTGACGTGGCTTTTTTTGGTTGGCTAGCATAACCCACCAGTACGTGTTTGTTTTCAAGAAATGAGGGCGTGTTTAAAATTATTTTTGTTTTAATATTTTTAAAAATAAATTTTTTAGAATAAAAAAATTAAAAAATTTATTTGAATTATTATTTTAAAAAATAATTATTTTTTTTATTTTTTACCTAATTCTGTAAAATAAAAATTACATAACACTTAAAAAGTATTTTGAGTTTTTTGTTTTTAAAAACAAAATTTTATTTGTTTGTTTTACAAAACACTTCATTAAAAATATATTATTAAATAATTTTTTTATTTTTTTGTTCTTAAAAACAAAAAAATTATTTTATAAAATTGAATCAAACAGAGCCTAAGTTGCTCTCCCTGCTAAATGACGACTCACTTAGGCACAAATTAAACTTAAGAATTAAAGAATTAAGTTGAAATAATATATAAATTTTAAAAATTGAAATACCAATGTAATTATTAACATATAAATAGTTGGTGTAACGGAAAATAAATTTGTGAATATAAAAGTTTTAAAATATATATGGCTGTATTTAAATTTATGTAATTGTTAAAAATTTTAAACAAAATAAGAAGTCTTAATGCATAATCTTATGCTTAGTAAGAAGGATTAGAAAAGAAAATGATGTATAAATGCACCATTTCCTTTGTTTGATGTGCACACAGAGAGAAGAAAGTTAAAAAATAAAAAAGGGAGTTATCCCAAATATATGGATTTCATTAAAATGTAATTTCTTTGAAAATGAATGAAAAAAGAAAAAAAATTATATTTCAACTTTATCTCTAATTTTTTATTCATTAAAAGTAAATAAAGAACACTAAATTACTTTAATATCTTATTTATATGTATATTTTTTATTTCATAAAACCATATATAAGGAAGAGAAGTTACTCTTCCTTTTCATTATATAATATAAAATAAAACAAGTGATAATTTATTCATTTTCTTTTTTTTTTCTTTTCTTTCTCTTATACTTTTTCTTTTAATTTTCTTTCTATCATATGATGCCAAACAATAATATATGATATTTCACTTCACTTTTTCTTGCCGTGAATATATTTTCACTGTCTACCTTAAAAAAATTCTAAAAAATGTTTAATTAATGCAATGCTTCATTTTAATTTGAGAATCTATACTTTCTTCATCTGAAATTAAAAAATGTTACATCAATTTCTTTTGAAATAAAAAATAAACTAGAATTACATTTATTTTAACTAAAATATCATTATATTTATTATTTATATAATATAACAAATATTAAATATATATTTAATCAATATAAAAACAGTCAATTGTTTTTAAATTTAAAATAAATTAAATTTATAATTTTAATTAACATGGAAATAGAACTCTAAAAATATATTTTTAGTAAGTTATATTTTTAATAAAAATAAATATTAATGTTGAGGTTATCTTAGTCATATTTTAATTTTAAATGAATTTATATATTTTTTTATAATAGAAAAAATTGTATAATTTAAATATCTTTAAAATTTTTCTCTACACAAAATCAATAAAATCATGAGTTTAAATATAATTATATATATAATAATTAGGACTAGATATATTAAGTTTTTTATATATTTATTATCAAATTCTCCTATCAAAATATAATAAGTGTATAAATTTTTTATAATAACATAATAGATGTATGATGTAATTAAAAATCACATAATTGTCTATAAAACTATACATTTGTTATATTTTAATTAAATAATTTAATAATAAGAATATAAAGTATTACATATAAGTTTTTTTTAATAATTATGGAATTACAAAACACTATTTACACAAAATAATTTTTTTCTTTTTCAACGGATGGCATTGTATCTATTTTATCTCTTCTCTCTCTCTCTCTCTCTCTCTTCCCCCCCCCCCCTAAAAAATCTCATTGTTTCACCATCATGAAATAGAAAATGCCTAAAGGCTTATGTCTGAATATGGTAAAAAAATAAAAACACTACAACTTTTATTTTAGAAAAATTAAAAAGAAAGATAATGGTTAATTCTTAATACAATAGTGTCATTGTGTCAACAGAAGTATTGCTTGAATTGAAGGTAATTTTTTTCTTCCCCAAAGACAATGTAGCAAATGTGTGGTCTCAGAGAGAGGGAGCCTTAATATTGATTGAAGTATTAGCACACTTGTTTTTTTTTTCTTTCCACTTAATTTTTTTTAATTTATAAAAGTATTATATACTAGCATTATTATTAATTAATATATATATCACAACAATAGCAATAACAACAACAAAGCTTTTTTTCCTATTAAATAGGATTGGTTATATGGATTAATCGATACCATAAAGTCCTATCGTAAATTATATTTTTAGACAAATCATTTAATTCTAAATCTTTTTTAATAGTTTCTTTTATAGGTTTTTTTGGTATCCATCTACCTCTAATTATTGTATTACTTTCCATCTTATCTACTCTTCTAACTAAGACGTCTATAGGTTTTCTCTATACATGCCCAAACTATCTAATTCGCAATTCAACAATATTTTTTACAATAGATACGACCTCTACTTTTTCTCTAATGCATTTATTTCTAATTCTATCTTATTTAATATGTCTACTCATCTAATGTAATATTCTTATCTTTGCACATTAAACTTATTTTTTTATTAACTTTTTATTACCTAATACTCAATTCCATACAACATTGTAGGTTTTTATATCTGTGCAATAGAATGTACCTTTAAGTTTGACTGGTATTATTCTATCACAAATAATGCGCGAAACACTTTTCCATTTCATCCACCCTACTTGAATCTTATATTTTACATCTTCTGTTTTTTTGTCATGTTGTATGATAAATCCAATATACTTAAACTATGTGACTTATGGTATAATATATTCTTCAATTTTTTACTTTTACACTAGAGTTAGTGCGTTTTTTACTAAACTTACATTCCATATATTTCATTTTATTTTTATTTAAACAAAATCTATGTGGTTTCAAAGCTAATATCCACATCTCTAATTTCCCATTCATTTTCTCATTTGATTCTCTAACTATGACTATATCATTTGCAAAAAGTATGCATTGTGACACTGACTTTTAGATATATTTAGTGAGCACATCCAAGATTAAATTAAAAAGATAAAAACTCAAAGCTGACCCCTAATGCAGATTAATAGTTATAGAAAAATCTTCTATATGTTCATCTTTTTGTTATAACACTAGTTATAACCTCATCATACATATCATAAATTGTTTGAATATAAGTCATATAAACTCCTTTTTTTTAGACCCTTCCTTAAAACCTCTCTTGACACCCTATCATATGCCTTCTTTAAATCAATGAACACCATGTGTAAATCTCGTTGATTCCTTCGATATCTCTCAATCAATTTTCGTAACAAGTATATCGCTTTCGTAGTTGAATTTTCTGGCATAAAATCAAATTAATTTTTCATAACTTGAGTCTCTTGCCTTAATCTTCACTCAATTACTCTCTCCATAACTTCATAATGCAGCTTATGAGCTTAATTCTTTAACAATTTGCACAATTGTGTATGTTGTAACACCTCTTCTAATTTTTCATGTTTAGTGAATTAAAAAAAACTCTAATGAAAATACTAATGAATTTGAATTCAATTACTTTTTCTATCTTAATCGTTCCTCGATGATAAAATTTCTCTATAGCATAGTGAAATATAAAAATAACAAAAATAACTATAATTACTACAAACTGATTAAAAGTTCCAACACAAGGGAGCAGGATCCATATAAGTATAAGCCAAAACATAATACTGAAAATTTAGTTTATAGTACCTAAAAAAAATTTTAGATAGTCAAAAAGAGATTATAAGGGTCATTCCCTATTCACAAAGAGTCAGTGTCAGCAACTGAGCCATTATTCATAGATATGGAGAAGCTGATGGTTCAAATCTACCGAATGAGAATAAGTGAGATTTAAGCTCTCCTGAGGCCACAAAATACACAAGTATAACACGAATGGCATCATCACACAACATGATTCGTATGTTGTGGATGATAAAGATCAATCCCCGAAGTGGGAACTAGATCCATTCTGCCTGAAGTTTTAAAGTCAAATGGTATATTGGCATATGAGAAAAATATAAACCACAATAGATTGAGAAATAATTTTTTCAACAAAATAGATAGAATTAATATGACATAGTATTCATGAAGAAACGTCAAGCACAAATTTAATAAATAGTGGCTAATGTAAATTGAGAACTTTATGAAAAATAATTAATTTATAGAATAATGTGAACAAAAAAATATACTACATTCTATAATATTTAACAGGAACATAGTATAGCATGACAAATAGTAATAGAGAGTATTATACAAATATATAAGGAAGTATATCATGTGAATCTCAAGGTTTTGCACATACAAATACATAATTACATAAAGAAAAATAATATGAACAAAATACAAAAAGCAAAAAATACAACAATCAACAATTGTCCAACTTGACCATTAGACTTGGGAGACTGCCAAGCTCAATATTCAAATCATGTTGCACTGCCATGACTTAGCAAGCTCACCATTATTTCCTTTATTGAGACGTCCCTCAATAGATACATAAGAAAAGTCATATAAAAATATTACAATAATATGTCATCCAAACTATCATTTGATTAAAACATAATAAGTATATTTGAAAAAAAAACTACCTTGCACAATTCTGTATGTCATTAAATAATCTCAATAGTGTAATAGCATATTAGAGCCCTAAAAAATTATATTTAAATGTTTAAAATTATCTTTTTACTTTTCTAAGCCTAAATTTGTCATAGGATCCATCCAGTGTCTAAAATAGTTCATAAATCAGGGTCCAACATCAAGGTATAGAATAAAGCCTAATATACCCACAAAAGGCTCATTTAAATATACATAAAGCTCAATAAAATCTAATAAGTCTAAAATAGGTCCAAAATATCCAAATGGCCTTTACCAATTCTAATTAATAATTTAGATATTTTTTAAGTATATTTTTTAATTAAAATTAGATATCTAGCACAACAACATCTATCTAGTGGCTAATTCTAGCATACACAGAAGTCATCCTCTGAATAAGGCTACTCCGTCATGTTATATGTATATATAAACAAAGGTCAGTCCTTTATCAAATAACCTATATTTATAAAATTAGACAATAAATAACATATTGTCCCTGTCAAGAAATCAAACATAAGCAATATATTAATATAGCAGACAACACAAATTTAAACACACATGTTCATAACATATTTCATTCATGATATTATGTTCCATAAATTTCTAACTATCACAAATGGGTTCCAAAATTTACAAAATAAATATCATCATAACCCATATAGCATGTAGAACATATTAGATCACATATATTATCCAAAACATATCAAATAACATAAATAAAAATTCAAAATTTTCTTAGTCAACACTTTTCTAAAAAATTTGACTTTTTATATAGTGATCCATTATTCACCAAAATTTAACTATAGGCATTATTTTTTATGTAAATTAACCTAATTTAGTTGAATTTTGGAAAACTCTTCACTAGGCATATGATTTTGTTTTATTTTATGTCACCAAAAAGCCATATATAAATATTCAAAGGAGATGAACAAAAATCCTCAATCAATTTTTAGAAATCCTATGTATATTCTACAATTTTTCAAATTAAAATTTAAGGGTTTCTTGACAATTTTTTTATGAAAATCAAAGTTATACTAATCTTTTTCTTCCTTAGGCTTCCTCTTATTGTTCTATATTTATTTTCTCTTAATTTCTCCCATGGCTTCTTGAAATATAAATTTTGATGGTTTGTAGAAAAATTGTTAAGAGTAAGAATTTTCTTGAATTACATAAATCCATTAGTTATATATGTATATTATTCATCTTTTATTGGCTTGAATTCATGAAAGCAACAAAATTCCTAATCTTATTTAGCCATAGCCAAAACTTAAAGAGGAAGAGAAGAGAAAAATTCTTGGATAAAAATAGAAGACAAAAGTTTATCTATGTTGCCTTGATTTCGTGGTGTTTGTTTTTTTTTTTTAGTTTTTCTCCCTTTCTTTTCCCTTTTTTCTCTTCTTCCTTTGTTCAAGCTCTCCCTCCTTTTTCTTCTTATTGTCTTGGGCGAATTGTATGTGTGTGTTTTGTGTGTGAGTGTGGCGTGAAAGTGTGTGTATTTTGTAAGTTTAGTTTACAACTGGATGGCTAGGATTTGTTATGTTTTATGATGTTAAATCTATACCTTTAGATTCATTGGATGGCTATGATTTAATATTGATTTTAGAGATTTAATATGGACTTTTAGATTAGATCAAGGATTGTGATTTGATCTTAAAAAGAAAGAAGATCTAAGTCATTGGATTACACCAATAATTAAGATAGCATCATATTTTACGGACGAATATTAGCTGTTAGATTTTAATTACAATTAAATTTTAACCATAGTTACTTTTTTGTAATATGTGAAGATAAGGTTGCATTTAATATTGCTTAAGTCAGTTTCTATGTCATTCTGATGTTAGCAATAACTTTTTCATAATACATGAATTTACTAAAATTTGTTAACGTAAGCTTATGTCATCGCTTCGTAGTTCGTGTATTCTTTAAAATCTTTCTACACATAGCGCCATATCACCATTTTCTCCTGTTTAAGGTGCCACATCAACACTTTTCCTGCCCTATGGTGCCATGTTAACACTTTCTTAGTTAGACTGTACAGAATTACTAATGTATCCTTTAGTAAATTCTCCGTAACATTTTATTTAGCCTGCATTCTCTAGGTTCTCCATTATATTTTAATATTATTTGGGCTTACGTGAGTCTTATTTAATGTCTCCAACTATATACTTTATTATTATTATTATTATTTCTAATATTTTACTATTTTAGGGTCCAAATAATCATTTTGCCCTTAATAGTAACGTAACAGACAAACACCTTTATTTATTTTTCACTTATATCTTTATCTCAACACAACATCAGCTATCCAATGGCTAATTCTGATGCACACAGGGCTCATCCCCTGAATAAGGCTACTTTGTCATATTATATATATATATAAACACATGCCAATCCTATTTTAGATTTATTGGGCTTTATTGAGTTTTTCATATACTTGAACATGTCTTTTATAACTATATTAGACTTTATTTTGTACCTTGACGTTAGATGTTAATTTTTGAACTATTTAGAATATTGGAAGGGCCTCAGGACAAATCTGGACTTATAAAAAGTGAAAAGATAATTTTAAGTATTTAAATATAATTTTTTCAGACTCTAGTACGCTGGTATGCTATCAAGATTACTTAATTATGCATATAGTTGTGTAAGGTAGTTCTTTTCCAAACATGATCTGAGTATTGAGTCTGCCAAATTAGTGTAACATGATCTAGGTATTGAGCCTGATAGTCTTTAAGGTCTAATGGTCAAGCTGAACGATTGTTAATAATTGTATTTTATATTTTCTATATTTCGTGCATATTATCTTGCTTTTTGTAATTATGTATTTACATGTGCAAAACCTTAAAATTCACATGATATACTTCCTTATATATTTGTATAATACCCTCTTTTACTATTCGTTATGCTATACTATATTCCTGTTAAACATTACAGAATTTAGTATATTTTTCTATTTACGTTTTTTTGTAAATTAATTATTTTTCGTAAAGTTCTCTATTTATATTAACCATTGTTTATAAAATTTGTACTTGATGTTTCTTTATAAATATTATGTTATATTAATCCTATCAATATTATTAAGAAAATTATTTCTCACTCTGTTATGGTTTATATTTTTCTTCAATGCCAATATATTGTGTGACTCTACAATTTCAGGCAAAATGGATCTAGTTTCCATTTCAAAAATGAGTCTTTATCATCCATAACATACGAATCATATCATGTGATGACGCTATTCATGCTGTACCTATGTATTTTGTAGCTTTAGGAGAACTTGAATCTCATCTATTTTCATTGGGTGGATTTGAACCTCTAGCTTCTCCATATCCATGAATAGTGGCCTAGTTGTTGATATTGACTTTTTGTGAATAGGGAATGACCCTTACAGTCTCTTTTTAACTATATGAGAATTCTTTTTGGGTAGTGTAGACTAAATCCCTAATGTTATATTTTATCTTGTATTTATATGGATCCCACTCCCGTATGCTATAACTTTTAATTAGTCTGTAGTAATTATAGTTATTTTCATTATTTTCATATTCCGCTATGCTATAGAGAAATTTTATCGTGGAGGAACGATTATAATTTTTTCAGTACATAATAGAATCATGGATAGGGAACTGTACCAGTGATTGACCTAATTTTATTGCATAACTTTTCAAGATTAATGATTAGACCATGCAAACTAGAAATTCTTATTAAAATGTCAAAAATGAAAACATTTATTCCTCTTTTATATCTTATATCTATAGTCTTTTTGCCTTAGTGGATGTCTTTTTCATTTAAGAAAAATATAAAATCTTGGGTTACTAATTGGTCGAATACCAAGCACTTGTTGCTCTAGCTTATTATGCACCCTTTTCGAGTGTAATTTCTATGTTATATATAGTCGTGCCGAATGGCATGTCAATTTAAGTAGATTCTTCTTTTTAATATCAAAACCCCTTTTTAGACAAAGTATTTTGTTTTGGTTCGACTTATAATTATATATGAAATAACAGATGGCATAAATTTAGTAAAACTTTTCTCCCAAGATCTGTTATAGGAAAAAGATAGAAAAAGTAATTAAATTCAAATTAATTAAAATTTTTGTTAGAGTTTTTTTTTTAATTTCAATAAAAATGAAAAATTAGAATAGGCATTACATATATCTCCCTTGTTCTTATAAATAGGGACTAAAGTACTTCTCATCTACTTGTCTAACATTTTCTTATATTTTATAGTTTCATTAAATAATTTTGTAAGACAATTTATGTCTTTCACTCATAAACTTTTTCATACCTCAATAGGTATATTTTCTGGTCCAATTGCTATGCTGTTCGCTATTTGCTCTAATACTTTTTTTTTATCTCTGACTCTCGAATCTTTCGATAAAAAATATAATTTTGGTCATCCTCTTTAGTGTTTAGCTTATCTGAGTGTAACAAAATCTCATGTCCTTCATTAAATAATCTATGAAAATTATCCTTCCATCATTTCCTAATATCTTATTCCATAACTAAGATTTTCCCTTTTTCATCATTAAAATATTTTATTTGATCTACATCTCTTATCTTTCTTTCCTTACTTTTAGCTAATTTGTAAATACTTCTTTCTCTAATTTTAATACTTAAGGATTGGTATAACCCATTAAATGCCTTAAATCTCTCTTCGCTCACTCTCTTTTAACCTTAACCTTATATTACATACTTGCATCCTACCACTAAAATTATTTATCTTTAGATCCAAAGCCTCTTGATTCAAATAGTATTTCCTTTGCCACCTTCATAATCTTTTTAGCTATTTCGTCCTACATATTGTTAATACTTCCATATACTTTTCAAGATCCTTTCTTCAAAATCTTTTTCTTTAAGTTCTTTTCTTTATCCTCTTACAATTGACACTATTTGATTCTTAACACCTTATTTTGACCTTTATTTTTTATTTTTCTCTTAACTTGAGCATTCATAACTAAGACTTTATGTTGATTTTTAAGTATAATTTTACAATCTATGTAGATTTTTTTTTTAATCTAATTTTCTTATAAGAGAAAATTAATCTGAGAGCATGCCCCTCCACTTTTGTAGGTAATAAGATGCTCCTATTGTTTCCTAAAACAAGTGTTAACTAATGTAAGATCGAACGCTAATAAAAAATTTAAAATAATTTTACCCTCAATATTTGCTTTTTCTAAGCCATGTCCCTATACACACCCTCATAATCTCTAAATATACTCTCTACATGACCATTAAGATTTCCTCCTAAATGAATCTTTTCTCTTATTCACATTTTTTAAACTAAACATTCTAAATTCTTACAAAATTTTACCTTGTGATATTCTTCTAACCCTACTTGTAGTGTTTAAGTATCAATAATAATAAATGTTTTCTTTTTCATTACAAATTTTAACGCAATGATTCTATTTGTTAACTTGTTTACATTCACAACGACATTTTTTTAAAATTTATCTATAATTATACCTATTCTATTTCTAAATTTAACCTTACCAGTATACCAAAATTTAAAACCTGAGGTGTTTAATTATTTCACTTTTTCTCTTATCAATTTAGTTTCTTATAAACACATAAAATTAATTATCCTCTTAATCATAATATATATTATTTTCATTAACTTATCTGTAATTGTACTTATATTCTAAATTCCAAAACAAATCCTACTCTCATTAACTAACTTTTGTATCCACATCCATTCACGAAAATATGAAAAATCTTGTTTAGTTTTTACTATACCCACGCTTCGATATAATAGCTCTTACTCATTTGACACTATATTTGACTTATATATCACGTTGCTTCTGGGTAACAATTTAGCATTACTTCTAATATATCGATGATCCATATCATAAAAATTTGACGAAATTTTACGTTGGTTATCGACTGTTTAATACAACTTTTCTCTAAAATTATAAATATATATTGCTTTTAAATAATTATAAATTAGCTTTTTCTTTGTAAAATTTAACATTTATAATTTTATGTTTAAAAGTAATATATAAATTTATAATTTTTATAATTTTATATTTAAAAGCAATATATATTTATTATGTATTATACATTATAGTTTATTTTAAATATATTTTTATCGGCATCTGCAAATTTTTTTTTATTTTTACCTTTTCTTTTTATTAAAAAAAATAAAAAAATACCCCGTACATCCAAAAAAATAGCCCGTGCGATTAACTGGTTTGTGAAGGTATTCCATACTGGCATTATTATTATTAATTAATTAATAAATAGAATAACGCCATCGTCCAACAAATAAAAGGCAAAAAGCTGAATGTAAGATACGGAGAGGGCTTGTTCCAGCTTTCCTGCTCGGTAAATCGTCACAGTAAGTACGTGTATAAAAGTCAAGGCCATAAGTCACCAAAAAAAGTCAAGGCCATAATTACACTGCCACCCTTCCCGTTTCATTCTCTCTCATTTCAATTTATTGATTCTTCTTATCAGATCCACAATCGTCTTTCTTCTTCGACCTCCCTGGACGTGGTTTGGCATCTTTTCATGCTAATTTTTATTTTATTTTATTTTATTTTTTATTGAATCCTTATCTCATATCCATTTTTCACTATTCAAATTATCAGATTCTTTCTATTTTGCACTTAACTCGTCGCTCTAATAAATGAAAATACGGTAAGGAAAAGGCGATGCGGACAATAAACAGACCTATTCAGTTGGTATAGATATCTATCACGGTTTTCTTATATTCGAGTTTTAAAATTCATCGTTGAATTTGCACCGTCATCAAACAAACTAACGTAAATATGCAATCCTGTTTTATCGTTATAGCTATTATGCATGGATTTCCTTATAAAATGGCCTCAAAGTTTAGCTAGATAAGGGTATCCTTACCGCCTGAAATTGGCTTTCGTTGTTAATGGAGATGAATGCTGCGAATTGAAGGTTGCAATCTCGGTTTTCTACTTCCCTAGGCCTAGAATCAATAAAGATTTTCCTTTTTGACACTGGATGTTGTGGCGATGTTTGAAATTAACTCTGAATCTCGTCTTTAGTTACTTTCCCAATTCATTCCTCCTGAGATTTAGCTAATCCAATCTTGCAGAACATGACATCATGGTGGATAGATTGAAAATTAGGTTTATGACTTTAACATATATTGTTTGGCTAAATATTTATCACAAGTTTATATTAGATGCGTAGCCTCCTCATGTGGCCGTTATATTAGATCTGTGAACTCAACAACCCCCTTGGTTTTAAAGTGTCATGCGTACACATACCAAGAGAGTTCACATCGTATTATAGTTAAGTTACATGGTTTAACAGCCCCCTCTCCAAGCATCAATTTGCGACATTATATTAGGCACACTTGGTCTGGGTTCTCATGAATACTTAAAATCCCAAACAGTTCAATTCTGATAGTACTTGAATTTTAAAGCCAAAAGAGTGTTTGAGATTACAGTGAGCGCTGGTAGACAACTAGTCATGTTAGAAACAACTACCCGAAAGAACTGAAGTGATTGCCACCAAATACTTATTATAGTGTTATATTTAAAGGTCAATGAGTTAAAAAGTGATATCTAGTTTAATGTGAATTTTTTTCTTTAGAAATTATTGATGTTTAATCAATCACTTTTAGAATGAAGCAAATGGGTGTTGTTGCTGTTATTTTAATTACTACCACTAGAATAACTATAATTTTGTAGTAAAAACATCCTAACATTCAATAAATGCTCAATGTTCTCAGTAGGAAGAAAACGTTATGAAGGAACTTGCAAGATAGAACTCACAGTTATCGTTACTTGTGAAACTCTTAGAAGGAAAATTCATTCAGAAATTGAGATTGTGAATTAAAATGTGATGAGCATAAATAACAATAAATTGGGTAGTTCCTTCATTCTAATTCCTCTTTTTTTTCTTCTGATGTATCATGAGTTGATACTTTAGCACTAGATTCTCTATTCAAACATTTTATCGGTGACTAATAATTTCTCTTGTTTGTTTATTGATATTTCAGTCTCTTTCCATAAGCGTCAGTTTTGGAGTTGGGGAATAGAAAGTCTCTGTTGAAATAACAGGTTCAAGACTTTGGCCTTGTTGAGCTTTGAAATGATTTTGTGTTGGTACTGCTATGCGCCCAAGTACTCAAATTACCCGTGTTGGTGAGGAGATTTAAAGAATGGAATGCTTATTTTATGGAAACTAGGGTTTGTTTGGTATCCTATTGGTTGGCATGTGATATCTCTCATGATGAGATGGAAAAAAGCATTGCAGCACTCTGGTTTTATCATGATGAGAGAGTTATCATGGCATTGCTTTGGACATAAAGTTGATTGGAGAAGATTGTTTCTTCTTGGGGCCATTTTAACAATATATGGTATTATGTTTCAGATACTTGTACAGATTTATCCACCAAAAAAATGGTTTCTTTCTCCTCTTGAAACTGTTTCATCATACCAACCCTTGAGTGGACATATACAGTCAAATGAATTTCTCAAAGAGGAAAGACTTCAACAGGTTCACCTTAGTCTACCTATTCCTGTCATTTCATCTGATTCATCTGACAAGATAGTTCAACCAGTTCCAGTTCAGCCAGAGAGAGTGCAAACTTCTCAAGCAAAGAATTCTGTATCTGGGAGAAAAAGGGACCAAAAGCTTACTGATACAACGAACATTACAACATCTTCACCTCCTCTTGGGTTTGTCCATTCTCGCTTGCAGGTAGAAATTGATAAGACTTCGAACTTACTTCTTTTCTTTTAAGTATGATAAGGAGAGTTATCATCACCAGAAATTTACTGGATATATATCTCAGAAACACATATGGTTCTTGCCACCTAGTGAGGCCCTTGTGTATGCGAAGAAAGAGATTGAACACGCCCCTTCAGTCACTGAAGATCCTGATCTCTATGCCCCCTTATTTAGGAATGTTTCTGTTTTCAAAAGGTACTTGGTCATAATAAATTTGATTTATTAGGATTATTAATTTATCTTATTGTTACTGAATCTTGTCCTGAATTGCACATGTCAGCTAATGATCTTTTTTTGCAATTACTTAGAGGATTTAAAGAATGACATTTGCTCGGTCACCTCTCTCTAGTTTTGAATAATAAGTTTCAATAGTTTGCAAGCCAGATTTTGTTCTCGTAGACATGGAATTTTGTTGAGAGTTTAACTCAAGACTTTTGAGGTATTTTCTGCTTCTATTTTGTGGGGAATGGGAGGGTAACCTCTTACTTATAGGCTTGAAAACTCCTTGGATTTTTTCAGTGTTGGCTGTTGACTACATGTGCACCGATGGCTTAAACTATTCAATAAAAGTAACCAAAACAACATAATAGTTTGAGTATAAATGTGTGTCAAAGAATCGCTGGACTCAGTGTTTTTTGTAACGTTAACACACTACTTCATGCGAAGTTCAATGGACATGGAAAGGTGGAGAAAGCATAGAGTCATTACTAACCTGTATTGATATTTAATCATGAAACTGACATAACAAGGATTGAGCTTTAGAATGAAACTATAACTTGTGGAATCATATTAAATATTTGATGATACATTCCGTACCATCTCATACATGCACATTAAGAAGGATCTATCGATAAATCATTGTTGGGCTCTTTTTTTATTATTATTAAAATATTAAATCTTCATTTCCTTTTTTGGAATTTATTTTAGTTAAAAAGACTCCATTCAATCAGTAATTGGCCAGAAATATTTTCAGCTGATAGCCAAAAAGAAGATTCGAGGGTGATTTTCCTGTTGCTGCATTAATGACTATGGTAAATCTCTTTTGTCTAGCAAATAGTTCAATTCTTTCTGGGATTTCAATTTTTTTGTAGCACTTCTAAACTATTGGAGCCAAAAAGTCTTGTTTTTCTATAATCATCTCTACCAAATTTGTTTTTGAAAGTGGAATTGAAAACTGACTGGGGGAATATGAGCCTTAATGTCATATACATCATGGAGCAGCACAATGCAACAGTTTGAAGATCTGGGAAGCTAATAGTGCAAACGCTGTTATTGTGACATAATAATCTTCCTTAGAATACCAGTGACTGTGTTTTCATAAGCACTGTTCAAAAGTTTTCATCTGTCTGATGCATGGAGAATGACAGAGTACAATATCGTAGTAACCATGATAACTTTGTAGATAAGATTGCCATCTTATGCTCTTCTGTTCATGTTTACAAATTCAGACCATTTGGAATTGGAGGTAGATATGAAGCTTAATAAGTGGCTGCTGTACTGCACTTTTTGTATGTTAATAGCATTAATATATCATTTGGACAACATAGTTTCACCATCTTCTAATGCATAAAGCCATGTTGAAGTAATATTGTGCCTCAATTTCAGGAGTTATGAATTGATGGAAAAAATACTTAAAGTTTATATTTATCTCGATGGAAGGAGGCCTATTTTTCATAGACCCCACCTTAAGGGAATCTATGCTTCTGAAGGATGGTTTATGAAGTTCATGGAGGAAAACAAGCAATTTGTCACCAAGGACCCTGAGAAGGCTCACTTATTTTATTTGCCATACAGTGCACGCCAATTGGAATTGGCACTCTATGTGCATGGGTCACATGATTTGAAACCATTATCAGTCTTTCTTAGGGATTATGTGAATGGGATTGCTGCAAAGTATCCCTTCTGGAATCGCACACATGGGTCAGACCATTTCCTCGTTGCTTGCCATGACTGGGTATGTGGCATGTGTCTAATGTTCCTTAGAATTAAATGCTTCTAATAATTTGGTTTTTTTTTTTTTTTGGATACTGAAATATAGATGTGGTTAAGATCACAGTCGCATATAGGAAGGGATAGAGAATCCTTGTTTTCCCTTTCACAATACAGCTTCTTTAGTGCTACTAATATTGGAATTCGATCAATTGCATTTATTAGAGTGTAGAAGTCAGTGTGATATTTGACGCCCTCTATTCTAATCTTTGCAGGGTCCTTACACAGTGACTAAACATGAGGAATTGGCCAAAAACACCATAAAAGCTCTATGTAATGCTGATCTGTCTGAAAGGATTTTTGTTGCAGGAAGAGATGTTTCCCTGCCTGAAACTACCATAAGGGCACCCAGAAGGCCTCTTAGACATGTTGGTGGAAACAGAGTATCACAACGTCCAATCCTCGCCTTCTTTGCTGGAAGCATGCATGGTAGAGTGCGCCCCACTCTCCTTAAGTACTGGGGTGGTGAAAAGGATGAAGACATGAAAATTTTTAAGCGTTTACCTCTTAAAGTTTCCCGAAATATGACTTATATTCAACACATGAAGTCAAGTAAATATTGTCTTTGTCCAATGGGCTATGAAGTGAATAGCCCTAGGATTGTTGAGGCCATATATTACGAGTGTGTTCCTGTGATCATTGCCGACAATTTTGTCCTCCCTTTCATTGAAGTGCTTGACTGGAATGCGTTCTCTGTGGTGGTGGCAGAGAAGGATATTCCCAGACTAAAGGAAATTTTATTATCCATTTCTATAAGAAAATATCTGATCCTGCACACTAATGTGAAGATGTTGCAGAAGCATTTCCTTTGGAACCCAAGACCAATAAGATATGATCTGTTCCACATGATTTTGCATTCAATATGGTTTAGCAGGCTAAATCAGATTCGAATTCCACAAACGTAGATATCATTTTGAATCGTGAGCACTTCACGCATGGAAGGTAATGTTGTCTGGATGAGATGTTGAAAAGGGTCAACTCAAGAGTCAGCATAACTCCATCATTATGCAGAATAGCCATTTATTTCTTAATGGCTGGTTCATCCATGAGAAATTTGGGAGTTTTTAGTCATTAGTTGAATTAAATACTTTATGTGAAGAATAATGAGGGTCAATGGGTGATTCCAATTTCTAGAGCTGGGTAATATGGTTAATGGTTTTGAAGCATTTCTGGAATCACCCGTTACTATCAAGGTTGTGATTAGTGGCTGTAATCTCCACATCCAGTAAACTGCATTGCTTATGTACAAATTGGAGAGGGAGATCGGCTTTTGCTTTCCCAGATACTTCATATCTAGAGTCCGTTTGGGGAAGAATACTTCACTAGACACTTTTTTTTTTTAATAATCTTAGCAAATTAGATCTTAGTTATTTGTGTTTAGACAATTTGTCTATTTTAAATGCCTTTCTGCGTTTTTATTTTGGGGTGCGAGAAGAATGACTATTTAGTGTCTATGTTGACTATGGTTTATCACAATTCATTTGTTTTGCTGCCCTCTTAAGTAATTCGTCTCTTTTATTATAAACATTTGTGTGAAGATACATTCTTTCTGTCGGGGTCAAACAAAGAGACGGAGTTGTGTCTGGCCGAAAAAAGTAATGGGCACTTGGCAATAATAAAAAAAAGTAATGGAATGGGAAGCGGCAACAATGCTCTGGCCCCACTACATTGCATTATTAACGGCTATCGATTCTGCTTCATAAACGTATATCGAATTTAGATGAATATTGGGAAAACTATATTTGGGAATTTTCAGAAAAAAAATACTTATATTCTAAGAACAAGAATTAACAGTTTTTAAAAGGTAGTCAGTGTTGACTTAGTTAATTATTTTTAAATTGAATATGTTTTATTTTCTTAAAAAAAATCCAACATTGCAATTCACCCACACCTCTATCTCAACTGAGAACATGTAATATAACTGATTTTTCAGAGAGAAAAAGCTACTTAACTAGAGCTACCTAATGATGACATCTTCCCTTTGATCCCAGGAACCTCATCAAGTTCTAGCCCATAGGGTCCTTCAGTGGAGAAGTCGAAGAACTCATTCACATCAAAGCTAATATCAGAGTTTGCGCTCCCTTCGACATTCTCATGCTCTGTTAGAGAACTGTCCCATATATTCTGGGGAATAGTGTCTAATGCGCTTGAGGTATCTGGCATTTCCTCTTTGTTATTAACTTTTTTGCACAAATGAGAATTCCAATAATTCTTAATTTCATTATCTGTTCGTCCAGGAAGCCTCCCAGCAATCAAAGACCACCTAGACACAAATATGACGATTATCATAATGCTCAGTCTGGGTCGCTTTCAATCAAACTTTAATTTAGTGACTTTGTTAGTTGTGTATGACGAACCTGTTTCCCAGCAGTTTGTGAAGCCTAAGAATCAAATCCTCTTCTTCATCTGATATATTGCCCCTTTTGATATTGGGTCTTAGATAATTTAACCATCTCAGCCTGCAACTCTTTCCGCATCTATTCAGACCTGACAAAGCATATAAAACAGGTTAAGAACCCAACTAGACAGGAAAAGAGCAGTACTTGCTTTGGGTTTCAAGATACGATTTTCCCCTTTAGTTGATCTTGAATAATACTGGGCTGAAGCTTGAAAATACGTAGTAACCTGATTTGACTGCAATAGTCTTCCACCTCTTTGCCCCGTGAATTTCAATGCATTGAGCTAGTTTATGATCTTCCTCTGGAGTCCATGCTCCTTTGTTAAAAAATATATCAGCTGATCTGTCATTCTTGGGTGCCATGAGAGTATGAGACAGTTTGATTATGGGAGACTAATATAGTAAGGTAGGGTATAAAATATGGTGGATTGGTGGGTAGGTTCGCTGCTTCTTCAAAGGGGATTGAAAGGTCGGAGAGTCCACGCATCTACCCTTCCTTAACGGCATTCCAAATTGGGAGCGCTCAACTACCAGTATCTTGCTGTTGTTGTCCGTTGGTTAGAGAATGCAAAGTAGAAGAGATTCTTCCATTATTATTCAACTTTCTCGATTGAAAAGAAGTGCATAAACAACTCTACTCCTTTAGTCTTTCTGTAAATAGTAATTATATATTTTAATGTTTAGATAATCAATCCATGTATCATAACATACTTAATTAGAAGTTTCTCAATAAATTTAACGGCGGCTTAAAATGTACGTGTGGTAAGACACATTGGATTCCCTGATTGACTGTGAGTTGCATTTTCTTTTGTCTTTCTCTTTCTTTCTCTCCAACTCCATATCCTTGTCTTCTCCTTCCTTCTATCTTTCTTCTTTCTCTCTCTGGCTTCCTCTCCTTCCCATCTCTCTAACCCAAAATCCAACCCCCATTTCTCTCTCTCTCTAAAATTTGGGAACTAAGAGAAATCAAATAAAATAATAGGTTGTTCAAACTCAATAAAAATATCAACGACGGCAACCACACAAAAGCAATTTTCAAACCTAACACCAATTCGAGGTTCTTCAGGAAGAAAGAAGGAAGCAAATTTTCTGGAATCTGAAGAGTCAAATTTCTTAACCTCTTGACGGGTATTATCTAGGTGATATGGCTGAAGAAGCTGTCACTAAGAAGTTTAAAACCAGTACTCCCATGGTTAAATTCCTCTCTAATTTCTCATTGAGAGCATTCTTCAGGAAATACCCTTTACACAACGAAGGCTCAGTTCTCTGAAAGTAGGGATTTTCACGAGATTCTGATGAGATGTAGTGGAGAAAACGAATGGTTGAAGAGTATGAAAGTGTTCGGTTTTATTGGTGTGTATTGATAACAAGTCAGTGATAACAGATAAGAGCCTACAATAGAATTTCAGAGGAAACGAGACGACTTTTGTTAATGGATTGCTCGTGGACTTGCTTTGGGATGTTCATAACTGGTTCTTCACTCCTTCTTCTTCTGGGCGTTGCAGTGTTCCCAAGTTTTAAGGAGAGAAAGATCTGGCGAATGAATTGGGGAGATGAGATGAGATGAGAAGAAGGTGGAGAGGGAGAGAAGAGAGAGAGAGGAAGAAGGAAAAAAGAAAATGCAACTAGTACCCAGTCAGAGAATGCCATGTGTACATTGGGTACATCTAGTAGGGGATAAAAACTTATATAAAGTTTTATATTATCAATATTTATAATTTTTTAATAATATTATAATAAATATATTAATTTTTCAGACAATCGTATAAATTTTTTAATTAAATTATATATTTATTATAATATTATTAAAAATTATATATTTATTATATTTTAATTAAATAACATGATAACAAATATATAAAAAATTACATTTAAATTCAATAATTTAAATATTTGATTAAATTATATTAGATTTTAATAACTTTTTTATATTCTTGCTATCAATTTTTTTAATATCAATATGATATGTATAAAAATGTAAAAAATTATAGATTATATAAATATTAAGTTATAATAAAAATAATACTTGACTTTAAAAACTATAACCTTGTTTTGCTTTTATTAAAAAATTTAATAGCAAAAATATAAAATACTTCTCTTATCTAAAAGATGCTCAAATTATAAACTTTTTTGTTAATTATACTGCTATTTCTTAAAATAAAAATATTACATTACATTAGCTCTTTTTGTAATAAAAGATAATTATAATTATACTTATTTTAGTCAAGATATAATTATATATATTTATATAATATAACAAACGTTATTTATATATATTTGAGTTATATAAAATAGTCCCCTTTTAAACTTAAAATAAAATAAATTTATAAATTTTAATAATTTAACACAAAATAAATAATATTTAATGAAAGTTTGAACGATACATTCTTTAACAAATTTTATAATTAATTAATATTATACTTCAAAGTATTTTAATATTTTTAACTTCAAAAAAAAATTCACGTATATTTTAATATTTAATAGAAGATAGATAAAAACATCTAAATGTGTAATATGAGTTTGTTATTCAAGCTTCAACTATAATGCAGGAGTTTATTATTCAAAGTTCGTTGCAAAAGGATCAAATACTCGAATGCATCCACCATCCCCTCCCCACCCCAAAAACAGAAAAAAACGAAAAAAAAAAAACCCTAACCCCCTCTTCTTTTCTCTCCCCCCCCCCCTCCCCCCGGGGTTTAATGCATTATCACTAACGATTCATTTTTCTTTCATCCCAAGAATATACCAATCATATCAACAAAGAGTACTTTCACTGGTTATGAGCCGCGTTTATCGTAATATGACAGAATAATTGTAAGATAATCCACACTTCATGCCACTGCATTCCAAATCCAATTGCAGAATGCTGAAAACATTTTCGTAATGACATTGCTTGTAAATTACATAAGGCAGAAACAAAATATGCACAAAATCCTTGAAGGAAAACATTCTTCCATATTTTCTACACTTCTCTATACACCTTGTATATTCAATATGTACAGCTTTAAAATGGCTCGAACAAGTTTCTTCAAGATGCTAAAAGCAGCGTACAATATCAAAACCATTACAAACTTTTTTGAGGCAACATCCTTAGGTTCACCCTGAGACCGTATTTTCTCATTAGCCCCAGGGGGGCGGCACCCAGAAGGAGAAGCCAAGAACCAACAGTACAGAAAAACACCTTCAGGGTCTCTGAAGGTCCACATACAAGGGCGACATCAGTTGTTACCTCCACATACGACCATGTAGAATTCACCGGACTGCTCTCTGCTTGATTCAGTCCAAGACTTTCATTCAACAAGCAGACAACCGAACAAGCAGTTTGCAAGCATGCAATCTCATCATTGGATATGGGACGTTTCATCCAGTCACCTTTGTATTTAACATCAGTAGATGCGTGGTTGCCAGCTCTTCTAGGCTTGAATATCTCATCATGGGAGTGTTGATGCTGCTTGGTTCTGGCGAGGTGAAGACGATTTAATAATTTGCCCACCAAATAAGCACCCCAACCTTGCCTTCACTGAATCTATGCATTGGAGGCTGGGTACAATATTATCACCAGATACTTGCAACTCAGCTTCTGCACGCAATATAACAACTGCATTGGCAAAACCAGAATGAGAAGCCTATAAAATGTATGTAATGATCATTAGTGTAAGAAACAAAAATTTTACAGAGAGAGAATAACAATGAAAACCTGAAGTAGCTGTTGTCCACCATCCTCTCCATTAGCAAATAATCGCAAATCTTTGTTCCAATTCTCATGCAAGAATGAGCCATCAGCATCAGTCTCACATAAGCCGTCCTCCCAGTCCTAAAAATAACCAGTATTTAAGATAAGGTCATGCCTCGTACGTTAAAGGTGGAGAATAAAATGGTAAGTACACAAAACAAAAACCATTAAATTGAAGATAGATGCTATTAAAAAACTTAAGCAGAGAGAGGAAATTACTTGCCTGCAACTGTTCACGTATAACAGGAACGTGTCTGTATAAATTACTCAGCATTGATTTATTTGATCCAGCCTGTCTGGCATGGAAAAGGGTATCCACATTCTTTAAAAGGTCAATGAGCTCTTTTGATGATGTCAAGGTGTCTAACACCTGATAAAACAGATTAAAAAGTAAATTTTTCCATACAGGGGAAAAAAATTCACAACTAAAATGGTTACTATGAGTATAACTTCAGATAGAATCAAGCCTCAAGCTTCGCAATGACAAGAAATTTAGACATAATAGAAATAGCTTAATGACACATCGTAAAGTTTCAAACAGAGAGTTGATTCAATTTCTTTTAACTAAAATACAAGGACAGATCCAACAGGAACAGCACTACCCAAAATGAATGATGAACTTGAAACCAGAGTTACAGGAAGCACACATCCAAGTGTCCTTCTTAGAAGAATGAACTCCCCTAGGCATCATGGCTAGGTTTCCCTATTCCTGGTAAATCCATACCGAGGCAAACCAAAAAGACCTTCATTACACTCAATAAGCACTCTATAAAGTTTAGGGCATTCCTAATTTTTTTGCACTCTTCATGCATACCTGGGTAGAATATACATTATAGTCAAAGGCCACATTTTAAAGCCTAAGACAGTCTTGAAAATTTCTAAAATGCATTGAAGAACATTCAGATAGTAATTTTTTAAACTTTTTGGGGGGGGGGGGGGGGCGGGGGGCGAGATAAAAAAATCCACGGATAAACTCATGGAATGAAGTAGGCTGTGAGAAATAGTTGATATACAATACTATGATTCACGTAAGACAAAAAGCAGTCTATGATATGCATTGGGGTGAATCTTGTAAGAAATCTCAAAAATCTTAAACACCAAACACCCCAAAAAAAAAAATCCCAAAAATTTTGAGTTACCAAGGATTGGAAATAATATGAATACAAAAGAAAAAGTTATGTGATTAAGAAACACACCTTCAGTACCATCTGGACTATTATCTCCACATCACTGTGAAGGAACCTGTGAGCAAATCCAATGAAATGCATAACCAAGGAACTGTAGTATAGGTAGTTAGATAGAACATAATCCTGCCACCGAGGTGTATATCTACCACATCTAGACAGAGAGTTTTCCTTCCTTTCATTTGCAGCAGATCCACGGGTATTTGCATCAAGTTCAGAAAAATCATCATTTATTGTCCAAGGTTCCATATAATTAATCCAAACATCAAAAACCTGAGATGCATTCTTGATGGAAGTTGCCACGGGGCAAAACAAAAACGTCCTCAACAAAAACCTGTACAAAGGTCTCTGTATCCATGGGTTCCAATATCCCAGTGATGGCACAGAAGCGAACTTGGATGTTACATCCTTTGACTTCATGGCATCCAGTGAACAGGTAGTCCCCTGTCCAGGACTCCCACAATATTCAGAACTCTCATAACCTTCAAGGGCCGCAAAAATACTACAATTCAAGTACCTCACAAATAATTTAACCACCTCCCCCAACCCAGGAGTTGGGGGTGTCTCTCCCAAGACTGACCGAAATGGAAATGAAATTCCAAAAGACTTGCACACATTCACAGGCAGGGGCGAAAAATCATTATCCACCAACCAAAAATGTATGAAAGTATCTACCAAAAACTCTGCTCGCATCATAAAAGTGCCATCATAACCCGAAGGATAATGAAGAAGTGAACTACGATATGGTTGGTGAGCATTTAGATCATATGTAGACACAAATGCACGAAGATAAGCGTAAAGAAGCCGTAAGTATAAATTACACTCCGTTTTTTGTTCCACCCCGCGCTTAGGGTTAGAAAAACGAGGAATAGATGAAGTCCAATTCTCTAACCTAAACCTTCGAGCTCTCTTGACCGAGACATGATCAGAAATCTCACTATTCCCTTTAGAAACTGGATAATAAGCAAACCAAAAGAAGTAATACTCGAAAACATTAAGCTGGATTTGATAGGAGGAACCCTTGATGGAGTCTTGTTTTACTTTACCTCTAAATAAGGGACACAGGTCCGATAAGACCCTGGAATCCTTGTGGCTGGAAAGCAGGAAACGGGTCCACTTCGGCAACCGTTCAGCGGGGAAGACGTACTTGACGAGGGAGAGGCGATCGACAGCGAAGATAGAGTTGATGAGACTGCCATCGGGGGAAAGGAGGGAGAAAATCCGATTGGCTAAATCGGAATCGTTGGAAGTGATGACGGTATCGATCCAACCATTGGATGAATTAGGAGGTCTAGGGCAGGAGTTGGAGTCGTCAAAGCCGAAGAGCTTGCAGATTAGGGTTGGGAAGGCTATGGAGAAAAAATGGCGAGATTGGTCGGGTGAATGAGATTGGAGGAAGAAATCGATGGAGGCGCAAGTGGAGAAGATTTGAGTGGGGGAAGTGGCGGCGATAATGGCGGAAGCTAGGTCCTGGGATTTGGAAAGAGAATCGACGGCGAAGGAGTGAGGGAGCATGGTGAGGGTGAGGAGGGAAGTTCAGAGTGGGAGTTCAAAGGAACTAGGGTTTTAAGGCGGAATTGGCGAAGAAGGCAAGAAAGAGGTGTAGATGGATTGAGAAAGTTTTTTAAACGAGACGGGAGGCAAATGGCGCCCATTTAAGGGGAAAAGAAGGAGGGTGGGTACGTGGCGAGACAGTAGAGATCGGCTTGGAAGGTGGGACCTACAGAAAGTGCCTCGTTTCACTCACAGAAAGGGACTCGTAGGAAATGGGAATGCTCTGGAGTGGACACTCGTTTTCGTCGTCGAGTAATCAAAACCGGAGAAAATAAGAAATTTTCCGAAAAGCCCCCAATTCCCGCATAACAATACAATGTACCGTTCCAAATTGTGGCTTTTAAAAAATGTCGAGAGAATTTTAAGAGAAATTTTACGGCACTCCCTTATTGTTGTTATTTTTTTAATGGGAGTAGTTAGAAAATCACGTAAAGTTTTGTAATTGAAAAAGATGAATGTAAGACGTGAAGTAAATGCCCAGTGGCCACCCAATTGAGAGCTTTCCCTGCAATGATATTACCTTTTGGTTGAAGAGAAGAGAAAGAAAGAAAATTGAATACCAATCTCAATTGCCAAAAATATTTAAAGATTTTTGGGGTAAGATCTTCGCTCCTAGAGCCACATTCCCACTTCCTCCATCTCTTTCTTCTTGCTTCACCTTACAGACAGAGTCACATTTAAGACGAACTCATCCGAATCCCTATTAGACGAAATTCTTCTGCTCGATAGCGTTTTAATAGTTGCACAACGAAAGCCTCTTACTACGTTATAATGTTATAAAAATATGAGCCGAAGGGAAGCCCAAGGGCCGACGTTAGTCTATTTTATGGGCTCCAAGTCGGATATAATATAATCACGCGCACTCAAGTCACTTTTTTTTCTGGGGACAAAAATCCCATTTTAATCTTTAAGATATATTTTTTAATTTATTCTTTCGTAAAATTATTTTTTCACTTTGGCTCCTTATAGATGGAATATTTTTTGCTTTAATCTCTCATAAAATTATCTTATTAATTTGATCCTTTATAGATAGGTTTTAATTTGATTCTTTATAAATAAAAATATTATTTGTCAATTTATTATTAATGAAAATAGTAGTCAATCTTCTGTCAATTTATTATATATTTTATAATGATGACTAAGTAATAATTTGTTGAAAAATATTTTAATAATAGATTAACATAAGAATATTATTGAAAACAATTTTATTTGTAAATAATTAAATTGAGAAATATTTATTTATGAAGGATTAAATTAAAAAAATAATTATAAAAAAATCAAATTGATAAGACAATTTTATGGAAAATAAATTTGAGAAATTTCTCATTAGCCTTTTCGTGCATATGTTTATGTGGGAAAAAATAAAGAAAAAACCTAAAAGGGCAAGAGAGCGTTTCAAGGACAAACCACTGAAGCCTGACTTATCTTGAAGGATAGCCTATGAAATAAAATAAGATAGAGGTGAAGCAGGTGAGGAGAGGAGGTGTGATACATCAATTATTACTTAATAGCAAGCAGATCAATTATCTAATGATTTGATTGATGGACGAAGCCTTAGTTAAAGAGTGTTGAGGAGAAACTTGCAGTTGTTAGTTAAGTTCCTATGATGGCGATGATGGATAAGGCCATCGCTGGTGATCAAGTAAACAAGTAGGTAAGAGTTTGACTCTATCATCAACTTATTCAAGCTGAGAGAAATAGCAGGATCCAGTCTGAGATCAATTGCTTAGAGTTCAACGAATAATGTTGCTTTGGAAAGCCTGTAGCCCAATTTTTAGAGAAGTCACGGACAATTCCACTTGTACTAATGAAATTATTGCAAGTAGAACCATCCATCTTAAGCTTGAACCAAGAGGTTGGTGGGAGTTTCCAACAATTACTTGAGATAGACTTGGTGTTTGGGGTTTTTTTTGGGCCTATAAGAAGGTGAATTCAGTAGCTTTTGCTTCACTTTTGCAAAATAAAAATTTGGGGTTAAAAGGTATATGGTTAAATATATAGCAATTTCTATCCAACTAAATGGTTTTACAAGTGTAGGCAAAGACAGTTTCCGAGGAATGCTAGAGTAGAGACATTTCAAGGTTCCATTTGTGAACAACCAGGTTTTAAAACTATAAGTGAAATGTTTTTTCTTTTTTTGTTTTTGTTTTTGTTTTTGTGGGATTGGGTGTAATGTTTTGACTTTGAAAGGTTAAGTGGCGGTGAAAAAGGATGTAAACCATGAATTTTGTTTGGAAAGTTATAGTGTAGAAAGAACAAAGATCAATGGGGTGACAATTTTTATCGTGAAGTTTTTGGGCCATGGGAAGGCCATCGGCAAATGATCCTAAGAGGAAAAGTTGTTTACGGGGATAAGATGAAATTTTCACATCAAAGATGGGGGTTATCGATAGGACGAATGAGGAGGTGATGAGAAGAATTGATGAAGATGTTGCGAGAAGGTTTTCAAGTTATTGTGTTTGAGGTATTTAGTATTTACACTCGGTTTAATTCGTTGCAATGTAAATATATTTTTTATATAATTTATATATTATATATTATATTTTTATAACAATTATTTAAGTTATCAAATTATTAATTTAATTATTAAATGTTTGTTTAAAAGTAAAATCATATAAATCATTTTATATCTTATCTATTTATTATTTATTTTTTTATATTAAACACATTCTAATGAGTGGAAAAGATGAAAATTGTGCAGATTTCAAGATATTTAGAGAGAGAGAGTTGATCCAAAGAGAGATTTTTGAAACACGGAGTGACATGGAAAGAGATTAGGACTTTATCGTTGAAGTTACTATGAATATATGAATAAAAGGTATATATACTAAAAATGTCTTGTTATTATATATTTAATAATTATAATTTATTTTGTACATAAATTTTATTTGTATTATATATTAATTTTATTTATATAAATTAAATTTTAATTATTGATTATTCTTAATCTACCATATATTTGGTGCATGTAAAAAAATTTATTGGGATAAAATATTTAAATTACTAATTAGTCTTTTCAAACACTCAAATAATTCTGATGAATACGGATGCGACAAGACGGCAACGGCATCATAAATAAAGTAAGCGTGGCGCCACCATTCCCCCGTTTGCCAACGATGCCTTGTCATAATGGCAGTCCAATTCGATTAACAAAATAAGAAGAAAAAAGAAGGTAAATTTCCACGGGCTCGTTATACTGCGACAATATATCATTTATCTTGTCTTTCTTCATATTTCACAATTTGGGTATTATCTGCGTCCAAATAATTTGTATTTTATATTGAAAGGTAAATTGAAATAGTCCGAATCATGATTAGATGTACTGCTAGTAAGGAAGTGTCTTAATTTATTAAAAAAGGTAAAAGCTTGAATTAGAGACAGAGAAAGTAAAAGATACTGAAACGCAATTCGATCTAGACCACGTTAATGACAAAGTTCACTGAAGAAAAACTAATAAGATAATTTTCTTAGTAAATCTAATTTAATTTGTTTTCAACATGAACAATTAAATTATAATTGGTTCGTGCCATATACATGTCATAGGATACTAGCATCGTTATTGCGATCAGTGAATCTCCTTTTTAAGACAGTAAAGAGAATATTATTTGGCTACGTATCATTATTAGCTACGGTGTTTCTAACTATAGCTATAGTTTCTTGCTAGATTCCATGGCTGTATAATTGATTCCCTTTGTAAGCAAGACCAACTGAGCATCCATTAGTCTTGACACACAAAGAAAAATGTTTAATTGCCTCAACGCTACGGTATTATTATTGATCAGCAATTAACTCATTAATTTCATCGAATGGCCAGTGCACATTTTCTCGTCATTCAATGGGACCAATTTACTATTCAAATTGTTCCATACGTGCTTCTTATGTACAGGGAAGATATCAGATAGAGCATGAAAATGTTCCTGCAAGGCTGCAATAAATGTCAGATTCCAAGCTTGTCTTCTAAGCTTGTGGGGTGTTCACCTTCACCTTTCTTTTTCTCTTCTTTTATGATGTTCCTTTTCCCTGTTATTTGGCCTCTTTATTTTTCTTTACACCTAACCCCAGTTATACATTCCTCTCTCCAACTTTTACGCTTTAAAGTAGATAATTCATTAATAGTGAATTGTGATACTGCGTGATGATTATTCTACAATAATTGTTGCATCCAATAAATATTGGTGTTTTAGTTAGCCTAATAAAACAAACAGGGATAAACTATCGCAAGTTGATGGATCCCCAGCAAATAAAAATCTGTTTGAACATTACTCCAAGTTGGGGTTTACTAGGGAGGACCATCAAAAACTCATGATACCACGAGAGGGACAAGCGAGCTTGTCGTCTTTAATTTGTGCATTGCAGCTTTGTTCTAGTTAGCCTTAATTCAGATCATGCCATGACATCACCAGCGTCACGCTGTTATGCGGCAACTTCATCCATTACATGACAGTAATATAACGACGGTCACAAAGATTATCACTAAATTCTTATTTTAAGTTTTTTAACAGTAATTTCATAACCGTAGTCATAGACGTAACAGCATTTTTTCATGAACTGTGCTTACGTTTCACAAAAACTGTCACTGAATTCATACTTTAACAGTAATTTGACAAAAATTGTCACGAAATTCATACTTTTTTTTTAATTAAACAAAGAATTGCCAGCTATGCTTGTGATGCACACATCGCTAAAGCCACTAGCAAATTGAATCTGACGGAGGAGCACAGTTATATATTGTGCAAGAAAAACCTTGAAACAGTGAGAGTTTGAATGAAACTTGGAACTGATTAGGAAGGGTGCAGGCACATGGAGATGCATAGATACAAGAAGAAATTATTAAAAACACAATCTGCGGCGATCGTAAACGCAAGGACGCTTTTTGTTTGTTTCCAGGTTGGGCATATATGCATTGTACTTACTATCTTCCCCTGGACTTAATTAACCTAATTTTGCTCTCAGATTGATTGTGTTGTGTCCCATCATTGTATGTATACGTACCTTTATCCATCCTAGACCGTAATGTACGATTTTTCAAGTATAAAGCCAAGTCATACTAACTAGATATGCAGCTAATAATAATAATTTTGTAGATAAAAAATATTTTTATTTTTTATTTTTTAAAATAATAAAAAATAATTATTGCAAAGACCTAATATATTATTTAACATTTCTCTCTCTCTCTCTCTCTTCCGAATTATCAAACCAAATGGGCATTCTTTGGGTGAGCCATCCTAATTGTTATGCCTTTGCCTTCACATCCTACTCTCCAACCCTATGTTCATCAACATGCATGCATCTTTAACAAAGTCAAAACAATAAAGAGAACAAAGAATAATAGAATATGTAGAACAGTACATTGACAAAGATTTATGAAATATAAGAAACGTGTGACTGTTATATATAATGTGTTCCTAATTTCGTTTTCTGAATATAAATTATAACACAGATATAAGAGGCAGGAAGCCACACGAGGATGCTTTTGTGTGATGAAATGAATTACTCAAGTTCTAATTACAACTAGGTTAAATGGACCATACTGTTGAATAAACGAGAAACGCAGAGTGATCACTTTGGTATTAATATACTCAATGATGGTTCGTTTGTGGCATACAATGCAATAGTACAGAGCCAAGAAATTAAGGATCTATCAGATGTCTAGGAAAATTTACACGCACGTTTCCTATGACTAATGACCTTTTTTTTTTTTTTCCTTAGGTATAACAAAAGATATCCATCATCCATTTTTAAGCTCTCTTGACACTCGAAGATTCTAATCACATATTAATCCGGATATATGTTTGAGAAAAAGAATAATTGTTGGAGTATGTTCTTTAATATCAATGCGGACTTATCAAAATATAAATATGTAGACAAAAAATAAAAGACATTATAATGTGTGTGTGTTTTATGTGGCATTTCCAGTAAAACATTTTCAGCTGAATTAATTAAAAGGGAAGGCATCTCGGAGTTCAAATTCAATTTTAATTTCTCTCATATTCCATTCTTGCGAGGACACTTCATTTGAATCAATTGTGTGGGGCATTATGTTTTGTCATATATAAACATTCGGGAAGGAGGGGGAAGAGACCAATAAAGAGGGATCAATCGTCGGCCCAACGCTTGTTTTACCGAAATGATTAAGAGTTCAATTTTAGATGACTAATTTTTTGAAGGATAATTTTTTTTTGAAAAATGTACAAATGATATGATTTTTATTTTTTCAATGTGAAATTATATATTTATTTTTTGAAAATCAAAATATCTTTAAGACTAATATTGATTTTTTTTATTAAAACTTTAACTTATTAATATATATTATTTATTTTGTGTTAAAAATTACAAGTTTAATATGTTTTAAAACTTTTTTAAATTTATAATATGGTTAATACAAATGTGATTACTGAAGTTAAATTATTATCTATAAATTAGTTAAATTTAAAAAAATTATCTTGTGAATACATCTCTTGTTTTAAATAATGTTTTCATTAAATAATTTTATAATTTACCAAATTTAAAAAATTGACATTTTATATCGATTAAATATATATTTGATCATTGATTGTTGTATAAATATAGAAATATCCTAGTCAAAATAAATATAATTGTAACTATTTTTTTCTGTTATAGAAAATGTAAATATATGCATCTTTTGATTTTAAAGGAAATTGAGTCTATATTTTTAAAACAATGAAGAAATATATAATTTAAATATCTTTCCAAAAAAAAAAAGAGAGTAATTTACACTTTTTTATTTCAATCATTTAAGCAGCAATATTATTTAAGACTCAATGTTCATTGAGATAAAAAAATAGATTAAGCTGAATGATAATTCCAATTTAATTAATTGGTTCATATAACTTATTTCATAAAAATCAATAAAAAATATTCAAGAAGCTAACTCAAGTTAGCGCTTCCTTTAAACAAAAGTAATAGAGTTCATACGGACGTAAATATCTGCTCATTTTTTCATTCCGCAATTCAGAAATTTTATATCTCCTTTGTAATTAATTAAAAAAAAATAAATTGAAACAAAACCTAAATATATATTACCTAGACATAAAACAGTCTAACTTTATGTACTTTTAACTTGATGCATTTAATATTTGGATTAATAGATAAATCCTTCTATAGAAATCTAACTCAGTATAATTTGCAACATGAGGTGCTTTCAGGATTAGGAGAATTAGCATTTAGGGGGAAAAAAGGATGAAAATAGAAATAATAAACTTTATATATATTCTTATTTTTTTACTACTTTTTTTTCTAAATACACAATATATTATTACAGTAAATCATAATACGTGCTTTCATGGAAGCCACAACGGTCAATATAGAATACTTTTATGAGCAAAAATTTTGTTTATTCGTTTGGAAATGTAACTGTGAAATGAATGCAGTCGATCTCATTTGAAGAATCTTCGTACCTTCCTATCAAATGCCTCGAAGACGAAGGCGACATTGGTCCATTGTAGATAACGATACCGAAGAAATAATTGATACTTTTTTTTTCGAAAATAATGAATTCTGAATTTCTGATTATTTTTCCTTCCTTGTTCAGTCAATTATTGGAGACATCGGACCATTTCTTATTCAATGTCAATATCTCAAAGTGATGTGCACGTGTTCTTATGTGCTAATTTTCTTCACCGGCCATCTCCGGAAAATGCCAAAAACTGTTACATATGTACCATCATTGACATTTTGACCTTCATAATTTTACAGGAAATAATTTTGACTTATAACTTGTGCCAACAAAAATTTTTCCCCTTACGAATAAAGATTAAAATTTTATTTTGATTCTTTATAAATAACAAAACTTTTAATTTAATTTAATCATTTAGAGATAAAATAATTCTCAACTTGGTATCTCAAAAAATTATTTTCTTAATTTAATTTTTCACAAATAAAATTATTAACAATAATATCTTTCTATCGATTTTTTGTAAATAAAATTAATAGAAAGACATTATTAATAACATATAAAAAAATATGTAATATGTCATCATATTTTTTAATTTTATTTATGATAAATTGATAAAAAAAATGTTATTGACAATGATTTTATTTATAAATAATCAAATTAAGAAATTCTATTTGTGACGAACTAGATTAAAAAGATAATTATATGAAGAATCAAATTACAAAATACAAAATTTGTGAGAGATCAAAATAAAAACATAATCCTATTAAAAATTGAATTAAAAAACTCTCCATTTTTGAGAGATCAAAATACAGTTTTACTTTATTAAATAAACTATTGTCTAATCTTCTTAAAAATATATAAATTACACAATTTTTTTTGAAGACATGTACTTAAATATTTCTTTCAAATTAAAATTTGATCAACATACATTAAAAATAAAATATTTATTTTGTATTGATAATTATAAATTTAATTTACTTTAAAGTTTATTAAATTCATAGCAATACTTATATTTATGAATCCAAACCCATTCATCACTGGCCCATCCTTGCACATTTTCTTCGTCTCTCCGGCACGGGGTGTGACGAATTCATTAAGATTAAAAAACAAAAAAAGCAACACGGTGTTCGAGAAAAAAGTTTTGGCAGTGCGAGTTTTGGATTTTTTTTTTTGGTTTTCGGTGGATGAATTATGACGGCCAAACTGTCTATCTTCATCCTTCTCCCTCTCCGCTGCGTCGCCGTCTTGATTGAATGACAATATTAAGTCATTTGTACGACAATGATAGTAACATTGTCTAGAATTTGGCCATAAATAAGGTTTTTTTTTTTTTCAGTTCATGATTATGTGGTTATAATTTACTACAGTGTCATAGTTTGCATGCATGGGTGTAAAAACTTGAAGGGGAACTATTTTCATTGAGATTTTAGTTTTTCCTTTTTTTAAATACAATAGTCAAAGATTATATATACTAAAATAAAACAGGAAACTAAAATCATTAACGTAAGACATCTGAGTTACTAGTTTATTTTCTTTTTGGATTACAAGGAGAAATATTTGTCAAACACTGAAAATATGGGAATTTCAGCCATCTTGGTTTTGAGAAGATGAAAAACCCATATAAAAAGGGGAAACGTACAAAAAAAAAGGAAAATAAAATAAAAGCCTGGAATTAAAAAAAAAAAGCCTTATTTATCTGAAATATCAATATTGTATCCATTTCAAAACAGGCAGATCTGGTAAAATAGAATCCTGAACTGCGAAAAATCGATAAGATCCGAGCCAAAATCAAAAGAAGAAAACGAAGATTACCGTTGTTGTGTTAAAGAGGTCCACACAACCTTTAAGAGGAAGAAAATACAAAGCGAAGAATCAAAAGAAGAGATCACGAGGACCGCGTACTGTGTACGGGAAAAATAGATCCTCTGCTGCTTTAAGATTTAGACTGTAGGTGTAATTCTCTTTCAAAAGACGTAAACATACTAGGCGCATGTACCATAAACAAGCATTGAAGATACAAATACATTAGAAACCAAAAAAAAAAAAAAACAAGGTTTTAAATTAAAAATATTTATATTGAATAATCTTAAAATTTGATATTATTTTAAAATATTATAAGATGAAATGTTTTAATTTAAGATCTTGAATTATAATTTTTTTTAGACAATTAAAAGTTTTAGTTATAGAATTTTTTAAAATAAATTTAAATTAAAAAATTTTTAATATAAATATTTTATTTTATAATTTCAACTGTAAATCTTAAAAAAACAAAGTATAGGAGAGGACTAAGCAGTACAAAGGGTAACTTTTGTATCGAAGTATGAGTTGATATTCTACCCCCAAAAATTATTTGATTACAAATAAGTGTTTTTAATTAAAAAAATATTTTAACTATGTTTTTTACTTATTTGAACGCGAATCATGCTGTAGGCTTTAGAGCTGGCTGTACGTATTAATTGCCGGCTCCCATCTTGTAAGAAAGCATATTTTTCCAGGTGCTTTCGTTAAACCAAAATATATTATCCTACGTGGCGCTTCTTCATGTGCAGCATCACCCCAATTATGATGAACCTCCATGGCCGTTAATCTTTTAGATTAGTGAAACGACAAATTTTAAATACAATTTTAAAAATTTATTATTATATTCTTATATTAAAAATATAATATGTGAATATCTTTTTTTTAACTTAATACAACTATTTAAAAAAAACTTTTTCATGTCATGTTTTAATTCAAAAAATACATAATAATTATATTTAACAAATTTTATTTAAATAAAAAATTAACCATATGAACATTACATTAATTTTTTAAAAAATAAAAAATGAAAATAGGAGCCGTATTCTATATAAAAATTTGTTCATTTGCTTATTTAAGGTCGCGAAGGTATGCTCTAATCAACATTAAGATTGTTAAATTTATGAATTTAAATAAACTTATAAATGAGAGTTAAACTCGTATCGTAAACTCATAAAAATTTATATTTGTTAATAATTACATATAAAATATAATATATAAAAAAATATTTAAATACAATTCAAATTATACTAATTTTTAAAAAAATTTATTTATATTTCATAATTCATATTTGTCAATATAAAAATTCTAATATTTTTTTATATCTTTTTTTATTGGATTGTATTTGATTTAAGAATTTTTATTTTTTAAATTCAATTTAATTCAATTATATGATAACTCGTCAAATTCAATTAAAAAAATATTAAGTTAATTGAGTTTATTTGAATCAAAAATAAATTAAAAAAAATTGTATTAAATTTAAATTTATAAATAAATTAACACGATTTTTTTTTATGTAAAAATTCAAACTTATTAAATTCAAAAAGTCAACCTGTAAATTTAACAACGTTCACCACTATTATTCTTGGCAGGAGACTATACGGATTAAATAAATTATGGCGAGCAGTATTACCAATAGACACAGAGATAGAAGATCACAAGAAAGGCAAGAAATTAGAGGGAGTATATGGACAAGTATTTACAAGCGGATTATTTTTTGAAATTCGTATATAATTACAAAATATTATTTTTATAATTTTTTGAGACGGTCAAAAGAACTCCATCTCTTGATAGAAACTATTAAAAAAAGAAAGATGAAAATGGTGGTAATTTGTTGATCATTACTTCGCTCCCATGGTGATCATAGATAGGCTTCCTAGCTAGCTAGTACAGTACCCAACAAAAAGGAGGAGGAGGAGGAATCTCTTATCTCTACTAAGAGTCCCATAGAAGAAGAGGATCCTCAGTTCCAGCCACCGGCCACGGCGGCGAGTGATGAAACTCCTCAACGCTGTAATTTAAGTCGAGTGAAAGATCAGGAAGGTCGACGAATGTGTCATCCTCACCAGTCAAGGGGGAATTCGACGATGCTTTGGGTTGGGGTTGCAGTTGAGGTTGATGTTGATGGGTGAAAGCGGCGGCTTCGGCGGCGGCGGCTTGGATGTCCTTAGGGGAGTGAGTGGCCGGGCGTGGAAGCTGTGGGGCTAATTCAGGGAAATTGAGGCAAGCGGAGGTGCCTTTGATTGTAAGAGCGGCAACGTCATGAGCTCGAGCCGCCATCTCAGGGGTAGGGAAAGTGCCGAGCCAGATTCTGGATTTCTTCCTGGGCTCTCTGATTTCAGATACCCATTTGCCCCATTGACGCATGCGAACTCCACGGTAGGTTCGGTGTTTGTGTTTGCCATCACACTTCACCCTTTTCTTATAATTTCCAGAACCTTCGTCTTCTTGTTGAGTTTTCTTCTCTGCATTTGGTTCTATGGAGGAGGAGGTGGAAGTGGTTGGCTGAATTTCAGTGTGTATAAGGACAGCTTCTTCCATGGGGAAGAAGGGAAAGCTCGTGATGGAGCCAAGGCAAAATGAGGTATTGCTTCTTGACACTAGTTGCTTGAGATAGGGGCCTCTTATTATCCTCGCGCAATAAAGATATGGGTCCAACTGTTGCATTATTTATTTATTTTAAAGTATAAATTAGTATATAAATTTTAAAATATAATAAATCATTTTTTGAATTTTGAATTAAAATAAAAATATTAAATCACAATTAAAATTAATAGCAAAAGGTCATACAATTTTGATTGCAAAGATATTACTTGACTTAACTCACCATTGAGATGCGTAAAAGAAAAAATTTAACTCCAAATTTTATTTTATTTTTAAAAATTAACTGAGAATTAATATTTTAGTTAAATAACCGAAATTTAAAAATTAACAAAACAGGGAGTGTTTTATTATGTTTAAAAATTACGTACTAATTTTATAATTAAAATTTTAATTTAAGAAAGTAAAATATAGTTTCTCCTTATTTATTTGTCGGCTCTTTGGCGGCTTAGCGCAGATATAAAACTTGGTTTTTTGACTAATTAAAATCCAACTAGTTCGTTTGTTTAATAATCTTATTTTATATATCTATACGTTTATCGTAATATAACACTTTTAAATGAGTTATTTTAGTCTTTTTCGATTCTCTGGGGAAAAAGTTATAAGAGAAAAACGTAACTTGAATTCAGGCGAAGCAGAAAATCTGTGTATAAGATAATCGATTATAAACAGATTCAATACAGTCCCACTTAACTATTGCACCAATTCATAAGTGCAACGCGGTTCTACTATATATGGCCATATATACTCTCAAGTCGATCTCAAGAGTATTATATATATCATGGGGATTATTTCAGCTCAATATAAAAAATAACAATTAAAATCAAAGTAGTTGACCTAGTTACTAATATATATATATATATATATAATAATAATAATCGTTTAGGCTTTTAAATGGATAAAATTACTGGATTCAAGCCAGACGTGATGCAGAATCCGATCGTACAAAAACACACACACACACACACAGACGTATATAGAGAGAGAGAGAGAGAGAGGGAGAGAGAAGATAAATGATAGAATGTTAGAATTGATAGTAAAATATATTTTGAAAATTTTATATTATTAATTTTTATTATGTTATTATTAAAATTTTCAATATTTATGTGAAATTAATAATACATAAAGATTAAAGACTTGATTGGCTAGTCAAAAAATTTTGGTTCAAGGATTTTTTTTTTGGGAACTTAAATGTCAAAACGATTTAATATATTTAAGTTTGATTTTTATTTCACTCTTTTTTTTAACTCTCAACCCTTTATGCCTTATATCTCCTCTCTCGGCCAAAAACGTATCCAATGTTCAAGCAAAATGAGTCACATGCTATAACATACAAATGCATGTTCAACATGCGGTACAAGGTTATTAGCACAGGTATATCACTATCTGTATGAGTAATCTTCATTGTGAATCATGCGTCGACTCGTACCATGTTTCTTACTAATTTGTGAAATTAATAATATTTGTTCAAAAACGAAAAGTTAATTAATTAAGGGGTTATACCTATTCCATCTTTTTTTGTTCAACAAGGTGGCGTCTGATGTGTACAAACTTAAATGCCAACCAAAAGCTCAGCGCATCGATGGAGTTAAGAATATATCATTTTTGTATATTCAAAGAAACGAATAAGATTTACCAGAAAGAAGATGACATGAAACAGACACGTCACGCGGCTAGAATAAATGGAATGTCAATGTAGTAGGCTGGTAGCTAGCTAGGTCCCCCCACATATGCTAGAGTATGGATCCTCTGAAGTACAGAAACATGAAGTGCCTCTGAAGTATCACATACATCTCTTATTTTATTTATTTATATTTTTTAACATTAATTTTTTAACAATAAAACTGCCTCTACAGTCTCTTACTTCAGAGGCAATTCATGGATCCTCACTTCAGAGGATCCATGTCCCATATGCTATGGGTGCATGCATGGTCTTTCAAATTGACGACTGATTTGGGGTATAATCAATTTTAAGGGACGTGGAGCCTCTTGGTCAATTTCTAATTTTGAGCAACCACTCATTGTCTTCTCCTTCTCCTACCTTAATTCGAGTTCTTTTTGAACAGAACCAGATCTTATGCGCTGCATCATTAGCATTTCCGAAATGGTGAATGTTACAGCAACACAAGAACATGCATCTTCAGCCCTATCAGTATAGAAGGGGCGATTATTCTTTTTCTTTTTCTAGCCAAACTAAAATATTTTTTCTCATCATCCTGTAAGATAAGCAGTGGAGTTGGTTTTATTAAATTGCTACTTAAATTCAAATGGCAAGGGTACACTGGATGGTGAAGCCTGTTTGGGATTTTTTTTTTTTTTTTAGAGCTATATGTTAATCAAGATTAATTTTTTTAAACGATCTTAAAGGCACACCACCACATCAATTTGATGCATTTTTACAAAATAAATTCTCCAAAGTATTGACTCTAAATTTTAATCTCAAAAATTCTAAATAAAAAGCGTACCGCCTTAATTATTAAACTAACTTCTTGAAATTAGGTTTGAAACAGTCATAGATTTTGGAGATTGTTTAAATGTCCAAGATGTAAATGATATTTGATTTATCATAATTTAATTGTTGATAAATTCTTATAAACTCAAAGAGTACTATATTATTTATATTTTCTCTAATAAAAAGACACAAATCACATCAAATGAAGCTCATATTTCTCAATATGGGACCCATTAGCAATTAATAGAATATTTTTATGGAGAGAAATATGAGTAATGGGTTAACGAAAGAAGAACTCTAATAAAATAGAAAGAAACGTGGATCTCATTCGATGACTTGATGTATTTTTATTGGAAAAAATATAAATGACATAACACTTTTAAAATAGATAAGAATTTCTCTTCAGTTGTAATTGCTTCTTTCCCATCTGCTTAATATCATCTCTTTTTATTTGCACTAGATTGGTAACAGAGATTTGCCGTCAAAACATCTTTCTCATGAAGCACATAAATATAGAAAGAGCAATCCAGATCCTCTATATTTAAATGGTAACTGCGTGTGAAGGATGTTAGACTAAGCAACTTCTAATATTGAAAGTTAGAGAAAAAAAGTTTCTAACATTAGGAACTTTTTAGTCATTCTTTCTTTAACTATATATCTTATGTATTATTAAAAAAAAAATCCAATATGTCAATACCTACAAAGTTTCTGTGGTACCAAAAAGCCCACAAAACCTGCTTTACGACTTCATATCCCTTACAAGCATTAAAAATTGTTGTTGCTTGCTCATCCTTTAAAGTTTTTAATTCCCTAAAACAAGTAGAATTTGGAAATTGATTTGTAAACAATACTGTTTTAGATGTAAGTATTTGTAAGATATTTTCTTTTTTAACTAAGACCTTGCCTTATAATAGTAATAACAATGCTAACTGTAACAAGAGCATTAGTAACAATTTTGTTTATTTTTTGTAAGTGATAAATTTCACGTTAAAAGAAAATAAATTAGGTGAAGGTTATATAAGTGAATAGATTTATAGATCTAATGTACTAAAATTTTAGATAATAATAGTAGAGGAATTGGTACTCCTGGTGGTGGAAAGTAATTGCATGGTAGTAGAGAAATGGGTAAAATCAGTGGCGGGAAACAATTGCATTGATGGTGACAAACAAAAGTGATAGTCTGGAGACAACTATGGCAATAAAATTAGGATCCTCTTGGAAAGGATCGAAGATAGGATCTAATAACACTCACCTGTATGAAGGTTACTTTCTTTCAGCCACGTTCTCTTCTACTACAGTAAACCCCAACAACATGACAATGATATTAGTTGTGTTATTGTTGCGTACCATGGTGGCTTTAAATAAAATCTAAAGTTAATATATGTAAATTTTAATTTTAATTTATGATATTTTATATTTAAAAAATAAAAACAAGAGAATCCCTTGTGACTTACAATAATTTTACATGTCTGAACACCTTTTGAGAAAAAAGAATTAAGTTTATTTCTAAAATAGGCTTTTGTTTTGTTCCACTGCTGCAATGTAATCATACGCACTAGCTCTAAACCACTGCTCGATAAATATCGGAACTTACTGCTGTGCTTACGTCTACTACAGAGCTAGCGGTAATATCTTTCACGCAACTTTACTGCATAATAGTCTCGAGATTATAAACCATGACACCGGCCACCAGTTATCAACGATGCAGTAAAAATGTATTTCCAGATACACCAAATTTCAACCTCCTATTATGAGCGGCCACCATAGAAGTAGACTTTTTAGTGATTTTCTGTGTCTCCGTATGCAATTTAACATGCTCTTTCCTTCCATAATTCAACTTTACTACCACTTTTAGATCAAATTAGAATAGGCGAATTCTTAAGATGCCTACTACAGGGTATTTTGAAACACCTATGAGGGTATTTGCCAGCCCTGTTCAAAATCTTTCAGAGCCTAGCATTCCCGAGTTGTTGCTTCAGCATTGGTCGAACATACTCATGATAACCATCCGGCACAACTGAATCATTCAGAGGATCCTTCCATGCCTCCTCGTACAGCTTTGGATACACATTTCCATAATAGCGACCGAGAGCCGAACCAAGGTAGTGATCGGTGTAGTTAAATGCATCCACAAGTGCAATTGCATTGGGGCGAACCTTAAAACATATAATCAAATTAGTATTCGTATAATCAATTCTAGACGCCATAAAAGGTGCCATCTATGAAGAAGAAAAACAGCTTGAAATCATTTAGGACGAACCTCGGAATACAAGGATCTCAGCTGCTCATTAGCAAGTGAACCTTGTTTGGTAGTGACGCAGTCAGTGGAGAGAAAATCACCCAGATGCTTATGAAAAAGAAACAAAGCATATATGCTACAGAGAATTTGCAATTGCTGTTTCACTCCCTTTCCAGGTATATCTTGCTGCAACTTCTCAAAAAATCTGAAAGCAGATGTTTGGTCAACCCAAATCTCTTAAGTTACCAATTCAATTATATATTCTTATTGTGTTCTAGCTCCTTCCACAAAGGGGTCTTCACCCAAAAGAGGAGCCATCACACTAAACATCTCCTAAAGACATTACAGGGAAACTCACTTGGAAACAACAATTAACTGGCAATGAGCAACTGCTGCCTCAACTAGATCAGCTGAGAGTTCTTGAAAACCTGCAGTCCAGAAAACTATTAGCATTTATCATTATAATGTCTAATCATGTTCTGTGGATTATGCAAACTACACTCACACATGAACCTATATTCCCAAAGAAGATTTTTATATTTAGAGGCAATAATGAAGCATATACCTTCCTCTGGATTGGTAAACTTGCCAAGAGTTTGAGCGCAGGCAACAGACATCCTAGCAGCCCTAGCTTCAAATGCTTCCAGCACTACATTAGGCTTCAACCAATCCTCAGCTGTCATCAATCAAAAGTAAGAACAAAATGTATCCCTATAAATGATGCATTCTCAGTCAATCTGATTTTAATATAGAATTATACCGCTTTGAACATCAGAACGACATTGCATCAGATGTTCCACTCGTCCCATATAAGCTGTGGTACCAACAGGTTTTTTTCCAGAGCCCAGCTGAGAAATAGTCTTTATGAGATGCCTTGCCACCTGCATGAGATTTTCTAAAAGAACGTCAAAGAGCGCAAGAGCAACCTTCGGTGAATCTAATCCAATAACGTGCCCAAATCAGACTGTACCAACATGAAAAATGACCACAGAAATGAGAAAGGGACATACGAGAAGACTTGAAGAATGAAGACAAGTCCAAACGGGAGTATACAAGAATAAAAATAAAGTCCATTTTACTTGTTTTAATCCTTTTATGACATTTATAATGATGTAAAATACTATAGATATGATGTATGGGACAAAGTAAAACTAAAAACATCATATAACTTATGTCATTGTCGTATCCAATATCAGAAAACATAACGATTATATTCCAAAATGTGTCATACTGCACTTTAAATTTTATTCTCAACTGAGGAAGGGCTTGCTATATAGTGTATCAATTAATGAAACACAATATATAATAGTACAATATAAATTAATAAACCTGTAGCAGCAGCACAATGTTGTCTCCTTCATAAGTGCAGGTAGGAACATATGCGGCAAATAACTCAGGCAGACCACTGCTACAAAGGTAACCATGGCCACCACAGAGTTTTCGGCATTCTTCAATCCCAGCCTGCAAAGGGGAAGTGAGTTTTATTTTATTTGAACTAGAATGAATTCAACGAAATTACAACTTGAACACTATGCAGGACAAAAGCATAAAAATAATATCAGAGAGAAATGGATCTTCTGAAATGAAGGAAGATTACTAATCCAATCAGCTATCCCATATATAACTAGATAGATATGAATTAATGATATTAAATTACAAGTACTGCATTGCAACAAACTTTAGACAACATAATAGAAGACAATAAGAAAAGCAAGCCTTTTTCCACTAGGAGGGGTTAATTACATGAATCAAACGACATCATAAAAGTCCTACTCCAAAGATGGGAGCAGATGAGCAGCAATTCACTGAGGCCCTAAAAAGGAAAAAAAAAAAAAAAAAAAAGCAAAGCTGACCTATCAGTATCACTTGTGAAAATTTCACTATAGGATTGTATAACTTTACTTGTATATATAATGATATATACTTGTATATATAATGATATATATATATATATATAAATATACATATTTTACATGCCATCTAAAGCAGCTGAATAATTAAACTCAGCAACTAAGATCAATTGATAGAGTGAGGAACAGTAATAAATAATTACATACCGCAGTAGCTGAAGTAGTCAAGGACTTCAACCCTGCAGTGCACGCATGAGCCTCGGGTAATGTTGAAAAATCATTGGCTTGCAATCTTTGGGTCACATCCATATATAGCCATTTCAACCATTCACCAACGAATTTGAAAGCATAAGCAGAAGCTAGCAAGGGGAAGAGCCTAGCTTGCTGAGTTTTGTAATCAATCACCTACAAGGAAAGAGGTAGTAAAGAGTAAGACACACAATGTTTGATATATAGAATGTTAAGCATAGAAATAGAAAAGAAATGAAAAAAGTAAATAGAATGGATGGCAAATGACACTTGTACCCCTACTTAAAAAATAATAAAAAATGATAGATACTATTGAATAATAATATCAAAGATATAATAGACATTATAAAAAACTCTCCCTCCCTTTCACCTTTTCCATTACCATACCAAACATAGCCTAAATAGAATGGACAAAGATGCAGAGGTGGAAAAATCATTGGCAAAAAAACAAAGGCATTACCAACCCAACCATTAGTGATCTTAAACTATTATAAAAACAAGGATGCAAAACCTGACCATCCAATGTTTACATACCACACATTCGTGTAAAAATATCAGTGGGAACTACATCAGCCTTCCCATTACTAATACATAAAAGTATAATAGCATACATTAGTGGAAAGCAAGATTGCCATGAACCTAGGCAATGAGAGTTAAAAGTACAAAGTAAATAAGGAGCAACTTAAGAAGGAAAAAAATTCAGGTCATTTTAAAATTCTATCTAGTGAACTTGGGTTCAGCACCCTTATTGTTGCTTTTTAAAAAATTTATTTATTGAAAGATGAGACTATTTTAAAAAACAAAAAAATAACATAACTCCCATATGATATGAATACTCCAACAACCAAGCACTACTAGAAGGTTTAAAATCTTACCTGTGTTTCAAGACCTCCATTATGCGAGCCAAACTGTCTTCGAACAGCACTATATCTTGTAGCAATGCAAACTGCTCGTGACAAAGCACATGATGCATCAGACACAATTGATTCTCTCACATATACCATAGTACCGTAAACTAATTGCCGTGGAACATTAGATTGGACACATTTTCCTTCTCTTGTAACCTGTAAAACCCTGCTAGATTCAAAAAGTATCAAATTACATTCAACAAAAAATATCTCAATTAAAAACATAGCAGTTTCAGGATTTGAATAATCCGGCATTCAACAATCCTAAGCAATCTTCTGGTACTGGAAATATATTATAAGAGCAGGTGCCAGAGCAATGCTCTCAAAATATATAATTTTTTTAAATAAGGTATCTTCACTAATCCATCTACTAATAGAGGATTTGCTGAGAAAAATGACAGATCTAAAAAGAACTAACCTCATCAACATTTGATTCCTTGGGATTCGTACATTATCAAATCTTAGAACCCCATTATCCATGGTGTTGTACGCTCCGTTTCCAAATTTCATTCCAATATCACCAATAGTTATGCCTGGAAGAGGTAAGTGATCATCCAAGGTCCGCAGCTGGACAAGGAAACCTTCATATTGCATGCTTAGTTAATTATCAGAAGTCTGAATCTAACACCAGAAACTTATCATTCAAATATGTTAATTACCATGCACTCCTTGGTCTTGACCATCAGTGATTAGACGGGCATAGACAACAGCATGTGTGGAAACTTTACCTAATCCACCAGGCCACCACTGTATAAAAATCAGCCAAAAAAAAACGTGATAACAAAATCCAATAATTGTTCAAAAGATAACATGTTAGCCAAATACCCTAAATAACCAGTAGACACAGTGAATGCATTAAAAAGGGACAATATCTTTGCCTTATTGTACTTATGAAAGCACCCAGCAACATCATAAGATTATAGAATCTCAAATCACAAATACTTCCATAATGACCCGTAAAAGCTCTCCTCAGTCATTATCTGGTTTACTCACTTTGCTGGAAGTCAGTGTGGGGCTATGAATCACAAACTCATCTGTTTGAGGATCAAAGGTTGCAGTCGTTTCAAGCCCTTGAACATTGGATCCATGACCAAGTTCAGTTTGGGCATAGCAACCAATTATTTGCATCTTATAAGCCAAAGGCAACCACTTTTGCTGCTGCTCATCAGTCCCTTGTCCTTTTATAGCTGGCACAAACATTCCCTGCAAGAGAATATAAATAACTCAAAATTTAGGGGAAGTAGTTGAAGTGACCTCTAATGTACATCATGACAAGTAAAGAAAAGGTCAATATAGTGAAATCCTTAAACTAGTACCAAACACAACTTCAAAGTCACTTTGATCCACATATTCATAGGTAGAATGTGGAAAATAGGAATGCCAAACAGGAAAATAAATTGCATTATACCCAATGAAGATCCGTAAATGCAGGTTCATCCACATAGCATCTAAGTCTAGAAGCTTCCTCTTCTGTAAGAATACAACTCACATGGTTATAAAGTATGATAAATAGAAATTGTTATGGGCAGCAAATAGCCTTCCTTTGAAGAAAATAACAAGCTAGGAAACCAAATGCAACAACACAAAGAACAACAGGCTCACCAGTGAGGCGAAGCTCAATTATCCTTTTCCATGCATGAGCTGCTTTCCTCAAAGTGTTCTTAAATAATTCTTTTCTGCCAAGCATGGGCCTATTATCCTTTCTGAATACCTAGAGAAAACAGCCAACCAATCAAGGTTACGGGTCTTGCAGAAGCCATAATGATCACCTATTACTATACATATACAAAGAAGAGAGCATGAACCAGTATTAAACTACTTTACATGTTGGTGCTGTACAGCAGTTCGTAAATCCTTGACTAACCATCGATTTTTCATAATGCTTATAGCTAATAATTTACTTCTTAATGGGAGACACGTCCTACAGAAAGAAAGGCTAAATAAAACCAGTTGGTTGGGATGCACATTGAGTTTTATAGTTCAAAAGTTTCAATTTAGACTTCTCACGAACCAGGAGTAGTAAAAACACCGAACATCGAAAATCAATTTCCATCGAGAATCAAATTTTCGTCTTTTAATATGGGGGGGAAAAAAAAAGGCACTAAGACCATCACTAATTTGCCCACATTATGTATACGTCGAATCCACTTTATATTGCGCCCAAATCATCAGCAACGCAAATCCAATTCATTAAGAAAAAATAAAATCGACGGCATACTATCGTACATTAAATCGTACAATGAAAAGAAAGATATGCAAATTAAGCTGAGAAAGATTTTCAAAAAAATTAATAATAACCAATGTAAGGAAAATTAACCGGATCGCTGGCAACAAGGCGAGACATTCGATCAGAAACTTCAAAAGCGTGACGAGAACCGGCCCAGACGATTTTCATCTCTTCGACATCGAACTGAGCCTTGTTCCTCTCGGGAGCCAAGTAATCAACACCTTCCATTCTTGGGAACGAAACCGGCACAACACTACCTTTTTCCAATCAAAACCCGAAATTTTTAACCCAGCTTGGGTCGAAGACTGTCTACAAGATACTTTGCCAAATTAAATGACGACAGAAAATTAGAAATTATATAACTCCCTTTTAGATTATATTTATTAATTTTTAGGTGGAAATAAATATCTTTACTATATAATTTTGGTAAGTTGCTCTGAATGGGTGTGTATGAAAAGCACGACTGTTGGTCTATGATGACATTGCTGCATTGGCGGAGTCTTCGCAGATCCGACCTTTTGGACAAACTTGCCATAATTAGAACTTAGAATGGACCTTCCTTATATTCTTGTCTTTTTTCTTTTTCTTTTTTTTTTGGGTAAGCTACAATTTTGATTTATCTCTTGGCTTTGTCGTGATTGCATTTTCAACGCTCGATTCCGTTGTCACTTTTAGACCACTTGGTGAAAGTTGATGAGAAACAGAGAATTGTACAATGAAGAATTTATCATTGGAACATCCGACTGAACGAGTGATAAAATGTTTGGTGGTACTACAGATTAGAACGGGCTTGAATTCATCGTTTTGGTAGTAGAAGCCTGATTAGCTAGTTGCCTCGCAATCACCCTCCTCATTGCCCTCATATTTCGATTACGAGATGCGACAGAAAGAAACATATAGTTTGCCTCACCTTGTATTTATCTATTACCCAAAATATTAGGAACAAGTGGCGCCGTTGGATGCTCTGCTTGCACATGGAGCCATGCAAATGTTCTCCTGTGGCCGCTCACGGCAGTATCAATTTTCACGCCCCAAAATTCTCTCCTGTCCTGCGCTTGTATATAGCAGGGGAGAGAAAGGAAAAAGCAATAAATCTCATCTGAACACGACAAACATCCCCTATTTCTTTTTCCCTCAAATTATTATAGAAGACAAATACCATCTGTATTAAAATTTACACTCCTTATTTCTTTCTCTCTTAATTAAGATCTAGATTAGATTTTCACATGACCGTTTGACAGCAGCCATAACTTACTTCAAGCCGTCACATCAGAGTCAGGACAAGCCAAGGTGAAGAAGGTGATAAGCTCTAGGTGGTTAACAAAGATCACCCCACAGGGAAACAAGGCGGGTAACAAAACTCATTCCCAAGATCGATGCTTTCCGGCTTAACAATAGCGTTTATTATCTCAAATGGTTAGGTTCCTCTAGGTTATTAATCTTTTGCCCACCGGCCTCCCTAATTTGAAGATAAAAAAGAGCCAGCGATTTGCTTGCTAGATTAACTTGGGTTTTAAGAGCACAATTTACTGATCTAGAGAAGGTGCAATAAGAGATTTTGAGGGTTTTTTTTTTAAGATATCGAATTATAAGTTTAAAAATATTATAATTAAAAAGTCAAAAATTATAAATAAAAGAGAAAATTACATTTTCAAAAATTAAAAAGTACCGATTTGAGACATAAGATTTTTAAAAAGAAAAAATTTAAATCCTCTTTAATTGTGCAGATGATTAGAAATCATCCGTTTTGTAGTAAAATACCATACTACATAGTCGACTTTACACTGACTCCTATGAGAAAACAAATAAGTAATTAATAACTGAACAAACAATAAGTTTTAGACCCAAATAATTCCTAGATGCTATGCTACTGCCTATCAGCAAAGAAACAAAGTTAATCACCTGAAAGGGAAGAGAAAAAATTTTCTTATTCCACAATCAGATATACGACTAACACAAGACCACAGTTACGAACCCTGCATTGATAGATAATTGTGCCACTACCCAGCTAGCCTAGAGTTAACTCGGCAGAAGAGGCCCTTAAACTGCATGGATCGCACTGCCATTCATGTTTGAATTACCACATGCTGGAGTTGCATGAAAAGCTGACTGCCGAGAGGGTCCCTTGAGGAGTTTTAGTGAGAGAGAGGAAGGGCCCGAGTCACCAATAGAGTCCCCTAAACTCAGTTTTGACATGCCAACCAATTCATCAACATTGATAGGGCTTTTAGAATGTACCGCAGTAGGCTTCAGCACTTCATGCACTGTCTCCTTGGTCGGCTCTGGACTGTATCCTGACCAATAGGGCAGAGGAAATGGGAATAAAGGAGAAAAGTATGCAGGAAATAGCACCGGGTACTGTGATTGTGAGCCATCTGGCTTCAAAGAGGCAGAGTCTCCATCATTTGAATAAGTGGAATCCATCGATTCGCACTCTTCATCAAGGGCCGGGGGAGCTGGCAAGGGGTCATTGCCTTCTGTTTCAGCCTCTGGCTGACTAGCTGGCAATAAGTCTTGCGGTACCATTGGTGTGTCAGCTGTCTGCAACAGAACCATGACAAAAAAATATATGAAGTCTAGAAAATAGAGAAAGCACCAAGGAATGAGGGTGAAACTTAATTTTTAATTATGGGTATTAATAAAGGGAAAATGTAATGTTTTTATCTCGAAACTACCCTGGAATGTCATGATTACATAAATAGTGTAAGCATGCATAATATTTATGGAAAGTGAGTCAATCTAAAGAATTGTCAAGAAGATTGGAAATGAACAATTTTCAAATATGACAATTGACCACCTACGTACTGTACACGTGCTTATCTTCCTCATTATAGAAGGTAGAACATGACACATCTCCAGAGAAATAAAAGTCGGATTTTCTTATTAATGGCCATGAAATAAGTTATGTGGCATCAATTTCAATATGCATCTTGAGATTAAAAAAATAAAAAAATCCGTTCATAGAACTAGCAAACATGGATACTAACTTCATCCGCAACAATGTCAAACAAACTTGAACGTCTTTTCCTCCTAGACACGTTGCTTTGCCTGATGAAATATTTCTGAGCATGGCTTGCTACTTGAGTAGGTGTCCTTGATATAACGTAGTTTCGTGCAATTCCACGCCAATCACCTTTGCCAAGCTTCTGCAATCCAAGTAAGAACATTCTATGTTCCTCCTCAGTCCACGGAACACCTGCATATTAAATCTAGCAACTCAATGAAACAAAAATTCAACATGCACAACAAATCAATGGTTTTCTGTTTCTGGTCTGTAGTATATCAAACATTGACAGGTCTTCAGCACATCATCATTCTAAAATCATTAACCTTCATGGGAACCAAGCATAGTGTAAAAATGAAAAATTACTGCCCCCCCTCTCTTTTTCCAAAAAAACACGCACACGCACGCGCGCACACACACAAAAGGGGGAACTTCATAACACGCCAGGTTAACCCCTGAAGTGAACCTGGACTTATAGAATCCCTCATCTACTCCGTCATCAAGAACAATAGAGGAGGATGGAATTACAAAGACCCTACTTATTTTCTTTTTAAAATTTGTTGGGAGAAGTAAAGAGGAGGGAGGGGGGGGGGGGGGAGGCACCCATCATGATAAAGATATTGGGTGTCTTACTATGCAGACGTAAGCATAAATACCAGTAAAAATTGAATCTGTGCTCTCGCTTTCTGCCCCAGAATTTATGAGGGTATCAGATGCCATTCACTAATTGGTAGCAGAATTTTACCTTTTCTTTTATGCATAACTTACTTGCTAAATCGATAAACAATCAGCATTCAACTTTTGTTAAAATTGAATAAAACTCCGAACTAAATTCCCGTCTACCCCTTCCTCATAAATAACGAACTATTTAAAATCATCTCAGCATCTATAGTGACCAATAGAAAATAGAAATTTAGTGGCATGACTTTTTTGTTTCAGTGTACATAAGAAGCCCCACTCTCTTTCTCGCCCATGCTGGAAGGGCTCTGTAATTTCCTCTCTTTTCAATTGATCAGTTTAGTGAAAACTTGGCCTCCCCGTTGATACAAGATGATAATCGAAACCTTTCATGAGCAATAGGAGCTGCTGATATTTAACACAGTAACTTGAGACGGTTCTGACATCCAATATTGTTAAATTTTAGAAACTATGCAGCTAAGCATGTTATACTTGCATTCTATGAATTCAATGATAAGAAGACAGTATCCAATAGAAATATAGTCAATACCTTCGTGGTCCAATTGTTTTCACAGTACTACCAGCAGGACAAATTCACATATCAAATAGTAATATACTGTTAAGCGACAAAACAAGCAAAACTAAACACGTATTATGATAGTAAATGCAGATTACACAACTCAGAACACATAATTAAGCGAAAATTTTCTTTCCTATCACTTGATCGATGAGCTCAGAAAAAGCTAAGGGCTGCAAAAGAATACTTCCAAAACAGAGTCCATCAACAAGGAAAAAAAAATATTGAATTGAATGAACAAAAAACAAAGAAGGAAATTTTTAGAGAATCGAATTCGAACCCTTCTTTCTTTCCCGGGAAACTGACGATGACCCAGGAACAAAATCCTCGGAGGCGTAACCGTCGGCGGCAGCACCCTGATCAGGCGTCTCACAGGGAGAACTCGGATTGATAGACCCGGCATGATGAGCTCCGGAGCTCGACGCAGCATAGTGGCTGAGATTGCTCATACTAGCACTCTTCCGGATCGACCCATCAGTCAATCGAACTCCAAAGAGCTTGACTCCGCGGTTCGGGCAAGTCCTTGAGTTGTGGCCATTGTGGCTACAATGAGAACATCGCCGAGTCATGTCGAGCGATTCTGACTCAGCTCAAATCAGATCAAACAGGACCATAGACTAGGTTTGAGCTTCAGAGTATCGGGTCACAGAGGATCCGAAACACATGATCCGAGACAGAAATGGAGAATGGGTTCACGTAGACTGAATTGAATTGGGGTTGTTCTTTTGTAGTGTATTAATTGTCTGTTGCTCCCTCTCTCTCGGTTTTGGCAGAGAGGAAGAGAGAGGCGGCGGACAATGAAACACTATCCGTATATGTATATCTATTTCCTGTAGCACATAGAAATGGAGAATTTATACCATACTTCGCGGCCAAATCAGAACCATGGTCCTTGAATCGCTGACCAAACATTGGGTGGTGCGTGTTGACGTGGCAGATAGTCCATATAGCTGCCGTAAGCCGCGTAACCACTACGCTCTTCCCGTAGGTATATGACTTGGTCGTTTTGTTGCCTCTCTTCTCTTTTTTTTTTAACTCATAAATCATAATTTTGTTTTGATAATGCAATAAGTAGAAGAGCTGTAAGTAACTTAGTGATATCATCATTTTTTTTCATTTATGATATAATTAATTATTAAATATAAAATAATATTTTATTAATTAATTACTTGAAATATTAACTTTATTAATAATTTAAAAAATAATTAATTTAATTTTATGTAATTAATAAATATGATTATAGTAATAAAATTATTAAAACAGATAAAAAATTATTTTATATTTAATAATTAATTATCACATAAATAAAAAACATGATAGTTCCAAGAGTATAAAATTATCACTCTTAATAAAAATCATCGTACTGTTTTGAATTAGTTTTTGTATGCAACAGATGATTTCCTTCTTTCTTTGTTAAAAGGATGAATAATTTTCCAGATAAATCATATTGAAAGTTCGTATTTATGATGATGTTCCCGTCATAATTATATCTGGACAGATCTCCAACTTTTTATTGGGAACAATAAATTGGGTACATTTAATTTCTTGAATTATAATCGAGCCCACGATTACCTTAGCTAATATTGATAGCACTTTCTATTCTATGTCGAGACATACAAAGTTTTGTTTCATCGAGCCAATAAATAGTAATAGTAAATATATCAATGAGTGATTAAGGGTATAATTACTAATTAAAAAAATTGGAAATGAGGTTGATTTTACTTATTATTAATATTATTGAATGCATGTGTGTTAAACTTAACACCAAGTCCTTATCTGGTCAACTTTGAACAACTCGGTTTATTCTATGGTCAGTGACCATTTTTGTTTATATGCACACTCAATCGATGACCTTTCATGAATTACAAGTCATCTCCCCCCAAACCCTAATGTCTTTTTTTTTTGTCCGTGATAAACAAGTTGTTTGTTGACGACATAAATAAAGGTGATTTTTTTGTATCATAGATTAAACAGTATTTTTATTTAAGAAAGTGATAAAAAGTAATTTCAGGAAAATAACCTTTCGACGAAACCAAATAAGCTTGGAACAAAGATAATGAACTTGCGATGCATATCCATCGACAACCTTATCCGTCACAATTCTCATCGCAAATGGCAAAAAGATGAAGCATAGAATAATCTAGAGCTTTATCTTGTCGGTAAAGTAATCACTGCCTAATTTCGAGGCTTTATCTCTTCTTTTTTTTTTTTTGTGTCCCTCCTTCGGGGTAATAAAAAGTGGATCTCTCTTTAATCACAAAAAAATCACTGTAGTTTATCTAAATAAGCAATAAAATATATATTTTCTAGTTGTATCAAATTTAAAATTTTAACAATTGGAGACGTTGACAGAAATTAAAGCAATTCTTCTGGAAAAAAAAAAGGTAAGGATGACAAAGTTGAATTTTTAATAAATAAATTGGGTTACCCAGTCAGTGAACGACAAAGACTGATCCCTCATCCCACCAAAGAGAACGCCGAGAATGATAAAGAATAAAGAGAAACAATTAGCTGTAAAAAAGCGAATGATGAAGACTGCACCATGAAAGCAAAAGGGCAGAGAAAAAGAATAAAAAAGTATGGAGTTAGGGAAAACAAAATCTTGGTGGAAAGTGTAAATACACGAAGTCCAACTCTGATTGTGTTTACGAGGGAAAAAACACTCTATATTTATTATTAAATTTTTAATTAAAATATAATAAATATATAATTTTTTAATAGTATAAGACAAATGTATGATTTTTTAAAAATTATAATTTTTAATAAAATTATACTTTTATTATAATATTATTAAAAAATTATTATATTTTAATTAAAAAAGATCATAATAAAGATATAAAATATATATAGTTCTTTACATTTTTATTATTAAAAATTTTAATTAAAATATAATAAATATATAATTTTTTAATAATATTATAATAAATAAAATTTTAAAAAAATAATTATATAATTTTTTATTTAAATTAAGTACGTGTTATATTGTTATTAAAAAATATATTTATTATATTTTAATTAAAATTTTTAATAATAAAAATATAAAAAATTATATTTAAGTCTATTTTATAATAAAAGGTATCCACGTGCCTCCCAGGAGACGGGGTTGGAGGAAAGGGTATATTCCAGCGTTCAACGGCATGCAGGAGTAAGATGTCTTTTCGTACGAAAATGGGATAATAAAAAGCTTATCCAACCTGACCTTATCCCCTTAATTCAAGACGCCATTTATATCATAAGCAGCTCCTTAATTAGTCTCGTCCGTTTTCATTAAGCCCCTCTATAGATTTCTTATAAAAATGAAGGCGCTGTTTGATTTAATTCTGTACAATAATTTTTTTGTTTTTAAAAATAAAAAATAAAAAAATTTTTTGATAATGTGTTTTTAATAAAATATTTTATAAAACAAAAAAATAAAATTTTATTTTTAAAAATAAAAAATTCAAAACATTTTTTAAGTGTTCTGTAATTTTTGTTCTACAGAATCAAGTAAAAAATAAAAAATAATTACTTTTTAAAATAATAATTTAAACAAATATTTTAATTTTTTTTATTTTTAAAAATTTATTCTTAAAAATATATATTTTAAAAATATTAAAATAAAAATAATTTCAAACAAATCCAAAAACTTTCCGGTTTCTCGCTTACCAGAAGATCAGGTAATCAAAAATAAAAGAAAAAGTAACAGACTTTCTGCGAAATTTTCTGTTAAGCTTCTGAGCAGCAGGGCCTAGGGCTAGGGCATGTCAAGGAATCCACCAGGGTAGAAGTTCAACTTCACACCAGAAAAGTCTCCTCAAGAACCAGTCTCGTATGGAATGTGGGACCTTCAATGGAAGACAACTTCGAAAACACGGTTATAGGACAAATTGTATTTAAACACTTAAATTTTGTAAAATTTATAATAAAAATTTTAAAAATTAAAATTATCTTAAGAGATTAAAATTACAATCATTTATTACTAAAATTTTAAAAAAATATCAAATTTTTAAAAAATTACCACTAAAATTATTTAAATTATATATATTTTTAAATTTAATAATAATTTTTTTAAATCTAATAATAATAAGTCTTTTAAAGTTTAATAATGATTTTAGTCTTTAAGAATAATTTTAATTTTTAAAATTTTTATTATAAATTTTAAAAATTTTAAATCTTTGAATATAATTTTGCCAAGATTATACTACCAAAGTCCCTATTAAATCCGCGTTATCAAGTGATTCCAATCGACTTCGAACTAAAAAAAGGAAAAAAAGAAAAAGCATTATTTTGTAGAGAAGTTTCCTTAGCCTTGGACTCACCCCCCACCCCTCCCCAAAAAAAAAAAAGCGGGGAATGTCTTCGACGATTTGTGATTGTTTGAACTACTCCATGCAGACCTTCAACTAAAAATCTCCGAGTCAGGCCTTGAATACAAGACACCACAGAATATAAATTGTAATCTACAAAATAAATATATCTACAATAGTTTAATCTTGTCAAGATATAATTATTATCTATTCTATTTAAAAAATTCACTAATTAAGCGATAAGTTTTACATATCATATCTCTCTAAAATGCAGAGTTTTCCAATCCTCTTGACCCAAGCAAAATGACAAATACAAGCTTTGAGTCAAATCTAAATTTTCTGTAAATTCAGGGGATGCGAACATTATACATATTCCAATATAAACCATTCAAATTTTATAATTTTTTTTTTACTTTTTTATATGAAACATTATTTTTTAAAATAATTGACAGTTATAAAACTATTTTTATTCTACATTTTACATCTTCTAAAGTGAAAAGAAATTTAAAATTTTAAAATTATATATATATATATAATCTAAATTATTCACATTAAATTTAGACGATTCAATCTGAATGGTCCACATAAGCGGTGCAAGAGATCCATGCATCCTTAAGTCCTCTTCAAGCTAACGAGTGTCATTCAAGTTAGATCCTTGTACCCTCTAATAAATACTTATAATTTGCTTGAAAAGCATTACGTAATAAATTCCAAATTTGGAAGTGTTAAATAAAGCAATTTCAATGGGTTCGGTCTACAGAATTTTCTGTCATACAAAGATGACATTTCGCGGATGTTTGACAAAGACCATAAAAATAAGCGCGCTTATTTTAGCCGATGTTGGCTAAGACTTGGTTTGCTGATCTCGCAGTAACCAACAAGGCATTTTGCATCCTCTGTACCACCGTTAACGAACCTCGTTTACCAACAAGAGTCAATTGCTTAAAAGTTTACAGATTATTGAAACGGAAAAGCCACCAAATATTGGGTTTTGGTGGCTTTTCCCAAGCTTATTCGATATCTTGCATTCCATACCAGAGAGATTAACTGCAAAAACACAAAAATGACCCCTGGGAATACATACGAAACTCCGCAGAAGATGAACGGGTTATGTCCTGAATCCAACAAGTGACTAAGTGTACACAAAATAAAGGCTCAACCAGGCGCACATTTTTGAGTCATTAGACAGATGATAAAGTGAAACTTACCACTCCGATACCCTCGGCTTTGAATTTGCTCAAAATATCAGTAAATCTATATAACTCTGATCAACATTGCTGGAATAAGGGAAGGAAATGGACCTTCAAAATTAATATTTCCTTCTTTGAATATTAGCTACACAACTATGACCAGTGTAGTCGTAAACTAAAAAACTTGACCTTCCAAAAAGGTACAACTCTCATCCTAAAACAGCTCTTTCAACAAGAATAATACCTGTTCTCCTTATGCAGAAAATTTCCAGACTCACTTGACCAAATAAGAGTCGTGCTTTCATCTCTTGGTAATTCTGCTACTTCTAGTTCTCCTAGTTGAAGTTGCATGATAAGCTGTCCCCATAGTTCTTTCTAGAACCTTCTCTTCTTCCTCATCACCAGTTTCTTCATCAGATCTCCACCTTGGTCCACCATTGATGCTTTTTTCAATAGCAAAGTTCCCTTCTATATGGCTAACCAAAAACACAAAACAATGCAGTCATTACATATATTTAACCTTCTATGGGTAAATCTTAAAAAGAATTAGAACAATACCCACAGACATCTTATAAACATAATTTAAAAAATTAACAATTTATTTTATTTTTAAAAAAAAAAGAGCAGAAGGAGAATCATTTAACCAGGTCCTTACCTCCAAGAGACATCCATTGGATCATCAGAGGATGCCACATTCCAATTTCTATCATCTCTATGAGAGTGAACTTTTCTACTGGACATATTTAGTAGGTCATTTGCAGATTCTTTAGAATGGCTGGGGGTAGATCTAGTAACAGGATTAGCTGAAGCTTTCCAGGAGTACATAGGACTGCTATTTGGATTATGACCAAGAAACTGATTCCATCCATCTCCTGTTGAGATTTTATCCAGCATGTTGTCTTGGGAATTGCTTGGTGATGTTCTGTTAAATCCCTTAAGAGCTGAACCATTCAACGAATGGATCCTATGATTTCGTGGAGTTGAAGTATCATATCTGAGATTTTTGCCTGCGTTACCTTGATATCTTTGCCACCTCTCATTGCTGGTAAATAACCATTCATGAGATGATGGAGAACCAAATCTGCCAAGCTCAGGGCCAATAGTGGAGAAAGCACGGCCAATTTTTGCTGTTGTCTCATAAGTTGATGACCACAACAAACCAGGTGTATGGTCTGCATCCAGGACATGGGTAGAATTAGCAGATGAGGGAACCAATAAACTGGTTGATCTGGAGTCCTGTGTCTGAGTAACATCGGGCTTAGCTGGACTTTCAGCTTCTACATCAGAAGTAACAGCACCCTCAGTCAATTTTCCACTCCTCAGTTGTCGTTGCTTAACTTCTGGCAACAACTCCAAGCATCTATCCTGTTCATCCAAGCATCTAAACATTTCATAAATCCGTGACATATGATTAGAAAAATAATTTCAGACATTACAATATAAATGTTTGCTGCATCTGACACTCTGCATGCTTTGTTGGCTTCAGTATATCTAGGAGTTCCTAATGTGACACATGAAACATATCGTCATCCATTAATTTGCTTTGTTTAATCTTGACAGAACTTCCTCTATTTTCTCCAATTCCTTTCTTTTATGAACAAATTATTTAAAAGGGTATAAAGTATTAAAAAGGGAACAAAGGTAGAGATTACAGACTGCAGAGAACATATACACAGAAACGTAGCCCACAGCCATTATTATTTCATACTGGCTAACCCTTGTGTGTGTATTTAAGCAGTATTTGGGTTATTTCCTTAGCTTTGCTTTTGAGTATTTAAAAAATAAAACAAGATAGAGTAGTAATCAATGACATATCCTGTGTGACAAATACACTCCAATTTATCACAGGCACACAAATTAAATTTTACTTATGTGTAAACTTCTATCAATTAGGACATGTACTTCACAGGCAAACTTTTTTTTTCCCCCCAAAAAAATTTTCTCATGAGTAAACATTACTTTTTCATGCAATGTGGGTCAAGGAATTTCTGAGTCTGTGAGTACTGGAGTCAAAATTAACTGATGCTTCCCATGATCCAAAGACAAAAAACCACATAAAACAATATATGCGTCAATATCAGCCATTTTTAATCACTTACAACCAAATTAGCTCTCCAGTTACTGGCTGTTTTTATTCTAGATAGAGCTTCTTCACCAACAGAAACTTCTGAAGCTAACTCCCGCTCCACCTTTTCAAGTTTAAGATGAACTTGGTATGCTTCAGCATATCTGTAGCGCTGTGGTAAACAAAGACATTTTTATATGCCAGAGAATCCTTTCATATTTTTCTCAAATACCCAGACACATTTTAAGAAGCTAAGAGCAGTTTATATTCATTTGCAACAAGAATGGTAACTCAATAGGAAAGTAAGATACAACTAGAATCCACATCAATTTTCAGGTCAACTGAAGTACTGAACAAATTATGACCCATTGATTATAGGCGTTAGAAACCAGATATGGCATCTATGCATGAGTAGCAAAGGTCAGGCATTATCATTGATACTCACTTATTTTTCTCCAAAGAAGATATGGATGAGACAACCACAAGTACAAGAGCACAGAGAGATTATAACAACAACAACAACAACAATAAGACCTTTTCCCACTAGATGGGATCGACCACATGGATTAAACGACGCCATGAAGTTATATTATGAATCATATCTTTAGATAGACCATTTAGATTTAAATCTTTCTTAATAGTTTCACCTATAGTTTTTTGTGGTCTTCCTCAACCTCTAATTATTGGATTACTCTCCATCTGATCTACTCTTCTTACTAGGGCTTCTATAGGTCTTCTCCACATATGTTCAAACCATCTAAAACACGATTCTACAATCTTTTCTACAATAGGTGCACAGAGGGATTATATTTAAAAAAAAAAATGCACAAGCAAGTGCCAAATGATGCTGACATAGGCTCTGATTCCACTAAGGGAATCACTAATTTTAAGAGGCAACAAGCACTTCTCTCACAACAATAAGATTGCCAGGCAAGACAGAAGCAACTCCATTATTTATGCCCATCAGTTGTGGTGCTAGTATTGAGCAAGCAGAATATGGGGACAGTAGACATTAGTGATGAGTGGATGTGGCAGTGCTTTATAACTTAGGCTATAATTATCAGATCAGGTCGACATTGGTGATGCACACATGATATGCACAACTTAACTAGGATAGACATTTCCCAAATTGCAGAGGTACAACAGTCGAAAGATCTCAAGACAGCTGGACTGCTTAACATGATGATAAATCAGTAGCACCAATGTTGGATGCGGAAACAGCTATTTAAATGGCTTACTTGAATATAAAACACAACAAGAAGACTTCCAGTAGTCTTAAGGGGGTCTTCAACAGCATAATCCAACAGGCACTTGTGTATATATTTCTCTTCATCAGAATTCCAAGGCAATTCTATCATTCGATCCACCCAGTTCCTCCTGATACAGAGGCAACAAATCTCGGTCACCAGGGCCTCAACCCACTCCAGCCAACTGCTATATTGACCTTTTAGTTTGTCAGAAGTATCCCCAGATGCTCCATGATTCAACTTCTTTTCCTTCACTCTGGTGTAGAGCAGTCTCTGATGCATAAATGCTTCAGTCAGAAGCCCACACTCAACCCTCACCCGCACTGCAGTGACAGCATCTTTAAGTGAAATCATCTGTGACCCACCATCACGCCCGGCCCACCTTAAAACCATAAGAGCTGTATCAGGACTATTCCTTTCCAACAGCACTTCAGCAATTTTAGGATGCGATGCTGGGCCAGATATTTCGGGAAGAAGGCAACAAGCTTCCTAGCAGGATAACAAATTATATTACTCTTAAAAGCAAAGAAGAACCCACATTGACATCCAAAAGACATGCATCAAAATGTAAAAATGGTCTCCAAGTCACATTTTAACCCATCTTCTATCTATTTGGGAAGGGGATTCTTGGTGCTTTGTGTAAATACTACTTTTTTAAGTTTACCAAGCATTCCAGATATTTGACTCACCATTAATCAAAAAGAAAAGAACTTCTAGACATTAAGTATGTAGTTCTAATATTCTACAACTTGAAACCAGATCCATCTTACTTGCCACTATTGTTTCAAGGTTAAAAATAAAGTTTTAATATAACACAGTACCTACAAAAATAAGATGTTAACCATTGCAGTTGAAGGAAACCAGTGAATCAACTTGATATAAGAATTTATTTCAAGCCAAGAGAAAACCATCAGCCAGACTCACTGAGCATCATAATATATGCAAGTTACCTGTAAAGCCTCCTCTGTGTGATCATCCAGAAGGTAAAATATCAGAGACTCCAGTAATGAGTGCCTACTAATACTAAAGGTAGCTGCAAAGTCCTCTACTATGTCTCTCCATTCTTCATCTGGAATTGTCCAGTGGCGATCATACAAATAATACAGAAACTATAGAAATTAAGGAAAGTAAAAGAGCAATGCTCTAAATAATTACTACGATTGACAGAAGCACCCATACCAACAAGAAAAGGTAAGAGAAGGATACAATTGCTTGTTTTGCAATCACCATATCAGAACTACCACGTAAAAAGAGTAAGTCAGCAGCAGCTCGAAGATTTTTAAAGGGATAACAACCCAGTACCCCATCAATATTAGCCCTGAAAACTGATGTTCCATCCTTCTGCAAGGAAGCAACTTCCAAACCCTCTTCAATGTCCTTTATTAACCCCTCCTCTAACTCAAGATTATTTAATGCATCTTCAATAAATAAAGAACCATCCTGCCACGTTGACTCTGCAGGTTGGTTTATTGCATCAGGCCAAGCACGATTAATTGCCACTGATTTCCGTTCACGTACAACTGAAGCCCATGATGAACTATCAGTAAATCGAGATCTCATATCCTCCAAAAATTTATGTCTTGTACACCAAATAATAATCTCCAGATGCTGGGAGGCACAACAGACATACAAATTAGTCACTTGAATGTAGGCTACAATGAGGTTATCTATATGACCTCTTCAGAACTTCCATAATTATGGGGAAGGGGGAGACAGATAGAGGCAGAGTATAACCACAACATGCTTTATAGGCAATCACATCAATTAAAATAGCAAGAGTAAGGGCAAATATTGGCCACTTTATAAAGGCCATCTCATACATGCCACACTACTTCATTAAAAACATACAGCGACAAAAGCTTCTAAATAGTCATTCACACTTCTCAAGATTTGGGATGTAAGCAAGACCACCTTATATTGAATATACAACAACAATTGTCATCCATAATTTTCAAGATTTGGTATAAAACTCTCACTGAAAATGTCAACATTATTTGAACACAAAACAGAGAAAACAAAAGTTAGAAATACCATCGACAAGATTACATCAACGAACATATCTTGATGATTTTACATGTCATAGGCAAGCAAGAAAAACCAGATAATAGAGCAAACTCATAAATAGTTATGCAATCACTACATTGATTACAAAATTTTGCAAACAAGTAGACCTGCTTTGTCTTTGATACGCTCTCTTGGAGATGGTGCAAATCATTAAGTTGTGCTGAAAGAGTACCCTTGAAAGATAACTCCAAAACTTCTAGCACGTTAGATATACCAGCCAAGTGCAATGTCAATTTGAGAAGTGAACTCAATCTATTTTTCATTCCTCCAATGTCAAGACTGTCTAATAAAAATTGTTAAGAAACATTAAAATTTAGGGAATACAATAAAAGCACAGAATAAAATTAGTATCAGATATCAACAACTGAAAAGGCTTCAGGATACAGATTCCCTGTAATTCAGATATGATGTTTTTGAATGTCCTCTTGCACCAATCCTTCACTACCACTTCATCCAACAAAAATGCAATGACAGGATCACTGGAAACAGCAGTTTCATCCATACATACATCTGTCACGTCTGTTAAATTTCTGTTAAGGGAAATGTGAAGTCTCCACATAGGTGGGGAAGCAAAATAAATTGATGTTACTTTCAGGTGATAATACTAATAACAAAACCAGATAAGTTTCATTTCATTAATTATTTAAAGGTACTTCTTGATTTCATATTTAATTAAAATTAATCTATATGCTGAAACAGATGGCTGACACAAAAAAGGATACAATGACAAATTAAAGAAACTAAGTTATTTTCAAGTGCAACATCAAACAAAGAATAAAGGCGTTGGACATCAGCAGTTAGCTGTTTCTCCCTGTCTTCTATTTCTTGAAATCTTTCATCACATCTTTTAGAGATAAGGCCAGCTTCGATGCACTCATAATAAAGGCGTTGATGCAGTCTAGAGCCAGTCTTGGGTATTGGGATTCTACAAATTGGACAGATATCAGACCGTTGACTACATTCTGCACATAGAGAAGCATGCCCACATGAATTCAACACATGGTGGACATAACGGCCACAGCTTCTCAAGTCTCTAGTTGCCCGGCAGCGCTCAATTTTGGCTTCCTTGCACAAGTCAATTAGATCAATGGATGCCAAGTGTTCCAATGCTTCCTGGAATTAGATGTTAGAAGCCATATATATTTTTTGACACAGTTAATACAAGGCAAACATGGCATGCTAACCTCTATTCTATGGGTAACATGAAAAAAGAAATCATCTACAAGATGTTTTGCATTTAAACAGGTAAGATGCCATGATCAGGCTCAGATTGAAATGACAACCCAGTGAACCATTTGATGATGATAAAGCTATAATTCAGAAATTTTGAGGACCAAGGACCTCATAATATTATAAATGGGTTTAGCACATGACAACTGTTCACTTGCTTAGTACTTTCCAAATATGACTATCACTTCATAGCTCATTATTATCTTAGCTCAGCAGGTTCCCGCAAAAATTAATCCAGACACTTTAAGGACCAAGAACATCATAAAATTATGAATAGACTCAGAACCGGTTGCGTACTCTATAGTCCTGTAGGTTATAACAACTGCCCACGGACACAATAAAATAACTGAAGTAATCTCCGCTTGCAGCGTGCAGTTTGGAACTACTAGATTCATCCAACTACCCACCTCACATCGTCTTCTTGTGCATCTGAGAGAGTTGCAAACAAACGTCGGTCCACTCTAACACCAAAAAATATGTTTATAGAAAGCATAACGTGCCCGTTATTCCTATCAGTATTTCGGGCTATCAGGCCTTAAAGCTCTGATCATTCTCCATGCATTACACCCAATAATGAACAAAGAAACAGAGTGAAAATTAAGTAACTGGACAATAAGTAGAAGCTTATTATTATATCGAAGGCACGCTGCTCTTTTAAGATATGACTCTTCTTAGCTAGTTTGACACTTGAGATACTGTCAGCTGCAGTCCTTCTCGGCCGACAGGAAAATAAGGAAAAGCTAAGAATGCCAATTTGCCGTTCAAAAGGTGCCTAGATGGCAGCTAGGGTTTACGCTGTAGCTCTACAAGCGCTATACATGAAATTGAACAGATAGGTACCTGAACTGATCGGTTACTGTAGTTTGGCTGCAAAGCTGGAGAAGATCTAGTGCTGGCAGCGCCACCGGTGGGTCCATTGAGTCTCCTATCCATCTTCAAGACAAAGTCCGAACTGTGACAGAGTAGAATTTGTCCAAAAATCCAAATAGAAAGAAACGATAAGGTCTGAGGCCGCGAAACAGTGCGGATTACAGTTCAGTAAAGAACCCCATTGATGCTCAATCAAAGTTTCTTCGAGAGGGAAATGCAGACAGATTAGAGGGCCCTTGAAACACCCTCCGAACGCCTGTTTCCATTTCTTTTTTTTCGGAAAAAAAAAAAAAAAACTGTTTTTCGGTTCGGGTCGGGTCGGCCAAGATCCACCGAAGCACGCCTTTATTTTACTTTTTTGGGCTGCGGGAGCGAAATGGGCCCTATGAGAGGGACATGAAAGAAAGGGAATAGAGAAAAACATCAACGAAAGAAAACATCGTAGTTGGGCTTTCGTACGATACGGGCCTAAGCCCATATGGCAAATAGAAATTGACAAAGTCATGCCGTGTGGACTAAGACGGGAAATGAAAAGTCAAACTTGGGGCATAAAATAATAAAAGTATAATGCCATTTAAGAAGGATTTTAGGAGGTGGAATGGTAGAGTCAAAGAGCGTATAATTAGGAGAAAAGAGAAATAGATGAAAGCTAGCGGGGGTGGTTACGTACTCAGAAGTTAAAAGCATATACGGTTGGTAGTCATAATTGGACGTAATCCTAAATTTCACGTGTAATCAAACACTAAGTTGACCTCAACGTCTTAGCTAACTAACATGGCAACTGTGCTTCTATTCTTGTGGTCCTCCATCATCGTTGTCTTCCATTTTACTTCTTCTTATTTTTTATAATTATTTATATTTTTTACCAACAAAAAAGGAAATCCCTTCTGTTTAAAAAAAAACGTGAATTTCTCATAAATATGCTGACTCCTGATATAAATTGCAAGGAATTCAAGTCCTTAGTTGACAGACAAGTACAAAATAAAAATATAATGTTGTTATCTGCAAACTTAACATAGCATGCAATGGAAGATTAATCACAGTAAAATAGATATATGTACGCTGTCCATAGGTACCAAGTTGAGAAATTGAATATCACTTGTTTTCGATTGGTCATCGCTTGATGGAGAATAGGACAATTATGCATAAACTAGGGATAATAAAAGAAGCGAATTAGCCAATACTTATGAAGTAATTTAGCATTGATGCTTTGGGATCTAACAAGGAGATATTGAGAGTTCCAATGAAATGTTCGTACACAAGCAATTCGAATAACTATATTAATCGATCTCAAGCAATTTTAAAACTCTGGAAATCAGACCTCAATCATTAATATGATAGATATAATTATAAATATTCTTCTTGCAAATAATAGCAAAACACACGTGACTAGTCTTTTTCTTTTTTTTTTAACGATTTGAAGTCAAATTTTGGTCACTTGACCATGAACAATATTCACTTTTTACTTTTCGTTATCAACACAAAGAATAAAAGTTATTGCAAATTGAGAATAAATAGAATATTAGAGAAAATAATCTTATTTGGCCCATAATTTAACGTGGCTAATTGTCTTATTTAAACTTTAATGATCAATCCCTATATTGTGAATTGGCGGTATTGGAAAAATAGAAAAAAAAAGAAAGAATGACACAGAAAATTAACGTGATTCGACTAATGTAACTTACGTCCACAGGCAAGAAGAAAAACTTTACACTATTGAGACTGAATGATACAAGGTACACAGTATAATTATAGAAGCCCTCTTTATATACATAAACAATTTCACTCCCAACCCAACTCTACTTGATGTTGGATTTGTCTCCTTTTTTATATATGAGGAATTTCCTTTCCACCTGAATTTTATCCGATGTGAGACTTGGGTTTTGAGATTTGAAAGTATTATCACAATTTTTCACCTTGACTTAAAATCTCTAAATGTCTGATTCGATCATCTTTCTGTCATTATGCCCGGTAGGGCCTTATGTTGCTCGTATTCGCATCAGGTTTAAGCTATGCTTGAACTTGTCAACAAGCAATGGCTTTGTCAACATGTCTGCTGGATTCTTTAATGTTGTTATTTTCTCTATGGTCACCATCTTATTTTCCAAGGCATCCCTGATGAAATTCAATTTGACATCTATGTGCTTAGGCCTTTTTATGGTAGATTGTGTTCTTTGCCAAGCTCAACGCACTTTAACTATCACAATACACCACAGGCATCTGAACCTTTAATCTCAGGCTTCCAATCAAGCCATGTAATCACATTGCTTCCGTTACTCCCTCGGTCAAAGACATGTACTCCGCTTCAATAGTCGACAAAGCAACTGTAGACTATAAAGTTGCTTTCCAACTAACAGGACATCCATACAGAGTGAAGATATAGCATGCCAACGATCTCTGCCTCATAAGGTCTCTACCATAATCTGAATTTGTATAACCTACCAATTCACCAACAAATCTATCAGTACCATAAACTAGACAAACATCAACTGTACCTCTCAAATACCGCATGATCTACTTTACTGCTTCCCAGTGAGTCTTCCTTGGGTTTCTCATGAACCTGCTCACAACACTAACTACATGGGCTAAGTCTGGTCTTGTGCATATGATCACATACATTAGACTCCCAACTGCACTATCATAAGGGACTCCACTCATGTAGTTTTTCTCTTCATCTGTGCTCGGTAGTGTGCTAGCATCCAATCTGAAATGTGTTGCCAATGGAGTACTCACAGACTTGGCTTAATCCATTTGAAAAGATTACAACACCTTCTCAATGTACTTCTGTTGTGACACATACAATTGGCATGCTTTTCAATCCCTCTAAATTTTCATGCCTAAGATTTTTTTGGCTGTACTCAGATCTTTCATCTCAAACTCACTGCTCAGTAATATTTTTAACTTATTAATTTCAACATTGTTCTTTGACGCTATCAATATATCATCCACGTACAGCAACAAGTAGATCCAAGAATCATCTGACAATTTCCTGGAATACACACAGCTATTGAATGGGTTACGAGTAAATTCTTTAAAAATTATGAAAGTATCAAACCTCTTATACCACTACCTGGGTGACTGCTTTAAGCCATACAAGAACTTCTTCAGCAGGTAAACATACTCCCTTCTTTTATGATCTTGAAACCCCTCAAGTTGAGTCATGTAGATGTCCTCTTCCAGATTCTCATATAAGAACGTCATCTTCATATCAAGTTGCTCCAATTTCAAATCAAGCGCACTTACCATGGCTAGAAGAACCCAAATGGTCTTATGCTTCACAACTGGAAAAAATATTTCATGGTAGTCTATGCCCTCTTTTTGTGAGAATCCTTTTCGCTACAAATCTGGCCTTAAACCTTGCCGTTTCAACTTCAGGAATCTCTTCCTTCTTCTTGTATACCCACTTGCATTCTACAGGCTTTACACCCTTTGGTAGAGGTACTAGCTCCTAAGTCCCATTGTTTGATAGGGACTGTATTTTCTCATTTATAGCTAGTAACCAGTCAGTCGCCTCCTTACTTTGGACCGCCTCCTTGTAGAACTGCGGCTCCTCAATATTAATGTTTTCTGCCACCACTAATGCATATGCAACATGGTTAGTATCAACAAAATTCACATAGTCTGCATACTTGACAAGTCTTTATTTTTTCTTCTTCCTCTTCTTGTTGTTGTACTTTATTGCTTTTCTTGCAAATCTACAAGTTAGTCTACAAAGCTCTTATTTATCCTTGAGGTATCCACCTCAAATTCTACCTTTTGATTAACACCCAAATCCTTTCTTGCAAGATCATCAAGTTCTTTCTTCTAGTTGAACATAACAGATTCATCAAACGTCATATTTCTACTAATAATAAATCTCAGGGTCTTATTCTATTTTATACACCACAATCTATACCCCTTCACACCAATTGCATACCCTAAAAATATGCACTTTATTGCCCTCGCTTCTAGTTTACCATCATTCACATGAGCGTATGTCGGGCACCCAAATATCTTCAAACCAGAATAGTTTAAAGGTGTACCATACCATACCTCTTATAGAGTTTTCAGATCAATTGCAGTTGATGGAGATCTATTCACTAGATAGGTTATAATGTTAACTGCTTTAACCCAAAATTGCTTAAAAAGATTAGCACTCAACCATATACATCTTGCGCGCTACAAAAGTGTTTGGTTCATTCGCTCTGCTATACCATTTTGTTATGGTGTGTGCCGTACAGTGTGGTGTCTCATGATACTTTTTTTTTTTTTACAAAACTCATCAAATGGTGTATTGCAGAACTCCAACCCATTATCAGTTCTGAATGTCTTGACTTGTTTCCCAATACGTTTCTCAATCATAGTTTTTCACTTCTTAAACTTCCCAAACACCTTATCCTTATTTTTCAGAAAAGACACCCACACTTTCTGGAGTAGTCATTAATAAATGTCATAAAGTATCTGCACCCTCCATGAGACTCAATTAGAGAAAGATCTCACAAGTTTAAATATATATATTCAAGGATATCAGTGGAGGTATGTTTTCTTGAACTGAATTTGACTTTGCGTTATTTGCCTTTGACACAAGTTTCACATAACTTTTCAACTTTTCAATTTCTATGCCTTCTAATAACCCCTGCTTTCGCAACATTGTTAGTCATTTCTTACTCATGTGCCCTAATCGTTGATGTCATAACTTTGTTTGATCATTGTTCTTCTCCAAAAAATTAGAAACTGCCACAGTGCCGATTACCGAATTTCCAATCAGTATATAGATCCCATAATGAAGTTTACCCTTCATCACTATCAGAACACCTCTAAAAACCTTTACCTGTCCACCCTCGCCAGAAAAATTATATCATTGCTTGTCTAAGGCACCCAGAAAAATCAAAATTTTTTGTAACCCAGGAATATATCATGCATCAAATGTTCTAACCATATTATCAAACATTTTTACTTGTATCGACTCACTGCCTTCAACACTAAGCTCCTGATCATCTCCCAATTTCACACTGCCTTTCCATTCATTAAAAGAAGCAAATAGCTCCTTTATGAAAGTCATGTGATAAGAAGCTCCAGTATCTATGACCTAGGTATTTGTAGAATTTAAGGTATTAACCGTTAGAACATCTCCACCATCACCCTCATCTGAACTATCCTGAACCATTGAAGCATTTACCTTACCATTTGATTCCTTCTGATTGTTTCCCTTTTTCACTGTGGACAATCCTTTTTGAAATGTCCATTTTTCTTACACTTAAAGCATCGTAGTTGCTCCTTGAACCTTGACTTCAAATGGGACTTACTTCGATTACCTTCATCTTTCTCCTTGCTCCTGCCTCTATTCACTACCAAACCCATATCTGATGCTTCATCACCGGACCCAGACACCCTCCTCTTCAATTCTTTTGATTGTAAAACATCATTTATATCACCAACCGAGATAGTGTCTCTCCCATAAAGTATCGTGTCAACAAAGTTTTCATATAAATTAGGCAACGAGCATAAAAGAATTATTGCCTGATCCTCTTCCTCAATTTTAACCTTGACCCCTTGAAGATCTAAAATAATTCGGTTAAAATTGTCAATATGATCTCTTATCGGTGTACTTTTTGAGATCCTGAAGGTATTTAACCGCTGCTTCTGATATAACCGATTCATCCGGGATTTCTTATAATACTTGCTTTCTAATGTCTTCCATAACGAAGCCGCAGAAGTTTCATCTATAGCTTCCCTCAAGACCTCATCTATCAAACTCAATAGAATGGCACTATGAGCTTTCGCTAAAACCTCCACCTTTTCCTCTGCCTTTAAACTCTCGTGCAACCTTCCCTCTTCATCTATTGCTGTTGCACACCCTTACTGAACCAGAATTGCTTGCATCTTCACATTCCACAATGTGAAATCATTTGACCCATTGAATTTCTCAATATCGAATTTATGAGACACCATCTTCTTTCAGCAAAAAAAAAAAAAAAAAAACTTAAGCTAAAAGCCTAGCCAAGTACCTTGGATCTGAACCAAAGATCCTAGCCAAGGGACTATGCTCTGATACCAATTGTTATGAATTGGCGGTATTAGAAAAATAGAGAGAAAAGAAAGAATGACACAGAAAATTAATGTGGTTCGACCAATGTGACTTACGTCCACGGGCAAAGAGAAAAATTTTACACTATTGAGACTGAATGATACAAAGTACACGGTATAACTATAGAAGCCCTCTTTATATACATAAACAATCTCACTTCCAACCCAATTTTACTCAATGTGGGATTTGTCCTATTTTTTATATATGAGGAATTTCCTTTCCATCTTAGTTCTATCCGATATGAGACTTAGGTTTTGAGATTTGAAGGCATCATCACACCCTAAAATGCCACAGGCACGGATTCATCTGCTTGCACACCATGCAATTTGAGAAAGGATTAAACTTGATTTTTATTTTTTTTATATTTTTATTATTAGATGTTTTAATAAAATTATGATTGTGTATAATTTTTTTTAAAAATTTAATTATATGATATTAAGTTGAAAAAATTATATATGTATTATATTTTTGTTAGAATTTTAATAATAAAAATATAGAAAACTATTGTTATTTTTTTTTCTTACAACTTAATGTAACCCTGCAATCTTTGGTTTTAAAAAAATTGTAGTCCTACAATCATCAGTTTATTAACATGATACTAAATTAGATGGAATCGAATCAATGATTTGATCCATTTTCGTCCGTTCCGTACGATAAGGATTCACAATTCTCCATATTTCACTACATTATAGGCAGATGATATAAAAAAGAAATATATATATATATATAATAAAAATAATAATATTTGTATTTTTATTGTCAAAAATAATAAATATTACATATAATTTGAAAATAAAATCACTCTGTTTTGTAAGCAACCAAAACTAATCACACCATAATATGACATCAAAAAAAATAATTTTGGGCTATTAGTTTAAGATATTTAAATTCAATCTATTGTAACTCTTGTATACTTATTTATAACTAATTTACATGTATTAATTGTTCTGCTAGCATTTTTGACCATGACCGTGCAAAAATACTCATTCAACTCGTGTATTTTTCTTTTGGCGATATAACTCGTGTGATTTTTATTTGAGTGGGGTAAAAATTTTGGAGTCAAAGTCAAGCAAAGTCACATATATTGACAAGAGAGAGTTTGTGTGTGCGCGCGCGTGTGTATATATATATATATATATAATTAAGAGTAGTTATTTTTACAGTCTTTTAATATTACAATAATATTGTTAAATTTCGACAAAAGCTTTCAACTCATGTTTGGTCATTTGATTTTTTCTTTTCAAAATTTTTGATTGATTTTTAAAAGAAAATTAAAAATAATGAATAAAAATTACAATTCATATACAAATATGCATTTTACTATTTTTTAAAAGAAATCTAGTGGTAAAATAGTAGAAACTAAGGGTTACTAAAGTCAACTAAACTTTAGTTAATAACTCTTAAATTCAAAATTTTTAGCTTAAAATTGAAATTTATGTCACATAAATTTTAAACCTTACTAAATTTTTCTTTCCTATCCATAATCTTATATATAAATTTTTGTTATTTTCCAATAAATCATTTTGGTTTTGATTTAGAAGTTTTATCACACATTTCTTTCCTTCTTCTTCTCTTATTTCCAAGTTATATTCTTCTTCTTTTCTTTTTCTATACCTTATCTTATTTTTCTTTTTTTTCTTCAAAACTCCCAGTAAGATCTTCATATTTTATTTCTTTCTTTTTCAATATATTTATCAAATTATCTTCTTTCATTTGTTAAATGTTATTTTTCTAATATTTTGGTATTTTCTCTGTTCATCACTTCTTATCGTTGCAGTTGAAATTTTAATTAACTCCAGGTAGAGATTTGAAAAAAATTATTTGAGTTTTTGAGTTTGTAATATTTGTTGCAAATTTTATTTATAAGTTAATTATTTTTATGTTACAAATTCACAAAAAAAGATTGTTGAATGATGAAGAGAATAATATTGAAAACAAAAAGTAACAATAATGATAATTTTAAAATATTATTAATTAAATTACAATAAATATTAAATATTAATTTATTATAATTATGGAGATGAAAAAAAACAATTTAAAACTTAAAAGAATGCAAAAAGCGAGTAAAAGTTAACTGTTTTTTTGTTATAAAATAAAAGCTGCCGCATTTTTCAAAATAGTAGACATCATTATTTTATTGGTAAAAATCGGTCGATAACTACTTCCCGGCTAGCAAAATAAAAAAATAAAGTCAATGGATGAAGTGATTGAATTTTCAATAAAAAATAATATATTTCTAATTAAATTTACATTTTTATCGACTGACACTTTAGTCCATAATTTTTTTAATAATATAATATCATTTTTTATCCATTTTTCTCTAAACTTTGTTTAAAATGTATATATTATATTATTATGTTACCGTTTTTTTGGGATAGTATTATGTTAAGAAAATATTAAAAAAACAACTTGCAATGACCAATCACGAGATAATTGAGACAAAATAAAATGTATAAGTAGATACCTATTTAAATTAAATTTGTTAAACAAGCAAGTCAATATAGCCGCTATTATTCTCCGCATATGTACAACAATGATTTAGCTGCCTTATTGATATAAACTGAGTATAAAATTTGGAATTTCTTAAATTTATGTGTTATAATTTTTTCTCCTCAAAGTTGCCAAAGAAAAACTTTTCTCTATTAAAATTTCAAGTTTTATGTGACTTAAACGAATCAAATTTCAGATTAAAATGTGTTGCAAAATGAATGTCGGTATCCATGGGTGATAAATATGAAAGTGTTATTGGATAGTTAAGTATATGCTCATGATACCTAATGGAGATGTAACTTGTTGAATACTAGTCCTATGAGTAATTGAATATGGCAATGTGGCGTGAGTGAATGTGATGCCGTTAACGTTACCGTTAACTGGTCCCCGCAAGCGAAGGAAAAGGATCCAAATGGGAATAAAGAGAAAGACAAGGGCAGAAAGTGTAGATAGACGTAAAAGAACGAACTCCTTGCTCGTTTTTGTGTATGTGAGGGAGCTGTGCCTAAGAAATATAAACACACAGCGCCTCGTTCTCTCTAAAAACTTCACCACGAAACCATCTCTCTTCTCCCTCCTGCCTGCCTGTCTTCCTTCTCTCCCTCCCTCCCTCCCTCCATCCCTTCCTTTCTCTCTCTAGGGTTTCCTGAACTCTTTCATTGTCTTGCTATCTTTTGATACGAGACGGTTCATTTTTTAGCTTCTTAGAGAGAGGGTCGTGGTGGTTCTCAATGGCCACCGCACCTGTGAAGTCTCAGCCTCTCCACAACTTCTCGCTCCCTTTCTTGAAATGGGGTGGCAAGAATCAGACCAATACTAACCATCGTTGCCGCCGTCATACATCCGGCGACTCCTCCCAACCTATTGCGGCTGTTGCTGACCATAACTCTGAGCCGGACTCAGAATCCGAAACCCGAGCTTGCAAGGTCGGATCGAGAACTGCCAGAAACCGATTTGGGTTTTCTTCGTGCTATCTGGGAGAGAAATCTCTGAAGCAACAGCAGCAACAAGAGCCTTTAGAGAGAGCGAGCAACAATGAAACTGATGATGAAGCTGGAGAGAGGAAGCGGGAGACAGAGGACGCTGAAGAAGCTGAAGCTGAAGAGATAGTGCAGAAGCCATGGAATTTGAGGCCCAGAAAACCAATATTCTCGAAAGGCACGGTCGAGATCGGAGTAGGTGCATCGAGGCATGGAGAATTGCAGGAAACGGCTCCGGCGGTTACCGTTGTTCATTCGGTTCAGCAAGGTGAGAACCATCCACAGCCGAAATCACTTCGCTTGAGGGGTTTCGCTGAGACGCAAAATACGGAAAGAAAGGAGAAGAGGAGATTCTGGATCGCTTTGTCAAAGGAAGAGATTGAAGAGGACATATTCGTGATGACTGGGTCGAGGCCCGCTCGAAGACCTAAGAAAAGGAACAAGAATGTGCAGAAACAACTTGATGTATGGGTTCTCTTCTTCGTCATTTCTCTTGGTCATGTGCGATTACTGTTTACTTGGATTGTGATCGTGCTATGTCTTAAACAAAGAACCTTTCTTGTTAAATTTCAGTGTGCTTTCCCTGGTTTATGGTTGGTGGGACTCACTGCGGATGCTTACAAGGTGGCAGATACTCCAGCAAAGGTTCTCTCTCCTTCTCTCTGATATTAATGCCTGATTATAGTTGTTATATAATTAGTTGCAGAGATAAATATGTTGCCCTCTGCATACTAATTTCCGATGATTCTATGTTTCTATATGTTTTTGAGATGGGGATTTGGGAGTGGATTTTCTGGGTCTTAGGTTATATATTGACGAGGAAGTTGATCATTTGATGATGCGTCTTGCAGAGGTAGAGAGAAGCTATAGCGAATTGCAGTCTGCAAAGTGGATTGAAAAACTTTTGGCTTTGTTAAATTGGGAATCTTGAATGGAGGTACAAATGCGCTGAATTTTGTATAGAGCAAATGAATTACGAAAAGGAATGCTGGAAGTGAAAGTTGCTAATTTCTTTGGTTATGTTTTATCGCGCAATAGGCTAAGATGCAGGGATTCAGTTTAATTGGTGTACTTATCCCAAGTGTTATTCAGCTCTAAGCGAAGAAGAAAGATATAGATGGTTAATAGAGTGAAATTAATGATAAATTTAGGAGCTTTGGTATGGTGTTTTCCTCTTTTGGGTTTTTCTTTCATTGAATAAATTCTGATTCTTCAATTGTTCGCAATGTTTGACAGTCTTCCCTACGTTGTTTGGGGCGTGAGTAGCAAGTATACTGTTGTTTTGCAAACCCTCAATTCAGTTCTGGATTTATTATCGGAGGCACTCATGCTTCCTAGCTCTGGCTGAGCTCTTTTTGGAGAAGACCCCTGATGGGGTTGAAAGTTAATACCATGACTGCATGCTTTCTGCCTTTAATATGTCTATCTTTCATGTTTTTAATTTCATGAATCCACATTTTTAAACTTTGCATTGATATTGATAGCCATCTTTATCATTGCATGAAGATTAGCAAAACCATGGACATAACTGGAAAGCAACTTTAGGACACTTAAGAATTTGTTTCTTCTTCTTCTTCTTCCCTTTCTTGCATATATAATTTAAAAGCAAGTATCAGGTAAGGGATCCTTTCAGTTTGTACAGTTTTGTACTTGGACATGTTGTCGAGTTCTCATTTTTTCTTTGACCAATTGTCTTCCAACAACTTAAAAAATGCATTGAGTTGTGCTTGTGATCTTTACTGGAAGAGAATCGGATACTTTATTCTTTAACATGCACATAGTCAATGAGTAGAAAAAACATAGCCCTAAGCTATTGGTGGATTTTATAAGTTGTGAGATTGAAAATTGGTTTTGAGATTTCCTTCATAATTGTGAACTATATTTTTGAACCATCTTCAGCTCTTCTACACTTTCTTTACTTGATTCATATCCTAAAAGAGGTCCCAGCCACAGACTATGGTCTTTTCTGGACTGGTCCTGACAAGAATTGTCGCCTTGAATGCTTGTTCTAAGGTCTATATTTGCCTTCCAATTCCTCTTGTCAAACTGGCATGTTTGGTGCATGGCATTTCTCATGTATGATCGATATTGATGATGGATGTCATGCTTTATCTTGTTTTGCAAATTTTTTTTTTGGTTCCTTTATAACAGATCTTTCCCCACCCTCCCCCTCCTTCATCCTTTGCTTGTGATTTGTCCAATAGCTCATAGCTGCCAGCCAATGAATCTGACACAAACAACAGAGTATGAAATATAGTGAAAGTTCGTTTTTAACAAGTGCAGACATTTCATATTTGAACATACTGGAATTGTAAAATGGGTGCCTATATTGTGATTTTGGAAGTTAATTTATTGCCATTAGCCATTTGCATCTGGCAAAAGATACTCAGCATCAAGACTAAGAAGTATGTTATGTTTTTGTATCATTTGTAGAATAATTGATAGCCAACGAAGCTTTGTCTTCTATCTTTTCATGCCATCACAGTGGCCAGTGTTATTTTCAGTGGCTCTTGTGTAGGGTGGGTACAGCAAGGATTTCCATTGCTGACTGAGAATATCAATTGAGTCTTGAGCCGGTGGATCTGCCATGGCTGCGAAATTGCAAATGATGTGAAGGTACTTGATTGAATCAATGGTCAGCTACCCATTTGCAGTTTCCATTTTTGTTTTTAAGTGATGCGTTCATTTTCTGCAAAAGAGTCATGCTTAAATATGACTCTGGATTTTTGTAATGAAAGCCGATCAGTGTGAGCAGCACTGATATCTAACGGGAAGATGCATTTTAATTTGCCGCGTGAAGAACAACCTTGGCCGGTTCTTACATGGGAAAGAGCTATTGTTCATTTTTCATAACAAAAGAATTCATGTCACCTACATTTGTAATTACATATAATATTGTCGTCAGCTAAGTCGCATTCGTATTGCACCAGTTTCTAAGCACGCAGATTATAATCAAAGACTCGAATGAATTTTAAAATATTTCTGTTGGAGTGGGAAATTTTGTGTTTGCTACTTAACCGATGGGATGGAACTTCTGAACTTCTCCCAATGTTAAGCCCTTAGGATGTGTTTGATTTGATGATTGAAGGGTCGAAAAATTCATTTATACACCAAAACGTATGTTTGCCTTACAGAATATCTTGTTTGGATCGGTGTTAAATTTTCTCCCAAACTCAGTTTATCCTCTAAACCTTTGTTTGTACCAAAGTGAAAATAATCTACTTTTACTTTAAATGAACTACATTAATGACAATTTTTTTTAATAATTTTTAAACATAAATTATAGTCATGTAAACTTACTTTTAATTACAATTAAATTTACAAATTAAATTGATTTAAAATTAAATTGATACAACTCCAATCAAAAGATACACTTAGGCTTTTTTTTTTTTTTTCTTCTTGGTTGTATATTATCACTCATGAGAGTTCACGCTTGTAAGTAACACTGCGCTATTCTTACGTGCTCCTTGAAAGCTAGTAGAGGGGTGGGTGGCCCAATTAACTCCTGCCACATTTGTCGTCTGACATTGACATGTCCATTCCCAAACCAAGGTATCCAAATTTTCAGTGACTTCTGTTCTGTTTGAGCAGTGGTTGGCTTCAGTTCTGCCGCATGTCTATGCCAGCCTGAACATTGCTGCTTTTCATTCGTCATTCTTTTCTTTCTGCTAAAATGAGAACCTCCTTTTGAAAGTATCTTACCTTGGCCTCCATTTTTCTTTTTTCTTTGTTTCATTCAAAGTATACACAATCCAATTAGAAGAAAGAAATAAGTGCCTATGGCCATTAATTTGCTGTTATAGGTTTGACTGGCTAGTCAGACTATGAAGGTCTTAGAAAATTCTATGGCACTCAGTGAATATAAATACTCGGGGTTATTGTGCAAAGATGATTTTTCAACTGTGTATAATTAAGAATTTGAATTTTTTGTTTTAACTAATTAATCTCACCTTATACAAAAACAGTAAGATCCCAACATAATAACACCTAGACTTAACATTTAATTGAAATTAATGGCACTAGGACCCACAAAGAAAATAGAAGGAAGAAAGACAATTGAACTTAAAGGTGTATACTTTATTTTTATTCATATTTGAAGGTTTCAATTCGACTTACTGTTTATAGTAATGCTAGTACAGTAATGTGTCAAATTAAACGTTATTTATGTATTAATACTAGTGAGAACTTACAATCGTATTGCTGTTTAAGTTACTTTTTTGGAATTGCCCTCAACATACGTAATTATAAGGTGATGTAAATATGACCTTAGATGGAGTAGTTTTCAGCTTTTGGTTGTTTACACCTAATTAAACTAAGCATTCTTTTCTGGGCCCAACTTAATTAAACCACGCCTAATTTGTAAAAAATGGAATATGTAAGGATTTCTTTTTTCCTTTTTTTTAAGGCATTTATCTATATCTTTCAATTTTTCATAGCTGTATATTCTTATTGTGATAACGAGACTAGGGCTTTCATTTAAAAACATAATAATAAAAATTGGACCGAACCAATTGGTTCAACCAATTGAATCGGGAACTAGCCTACTGTCTGGTCAGGAAATAGGCAAGAATCAATGAGCTAATGAACTGCTCAAACTCGATTAAAAATCAAGTTAAACCAAGTCAATTGATGTCAAAACCGGACACTAAATCAGTGGTTAAACTGGTCCGTCCTTTCTTTTTGATGTGTGAAGCAATGAAACAATGAACCGGTCCTTCTCTTTTTTACTTATGGGTGAAACAGTGAAGCAGCAAAAGTGGTCCAGCAAAGATTCTAACACATACCAAGATGAAAATGAGCCATTGTCCTTTCCACGCATACCACAATGCTTCCTTACCATTATGATGCAAACAAATATATACACACACACACACACACACACACACACACACACACACACACACACACACACACCTAATAAGATAATATAATAAAATTTTAATATAATTGGATTAAATTTTTTATTTCATACATGATTTTTTAAACTTATTATTTTTAAACATTTTATTTTTTTATTTTTTAATTACAAGTAGAATCTTAAAATATATAAAATTAATATTTAAATATTTAAAATTCATTAATATTTATTTGTTATATTAGAATTTTAATATATAAAATTTAAAAATATATATTTAATTATTATCTATTCAATTACAGTTCAACTACAATTAAATTAATAAACCGTAAATTAATACTTTCATCGGTTCAATAAATAATTCGATTTTAAAAACATTGTTTAAAAGTTGATCAATTATGTTTTCCTACGAATTCATTTTTCAAAGTTATAATTGGAGATATATATTTAAGTTGTTTATCTTCTTCTCAATTCTCATTGTCAATGTTTGACTAATTTTGTCACATGGAAAATTAGAAAAATTCTTTTCTTGAACTAATTAATGAAAAAAAACCAAAAAAAAAGTCCGCGATGAGTTAAGATTATAGTTTATAAATTTGAATCGTTTTATATTGGATAGTGATGGAGATAAATTGAGTCATTTATTAGAGAGATATTTATTAGAGAGAAGGTATATTTCTACAATACATATGCACGTGAAAAAAATGGATATAACAAAGAAATGAAGTGGAAGTATTATTGTTATGAATAGATGAACAAATCCGCTTAGTAAATAGCAGAATTATGTGGTGAAAGCAAGCAGCCACCGACACAGTCATCCGCGTGGGATAAGACTTTTGAATTTTAATGTAAAAAATGACTGACCATGGTTTTGAAGACCAACTATAATTACGTGCAACAGGTACAGACATTGGAATAATCTGAATTAGCTGGACTCAAAAACATAGCCTATTTTCCAAAAAATAACTAAAAAAATATGAAAAAACAAGACCAGACCAAGAGGCGGCTTATAGAAGTCAATGTCACTGTCCCTCACTTGCATTGCACAAACCAAACCAATGGAACGCACTGGTCTTACTCATTATTTATTTATTTTAATTTTTGGATTGAAACTAGTCTTACAATTCCATTTAGTTAGTTTATTAGGTGAGGCTACCTGCGGGTAAAGCTAAAAGGTCCAAATAGATTGTAAAGACAAAGCCTGAAACTGCACTAGTGTGGGCTTTTACACGTGGTAGGCCTTAAAACTGAAAGGTCCAAATAGATTATATGTGTGATGGGCTCTTACCTGGTCCATGTTGCTTGAAAACATACTATATTCATCAATCCAAACAAAATATTTGGGCCATTACACTTCATTTTACCAGCTATTCTTAATGGTCTTTGAATATTACTCATTGCCATCTACCCAATAACATAAACAGTTTACAACAAAAATAGCAAAACACAAGCAGTGGAAAATTTTTGTTTTAGGGTGCAAGGGAGGAGGTTTTTTATACTTATTTCTTGTAATAAATAAAATAAAAATCGCGGATAACTTGTGTAGTAAAATATATTATACATTCACATTTTATTGAAATTATATATTCCACATTCCTAAATTTGTATAAAATGTTTAATTTAAACAACTTTTTTTTTTCCATACAACAATGATGATATAGAGGTAAGAGTGTTTTCAAAAGTAACAAAGAAATACTTTTGTAATTGAAGGGATTTCAGTACTTGCTTATAGCGGAAGTAGATTTTGTATAATTTTTGTCCCATGCAATTTGGATCGAAATCATGAGACAAATTTCGATGACTTTTCACTGTAGATTTCTCCATAGCCCAAGAGAAGAGTATTCTCAAGATGTGTTTCTGTATTTTTTTATGTTTTCTACTCTCACTTTCTTGTGGAGTGAATTTTTTTTTACATACGTTAAGACATTATATGTTGAGATTTTTCTTTCTCAATTTTTTTATCATTTTGAAACTAAAAAAAAAAAAAGATTCACACAATTTTAAAATCAAATTTAAAAAAATTTGAATATTAATTAAGTTTAATTAATTAATTCTGTGTTATTAGTTAATGGAATATGGATCAATTGATCATAAGTAGTCCAATAATCCAAGAATAACTATATCACGCTAGAGTATTATTAATTCATATAAATATTCTTAAAATTCAAGGTTGGTCATATTATTTTATGAATTAATATTTTAGAAAAACGCACCGCTTTTTCAGTCTTTACCAATCACCAGATTGTCGTACCAAGAACCAAATTCACCAGGTTGCCTTGCCATTCATTATATGCCTTTTTATATTTCTGTAATTTGCGTTGGGATTTTCTGGGCAATCTCTTTTTATTTTTCTCTCTGAAATCGTATGGAATATGAATCCTCTGATCATTGTTCCTTCATAATTGAAACCTAGGTTTTCTTAAAAAAATTGTATGGACCATGGATCCTTCTGATATTGTTCCTTCATACATACCGGTATGTTCTTTCATTGCCTAAATAATCAATGTCCTTTCTGCTATATTGGACAGCCAATCATCGGGAATAATTTTTACAAATATTGATGCCAAATATCATTTGCTCTTATTTAGCTATAAAAATTACTATTATTTTTTATTTGATTAATTAAACAAATATTTAAATATGATATTTCTTAAGATGATCTAAATTAGCGATCACAGCATCACAATTCGCAACCTATGTTAGGAAAGGAAGAACCTGATGAGCATGATTGGATTAGCAATTATTAGACGGTGACCAGAAATCCACAATCCCATATGCATATATCTATCTGGGATTGTGAATGATTAAGTTGGCATACGGCTCGAAACTTCGTGTGGTGTTGCAAACTGCAGCTTGCCCTCCTAAATATTAAAAGAATCAACACTTGAATACTCATTCTAATTAGCAATGAATGTGAATATAATAATGCAAGTAGACCACGTTGAAGAGCAAGAAGCAGCTTGCCTAAATGTGGATAGCAAGGGACACACATGCAAAAGGGGATTTCAGGTTTTGCATTGTTTAATCCAACGTGGCCCTCACTCTCGTCCCATCATTTCCTAATCTTAGCTCATTTATGGTGGGGCTCCCCTCTTGCTAGCCTCTATAATTAATACTATCAATTTTCAATGAACAAAGGGAAATCAAAATGCAACTCAATATTATAATTTTAATCTTAATCATTGTTCCATGCCCTCTTATAATTACTCCCAACACTTTCATCATTTGAGGAATCGACTGATTGGGTTAGTGTTAGCCAACGATTTTGCTAGGAAACAAAAAAAAAAAAAAAAGATACTCCGGTCTATTATATTTACTATATATCTGGGATATTTTAGCTAGGTAGTTTTGTTGTTTTTCAAAAATTGTGAGTACATTTAAGACATTTTTTATGAAAATAGCGATAAAATTGTTTTAATTTACACGTTAGTTGATTTTTTAATAAATATTAATAATAAAATTACACAATATATGCAAATTGAGTCATATTAAGAGCTTTACCAATCAAACATGCTTCCAACCAATATATTGTTGAGCAGATCTAAACAATAAATATCCATTTTCGGATGCATACCCTTTATTCGAAGCTTTTACAAGAAATGTTAAGGATGGGCATTTATGTCCGTTGGAGCAGCACTATTATTTCATATTACGGGAGAAAAAGTTCGTACATCCAGCGCACGTGCAAACCAACAGGAACAGAATCATCGATCAACGATATAAACCGATCCCAGTAAACGATTCGTTTAACCGCTAATCACATGGTTAACAGATCAGCGTGTCACGTGGCCAGATACTGTGTGGGACCCACAGAAACGAATAACTAAGCCAGGTTGGCTTAAACTTAACAACTGTTTTAATTGGGGAAAGGTTGGTTATTGGGGATGCACGTGTGGGAAATCCCGCAATCCAACAGCCCTGAATTGTTTATTGATGGATCTGACGGCTAGGGGATCCCACTGTGTCGGGAGGTGACCGACTAGGCCGGTTAAGAAGGAGAGGGGAAGGTGACGAGGGAAGAGGGAGTTTGACCGTGGAGAACAAAAAAAGTAGGTTTGACCGAAAGGGCTGGTGGGATAGACATTCTACACGTGTGCTTTGCTGTCCGTCGGCACTATCGAGAATGGTGCGCCAAGTAGGATCCACGTGGGGTGACCACAGCTCGAGGCCACAACAACACCTTTGCGTTGCAAGTTGCAGCTAGTGTTGCAGTCCCTCCACTATTCTAGCATTTTACTTGCAAGTTCATTCTTTTGTCTCTCTAATCTCTTTTTAAATAAAATAGTAATGTGGCAGGTGCCCCATATGATATTTAATGTTTTTTTAAAGTTAAATTACACAAAAAATTTTAATTTTAAATTATATACAAATGACTTTTTTAACTTTCTAAACTTAACAATAAATTCTTATAAAATTTTAAATTTATGTAAATAAATTTTTTACTATTAATTAATTTATTATTTCACTAATAAAAGATGATATATAAGTGACAATAAATTTTTTTAAATTTTTGTTGCAAATAAATTTTTTAAATTTTATATTAATTGTGTATAACCTCTTTAAACTTTTATGTCACATGCAAATAATCTCCATAATGTGTAAAGCTTCAATTAGTGAAGTAATAAATAAACTAATGACAGAAGAAATTATTTGTATAAATTTAAAAATTCAAGAGAATTTGTTGTCAAATTTTAAAAGTTATTTATATGTAATTCAAAATTTATAAGATTATGTGTAATTTAACCTTTTTATTTGTTACATATTTTTTCTCTTTTAATATTTAATGCTTTTCAACTTATTATTATTTTTTAAAGTTGTTCTGTAATCTTTTCTAACATACAACTTGGATAAATTGTTTTACTTCATTATTTTTATTAAATAATCAATAAATTTTATCTTTTTTTCACTTGAAATTATTCATGTATTTCATAAAAAAACCAATAATAAACCAAATGAAATGAGACATATTTAAAAAGTATGCTCCTTTTTCATATCATGTGTAACAAAATTGCTCAAGCCATCAAAGTGATGCGCGCCACAATAGATTATTTTATGAATAATAATATAATATATTATCTTTTTTTAATATATCATACAAGTGCTAGATTATTTTCTTTCATGTAGTATGTATATATTCTAAATAGTTCTAATATTTTTTCGTAAAGATATTAAGTATTATACCAACGATGTGAGCCCCTTTCCCAAAAATTGTTGTCTACCTTCGCCCTTCAAAGTAAACAAGTTATTCCAATATTATTGACCAATGCTTCAGTAACATGTTCGAGGGTCTGTTATTAAATTTATGTTCATATTTGTCAATTTTATGATATCTGTGGCTGGTACTCTGTCATTTTCTTCCTGATCTCTACATTAAAAAAAGGCCATTCATTCTAATTAAAATAGTTTTGCATATATATATTGATTTTGTGTCTATGTTAAAAAAAAGGAGACCTTAAATTTTACGAATTTGACACCTACATTCTAAAATGATTTTAGAGATTTCAAATAAGTATAAAATTTAGTAACATCATCTTTTCAAAATTTACAAAAAAAAATTGTGCTGTCTGTTTATATAAAACATTGATCAATGAGAGAGGTTGAATAAAAATATCTTTTTTCTCAAAACAGGACAGTTACCAATTAACTGGAAGCACCATGCATTATCTTCTATCAAGATAATATAGTATTTACATCATTCGATGGTACAGGAGATTAATATAAATTTATCAAACAAATATATAAAAAAGTGTACTCTATGATGTGAAATATTTTCATTAATTATTTACAAAAACAAAATATTAATTTCTTTCTAAGAATTTTTCAGGGACCACCGTCGTTTCTTATACTTGAATTATCATCACAGATCTATTTTTCAATTAAATAAAAGAAGAAAAAAAGGATGGATGTGATATAATGATTATATAGCAATATATTCACTATTAACAAGTTATCAGCATTGAAAAGGAACATAACTGTATTGATCAAGTGACCACATTAGTGAAAAGCACTGTAATTGTTGTTCTTGTGTAGTTGTTAATGATGGCAACTAGATTGGGAGATTTTTGTCAGTTGTAGATGGCACAAATTCTTGGCCGCTCGAGATAAACATAGATGATAATAAGTTGACTCTTCCTAACCGTTGTTTGGTTTGCTGAAATCAAATTACATCTCTTCTTCACAATGTTACGCTGATTTTGAAATCAATGGTTAGCGACAGGTCGCATAATATATGTATCGATCTCTGTGTTTTCTCTCCTTCGAATCTGTAATTATGATCACAGGGAATTATGACAACCAATATAGAATAAAATTAATTAAATTGTTTTTAGTATTATAGTATTTTGTAAACTACTCTCATTAGTGAACATGGAGTTATAGTAATTTTACCAAGGTTGTGTGACTTGTGAGAATGGAAGGGGGAAAAAATAAAATAAAAGGGGCACAGTAATTTGGGAAGGCAGTGACAGAAATAACTGACAGACAGACAGACAGACTAGGATTGGAGAGACAACAAAAATCAAAAGGAGATTCTTCATGATGAGGACATGACTAAGTCAGGTGTGAAGTCTAATCAATCTGGGTGTGGGGTGATGGGTCCACAGGTAAGAGAACTGAAATTGTAGCACCTAATGCTGCCCGCCACCAATCATTGAACAACAGCAGCGATACAAATATAGGGGTAACATGGTCATTTTACCTACGTCTCACCGTATCATAAACAGCTGTGAATGAACTAAGAACTACCAGGGTCCGGAGTTCACGTGAGAATCACATGCTAAGAAGCCATGTACGGACCCAAGAAAGATACATGGGACCCATCTTTGGATTGTCTTTGGCTAAATATTCCAATTATTGGGTGCCTCCTGACATGTCTTGGTAAATTGTTTTTTATTAAAGTGAAAAATTATTAAATAAACCCCTTTTCAGTCGTATTATTCAAAATTATTGTATAGTCATATTTCAAGCAAAACACTTTAAAGTAAAAGAGAAAAGATTTATTATTTAATGTAAAGCTCCTTTTGCTCTTTTCTCTATTATTTATTTTAATAGCTGATAGTTTGATGGAAACAAATTCTCTACACTTTTTTATGCACATCTGATCTGAACTATTTAAATCAAATTTGAAAGGTTTAGATTTGATTTTTTTTAAATTTTTTTTTATTTTTAAAAATAAAAAATAAAAAAAATATTTTAACTATAAATTTTTTTAAAAATAATTATTTTAATTAAAAAATAAAAAAATAAAATCTAGACCATTTATATAAAATTTGTATGGTTCAAATTGCATTTCAAAATGTACACACTTTAAGATATGCAGCCAATTTGACCCTAGTTTGATTAGAATTTAAAATGAATTTCACCGATGTATATTCAAAAGTTTTTTTTTTCTTTTTGGTGGGTAGGGGCCATAGATTACTATTTAAGAGATTTTTTTTTTTTGGGGGAGGGGGGGGTACAGAAGGGGAGGAAGAAGAAGGGGGGGGGGGGGGGCCTGGTTCACGTGCAAATCACATGGGGAATGAGCCTCGTACGGGTTATGGGAAAACATGAAGGATGCATGGGATGGGATGGGATGGGATGGGAAAGGGTTGGGAAGTAGAAAGAGGGTTCATGATGGGTTGTTTTGTCGGGTAGTGGTGTTACGCCAATGAGTGATATGATTTTATAAGTGAGATCCATTATTGGAGTCCGTGGAATGCCTTAACCCAATGCGTGGGAACACGTGGGACAGCTAGCACGCACTCGTGGGGACACTATTAATCATCACCCGACATCTTGTCTCTCATTCCTGTGGACACTTCATTCATTTTCTTATTTTACCTTATTCTATCACTCTAATAATCCCTACCTTATCACATTCAAACCCTATAACAATAAAATCATTGGTTCTCATTCTTATCATCAGATTCACACGACTTGGAGTTAGGTTTGACCGCGGGATTTGCGAAACAAAGAAAAGACTACCATTTCATTTAATTTTTTTTTTAATCCTTGTGACCATGCGGGAAATTTAGCCCGTTTTGTGGAAGAATCTTATTTTTATAAATATCACTGTCTAAACAATAACATGCTTTTAGAGTTGGAGACTGCAACTTGCAAGTGAACAAAGGAATAAGCAATCATTATTAGTATATTGGGTTGGAAGCTTTTTTGCCATCCTTGGAGGAGCGGCTTACTTGTAAATTGGGTCATGAACCCAAGGGTAACGAGGTCAAGTCGGAATTTTGGGCTTGTGTAGATGGTAGTGCGATAGGGATGGCAGCTGAAAATACAGATAGGGATGAGGGGGTTTTCAAGTCTTGGCACAGCTGAGTGATGGATCGTGGATGTCATTGCGGGTTGGTAAAGGCAGGATTGTGTGGGGTGAAATATACGCGGAGATAAAGAGAGTGAGATGATAGAATGGGAAGAGGTATTGGAGTGGGGCAGGGGAGTTCAAATGATTGTGATAAGGAAGATGTCGGTGCAGGGAGGGACAAGATGACACAGAGGAGTTTGTTCGAATGGGGTGTGTGGGGCCCAGGAGTGAACAACGAAGGCGGGTCGAGGGAGGTCGTGCAGACAGGCATGTTCGTCCACGTGAGTCAGGGACAGGTTTTTCGTCCACGCTTCCCTCAAATCCGCAGCCCCTCTTCCCCCACGTGAATTCCACTCTCACTTGTCTCCTCTCTTTGGCTCCTTTAAAATTTAACATCCCTGCCCTCCTTTGCTACCCAAAATGTCCAAAAGACAGAACCGGGTTTTGAGAATGGAGTATCTTGCAGTTGTACAATAATGGACAGGAGGCAACATTTTTAGGTGCTTTTATAATAAAATATTAAGTAAACTATATTTCCTTCCCATAAATCTTTAAATTAAAATTATATTTCGGTATAATTTTTTAATTAAAAAATAAAAAAAATTATATAATTTAACTATTTTTTGAAAGAAAAAATTTATCTGTGATATATAAAAGTAGGTTTAAATGGAAAAATAATAAAAAAGATATCATATAAACCCCCAACAAAAAACACACGCGCCCGTGTATATATATATATATATATATACACCAATAGTGTAAAACTAGAATTGGGATAAAGAGCTATTTAAAGTTCAACGAGATGACTTTGATGAAATCAAAATCAAATTGTATTTCTAAAAATATATAAAAAGGTATAAATATATATAATATTTTATAATTAAATTAATATTTATTATAGAATAATATTTAAAATATTTAAAAATATAAAAAAAAATAGTTTAAAATATTTTATATATGATAATAAGTTTATATATATTAGATTAAGTATAATTCATAAAATATCATAAATTTTTAGTGTAGAATATTAATATTTCATTTTATACACAAAATTAAAAATTAATTTGTAATCAATTTAGTGATATAACGATCAAAATTTAACCGATTCATTTAATTTTATCATTTAGTTTGACTCGATTTTCTCATGCATGATTGCAGCCTTCAAGGTTACAGCTGTGTTCTAATTATAATTAAGATAATGAAAGGCTGTTTTAACTTCGAAGTGATAGCCAAGGTCTAGTCATGGCTGCTACAAGCAAGTTTGGGGAGTGAGCATTATTTGGATGGCATTTGAATAGGACTCGGCAGTGGAAGTTCTTATCTCACGTAACCGGGGATACAATTATTAGCGGCCACATCCCACGAGCACGCTCTACATCGTGGAGTGAACAGCACGCGCGGTAAAGCTGAGGCGTCCGGCCGAAGGAGGGATTATGCGACGCGCGAGAATGCGGAGGAGATTGAGGAAAAGACAGAAAAGAAAAGTTGGTTTTTCACAGAAAGAGAAAGAGAGAGAGAAGAAAAGGTGGAGAAAGCGACGTGGGGAGGGGGTGCCCCTCGTGGTAATGGCACGGGGAAAGATTTTAGTGTCGTATAGGATAAGGAAGAGACAATCAAAATAAAACGAAAAGGTTGCAATCATAACCATCCATTGGAATTTCATGTTGAGGGAATGGGTGGTGATTGGAAAACAAGGGAGGATGAGGGTGTCCCCACATGTGACATTTGACCTCAGCCGTTGATGTAGGGAATTGGTTCTCCATTAGGAGAATTGTTCAGGTGCTACCTGCCCCCACTCGATTTAATGCCTCAAGATTTCTTGCGATTTGCAGCTCGGACACCCTCATCAACCAAACTAAAGGCTACCTCCTTTCATTTTCAGCTCTCCTTCATTCACTTATTTGGGGACTTCCATTATCTTTTTTTTTTTTTTTTCCTTTCTCTTCTTCCATTCGGCATAACAGTCAAATACAGTGATTCTGGAAATTATTTCTCCTTCGTTAGCTTTAGTTATTGTCATAACGCCTCAATCTCCGGACTGCAGCCATGTCTACTCTCACCTTCAAGTAAACGGTGACTATATGACAGTTACGATACAAAATTAAAATTATTCATTAAATACTAAACGTCATGTCCAGGATTTTTAACCCTACTTGTATGCAAATTTTTAATTTTTAAATTAAATAAATTACAATATTAAACCTCATCATAACTTTAATTTTAAAAAACTTATCACCATTATTTTGATCATAATATATTTTGTTAAATATCATTTTAATTATCACTTTAGTTCAATTAAGATTATTATATGTTTTAAATAATTATTTAATAAAATATTATTTTTATATTTAATTAATGACCCTTATGCAAAATATAAAAAGAATATAATTGTGAAGAAAATAAAAAATATAATTTTAAAGATTAAAATAATGTTCATATATTTATTTTTTAAAAATAAAATATTATTAAATAATTATTATAAAAATATAATAATATTATATAAAAATAATTCTTTTATATAGAGATTACGAAACGAACGTAGCTGCAACTTTTATACTCTCAGCAGAGCAAGTCAGTTGAGTAAGTGAGTGGTCAATAGGGTTAGTTGTGTTTCCTGATGACTTATAGTACAAAGTAAATAAAAAAGATAAGATGAAATTACTAAATGGTCAAAGGGCAGGGACGAGAAGTAAATGAGGGGGGAGGACAGACAAAAGAGTTGTATTATTTGGGGGGCAAAAGCCATGATTGAGGAAATTGGGCTTCCTGACATAAAGTCATCATTGCACTTACAACCCTCCACCTCCTTCCCATTTTCTCCTCTTTCTATATAATCCCTACAATCCCCCCACCCCCCAAAGCAAACCCACACCGCTTGCTTCTCTCTCTACAAAACAAAAGCTCTCTCTCTCTCCATAATCTTGGTAGCCTCTTACTTCAAACTTTCAAACTTACTGTTCAGTACACCCAAACTTGCTCAGAACACAGCAAGGTTTGGTTTTTATCTTAAGTTTTAGAGACGATGGTTGAAAAGGAGGATTTGGGTTTGAGTCTTAGCTTAAGCTTCCCGCACAATCCTCCAAATCCTCTCCAGCTCAATCTCCTGCCCACTTCTACTGCTGCTTCCAATCTTCACAAACCCTCTTGGAACGAAGCCTTAACCTTCTCGGGTGTGTGTTATTCCATTTTCTAGTTTGTTTCTCCATGGATTCTATATCTGCATGGCTTTTGGTTCCAGATCTATTCGAGTTATTGTTATTATTATTATTATTATTATTATTATTATTATTATTATTATTTCGCGTCCCTCCTACTTTTAAACTCGGCTCTTTTCCGAGAAACAAACGCACTCAGATAGAATAATTTCCCCCCTTTTTAACTTTTTGTTTCTGCTTTTCATTATGTCTTTTACAATTTAACAATCGTTTTCGTTCCCCTTTTTGTTTATGCTCCTTCAAAGCTCTTCCCAAAATTAAATTTTCTCTTTCCTTGCATATGAGTTGAATCAATCATATGTTTTCGTCAATTACTCTAACTCCGTGCTCTTTTTGACATGCAGATCGAGATTCTGAAACATGCAGAGGCGAAGGTCGATCTTTCCTGCGAGGAATCGATGTGAATCGATTGCCTTCGGGGGTTGACTGCGAAGAGGAGGCAGGCGTTTCGTCTCCAAACAGCACGATCTCGAGCGTGAGTGGCAAGAGAAGTGAGAGGGAGGTCAACGGAGAAGAGCATGACGTGGACAGAGATTGTTCTCGAGGAATCAGTGATGAAGAAGACGGTGAAACCTCCAGGAAAAAGCTTAGGCTTTCCAAAGATCAATCCGCTATACTCGAGGAAAGCTTCAAAGAGCACAATACCCTCAACCCCGTAAGAATCATCATCCTCTTGTTCTGTTTCTGGCTAATGACTGAGAAAAAAATCTTGATTTTCTTAGCAACCGAAGGGGTACTTAGACTTTTTTTCGCTGACCAAGAGGTGGTTCTTTGTTTGCAGAAGCAAAAGTTGGCACTTGCAAAGCAGCTGGGCCTTCGACCAAGACAAGTAGAGGTCTGGTTCCAGAACAGAAGGGCAAGGTTAGATAATTTTCACTAATCTTCCTTCATTGATCACAAATTATATACACCCTTCCTCTGTGAATGAAAATTTACGGAGTATGAACTGAAATTTCAGGACCAAGCTGAAGCAAACTGAGGTAGACTGTGAGTTCTTGAAGAGATGTTGCGAGAATCTGACGGACGAGAACAGGCGGTTGCAGAAGGAAGTTCAGGAGCTTAGAGCACTGAAACTTTCCCCTCAACTGTACATGCAAATGACCCCACCCACAACCCTTACCATGTGCCCATCATGTGAGCGGGTAGCTGTGCCGCCCTACGCGGCTGCTGCCGTTGCTGGCAACCGCCACCATCCGATGGCCCAAACTCACCCTCGGCCCATCCCCGTCGGCCCATGGGCCCCTGCTGCAGCCCCCCTTGCTCATCGGCCCTTCGATGCTTTGCATCTCCGATCGTGATTGGACATTTTGGTCATTGTGTGTTAGAGGCCTTATCTTAGTAAGCCTCTCTCGAACGTGTACGGCTTGGAGGAAAGGGGGTACATGGTTGTAATTGGGAACTCGGAGTTGTATGTTCAAAGTCGAAGTCGGGTCTAAGATATGGTTGTTAGAAGAAATGATTTGGTGGGTCTCGATTGTTTTGTACCATTTTGACCCACCAATGTTGTTTTGCTTTGGGGTTGTACCTATTAGATTAGGGTTAGTTTCTAATACTTTTCATTTTCCCATTCTGAAGAGTAAAAGAAGACTTTGTGTAAAGTGCGACGGTCTAATATAATTTTCCGTTGTTAGTGGAATATGTTCTCTAAAGTCAAATTTTAACTTGCAAAAGAAAGTGTGCATAAACGATGAATAGATTTTTGGAGATGCGGAATTTCTGGGGGGATTAAATTACGGTTTTCCAATGAGAAATGATTATCAACATATCTGGGCCCCAGTGTTGGTTTCATATTGTGAAAGGGTTATCTGATTTTCAGGGATTATTAAGTCCCACGTTTGACCTAGACTTACGCCTCTTTACTCTTTATATTTGTTTCTTGACTTAGTTCTTCAAATCAAATCATTGCGACTCTTTCAGGAATTAGAAATACCTTTCCACACATAACTTCGTCTCAGTTCTCACAAAATGTCTAGGTGATAGATATTCTAGATTCGCCAATTTATTCTGTGAAATCTTTTTATTTGATTAGACTTAAGCACCTTTTTCCAAATAATACATCAAAAATGGTAGTTTTAACAAAAATGGGGCCCATTAGGCATTTGGGTCCTGAAATGAGAGAAGACTTACATTAGTTCATTCATAGAAATGAGCAAATGCTTCATTTCCTTCATCCTTATTTTTCTTCGTTCAATTTTCTTTGGCGAAGAGTCTCGTCCACTAACTTTGATTTTTCTACTACCAAAATCTTCGAAATTAAAAAAAAAAACTGATTTATATATTGAGTAAACATGTGTCCATGGATTTGTTTTGGTAACCAACACAATCATAGGCGGGGATATGGGGACGCAATCAGGTAGAAAAGAAAATAGGAGTCTCAGAATAGCGAAGAGCAATCCGTCAACCTCTCCCGACACGAGACTATGCAAGGAGGCCAACAAATGTAGAAAATAGAAATGACTCCCTAAAGTGATAGTGAAGTTGAGGCAACTAGGTGCCACAGGGATACAGATATAGCAACACTCTCATAAAGCCCTCACCTATTTTTGTTGACAACTTTGAGCAAACAAAGCCTCACTCCCTGTCCTCGTCACTTCGGAAGCCTTGTATGAAACTATTCTCAGATAATTTATACAACTAACTAAAATCACAAGAATCACAAGCCAGAAGTTGTGTTTCGGGTTATCCCCCATGTCATGTTTTTGTCGCGAAATTCCTGGACAAACAGTCCGCTCTACACAAATAAAAGGAAGGCCTAGGAGAAACATTGGGAAGGTAGTTTGTCTCCCGGGATGCACTTGCACATGGAGCTTGGTCCAAGGCCCATTGGGTGAAAGTGAAGTCCAGGCGATTCAGAGCCACACGGTAGTGAGGCTATATAAATCTTTACTTTTCATGTTCAATATCTCGAATCATTGCATTGAACAAGAAAAGAAAAAACCGCTGAACCAATACCAGCCCATAGATTTGCGCATTTACTTGAGAGAGGACCACATAAACAGGATTTTCCATTGGGAGCACTCTGCTTTGTGTTGGATTTAACAACAATCATAGCAAGAAGATTCGTGTTTTGTTTCCAATTACCCAATGGGAGGCTGGCGTGGGGACCTTTAATACACTTGATTTCATTATCACCCATTTGCACTTTGAAACCCCATATCACACACGCAAAACAAAGGCCACAAGAAGTAGATCATAAAAGAGAATGATCTCCCATTATGAGTGATGTTTACAAATAATCTTCAATAGCCACACTCATTGAATTGACTCCCAAAATTGCCAAAATTTTGTGCAACTAGTATTTTCCCAAAACTGCCCAAGTTTCGGCAAGATATGGCTATGCAGTTACAGTTCTAGCTCTGTTAACTTCCTTTCCTACTCTGTCAAAACGAAGAATGCTGTCTTGGTTTGTGTAGATGAAGTGCAATTGTATATCCATATCTTGCTGAAAATTTTTTTTCTTGTAAATGGCCACAGAGAACGAAAGAAGGAGAAAACAAATAAGATCAAGGCCTTTCGGTTTGTGCCAAAATCAGTTTTTTGTCATTCCATATATCATCAAATTACCTCACTCTTCACAGAAAAATATGCAAAATTATATATATCCTGCTATGATCATGGATTTACTGGTACTTTCCTTCAATGAAATGATGACTCATAAGTGGCTTAATGTTCATTGAAGTTTAAAAAGCCACAAGTTCTGTGACTGCATATGACACACAAGTTGCAAATGGTGGCGTGCTTCAACGTAGAGCTCAAATTAATCAAATTTGGCTTTGTTACGAACACATGCCAATACATATTTTCCTATTACAACAATTGCGCAACCTGAAAGCATACCAAGAAATTGAAGTTCTAGCAACATGATTTGTTTTAAGGCAAAAGCAGTTAAAATAAGTTAATCCGTCTTTACCATAGTTATATCAATTTCTAAGGTGGAACCATGACATCAATCCAATTACAACCTTAAAACCGTGGAAGAGAACATCCAATTCTATTCCATCCTATTTAGTAACAAAACATCTTCAAGATAACCTTGTAGAGTTTCTGGCAATCCTTGCACTCCTCTTGATGGACTCAATTCTCTGAAGCCTAATTTGCTCTCTGAATTTGGCGATGAATTCATCTGCCTTCTTATCCACATCTGGTCCCTCATCACTTACGCCGCTCGAAGCAGGTCCATTAGCTTCTGAATTTTCTCCGTTAAGAGGAGGATTTTCATTAACGTCTTTCTGAATGAAACTTTCTCCAACTTCATCATCCTCAGTTTCTGTGTCCTCATAGGATTCCACAATAACCTTGTCGAGAAAGCTTTCTTTCTCTTCCTCTCTAGATTTCAAACTAACTGGTTCTGACACAAGAGGGACACTTCCATGACCCATCAATTTGTCGGTTCTAAACGACATATGTTCATATCCCACAGTCTTTTTTATTGGTTCTTCCATAAAATGTTCTTCAGCTTCAAATTGGCTTTTCTCTTCGTCTCCAATCTCTCTGTGTCTCCTACCTGCTCCCACATTCTGACCAGCCCTCACTGTTCTCACCGATTTTTCCATTGGCTTCACTTCTATTCCTGAATTCCAGTTCAACTCCTTTCTCCCACTTGTTGTGAAGCTTCGCTTCAATTCCTTATCAGACGAAGCTCCTTCATTGGACGAACTAGACCTTGGCTTCATGGATATTGATTTTTGAAACATTGGTGGGGGTGGTGGAGGAGGAGGAGGGGGAAAAGACTTGTAAAAGCTTTTCTTCCTCACCAAATCCTCGGCATTCTTGGCCTGGGATTCTGACGATAATGAAGGTGAAGGAGATACGCCCTTTGGGGAAGATAGAGATGGCGAAGGACTCAATTTTGGCGAAGGAGACATTGAATTTGGTCGCGATGACCGTAAAGTTTGGGACTTTATAGTGCGGGATTTCAGCTTGCTGAATTCAGAGTCCTCCTTTGAAGGCGATGAAGCGTGTTGAGTAGGGCTGTCAACTTCTTGTTTCGTTTCCGACCTTCCTGACCTCGATCTCCATGGGATGGGAGAAGGAAGTACAACGTTTTCCAATTTTCCATTTCTAGCTTTATTTGAATTGCTTGCAAATCTCTTGGAACCTGATTTAGAGCTAGACACACTAAGAGAAACAGAGCTGGCAGTTGATTCATTCATAGATTGAACAACATTAGTGTCAGAGACACGAGATTTCAAACTCCGAATAGGCAAAAGCAAGGGTTTTTCCCCAATTCCCGCGTTTGTAACACTCTGCTCATCAAAAGTAGAGTGCTGTGAAGCTACAACAACAGAAGGCTCGTTCCTATAATACTGATTACTCCATGTTTGGACCTTGTTTTCTTCAGACCCAGATGAGGTTTCACCCTCATCGTCGAAAAAAGATGATACCTGTAGAAATCTAGAAACAACTGATTGTGCATTATCGAACTTCGAGCTAGTTTCTTTCTCTGTTTCATCGTTTCGACGGCTGAACAACCCGTAAGAGATGGCAATACCAACGAAAACAAGGTGCAGAAGCTCCCAGTTTTTTGTGACAAGAGTTTGGTTGATGAATTCAGGAGCTTGTGAAGGAATGAGCGGAAGAATAACCAAGAAAATCACCACTGTCACAACTTTGTATAGAAAGTGATTGTAAAACTTACTTGGGTCTTCTTGGTTTTGTTCTGCTATTAGCTTCTCATTTTTGGTGCTAGGGGTTGCACCTGCACTTGCACCTGCCATTGAAGAACAGAAAGAAGCCTTCGTGGGACGGTCTTGGAAGAGCTTGAGAAGAATAAGAGGAAGAGACTTGGAGGTTGAGGAAAAGCACAAGAGGAAGGAAGGCTATGGCAAGAAAAGTCAGGTGGAGATATAAGCAAATCTCATGCTTTTGCCTTCATTTGCTTTACACGCCGTTAGGAGATAATGACCTACGTAGCCTCGCCTTTATACTATCTACCATTAATGCCTTTTTGCTCTATCTCCTTTCGGTCATAAAGATGCTTGTTCTGTGCTAAATCGGACGATATCCATGTCACCTAAACTGTAACTACGGAGTACAGACAGCTTGCCAGTATTACCTAGGCAGTGCAGTGGGAAACGTTGCAAAAGTTGTTTGAAAGTTCATCTTTGTATTTGTACAACTGCAACGTGGGATGGATCAGATGGGTATAAGCAACAGCGTCATGCTTATCTGTAAAAGCGAACTGTGGATTAAGATTGCATAATAATATATGAAGCATTTCATGTGAGTTTCAAACCGTGGAATAGTTGCAAAGCTGATCGCGGACACGGAAGGGACATATTGGGAAATTGAAAGAGAAAAGAAAGGAGCAAATGGGTGGCGTTTGATGTGGTCGGGACTCAGGATTCCCCTTTTGGACTGCCTACGCTAGCTTTTGATTTGGAGGGTGGTTAAATTACATGGAAAAAAGAAAGGGAAACAAGAGGAGTATTTGCTTTTCTTATCTACACTTCAAATCCCATTTTGTGGTGTCAGATTCTCTTAAAGGTTACGCAGTGACCCAATCTGGATTTTAAATCTATTATAGAAACAAATTCTTTGTACTGGAAAGGGGATGGAATAAACTGATCGCGGCTAGTGATTTGTCTAATCATGCTGGCACTCGAAAATTCTCTTGACCCAGTTTTGTGTTGGGCGCGCAAGTTTCTAACTTCAATTTTACATGTCTAAAAACGTAAGATGCTTCAAAAATGGAGGCTGATTCCATTGATGCACTTAGAATTGTCCTGCACTTTATCACAACTATCATAATTTGACCTTGCCTTTTAAATATATCTTAAAATAATATTTCATTTTAGAAGGGAACAAGAGAATTTTGAATAAAGCTCCTTGATTTAAATACTACTGTTACCTTGTAACCCATATCTTTTATTATATTTCATAATTTTTAGTAACTTAGAACAAAGATTGGTTTCAAAACCAATTTTAAGATAGATTGATCAGAAATCTCCTTAGTCTCTTTCCATACCGCAGATTCTACTTTATCAAGAATGTATTAACAGTTGCGGAAGACGCCTTTAAGAATCTGTACCAGAAATGAAGATATGAGGGCATTTGGTTGCTTGTTTTGTTGAAAATTTTCCTTTACAAAGTTTGATACATCATTTATTATATTTTTATAATTATTATTTTTTATAATTTAACAATATTTATTTATTTTTAAATTAAAATTAAAATAAGAATACAAAAATATTTTTTCATTCATAAAATCACATTTTTTTCTTCTTATTCCCTTTTTCATTTTGCATATAAGTCCTCCAAAAAAACAAAGGGTTACGCTACCTTTGTGGTTTTTACAAGTGGATAAAATAATAACACTGTAGTTGGAGAGAAAGTGAGTGGTGGAAAAACACTGGTTTTGCTTAAAATGATTAATAAAGTATCATGGTGTGAAATATCAATTCTATTATAGAATTGTTGCTTTGTGTTTTTTTAGTGGGGATCCACCGTAAGATTGACATGACCTTGTGAAATTGGGCTCAAAAAATTAATTTTTTGACCCTTATTTTTAAGTTAGTTAAGGAAACAAGACATAATTTTTTTTTTTGTAAAAAAAAAAAAGTTTCTTTAAGTCCTAAACATAGTTAAGTTTGAAATAAAGTAATCAATGATGTATTATAATAAAAAAAATGTACAACTTGTAGACGAAAAGTAAATATCAAATTGAATTGTATAAATTGTACAAACTTGGTAAATGACAATAAAAGAACCCAACAGTAATTGAATATAACTTGATTGGGATTGAATTGGAAGCAATAAACAACACTGTAAATAAAGTTAATAAAAGGTTAAAATTTAAAAAAAGTTGTAAAATAAATTTTTTAAAAAGGTTTCTATGTGTCATTTGTGGTAGTCATTGCTCCCAATTTATAGCATTCTCTCTATGTTTTTTAACAGCCCATGTTCATGTTAATATCCTCATGCTTGTGTGGTGGTTGGGAATGGAAAATTTGACACCTCAACACTTTTAAAAGTTGTTATTTTGTAGGATTCACGCCATCTTATTTTGCCAACAATTTGTTATGTAACGTGTAGGTCTTTAGCTGATAATGGGAATTTGGCTGGTTAGGAAAAATTTAACTAATACTTTGTATTGACTATTTCTCTTAAGTTTTTGATTGAACCTCATTTGATTATCTTAACCATTAACCATTGGTAACGACTTTATTATTTTTAATGCTAATGAGAATAAATGAGAAGCCACTATTTCATCTATATTCTCTAAATTTAAGAAGTTACAATGAAAAATATTTAGTAAACTTCCAAATCAAACTATCTACTATTAAAAAGACACTAGAGTTGTAGGGCCTACCTAAACTTTTTTTTGGTGTTAATCTTTTTGAGAGAAACATGAATAAAAATTTTCAATCTAGGGGATGTATATATTGAAAATACACTAAGAGAAGGTGACGAAAAATTCATGCCTAAAATGATTTTAATGCAAACTAATTTTGAAAAATAATAAGAATAAATGCTTTAACAATTTTTAATGACAAAAAAATATTCAAAATAATTTAGGTATGAATGAAAACATAAAAGTGAAACTTCAGCGTAGTGAATAAGTTTGAGTTATTTAAAATTTGAGTTATTTAATTGAAATCTAATATAGATAGAAACAGAAACAAAATAAATAAAGATAATCAAAAGAAAAGAATACCTACACATTATCTTAGTTCAAATTTTTATTCTACATCTAATCCCCTTGTATTTTAAGGAAATTTTCTTCAACTATAATAAGAATTACATAACAACTAGTTTGTTCAATGCTTACTAGCAATACTGAAGTTTTCAATTCACCTAAAACTAATTTACAATGTGGGTTTTTACATAGTTTATCATTAATTGACTTTCTTCATATTATAAAAGATTTATAACAATATGGATTTCATTCAATTTATCTAACAGTTGACTTTTCTCACATTTAAAAAGATTTATAAGAGATAAAATAAGATTGTGAATTCTTATAGAAAAAAGATTACAATATACTCACTTTTACAACTCTAAAAATCAGATAAACCAAAAGCCAAAAATACAGATAAAGAAAAGACAAGGGTATACAAGAATTTTATTTTTCTTTCTTTCTATTTATGTGTTTTCCTTCTCTTTTTGCTTCTTTTGTGTAGTTGTTATCCATAAACTATCTTTTAGGATGTATATATATATATTTGTGATAGTGATTTTCACTTATTCTTCATTCTGATCCACAAGTTACATGGCTAGAGATGATAAATAGAGTATAAAGAATAGCTTCATTTTTGTGTATGAATTCTTGCATTTAAAAAACTAAATGCAAAAGTAAAATTAGATAAAGAGTAAAAGAGAGAGAAAGAGGACAGTATATGATTTTGAAAATTATATATATTTTTTGTTTGTCTAACTTTGTCCCTTGTATTTAATTTTTTAAATATAGGGATCCAAATCCTTCATTTTTACTTTCTAATTAAGAGTAGAATTCCCCTTCTCCTTCAAGCCTTGCTTTGCCGATTAATATTATCTAGTTGGTAGAAATTAAAAGTGTTTATGAGTTGAGTTGGATCGAGCTTTGGCCTAAATCGATGTCTGACTTGATTTTAAATGAGTTTTAAAATTGAAGCATGTTACTTAGACCCAGTATAACATCAAGCAAGGGCAGGCTAATAATGGATGACTTGATATTTTTTTAATTTATTATTAAAATTGTAAAATGACCTTAAAAAAATATTTTTATATAAGTTTTTATAAAATTATATTTTATCATAAAACTTAAAATTTTGATATAAATTTTTATAAAAAATATTTTTAATTTTTTAATTTTTTTGGACTTGACTGCACCAACATACCTTTTAAGACCAGCTTGGGTTCACTATTAAAATTATAAAGTAATCTCTAAAAAAAATTTATATAAATATTTATAAAATTATATTTTATTCTTAAAAAAATTAAAATTTTGATATAAATTTATATAAAAAAATTATTTTTTTAGATTGAAACAGGTTAATATGACCTTTAGAATTGACTTAGCCCAATTTTATAACCCAACCTAACCTTAAGTTTCTTTTTAATTTTTCTTTACATTAGTCCCACCTCGGTCTAGAAGAAACAAATAGAGCAACTTTCTCTTTTCCATTTATGCGTTATAGCCAAAGCTTTTTATAATTATGGCAAAAGTTGACTCGTGTAGTATTAAAACCAAAGAATAAATTGGAGGAAGATATTACAGATTTGATTTATTTCCTCAATTGCACCATTTTATTAAGGCATAATTGGGATCAATGTTGTAAAATACACGAGTTGACTATCCGAGTTTACCAAGTTCAAGTTTTTACTTAAAAATTTTGAATCAACTCATTTATAAACTCACATTCAGTGTAAACTCGGTTTAACTCACTTTCAACTTGAATAAACTCGATTAACTCGGCATAAAAAATGAGTTTGACTAAGTTATATAAAACTAAGTTAAACTAAATTTTTAAAAAAATTATTAATATCAGCCCAACCTAGTAAATAATGACCTAAAAATAGTGAAGAAAGATTAAAAAAATATATAAAATTATGCCCCAATGAAGATATCCACATCAAATTGCTCTATTTTGCACGACATTTTTGCTCCACGCTATGCAGCTTTGCTTTAAAACTCTTCCTTACTTCTATTCTACCCTACGTGCAATGGCATAATATGTTGGAAAAGGTTCAATCTTTGCTGCTGATTACTAAAGCCCGACTCCTGAACTATGAAGTGAGACGACTTGCCATGTACCAGGGCGAGAGAGTGAGAGAGACCACACCGTTTCTTCATTAATGTTCCTTTGAGTAGCAAATTGAAAAAGAAAGCAAAATTTGCTTCCCATCAACATTGAAAAGAGGAAGAGAGTGAGTGACAAAAAAGTGGAACGAGGCTTTGAAAAGAGGGAGAGAGTGAGTGATAAAAAGTGAAAAAATGGACAAAATATTCAAAAAATGAATTTGCAGTTGCAACCTTCCTTAAATATTGCTTTTTCTTCCATTGCGTATCATCATACAATTGGATGGAGTTGGAGTAATTGTGGCTTGTGATCTTTTTTTTTTTTAAGGTAAGTACACCATCATCCACTAAAAATTAATTTTTTATTTTTATATTTTTTGTAAATAAAAATTTTAAATTTAGATAAAGATAATAATATGTTTTATATTTGATAGATTTTAGGTAGAATTAAAACCATATTTGAATTTTTAAAGAGGTCTTATTTTTTTATATTTAATAAGGTATGACAAAGTATTATTTTTATTTGATAAATTTGAGTAGCTTAAATTTTTTTATATTTGAATTTTAAACCATTTAAATTCAAGCATCTCAAAACATATTTATTATATTTTTATAATTATTATTTAATAATAATTTTTTATAATTTTTTCAAAATAGGAATATAAGAATTTTCTTTTGTTTACAAGTAGTCACAAAATAAGATTTACAACTTTGCATGCTTGTAAAATATGATTTTATCTTTGTATTTATACTAATTGGTATAGTTTTGTTTAACATGTTATTTATTTCCCCCTAATTTTAAAGCTTTCTTTTGAATTCAATATGTCTTCAAATGCAAGTGAGGTTACCAAAAGAAAAGTTGTTACTGCAAGAAAAAACTATCCTGGTAATAGGTCTAATATAGGATAGAAACATGGGATGGATGTTGATGAAATGATAAAAAAGTGCAATGTAATTATTATGGCAAAGTTGTTGGTGGAGATATTGATAGATTTAAACATCATTTAGCTAGCACTAAAATAGATATTGAAGCTTGTGTTAGTGTTTCAGATGATGTGAAGGCAATGATGTTACAACATGTTTATGAAGTTATATGTGCATCATTTAAAAGAAAAAAACAATAGGTTGATATTGGTGAGGAGAAGAATAAAGGCACACAAACACAAGTTGAATCTCACGAGAAAGGGAAAGGACTCATGAATTTCTTGAAACATACTAAAAATAATAGTAATGGAGTGGGTAGCGCACAATCAACCATTAATCAAATGTTCAATAAAGACTTAAAGGAAGAAGCTTGCCAACAAGTAACTCGATTTTTCTACACAAGTGCTCTTTCTTTTAATTGTGTAAAAAATTTGGAATTTACAAAGATATGTGAAATTATTGAGAAATATGGCTAGGGGTTTAAACCTCTTTCTTATCATGAAATTATAGAAAAATACTTAAATCTATAAGTGAAAAATACACAAGCCATACTTGGAGATTTTAAAAATGAATGGAAAACAACTGACTATTCTATCATGTTCGATAAGTGGATTGATAAAAAAAGGCATTTTATTTGTAATTTCTTAGTAAATAGTCCTAAAGGGATTGTATTTTTGTATTCATTGGATACTTCTAATATTTCTAAGACTGTTGACAAAGTTTTTGACATGTTTAATGAAGCTATGGAAAAAGTATGAGAGGAAAATGTGGTACAAATAATGACTGAAAATGCTACAAATTACAAAGCAACTGGACAAAAATTAATGGAGAAGAGGAAGCACTTGTATTGGACACCATGTGCAGCCCAGTGCATTAACTTGATGTTTAAGGACTTTGAAAAAAAAATTATGTTGCATAAAGAAACCATAAGCAGGGGTAGAAGAATTACAACTTATATTTATACAAGAGCAATGCTTATTAGCTTGCTGAAATAGTTTACGAAAGGGAAAGATTCGATTATGCCAGCTGTGACTCAATTTACTACTGCTTATTTGACAACTGAATGTCTTAATAAGCATAAAGCAGCATTGATAAATTTGTTTAGTTCTAAAGAGTAAAAGGAGATTAAGTTTTCATTCCAAAGATGGAAAGGAAGTGGCAAGAATAGCTATGGATAATAATTTATGGAAGAATATCGTGACATGCCTTAAGGCCTCCACTCCTCTCATTAAAGTTCTTCGCTTGGTTGATTCAGATGAGAAGCCAACTATGAGATTCATATATGAAGCAATAGAAAGTGCAAAGGAAAAGATTAAGAAAAACTTCAATAATTTTTAAAAGAAGTAATTAAATAATAAACTTAATGTTTATATTTTTAATTTTATTATTGAAAATTTTATATTTTAACTTTGACTTTTATTGATTATTGTAGTTATAAGCTTATATGAAATATAATTGATGAGAGATGGGAAACTCAATTACATAGGGCTTTTATATGCAACTGCATACTACCTCAATCCTCATTTCTACTATAACACTAATTTCAACCTTGCTTATGGGATAAGCAAGGATTCTATGATTGCTTAACAATAATGGTTGAAGATCAAGATGGAAAAAACAAAATTGAGTTTCAATTGACTAACTTCCATTATGCATAAGGCATGTTTCACTGTGGCACTGCACAAGCATTAAGAACAAAGATGATTCTAGCAGAATGGTGGGATTCTTATGGAGATGGATGCCCAAAATTTAAAAGAAATGCAATTCGCATTCTCAGCTTATGGTGTAGCTCTTTTGGGTGTGAACGTAATTAAAGTTCTTTTGAAATGGTAAGTAACTAAATTTGATATAAATTACTTTCATTCTTCATGTTCATTTTTTTAGGTTAGAATACTTATGAATTTTCTTTTATTTTGTTTAGATTCATGCCAAGAAAAGAAATTGCTTGCACTAGACAAAGATGAATGATTTGGCATTTGTGATATGTAATTTGAAGTTACAAAGTAAGCAAAATAGTAGAACTTATATTTATGACTTTGACGATATTCATTTTGATGATAAATGGATAACTGAAGGGAGGAGAAATAAAGATGATGTAGAAGAAGAAGATGATGATGATGAGATTCTTTAACCTATTCAAATTTATGAGAATGTTACTGATCCTACTCTCGAGCCATTGATAGAGTTGGGTGATGGGAGTTGATTTGAATGTTAATAATATAGGTGGTGATGCTTCAAATATGACTTTGGATGATAACATTGAAAAAAAATATAATGATGATGATTTTGATGATAATAATAATGGTAAGATAGGTGTAACACCTACTCTAATAATTATTGGGTTAGGGACTCCGTCCCCTAAATATATGTCAAGTACTTATATAGTTATAAATTCTTGAGATTTCGCCTCACGCTAGTTAATACTCACTTAAAAAGGCTCAACCTTATTAAGCAATAATACTTGCTGAAGTTATTATATAACAATAAGGGCTCCACCCATTTTATTCAATTCAAAATATAGGAACTCACAGTCCTCATCTCGAACATATATTAGAATATTTAAAAAATTAAATTCAAAGGTCTATAAGTATCAAACTGCTAGCTAAATAATGTTTTAAGATTCAAAAATAGTAAAACCAAATAAAAATATCCTATGGTCATGGCAAAAAGTAAATAATAACCCAGCATGAGCTCGAGGAGTATAAGAGCCAATAGCTCACTCCTCCGGTAACTTCCCTTGCCTCTTATTAAGTCCTTCGCCTGAAAATATTAAGAGAATGGGGTGAGTACTAACGTCTCAATAATCCAGAGTCTTACCATGTGCATACAAACTAACAACCATGTCCAATAGGTTTCAATGCAAATCCAACATTACTATTATTAATTATTAACACAAAAGATCATAAGGTATAATTCAAAATAGTTATATGCAAAACATGATAAAATGCAATATGTGTAACCTCCCTTATTGCTCCGTCCAGCCTTATACAGCTGATTAAAGCCACAGGCTTATCCACGATCTGGCCCACACATTGGACCGACCAAAGCTACTCCGGTGCTTGAGATGTACCCGGCCAAAGGTACAGAGCCCAAACCTAGACTATGGCTTCCCTCATTAAAAGACTAAACCAGGAGGTGTCACTGTCCCGCGTTCCCCCTTTACAAACCCAGCCAGGTAAGTATTGAGGAACGGGGCCCTACAAAAAGCCAACCACTTGCGCGAGGTGGAGGCAAACCACGTGGTCATCATATCATATATATCTCACCAACAGCTCCTTAACCCATCATTTATGCATGTCATATTTATCCAAAATTCATACAAATATGTTTGAAAAATAAAGAATCCCATATAATATATCAAATAAGACTGACAAGCATGCTTGAAAGGAATATAATACTCTAAAATTACACATCAATAATTTGAGCTCACAAGCATGCTTGAAAATAAAAATGCTACATCAAAATTTTATTATATTTGCAAGCATGCTTAACAGGATTCTAGCAATTCCATTAATTCACAATCATTTACTTTTACCGTTTCATAATCCCATATAACTTATTTACTTATATCACGCTCAACAAGATAAATTTATTTATTTAATTAAAATTACAACAATAAACCAATTTGCAAACACATGGAAAAACCCCGAATTACCTGTTCTCTTTTGGCTTACAAGTAGTCACACGGTAAGAAAATCTAAGCAGTAAGAGCTTTTAATGAAAATTTACAAAAGTCATATATATAAAAAAAATATATCAATATATAATTCAAAACTACTTATATGTTATCTTAAACTGTTCTAAAATTACTCTAAAATTACTTTAGAAACTTAAAAGCTATCATAGAGAACCTAAAATTCTCCTTTAAATCTATATTTCTTTATATTTTAATTAATTCATTAGAATAGTCAATCTTATATTAACTTAAATTTACAAAAGTTTCCAAATTCTTAAATCTTAATTTTCTCATATAAAATTTATAATTTACATATATAAATATAAATTAAATTTATATTCGTAAATTCATATTATATACATACCTACAAATATATATATAATTATATATATATGTATGTATATTTATTTTAGAAAAATAAAGAGATGAAAGGATGCGTTTCTGCATCAGAATATATATATATATTATGATAACATATATATATAAAGGATGAAGGTTATATATAGGTATATATATATAATCATATGAGACAAAGAACAAAAACTACTCTTGTACCTGGTGTGGAGATGTATATTTGAAGAGGGATTGAAAGAACAAGTTAGAATTACTTGAAGATAGGCTTCTGACAGCGTGAGAGAAAGCAAACGGATGGAGGAGTGAAAAATAAGAAATATATTAGATTTTAGATATATATATATATATATATATATATATCTTATTAGTTATTATTATTATTATTATTATTATATTTTAAAATTCTATTTGATATTAAAACTAACTTTAAGTTATCTATCGGATAATTTGAAATATTTTAAAATTAATTAAAGATATATATATATATATATCTTATTAGTTTTTACTATTATTATATTTTAAAATTCTATTGGCTATTAAAATTAACTTTAAGTTATCTATCGGGTAATTTGAAATAGATATATATATCTTATTAGTTTTTATTATTATTATATTTTAAAATTCTATTAGTTATTAAAACTAACTTTAAGTTATCTATCAGGCAATTTGAAATAGATATATATATATATATATATATCTTATTAGTTTATTATTATTATTATTATATTTTAAAATTCTATTAGTTATTAAAACTAACTTTAATTTATCTATCAGGCAATTTGAAATAAATATATATATCTTATTAGTTTATTATTATTATTATATTTTAGAATTCTATTAGTTATTAAAACTAACTTTAAGTTAACTCTCGGATAATTTGAAATATTTTAAAATTAACTAAAGATATATATCTTATTAGTTTTTTTTTTTACTTTTAAATCTTTTGCCTCTTTAAATTATACATATATATATAAATAAATTTTTTAAATAGGTGAAAATTTGACTTTTCTTTTATCCTATCATGTACCCTACTCTTTAAGCCTAATATTTAATCTTATATCCTTTCTTAAAGCCACTAACACTTTTTGAGGATTTTACAATAGGTGAAGATGATGATAATCAGACTTTTAAAGATTTTTATTGAATTTTTATTTTTTTAAAATTTGGATATATTACATGACTCTTTATGTATGAATTTGATTAGAATTTCTATCATGAGAAATATAAATTATAGAAAATATATATATATATTATAATTAGTATGATTTGAATTGTATTTAAATAATTTTTTTTATATATTATATTTTAAATATAATTATTAACAAATGTAAACTTTTATGAGTTTATGTTACCAATTCATTTTGTTTTTACGAATTTATTTAAATTTATGAATTTGACAATTTTGATTGGGATAATTATATTTTTTAAATTAAAATAATTTAATAATTCATTCCTTAAATCTATTTTAAAACATTGGGGTCAACATACACCACACAGTAAGATTATAGTATGTCTTTCCTCGTATTCTCACTTCTATTATGCTTGAAGGGTATATTGCTTAGGGCGGTAAAGGGGACTACATTGGAAAAACTTGTTGGCGATGAATCTGATTCCTGTTTATATGCGTTTGAATATTTCAGATTTTGCAATTTGAATCCATCTAGGATGCCCTGAATTAAGATCTCCAGCAATAGAATGAATTATTGTAGAGGGTACTGTAGCATATTTAACCTTTTTTTGGGCCAAAAAATAACATAAAAATATCTAAAAATTATAATTAAGGAGGCAAAAATGTTTACTGTAAAAAAAAAGTCACTTAAAAATTTTTAATCATACCTATATCATTTTTTGACCCTAAAGGAAAAACGCCTTCAAAACGTTGCAACACTCTCATAACGCGGGATGGCCTTTCCAGAAGAAAGAAGAAAAACTCAGACAAAGAATATTCAGTGGAACATAATAGATACCCACCAAGAAATTCAAGAGAAAAGAAACTTTCATATATGTAATACCAGAGTCCAGAGTTAATTGAGCCATTTGTTTCATTGTTGGCATAATTATGCTATTTTTATAATCATTTTACTCGTGGAAATCAGCAACGGGAAAATTATATTAGTCATATATTTACCAAATAGACCATGGTTTAGTTGTTCACTTATTCAAAATGATGTGTTTATTCTGCTTCACACACCATCAGTTCTGAAAAGGACGGCTATGATGTTGACGAATTTGAGTTCTAATACTTTTCTTTCTTTTTGTGAGTCGCCTTTCGCCTTTCGCCTTATGCCTATTCCGCCTTATATTCCAAGTTCTAATTTCTTTGCAGATGGAGGATGGTAGCTATGTGTGTCGTAAGCAACAGAAAAAGTCCTAAGACACAGGAAAATGTAATGTGAATTACGGTTGTTCGCGATGAAGTTTACAATATAGATTATTTCGTAATAATTCATAAATTTCTAAACAATTAATCTTTACTCAAATTACTTAAAAATACTTTTTTTAACTAATTATTGAAAAGTAAAACAACTAACGGATGCTACCCAACTTTTCTATACTACGGCTTTTATTATATTTATTGCGATTAACAATTGTGTCTCTTATCCTATTATTGTCCTGTGGTCCTATAAAATTATGAGTAGAATATGTTAGATTTCTTTTACTTTGATTAAATTATATATTGTTTCAAAATTATCATTAGTTTTTTTTATATTTAATATATACTATAATTTTTTTTAATTTGATTTTTGATAATAAAATTAATTTTTTACATAATATATGTTTATTAAAAAATATGAATATTTAATTATCTTTAATGTTGTATTAAAAATAAAATTATAATTTAACATTAATTTAACTTCTTTACTGTTGCTTTGAAAAAATAAAATTACATTATCATGTTTGCAAAAAGTTAGTTTTATTAATAAAAATTTAAATTTTTTTACACTATAAATTAAGTGTCAAAAAAGTTAGATATTATTTTAAAAACAAACAAGTATTGCAAGTAAATTATATGACTTAAGAAAAAGTTAATGTAATTTGCTCCTAATATAACGATAATGATTAAAATGTAATTTTGCATTTCAAGCTTCAAAATGGAAATAATAATTTTAAAATCATCTCGAGAATCTCGAGATGTGCTTCATTTGCACGTTCGAGAGCTGTCGGCAATAGCAAAGCTTCATACTCCGTATTCTTTACGTGTCATACTCTCCTGGACTTTCTCGTGACTCTCTCTCACCGTCAGGTCACCTAAATTTTCTCCCCTATCCTCCTTCCCATTCTCGCTTCTTCGATCGGTGAGCAAAAGGTGGAGTAGAACCTAGGCGATTCTCTCATCCAAGCAAATATTGGGTTACGGATTTCAAGTTCCTGTCTCCATTTCCTCTTACTTTTTCTTTTTTTCCCAAAAATTTGATTTCTTGCAGAAGAAGATCACTCATCCATCTGTATCGCCCGCTTTCAGCGTCGGATCAATCTTTAATTAATATGGTGTTCTTTTCTCTGGAAAATTTCGTTTTCTGTTTTATCTCTCCGAATTCTTGTTCTATCATTCATTGTTCCTTCTGTTCCAAAATTCGTATTATTCCTCTATTGCTTTTGTGATCTGCCTATTACGATTGGGTATTTTACTTTGGTTTTGCCATCCGTATAAATCTGTTTGACTGGTTGGTTGTTGTAATCATGGAAACAGAAGGGATGTAATTGCAGTTTTTACGTGTTGATATTTCTGTATAGAATTTTGTCGATTAAGTTTTTGTAAAGCTCCAGGTATTACTCTAATTGTTTTCTGACCTCAAAGAGAGTTATGCATATAGAGGAATTGAAGGGAGAAGAGGTGGAAGGTGGAGAGGAAGGAAAAGTATATGTCGGAAATGTTATTATCGGCGGGGCAAGTTTTGTTGGGTCTGATGTGAAAAGGGCTCTGGTTGGAGCAGGGGCTCGCGCGCTCTTCTATCCCACTCTTCTTTATAATGTCGTAAGGAATAAGATTCAGGTCGAGTTTCGGTGGTGGGATAAGGTTGATGAGGTATAGTTTTGTATACTTTTATGAGTGGTTGCAAATTTTTTCTCGGTAAAGCATGAACTTTTATTGGTGGCTAGCCAGTGATAATTTTATTTATTCTAACCAGATTATTTCGTGGTCCTGTTTGATTGTGAATTTTTGCTTTTCTGATGTTCTTGGCAATTTCACCTTTATGGACTGGCCCGAATTTAGTATGTGGGATTGTGTTTATCAAGAGGGAAAAGTGCTCTAATGTTGTACATAATTTACCTTATTGATTTATCTGCCCAGTACTGCTGTGGTTTTACCCTCATGCATGTCATAACCGTATAACAATTCTTTGGATCACTTTATTCTGAATATGATGCTGTGATTGGTGCAGTGCTTCTTTGCATCTCCAATAACGGTGGCTTTGAGCCTTTGACTGCTATACCTAACTTCTGGTTTGGGATTCAATTCCTAATGCATTTAGGAGTTGATGCCTTAGTAAAAGGGAATATGTTTGGGTTTCAAAAGGGGAGGTGAATCTATTGTGCTTGCTAGGAAGTTAATTTTTTTAATCTTGACTGCAATCTTTAATCTTCATTCTTCTAATTTATGATTTAAAAAAGGGTCTGATTATTATTTTAGCACCTCTGCTGCATTTCATTTCAATGTAACTAATAACTGTGCTCCCTCTCCCCCGAAGAGAAATTGTGCGCTGGAATATACTGTAATGGTTGGATTTCTTATTTCTTTCTTTTTTATTTCTGAAGTATGGGACACTCGCAGTATTCCATTGATGAGAGAATGTTGGTTTCAATTTGTCGGTATCATCTGTAATGCACCATGTCTTTGTGGGGTTTACGTCGGCTTCTGGCTACTTCTTTTTCATCTTTTGGGGTTGGAAGGAGTGCTGTGATTTGGAAGAGTATTTTGTGTGAATTAGAAGTTTCAATACACAGTTCTTAGCTCACTGCAGATATGTAAATTTAGTTTTCAGATATATATGTTTTTTCGTAGGTTTGTCCTCACTCTTTTGTCTGGGAGGATACCTATTTCCTGGTTGCATGATGGTCTCATGTTCTTTTGGAAATTAAGCTTGTCCTTTATTCTGATGCACTTAATTTTTCAGTTCATATTATTAGGTGCTGTTCCATTCCCTATTGATGTTCCCCACTTGAAGGAGCTTGGTGTTCGAGGAGTCATCACATTGAATGAGTCATATGAGACTTTGGTGCCAACCACATTATATCATGTGAGTGTTCTGTATGTAGTTTTTTCTGCCGCTTATGATGCACATTTCACACTTCACATTGAATAGAAACACTACTTATTCAGCTGATTGATAGATTGGGGTCGTGTAGTTCTTGATGAATAACTGCGTTTCATTGGTGTAGTAGCATTTTGTAATGGAGAAAACTTAGGTACAATTTTTACGTCTTTTGCTACCAAGTTCTTGAATAAACATAGAAGAAGTGGAATTTTTTATAGCTTTGCCCTACATGATTGGGTCGTCTTAAAAAATTTCCGCGCATGTTATTTTTTTTTTTTTTTGGGGAGAACCTGATAGTAATCATCTAAGAAACTTATCTGAATCTAGTGCTTTTAATGATTTCAAATTTGATTTATTTTCAGCATGTTCCTTTGTGGTTTAATTCCTATTTAAATTTGGCAGGCTCATGGAATTGACCATCTTGTGATTCCTACGAGAGACTACTGTTTTGCACCTTCATTGCGTGACATATGCTCTGCTGTAGACTTCATTCATGGTAAGTGTGCAAATTGGTTTGACTATAATGACAATGAAATATTCAGTGGTCTATTTAAGTCTCTTATCCATATGGAAAAACTGAAACTGATTATATTTTAAATTATTTTGCTAATCATGCACAGAGTAGGTCAATTAATGGTTGTTGACTATCTCCTGCCTTGTATCTTCCCTATCATCCTGCGCTGTTTCTCTTCTCTATTAATACATTCTTTTTTAACCACCCATTGAATTTTTTTTTTGGGGGGGGGAAGAAAAGAAAAAAGTGAACTATACTTGTAAGTTTTGAGAAGTTGCCTGTAAACATCAGTCGTAGGCTTGTAAAGATTTTATTCATTGTTATTTATATTATGATGTTAAGACCTACTATTTTAAAATTTGTTTCAATTTGATTTCCTTTTGACAATTGTTCTCTTTATCAAGAAAATGCATTGTCTGGACGGGTTACATATGTCCACTGCAAAGCTGGGCGTGGTCGCAGCACAACTGTCGTTATCTGTTACCTGGTTGGTGCCACACCCTAAAGAGGGGAGAAAAGGGCAAAATTTTTTTTTTTTGAGGTTTGTATTGTGATCTATTGGCAGTTTTCACATATTTTAGCTTTTTCTGTGCAGGTGCATCACAAGCTGATGACGCCTGATGTTGCATATGATTACATAAAGTCGATTCGCCCAAGGGTTCTTCTAGCTTCCTCTCAGTGGCAAGTAAGTGTGAAACTTCTTTTTAGTTGTTATAACTTATTATTTGTTTACCAGTTGTTTTGTGTGCACTCGTGGCGCATGGTAAAAGGACTCTAGCTCCAATCTTTGTGTTTCAAGGATACTGTCGATCACCAAAAAATATGAAATGGATCCATCTTGTTAACCAGAAAATTCCATGTGAATTGTGTTGGGAATTCATTATAGTAATGGTTATTTATTTAAATTTTTCATATAATTTTATTGTTGAAATTTCAGGCTGTTCAGGAATACTACCACCTTAGGGTTAGGAAAGCTGTTGCCTATGCTCCCTCAGCCAACCTAATAGTGAAAGCATCTGACGCAGCAGCAGCAGCTTCACGAAACCTTGTAACATTTGATGATGGTTCTGTGGTTGTGGTAACGGAGTCGGATCTTGAAGGTTACGACCCCAATATTCATTCGAGTACTGTGGGAAGTGAGATATGGGCAGATTTGAGTGTGGTTTACCGTGTGCGGGTTGCTGGACAGGCAGCATTGGCAAGAATATCTTGCCTCTGGCTGAGATATGGTACGCACCAGAAGGTTTCTACAGAGAAACTGACCAGCACCAATCACTTGGGAGGCATTAGTGTTGATATCCATGTCTACTGAAGAGAAGAAAAAGGAAGGGGGGATCAAATTGTTAAAACTTTTTTATGTTCTGCCCAATAATAATTCATGTTCGGCGGGGCTGAATCTGAAACTTATAATTCCCCTTGTATCTATTCGGTTGTTTGCTGTCTTGAATCGAAATGATGAGCCATAAAGGTCAATCCGTGTGCTTTTGAGTGTAATTGTGCTATGTTTTTATATATTGGGTCAGTCACAGCAATTCCTACAATGTAGAACATACCCTTGTTTGTATGTCGAACCACTCCCCCATAATTACCAGCCTTCATTCTTCTCCCTCCCCTCTTATTGTTCCAACACAACCATCATGTGTCTTCACTTGAGTGAGTCTGACATGATAGTTTGAGTGGGAGTTTATTCGAGGAAAGATCAGATTAACACTAGTGCAAAAGATTTGAATTAGTGTAAAAGTAATTAATAAGCTTCAAGTCTAAGATGTATAATCAATGGTTATAACAATCGGTGTCAGTACATCTTGTAATTTTTCCCAACGATGTACTTGACCTTGTCTTCATAATCAAGTATGCCCCGGAGACTTTTAAACCATGGACTCCTCTCCCATTCGGCCAAGCAGTTCGCTAAGGGAAGACGATGATCCATTCAGTAACGCATCAGCTGACGGTTCCTCCTTCAATTGACCAATAACTTTCTCCTTCGTTTTGCTTTCAACAACTCTTGTTTTGACTCCGAGCTTCCTGGAGATAATGGCCTTTGGGTTTCCATATTTGTTTGATGCCAGCTCTTTCAAATAAGGCACTACATATGTCTCCATATCTCTATCTGAAATTCCCAAATGACTTCCCCCAACACTAATGAACTTAACCTTACCAGCTTCATCGAGGGTTCTTAAACCAATCCAGTCCTCACTATAAAGTTTTGTCTGCAAATCAAACCAGGGGGAGGACCAGAAACACAACTAAGTTTAAGCATAACATGAAATCTCGGACCACAGTAAACATAATTTTCGGATTATGACATGTGAATATTGAATTCAGAATCCTACCTGTTGGGGAGGTAAAACTGGCTTGAAGAAACCATCGGGATAATATCCAAACCAGGAAGTTTCCTTGGGTATTAATACAGTGTCATTCTCAAACTGTTCAGTGTATAAAACAAAAAGTCAATTCTCAATATTCGTAGTATATCAAAGAAAACTACCTCATAGGACCAACTTACCATGATAAGCACCAAGTTCTCCAAGCTACTGAATCTTTCCTTGTAACTGGAATTCCTCTTTCCCGGGAGTTCATTGTTAAGCACAGGAAGAAACCTACATTTCTCGAAGTAACCAGGGATTGCCTGCAAAGAAATTTGGGCTTAGCAGTTCACCCCATGGAGGAAAAAAATATTTTGATTTGGAAAATACGAGAAAATAACTAAAATGAAGCGGCTTTTCATGTCAGAGTGTCCGAGGTTTCTTGAACACACCGGTTGGAAAAATAAGTCACTACGCAAAATGTCTTTTGAAGCCTCCAACATAAGAGTAATACTTACATTTGGTAATTTAAGATAACCGCTAGGAGCCAAGTGTTCCTGCAAGTTTGAGTTAGGTATGTGAGAAATAGAAGAATGTGAACAAAAATGAATGCTAACATGATAGAATAAATAAACAAACTCTATAAGAAGAGCTAGTATGTTTCGAAAGAAAAGAAGGGCAACTTTGTGAAGTTAAAGATAAAGTAAAGATGAATACTTGAATGTAGTCACTGTAAATCTCTGACTTGATTAGGTTGTCTGCAATGATGCATAGGACACCACCTGACTGTGGAAGCCAAACAGCATTCAAAGTCACAAATGCCGATGAACAAAAGAAAAAAAAAATTGGTAGGGTTCTGATTATATTCTAGTGCACTATAATGGAATTAGAATAGCGTGATAAGGCCGGAAAGCCATAATGATACTCACACCACATAAAGGAACTGAGGCGGTACCAGCATGAGGGCCTGCCAAAGAGATAAAATTCTTGACCTGTTTCAACAATCAAAAGGGAAAAACAAATCATTAATAAGATAACAAATTTAAGGAGAAAACCAATTTTTTTCCATTAAAAATTCATTCCACACGTATTTCAGGTAATGAGTCAGTGCCTCCAAGTAAAGAAAAAATTACTAATCTTTCAGTGCCAAATATACCATCATTCCCTAGCATATATCACATATTTTTAGCAATATATAATTGTATATGCATAACTAAGATATCTGTTGTAACATAGATTGAGCATTGGGTTAAAATTTAAACTACAGTAATGGCACTTATGAAGTTAATAGGTTCTTACTGGAGGACCCCCTTCACAAAATTCTACAACACCTCGGCCAATTAAATTACCCTGTTGAACAAAAAAGTAGTTCAGGAATGAAACCCAAAGATAAAGGTTGAAACTTTGAAAACCAAAATTTGTGAGAATTGACCAACTGCATGATACATGTGAACCATGTTTAATTTCTTTGAAACATCACAAACAAGTAGATGAGTTAAATGACATTTACATCAAAACTTGTTGAAAAACATTGATTAACAAATTGATAAGCCACAGGGGAAAACAAGTGAAGATAAATCATCTTTCCCCAATTTGTCAAGGGGCTTAGCTGATGCAAATGTCCTTTAGAAACCACAGTAGGTATCTCTCCATACAGATTGAGTCTCGTAGAGTACCAATAAAGACAAAAGGTTTGGGTTGCGAAGTAATGTGATCAAGTGTAGTAATTTAACATGTCCCAGTATTATTCAATAAAGCAACTACATGAACATGAAACCAACATGGAAGCATTTTGCAATAAAAAAAGAAAAGCAAAAAATAAAATAGGGAAATCCCAATCCTCATATTTTACCTGGGAGAGCCCAACAATGTTGTATCCTTCACGCAATTCTTTCATTTCCTTAACCTATACATTGTGGGGGGAAAAAGTAGTCAAAAGGCAAGATTAACTGGAAAAGCCAGGCTAGATCCATTACCACAATGGCCCATGATTTTTATCACCTTCTGGCAAACAATCTCTGCCTGCAGACAGGTAAAAATATTCCAATTACAAATAGAAATAGTCAAAACTAGCAGAACCTTTGATATAGAATGCCCTTTTTTATTTTATTTTTTTAATGATATATTACCTGTACCTGCATGGGCTTAAACCATGAATCCCACGTTCCATTGCCTACCTCTCTGGAGCAATATCAGGCAACCTCATTAAGCATGTTGAAAATATAACCTATTCGTTCTCTGAGTTCAAAATCTTGGGGGAAAGGGGGATCACGAGAGTGACACTAATACTAGATGAGGCTTGGGAATAAAACAGTGTCAGTTCCTCCATACTGTGAGGAAATTAATAGAAAAGTTATGGAAACATTACATGCAATGTCCTTCAACACCAGAGAAGTTGGTTAATTTCTCAGTGAATTGCGAAACTCCATGGCTGGAGCACTCATCTCCAATGCCTGCCGTTAATTGTAAAAAAAAGATCATTCTCATACGAATCTAGAAGAAACAGAATAAAAGCATAACGCGGTAGTTCACATAGAGGTCCAGAAAGTCCAAGATAGGAGTAGGAGGAAATTATGGATTGGCGCCCCGTTGGTCGGGGAAAATAGTCTAAAGTCTAAATGCACCCAATGTCACTTTTTTCAACAGACAGGTAGTTATCACATCAACATGTTAAAAGAAGAGAATTTAGATCCATTGATAATCAAGAATCTTCCTCAAGAAACCTAACAAGAGTTACATACAATCATCAAGCAGGCACCCATCCAACGTTCATGATGTCAAAAAAAGATAACAATAATATGCATATACCCAGAAAGAAAACCAATGAATAGTTAAAAAGTTAGAGAAACAGATTGAAAATAGAGAAAAAAGAATCCAATTTTTTATATAAAAACAAATAGGAAAGAGAACATGAAACAAGAGTGGATACAAATACCTACCGTGGAGTAGTATAAAGGGTATTGAATGTGAAAGTGGGATGAAGGGGAAGGCCACGGAGAAGACGAAGAGGAGGGACAGTGAAGGAAGAGTCATCATTTGATAGTTTGTAGAGATGAAGAATTTGAACCAAGTGGATATTTGAAAGTGTGTCCTGGAACTTATGGAGGTGATACGCATTTATATGGGAGGGTGGCTCGAATAATTATGGTGAACAGAACCAGTGAACACGGAGTGCGGAATCAGATGCACCATTTTTCACTAAAGAAAAAAATTTATGTACACTTATTTATATTTTTACTGTTAAAGTTTTTAATCACTTTTAATCAAAATACAATGATATACTATTCTCTTATAATAATATAATAAATATATAATTTTTATAAATAATTATAATTTTTAATTAAATTATATGTCTATCGTATTATTATTAAAAAATTATATTTTTATTATAAAATATGATATTAAAAATATAATGAAATATACATAGTTTTTCTATTATTGGAGAATCGACTGCTGCGTGTCTTTCTTTTTTTAATTTTTATCTTTCCTTATTTTCATATAATTTATTTATTTATACAATATTCAATTATTACATTTTTAATATTTTATAATAACAAAATAATAAGTATACTAATGAAATAAAATTTAGGTGTGAGAAAGTATCACAGTGTCAGTGTGAAACAACTCGCACAATTTTCTTCCGCCTTTTTGTCCGAGTATAGGCTTCCACTCCTCTTTAATTCGTTTCATTTTGGACAGCGCAATAGCATTTAAGAGGGTGTGGGCTCCCCTTATTTTTCCTTCTCAATAATTTATTATTAATAAAAATATAGCAAAATTAGACTTTTAGATTTGCTTATTTAAATTTTATGTCAAGAAACAAAACAAGAGCTGAGAATTTATTTCACAAATTACTTCTTTTTTTAAATGATATCTAAAATACTTCACTTCAGTATATTGATACTCTGAATCTATTTTTTTTTATTATTATTTCAGTTCAATCAGCCAAATAATTTATTAGAGGAGAAATTTAATAAATTGGTCTGTCTTAATTTTTAATTCAGAGATAATAATGAAAATAGGTTAATGATTATTTAGTAAAATAGAGAATGTTAATTTGTACAGAGTACAGACTCGGGAACTTTGAAATATGGACTCGCAAATATCTTAATTTCAACGCTTGCGTCTGAAAACGCTTGGTTCTGTCCTGTGAATAATAATTGTTGCTTTGCTCATCATAATAACAGTCCATTATGCATTTATGCGTACTACAAATCTTCCAACTTCTCCAATAAATGCCCTTCATTCTCACCCCATTTCCTCGTCGTCGCTGTCCGATGAATCTTTACGATTATCACTGCTACTGAAAAAATACACAAGAGGCCCATGCTTACAACTGCACACACATTGAAACTTAGTTAGATGAACACCAATTACCCATAGCCATAATACTCCTCAACAGTAATTATGAAAGATATATTAACTTCTAAATTACGAAGCTAAATGGGTGGGTCCAACTAAATTCCTGAAAAAAACATGAGTGGGAAATATGTTGAGTTAATAAACCTATATGACGTGCCGCGTGCGAATCTCTTGTCTGCTCTGGGGTTTTGGTGTCTTCAGATTCGGGCAAGTCCCAGGTTAATCCAAGACCAAGAGTGTTGCCTGGGAGATAAGGATTGTATTCAAAAGAAATTGCAGCAGTTTTGACAGCCTTACATGAACTGGGCACAGACAATGAAGGGTCAACTGTGTAAACATGATAATCGGGCCCACTTAAACATGGAACCTCCATAAAACGATGTGAAACACTAGTGGAGCAATTAAGGTAGGTGTAGTTTTTTAGAACATAATAGTAGTGGAATGGAGTAAGGGATAGATTAAGGTGCAGAAAGACTTGATGGGCACAATTTTTGGGGTCAACAAGATCAATTTTTTTGAGGTTATAATCAATTGACTTGACTACCAAATTTCCATACGAGGGAAAATGAATAATTGTGAGGTTGTCTTTGCAAAGCAGCTCAAAATAACTGGGTGTCTGGTACTGAGGGTGCTGAACTTTCATCTGAAAAGGATAACGGATACTAGGACCACCGTCACTGCACTTAGTTGCAGGGCAATTTGCATTCAGCACCTTAATGGAGCTTTGGAATATGGAAATCCAGAGAAGAATAAGGAAGCTTATGAATGCATCCATCACTTGAGAATGCAAAAAAGACGCAAGATCAGGACTCGGAGCAATAGAATATGTGAATCACTCTTCTTTCAAGTTGCTTTTATGGTGGGGTGGAGGAGAAATGACTGAAAGTAAACATGTTACGTCTTGTCTTTTGCAAAGCAGCTTCTACAGGCGCCTAGAAGCACTTTACGTAAAGACTTTGGTTTCTTGCATGCTTTAACAAAAGCCTAGAGCTTTAGACTTTTCGACGGCGGATGGTGGAAGTCTAAACTGCAGTTTCACCTATACAGAGCCTTTATTCCATGTAAAAAATAACATAGTTCTAATTAAAATATATATAGTCAGAATCCAACTATAGTGAAATTCCATCATTGATCTTCATTAAGTCATGATAAATGATATCTCGCTCGTTTCCATTTCGCTCAAATTTTTATAATCGTCTTGAAAATTTACATGAACTTGTGGTTTAAGGAGGTAACTTGACAAGTCATTCGTAGTAACCAACAAAAAAGTGGTCACATTGGCCAAAGGAGTCACTTCTACCCACAGATAAAGAAGTACAGTACAGACGTATTGAAAAGTACAAAAATATACAAGAGAGTATCTTAATAGGACTAAAAATAACAAAACATTCCTTTGTCGGTATCAAATATACAAACTACAGAGACTTGTTCAACTCTGAATACAATGCTAGACATGAAAGAAAGAACAAAGAATGATAAACAAATGAGGATCATAAGAGTTCCCGTGCCAGGCGCACAGGTTTTTCCTTTAGAAAGGCCACTTCACCTACATTGGGTGCACTTAGCAGATTTTGATCAGCGTCCTCATCTTCACTGTCCACAGATGAAGACAGCCCACCAGAGTCTGATCCCTCATCATCTACAATGGCACACAATAAGATCCCTCAGGGAACATTAATGTCAAAATGGAGAATAAAGGCAAAATAAACTCCATTATTCTAAGGTCCAGAGGGTTATGCCTCATAAACCCAAAATTGATCTATTGCTATTATAACAAAAGGTAACCAAAATTTTATTTCCAAAAATCAAACTTGAGATCTCTCTGATATGCAAGTAGTTCAATAATTAACCAAGGTGTTTTGATGTCAAACACGTGGACTCTGGTCTAAAAAAATATGTTAGAATATCTCATAATGTCCAAAGGGGCAAAAGAAAGCAAGCTCCAACTTCTCTCCTTTTTTTCTTTCACCGCAAAATGTACTTTTCCTTTTTAGATTTTCTTCTGCTTTTTCCTCAATAGGTATTAAAATGCACAAATATATAGAAAGCATGATAAATATATCACCAATACATAATGAAAAATTATACAAGAATGTTGAATATCTTACCAGAATATGCAAAACGTTCTGGAATATGTCCAACTGCAGCAACTTGAAGGCTTTCTGGCAGTAGACAATTGCAAAAAGAACCTGAAACTTTGAATAATATATGATCAGATGAAAACAAAACAAGAATGTGGGGTCACCAGATTCTCAAAACACAGTGGAATCCACAGTAATCTCAAACTTTTATTTGGTGTAGACACAGCAGCATCTAATTCAAAATATAAACGAGGGGTAGAATGGAAGGCAGCAACATATCTATATTATGTATTACATATGCATGTTAACTTCATAGCATACACCGTACACAAAGATGAAAAGGCAAATTAAAAGCAGAGAGATTCCTCACCTACACGAGCCAGCCGATTTACCCAGGCAGGTATAGGCTTTCCAGTTAGTTGTTGGCAGACTTCATCTGTAAAATGGTTGCAATTCTTGGCAATCAGATGGTAAGTGTCTCCATGATATTTACTGGCAAGGCTTTCGATAAAAGAACGGAATTCTGAATTAGACATATCAGTGGTACCCAAGAACACAGATCGCCTGAAGATGAAGCCAGGGCAACTTCTAGGTTCCACCTCAAAGACACCACTTGTAGGGTACTCATGAGCTCCAAAGCCATATTCCATACCATGCACTGTCCATAAACAAGATAAGCTATATCTTGGGGCAAGACTGTATTAAAACAATGAAGCAGTGTATGCAAGCTCCTAGCCGATGATTTGTTCAGGGGGCATAATTTAGTATCTTCATAGTATGGCTTTTTTTGTTCTTTACTTATTTACATCGGCTCCTTGTGCATGATCCAAACTTGTTCCAACAAAGAGAAGTTGTCCAGACTCCAGAACTAAATGTTAGAATTATAAGGTCATAAAATACTAGCTTAAGTGAAACATCCCCTTTGTTACATTAACACAATCATTAAATGATCATCCAAGTTTGACCTACTAATGATATTTTGAGAAAGCCCTCAGTGTCTGATATATCCTTTGGCTAAGCCCACACTTTTTTCCCCTCTTCTGGCCATATGGTTAAGCCTTCACTAACAACTTGACAATGAAACAGATAAATGTCAACCTAAAGGTCAACATAGAAAGCAGTAAATTCCTCCAGCCCCAATAGTATAATGCAAAGATCAATAAATCAATTCTTTATTTGAAAAACTAAAGAAACCCCAACAGCCCACAGAATCCACTCAATTTGCTGCACCTGAATCATGAGTTGCACAAGGGGAAACAGTGGCAAAGAAGGAAATAAGTCCATCAAGCTCATGAAAATTAATAAACCAGATAAGGTCCAGCCTTTCCCACCAATCTTTGCCAACATGGGCACTAATGGACAAGAAACGAAGACCACTATGCAATGATGTAATTTCCAGTGTGTCAGTAATAGACAAGAAAATGAAGATCTATGTGGTAATTCAATTCAGAAATTGGCAGTAATAATAATAATAATAATAATAATGAAAGACTTGAAAATTAAGGAATTAAAGATGAAAATGAAAAGCCCCAGCCAGTTAGGTTATGACACTGTGTATGAAATTTCAATGGCATTCACTAGCATATGAGACCAGAGAGACAGGATGTTACTAGAGAATATAAATTACCAGAGATAATATTTAGATGTAGCAAATTAGTTGAAACTATATAAAATGACCTTAGCATTGTCTTTACATATTTTTAAAGGACAGTTATATCGAGTTAGAGTAAGAAATGACATTATTTTATCATTAATATTTCAGCTTTAAATGGCAGCATGATCATGATGACTAAATGAAGAAACCATGAAGCATGTTTCAACTGCAAATCTCCACCTCAGATTCAAGAGATGGTACCAATTACCCCATGGAGAAACCACAACTCTCTCCAGTGACCAAACTTAAATATCTTTGTAAAGATTTAGAACATGATAGCAAATCAAATTAAAACCTCATAGGATAACCATTTGAAGCATGATTTCCTATTTTCCCCGCTATCCAGTATTCTCTTCTGCATATTACTTTCAAAACTTGATTATAGAATAATGCAACAAACCACAAGATTGCTCTTCTCTTTGATGATATGTTTTCATCACAACTACTTTTTATCCAATATGTAAATATTGGTTTCTCTTTTCCTTGTCACTTCAATACTCAAAATTGAACATAATATCATTTACTAATGCTATAAGTGTAAATTAATTCTCTTATAACCAAACTAATATTCAAGATAGTATAAGAATTTCCAACGACAAACGCAAAGAAAATAAAGGGCAGAAATTGCAAAATTTTAAAATTTGCAGCAGAGGAAGTATGAGGATTATACAGCCAGCCGATATTATTAAAAACTCGTACCTTCTATTCCCGAATGAAAGATCCCAAGTCCAAGCATGTAAAAATAATTGTTCATAGGCGTAAGATCATATACATTGAGATACACCATAGCACTATTATTTTTCCCACCATCCTGCTCTCTTTCTGAGTTCGAGCTCAACGGGAACAACCCCATTGTGTGAAATTTCTTCCTTTCGTTCTCCAAAACTTTGCGATGATAACTCCGAAATCACAAGCCCATCTTGTTTGCGAAGAAATGCCTAAAAAAACATCAATATAAATACGTTGGCGAATCAGCTCCGATTTTCAAACATATAGATACCATGAAAGGGGGAAAAATCAAAGCTTTTATACGGTTGGTACAAAAACAGAAAAGGATAAAAGCAGAAAAAGTAAAGGGGCAAAAAACATTTGAAATCGCCGGCTTTATTTTGGGGTTGATTTGAAGAAAGCGAACCAGAATTAAGAAAGATCAGGATAGGTTCAAAGCTTCTCTGGTTTTATTTTATTTTAATTTTTCCCTAAAATTCTCTGATGGAAATGAGTAAACTTAAGCAATGTGGAGTTTCAGATTTAAAAAGTTGGTAGAAAGATGGATAGCAACGGAAGCCCCAGAAAACCAAAATGAAGAGTGGGATCAAACATTAAGCAGTCAAATTAGGCAAAAGGATCCGCGAAAGAGAGAGGAAGTCACGGGGAGGCAGTGCTTGAAAATTCAAAAACAAATTGGGTAAATTTCGAAATAGAATGAGAGGTACCCCGCCCAGAAGCTAAAATCAGAGAGATTATGGGTTTGCGGCACTGGCCGCCATCATTCTTGAAATGCCAACTACATTTGTGAAACGTGAAGGGGGAAGTATCATTACTCTTTCCTTCATTATTACAAAATCATTTTTTTAAAGCATTTTAATTTATCCAAGATAGTTTATTTGCGGGGGTTTATTAGTGACTTAGTCCAAATAAATAGACTCTAATAATGTTTTATTTTGTCTTAATAATCCATCTCATTCCCTTATAATTATTGTTGTCACGGATTAGCCGTTTTATATACGTATATTTAAGTAAACATATCATATACTTTAAGATTAATAAATTTCTATATTTATTCATAATCAATGTGTTTTATTTATTTTTGATAGATCATGTAAAATTTTTGAAAGATATGTTATTTCAGGAAATGCTATATGTGGGACTCCCTCTCTTGTATTTGTTCCACCAAAAGCAACAAAATGATGGAGTTGAGTCATTTCACAAGCTGGGCTGCAAAATTGATAAGGCAAAAGAGTGTAAATTAGGTGTACACATGGATTGGCCATCATAACTCATTAATGAAAGCTCATATGGGAGGTACAAGTAGTTTAAATATTCACCAAGTTGGTCCATCCAAATTGAATGGAGTCGAAAATAATTTAAGCTTGTTTTTTGGGTTTTGTTATGGACCCCTTAAACTGATTTGACTCCTAAATTCACCAGCAATAGGACCATGACGCTATTTGTTTTGAGAGGCTGCACAAGATGCTCATTTGCAATTACAAACGTATAGTTGTGAGTTACGAGTAAAGTACTGTGTTTCAATTCCACCACGACCACTCTCTTGTTCTGTTCTTTTTCTTCTTCTCTAATTCTTTTTCTGCTCATATGAGAAAGTTTGTTTTGGCAATACTCATCGTTCGAACCCATCAGATGGAGCTATGTGAGCTTTTGGATTTCTCCAGTGATTCTCACCTTATGTTGATTTCAAAGACACAAGATTTTAACTCTAGCTCTAACATGTTTAAATCTGCTGACACCTTGATTTGGTTCCATGAATCCTAGGCTTGAGGCCAATTAAACACACAATAATTTCATAGAATTTCGCGCATTCCCTATAAAGAATTCCTCCTTCTCTTCTTACAGGTTGATTTGCTTTATCAGGTAAGACTATACTTTCTGCTGAAAAAGGAATCAAGAGTCCTTTTACTAACCACAATATGTACAGTACACAGAACCTGTCAGCTACTTCATCTGACTAGAATAAAATCCTGGCAGGATGAGAAGAGTCTGAGGATAAGGCAACGATTCCTATGTATTGAGAATATAATTGCAATTTTATATTAATATAAACAAAACAAATATATCAATTTTATATTTTTATTATTAAGTTCTCAAGTTAAAATATAACAAATATATAATTTTTTAATTATGATATAACAGGTATATAATTTTTATAAATAATTATATAATTTTTTAATTAAATTATATATATTATATTTTTATTAAAGAACCATACACTTATTATGTTTTAATAAAAGAATATGATAAAAAAGATATAAGAAACTATACGTCAACTTAGGCCATATAAAAATGGACAAGTGTGGTATAAGGCCAGGTTTGAACTAGTTACCCATATATAGGAAGCAAGAGGTTTAATTGTCTATACAGCTGACATCTTGTTGGGTTTCCATGACATTGTAATACAAGGAAGATGAGTTTCCATCAAACTTAGAAACCATGTGATGAGGTGATAGTCCACAATAACGCCTCCCCATACGAGCAATGCATATATCTATTATCCTCTTGAACATTGAATCTTCTTGGATAAGTGGTTGCTCTACAAACTCAACTAGCGGCATCCACTGCGCCGCCACACTTATTTCAATCATTTTGTTCAGATTTCTAAGCAAACAAAAGTTTATATATGGGTGTGTGTATCTAACCTTAGCAGCTCGAATTTCAATATCATCAGCAATGATGTTAGTTGAGACGGGTCTTAGCATGCAGACGAAGAACAAATCCGACTTCTCGAATGCCACGTTATGTGCATGTCTGCAACTCATGTTCATATTCCTTAGATCTTTAGGGTTAAGAAAAAATACATGGAAAGTGAAAAGGGCTACAATATTAGAATTAAAATATAATCTTATGCTGTATTCTTTATTAGCAATGTCATGATTTGTACAGAAGAAACAGGCCCTATGGCTACTGCGGAAACCTTTCAAGTCTTTTCAATTTATATCACATCATAATTAGATAATGAAAAATTATGTGAATAAAATCTGTGATATTCAAACGGAGTCAGCAATTAATATATCAGCTTTCTCAATTATATGGTTCAGTTCTAACCTGAATGCTATGACTTCAACAAACTCAGTATCAATCTGCAACGTAAGGCAGCAAGTATTAAAAGAAAGCCCCCTGACCAAACCCAATTATATCATATCATACAACCTCATGAATAATAAATTCAATATAATGGGAATAGTTCATATCACTTGATTCTGACCCCGGTTTCTTCCTTCACTTCTCTTACGGCTCCCGTATATATCTCCTCCGCCTGGCAAAAATTCAGGCAAGCAATCTTAATTGAAGTTGGAATTAGGAATATAAAAACAAAAATGTAAACACAGCTTGACAGTTGACGCCATCTTTATGTTTGGGTTTCTATTCTTTTCCAGAACATATAAGAAAATTAGGTGAATCTACAGAAGCAAATACCTCAAGAATAAATCCAGTTGGAATCTTCCAAAAGCCCAGAGTTGCAGAAGAACAATGTTTCTCTTGCACTACAAGTACCTATACAAATTCACAATAGGAAATTACTGTCAAACACAAAGCTTGCCTTCCATAATCAAAATAGCCAAGAACTGCTTTGAGATTGCTGATAAGGCTTCCCGGTTATAAAAAATGTCGAACATTGAGTAATTTGAAAAGGTTCCTCGCAAACTTTCGTATTTTGTTTACTTTGTAATTGAATAGAAGCAAGCATACCTCATTGTTGTCATTGACGACAAATCCCCCAACTCCTACTTGATGGGATGCATTAGCTGGAAGCATGCAAGGTCCTTCAGGAATCCAGTATGTTAACATCAAATATCCTGGCTCTGCATGGTGGTAGTGAAAGCCTTCCTGAGACCAAAATGAGTTACCCCATAGGTTTAACAATAGTTGGTTGAGTAAAACCGATAGGCAGAGCTAGATATAGGCAGATCAACGGGTGATTGTACAGGTCTTTTCGTGTGTGTCTGTTTGAGTTATTCTGGGATCTTTGTACATAACGCACATGACACATACTAAGATTTTTCATATAAATTTGTTAATCATATTACATGCAAGAGTTAACTAAATTACCTTCACAGCGATGGGAACAAGGTCACATTGTTCTAAGGGCAACTTAAGCCAAATTCCCTTCTTTCCCTGTGATTATCAGATAGCTATATGTAAGGTTTCGTTGAAGATGATGGCTTCATGAGGAAACAAATGCAGACACATAAAATAAAATGGAAAACAGGCATGTCTTCTGATTTCTGTAGCAGGTTATATCACGGATGCTCTCGTATCCCACATGATACATGTGCTGATCTAACAGCCGAGACAATAAAATAATAATTTAAAGGAAATGAGAATCAGACACTTCTAGAATATGGTTCCGTTGAGTTAAGTGTTAATACATGTCTTCCCAAGTAAATACTTAAACTTGTTTACTGCTTATGTACACATAATTCGAAAATATCGGAGATTGGGTACAGGGTTTACCATTTTTTTCCAATGAGAAAGAGAGAGACGCAAAATAGGTGCAAAGGCAGATGGGTCGTGTGGCAACTTGTCTGGATTAACGACAACTCCCCCGTACTGGTCATCCAAAGCATCAAGTATTCTTATATTTCTGAAATAAAGATTCGAAGTTTGCCCATTTAAATTTGTTCCATTTATATCATGGGAACTGGTTTTTGCTGCAACATTATCCGCCAAATATTTATGATCTGAAGTACCCGACCACTGAGCCCTCAGAATCAACCCTGTAATTCAAGACGAGACGCCAAAATAAATCTTCAAAAACACAACTTTCTCCCTATTCTTAGTGAAATGCCAGTATTGGATTTGTTCTAACGAAACTGACCATGGCTTATAATTTATCAGCAGCAAGTTAACAAATCATATATGAGATTTCAATTTAAGGGGCAAAAGGCTTAGACTTTCTGATGCACGAAAGATATCAAGCATGCTTGGTTTCATCCACAGGGAAAAGGAAAATGCAACAAAAAAGCGAAATGCCTTTGAGAAATCAGTGCTATTTTCTTTTACCTCTGCGACACTTGAACTGTGTTGAGAATGGAAGACTAACTTGACGCCTGAAATTGGAGAGCGGAGTGGAGTAAGTTGTTCCCACAGGTGCAATCTCAGATGTGGACATAGATATGGAATCAAAGAATTTCAGCCCCATCTATGTCAAACTCAAAACCCAAATTTCACCTAGGACCACACACCTGTAGCCACGAATCAATAAAAACTCGAGTATTGATTTTTTTGGAGTTGAATATATATGAGAATCTTCACTAAAATCTAGACTCCCATAGCAGATATCGCTCTATGACTAAAGGGCTACCATGGGATTCATCGTCATTCGGAGTGTACTAAAGCTCTCATGATTTTGGGTAGGAAGCTTGATATTTGATGGGACAGACAATGGGAGAAGCCAGTAAATCCTAGTATTAGCTCCCTGCTTATCCAGGAGATTAATATTTACGCATTCTGCGACCCTTAAACTGGTGGTGCATAGTGGGTGATGAGTGTGCGCGCGCGCGTGATTGGGACAAAATGAAAAGCAGAACAAAAATCTCTATCTCTAGCCCGATTCAATATTCATAGATAAATGGACAAAATAAAAAGGAGGGAAGTGGCACGAACTCAAGTACGTGGCCAAGAAAGTGCGGAGGCCAGCCCCACCAGGGGTGTACATTGGCTCGGTTGGTCCTAGGGGCCCGCCTTAGCCTGATCTAATTGAGTTGGATTGGGTCGGGCTAAAAATATAAATGGGCATAACTTTAAACAAGACTGTTTCGGGCCGGGCCGGGCTACGGGCGAAGGTATGTTCCGCCCAACTCGCTATAATAGTTACTTCTTTTTTTTTAGTTATTAATATCTTGTCATCTTATTTTTTTATTTCATTTAATTATCTCTGTATATTGCAATTTTTATTATTTATTCAAATATTCTTTACTTCTTAATTATTTTTATCATTGATGTGAATCCTTACTGATATTTTTTTTGTTAAATAATGAAAAAATATATATTTACCTAAGACTAATTATGTTAGTATATCTTATATTTTATTTGATAATACTAGATTATTTTTTTATCACTGATACAAATATAAGAGTTCTAAAAGTCCATTATTTTGAAATATATGCCTATAAGTTTGTGTAAAAATATTTTTATATTGCAAGTATCAATTCATTAAAAAAAATTAATTTGGGTGGCCCTAACCCGCCCTATCCCAACATAAATAAGACTTATTAGAGTTGAATAAGGCCACAGGTATAAAAATAAGTTTCATGTCTTAATTGGGTTAGGTATCAGATATACTAGATGTTCAGTTTGGTTTTATCCATGTACAGCCCTACTTATTCGGGCCGCCCCGGGCCGCCCTAAAATTGGGCTTCTCCGGGCCGGGCAGGGCCACGGGCATAAAAATACACCCAAGACCCTAATCGGGCCGGGTCAGGGCGAGGGCTCCGGGCCAAGTATCGCTCTGACCCGGCCCTGCCCATATACACCCCTAAGCTCCACGCCTTCCAAAGAGTGTTTAATATCGAACGAGAAAGTAATTCCCGAGGGAAATCGCAATTCTCAAAATTTTAGTAGGGGTTATGTCATACATAAAATTATGCAACGAGAAAGGGAATAAAAAATAAATAATAAATGATATTTGTATACTTTTTAAAAAATAATAAATAATAATATATAATAAATATTGTATATCTTATTTTTTACACAATAAAAGAAGAATCTATTTCTTTTTATATATCAAACAGAATAAAATAGATGTCTATTTATAAGTTATATAAATAAGAAATTCAATTCCATTAAAATAAGAATTAAATAATAATTTTAAACACTCAAACAATCAAAAATTCCTTAACTGAGCATTACTAATTAATTGTAAATTATTTTATTTAGTTAAATATAAATTTATATAATCTCTAAACTCAATATTAGATAATAAAATAAAAAAATTATATGAAATTTTTTATCTCTTTATTATTAAGTTTTTAATTAAGATATAACAAATATATAATTTTTTTTAATCATAACATGATAGATATATGATTTAATTAAAAATAACATAATAGATATATAATTTTTAATTAAATCATATATCTATCATGTTATTATTAAAAAATTATATATTTATTATATTTTAATTTAATAATTTAATAATAAAAATATAATAAATAAATAAATCCTCAATCTTCATGATGGTGGAATCAAAATATGATGGTGTGGCGGGCGTAGCTGACGAAGATGTAGAAAGGCCTACTCAGCGAGCAATTTTGCATAAAAACATAACATAATTGGAACGAGCAACGGCATGCCCTATAAAAAAAAAATAAGTTTTTGACAGTTAGTGTCGTTGTGTAGTGTAGCGCATAAAATATAAGTCACCGATAAGGAATAGGATTGAATTTCGTCATTTATCTATAGAATGTAAGCTTGTGCTTAAGTTTGCGTTTGCGTAGCCCCAACCTCACTTATTAACAACTGTCACCAAATGATTCCAATAATAAATAACTGCAATAAATAACCAACAAGTTCTTTTTTTTTTTTATCAGGAAAAAAAACCCAACAAGTTCTATCAGGACAAGCATTCCATTATATTTCGGTGAATGGCACGTGGAGGTAAGGCGCGTGGTGGAAACATGGCAGGATTTGGGAGTTTTAAACTTTAAATTAATTAAGGCAGAAATTGCGTGGACAGCGTAACCATCATCCACACGTGAATTTCGCCTTCCCACAAATATCTTTGTCCATTAACAGTAACACCAGTGCAAATTGAAATTCCTCTTATTTTTCTTTCTATAGTGGCGAACGACACTCAATGTCCTCTTCTTCTGATATTTTTCAAATATTTCTCCCATTATCAACAAATAATTCTCCTCCTTTATCGCGGCGAGGAGATTTTGTGAAATCCAGTTGTCATGATGGAAAACACTTTGGATTCCATAAAGAATATCTCTTATTTTTGTCTTCTAAATTAATGTAAATTTTGATCTTAAGTTCTTTATGCTTTAAACCAAATATTGGAATCTTTGTGGCTGCCAATTGAAGCTCGTGGGTTTCACGTGCTGGTAATGGGTGACGCCTTCCCAATTGAGATACTGGGCCTTCAAATAGGCCAAAATTGGGCTTCAGGCCCATATAGTGATATCTACTAGGCCTTCTCTTTAAGCCCAATACAGTTCATCTCGAATCTGTGATTCAAATGGGAGCAATAATAGGAATAGTATTCCACCAGACATTTGTAGATGAATGGATTGATGGTCGCAGGAAGGGCTGGTCAATATTATAGTTGGAACATTTAATTAACAAGTAAGGAATGTCAAAGGATAGAAATAGATGAGAAGCACGTTTTCATTAATTGGCGAGGAAGATTGTGTAGCTGTCCTAAGCGCCATCCAATAGAACAACTGTGAGATTTTCATACAAACTGGTCAAAATTCAAACGCCGTAACTTTCTAATTTTATTATTCAATAATCTTGGACTAATCAACCACAATCATTTAACTTCGTCATACTCACATATCCTTAGCGATGGCACTATTATAAAACATTGGATTCTTTTAAACTTTTGTTATTATTCTCTCTGGGTACAATTTCGATCATTAGAATTTACTTGTCAATTTTATTACTACTTGTTTTGGAGTCGTTTTGTTGTGTTGCTGCCTGCTGTTAAGTGTCTTATGTACTTATAATTTTTTTAAATTTATAAAAATAATTTTTTTATACTATTTATAGATTTGAACTTAAATATTCATGAAAAGGATCATGTACAATTATTCTCATTCAACCACTGCTTCATGCATTAACCGAATCTTGTCCCAAATATTCACAGTATGAAACATGAGTCTCAAACCACTGAGTTAACGTTTGAGTTAGTTATAATTTGTTCATAGGATGAAAAGTTCATTGCTGGTCAAAACTCAGGTGGCCTTTCGACATTTTCTGTTTTAGTTATTTAAGGGTCATGCAAACACAAAGCAAATATCAACTCTCGCCGATCACGTTCTAATTTTTCCTTATAATATGGTTTTGCTGCGAACAAGGAACATGGACGCTAGAGTGGAAACGAAACAATCAGCTTTAAAGAAAGTGCAGGATATATTTGTAAGCAAGACATTAAAATTCAAAACAATGTTGAAGTCAACAAAGATAAATAACACAGCCTGACAAAATCAATTAAATTATTAGGTTTGAAAATGTTGGTATATTAGCTTCGCTTATACTCTTTAAACAGAATTAAATAAATGATAAATAGATAATGGAGGACCCAGATTGTATATAACCAAGACTTTGACCTGTACACGAGGGAGGGATGGAACTTTGTGGATAACTGAGACCTGGCAATCATATCCCCACATGCATTAATTCCATATTTATTTGACTAGTTATCCTTATAGTTCTTTTTAAATGTTCAAATAATATAATTCTTATATCTATTTAAAAAAATTATATTATTCTCGTTTGAAATTAAAAAGCATACTATACTAAAGATATTATAATTATATTTATTTTAACAATAAAAAAATCAATTTTTTAAATTTATAATTTTGAACATAAAATAAAAAATATTGAAATAATTTTTTTAATTATATTTTAAATAAAAATTAATATTATCTTTAAAAGCATTGGATTCATAATTTTTCCTTTAAAAAAATTTGTGTGTATTTTTATAATAAAAGAGAGATATATAATTTGAAATTTCTTTAAAGAAAGAGTAATTTATCCTTATATTTAATTCACCCATGGTATATATATCACGTGGACACTGAATTTGTTAGCTCTCAGATTTAAGTGTATTTGCTTTATTTTAAGGACTTGAATATATGGAACTACGCTTTCTAGTTGTAGACTTATAGTTATATATATACATAATAAATGGAATAATACATAAAGATATGAAATTGTCCAAACTGCAGTTTGACCTAGCGCATAGAGGTGTAACGGAATTGTAGGAAATTAAATGATGAAGAAGACATAATAAGAAGATGCAATATGGATATATTCACTGCGAATTTGGTGTGGGAACTGGGTATAGTGAGTAAGGAAGCAGAGATTGACACGTGAAGCTAGCAGACGTAAGCCGCTTTTGACCAGAATTTGTCTTTTCTTGATCATTTCAAACCCATGTGCTTAGCTTTGAATTTTCAATGAGCCCCCAACATGACAGCTCGCAACTCGCCCTAGGCCCCCCTCATCAAATATAATTGTAATAGTCACAGGCAAAATAACTTAATTTCAATTGCAATCAACTCATTTTCATTGGTCTATTTTTGGTATATATTATAATGTATATATTGATACTTTTATTAACAATTAATTAAATTTAGATATACATGCAATATCTTAATTTTTGCGTCATGATATAGCAAGAGAGATGTGTTTTCTGTTTTTTAAAATAGATAGAATGAATAAAAAATAATATTTTAATTTTAATTTTAATAGTAATAATATAAAAATATTATTAAATAATAATAATATAATAATAATAAATATTTTTCTTCCCTCCCTCACTCTCTTCCATGTGGCAATAAAACCAATCGTGGTAAATTATTATTGAATCAAAGCTAAGATCAATGCTTGAAAGTATCAAAGTAGCAAAATGATATATATTTCTACACACGAACATAATACTTCTGTCATTGTCATTACCATACTATTAATATAATACTCGATAAAGAATTTCATATAAAATAAAGACATCAATTATATATATAAATTTAAAAGTTTTTAAGTTTGAAATGATAACTTGATAAGTACAACTTTAATTTATTTATTTTTTAAATAAAAAGAGAGCTTACCTGAGACTGAACTTGTAGGAGGGCTGTATGAATTCAATTTAATCAAGTCAGACAATTGGCTAAGCAATTTTAATTGTGATGGTTATAAAGTTATTCAAAGGACAAGGATGGGTTAATAAAGTTTAAGCCGCAACGTAACTCGCATATTATATTATATTATATATATATATATATATATATATGTATATTAATAACAGTTTAGATGAGGCATTCTATGAATCAGCAAGATGTTTACTGAATTCAGCACGTGAAGGAATTCCGCGCACGATAAATATTCAGTCAATGCCAATACAGTGATATGGAATTCCTTCAGATGAGAGCTTAAGTTTTCAACAAATAATAAAAATTTCGGTAACGTTGAATTTGTGAATGGTTTCAGAAACGGTCATGGATTTTACGATATTCCTTTCTTTTCTTTTCTTTTCTTTTCTTTCAGCATTGGTTTGAGTATGCTCCTCCTCTCTAACATTTTCTATCGGGAAAAAAGCTTCATTCAAAGATCATAACTTAAGAAAAATAATATTAAAATAATCAAAATTCCTCTAAATAATCAAAGGAATAAATTATAAGGACTTTTCAAAATTATTATTGGTATTTTCTAAAACTATAATTGAATCTTTTCAATGGTGTAACATGAGTTATCACTTATATTATTATCCTTGAATGAAAACATCTTTGTAACATTAAAAAAAATCATATTGTAACTTTAAAGAAACATTTGTAATAACTTTGAAAAGTATTAATAATAAATTATTCATTTGATGTTTTAAAAGAATTTTGGCTTTAAAGTCATTTAATATCATTTTTATCAAGTTATGGTTTTCAGGGAGAATTTGCTCCATCATTTATCATACCCATGTGTTAGAGCATTAATAAAAAAGAAAGAATTTATTTGCAGTTTCTTATTTTTTTGTTATCAGATTGTTTAATTAAAAGATGATAAATATATAATTATCCAATAATATTATGACAAGTATATGATTTTTATAGATAGTTATATGATTCCATAATTAAATTATATACTTATTATAATGTTATCATAGAATTATACATTTATCATATTTTAATTAAAAAATCTGTAATAATATAAGGATATGCATATAAGTCTAATCCTAATAAAAATCAATTACTATTTATAATAGAGGAAATTTATTTTTCATTCTTAAAAAATATACATTTTAACTATTTGGTCCTTGAATTTTAGAAACATATGATTTAACCTTGATAATTTTTTATTCCCTACTTATTAGTTATCCATTAGCAAAAAAATAAAGTAAATGTTTATGCTTTAAAAACTAATAAATAGTGGGTAAAAAGAGTTTTTAAATTGAATTTTGTATTTCTGAGATTCATGAATAGTTGGCAAATATATGTATCTTTTAAGAATAAAAAAAATACATTTTATTTTGTAACACCAATCATCAAACTTTAATTGAAAGCTTAAAGTTTAAGTAAAGTAGTTCTTATTTTCTCAACATGTCACGGTCTCTATATTAAATGATGTTCAATTATAGAACTATTATATCACGTATCTACTAATTCTATATTTCATTTATGCATTGCATAGTCACCCACTAAGTTGTAAATAGCAATTCCTTAAATCCTTTCATACTATATCACATTTTAGTGATTTACAGTGTGTAAGGTAATACTATAGACTGTGAAAAAGAAATGAAAAGATTTATGAAATATAAATTTGTTATTGTAATTATCATACAATATTATCTATTAATTATTATCTAATCATAAAGATATTAAAATTATTTTTTATTTAAAAAATTATATTTTTTATTTTTATTTTTATACTTAACTTTTACTTATCAAATGAGCTTTTATATTAGAATCTCTGCAACAAATTCAGGGTTTAATTCTTATGCACCGCATAAAAGTATAGTGAGTTTATACTTTGACAATATTTTAAATTTAAAAATTTTGTGTTAAAAGACATTTAAAATATATTAAATAAAAATCAATATTAACAATCACTTAAGAACTTATATTTTTCAGAGAATTATTCCTTTACATATCTATCATAGTCTCAATATGTTGTCTTGGGAATCAAATCTGAAATATACTTGCAGAGACGACAATCTAATGAAATAAATTAAATTAAATCATATATAATTTCGAGAAAATATTTAAAAAACAAATAAACAAACATGTAAACTGTACTCAACATCTCCACAACGGGATGCAAAATAAGGGGGGAAAAGAAAAAGTGCCTTAAATATTCATATTTCATACAACCATAAGCTGTTGATAACCTAAAGGAGGGAGCGGAGATAACGGCGATAACGGCGGGACACTAAAAATCCCGTTTAAATCATTGTCCCAGAAAGCCGTCCAAGTAGACGGCGTTAACGGAATGTCCCTTGTACAGTTCACCTCAGATTCCGTCGTTTTCGCCTTCTTCGCCACTCCCTTTACTTCCACTTCCGCCACCTCCTCCTCGTCTTGACGGCGTTTTCCCTCGCCGGAGCTGACCACCGAGCTCGATGTGCCAATTTCCAAAGGGAAGTTTAGGATGGCTTTGGAGCCGCGAAACTTGAAGGCAGCTCGGTCGTAGGCCTTGGCGGCTTCGATAGCTGTGTCAAATGTTCCCAACCACAACCTGGATCCCCGCTTGTTCGGGTCTCGGATCTCCGCAGCATACTTGCCCCACGGCCTCTGTCGGACCCCTCTGTAGTGCTTTTTCTCTCCACCCTTTGATTTGTTCTGAACCAACATCTCTGCTACCTCCTCTTGCTGCTCCGGAACCCCAAATTGGATCCACTCGGTTTTCTTCGGAAGCGAGATTTGCAACGATCGTTTCCTACTCGAAAGAGATTTCTTCTCTGATGTTTGAGGTCTTGGATCGAACTCCAACACGCAACTGTTGCAATGAGAGCTTGCCTGTGAATTTGATTGGAATTTGGGAAAATTTCTTTCGAATTGCGAAGCTTGGATTTGGGATTTTGGCGTTGAGAGATCAATTACTTGGGGCTTGGACTCGTATTCAAATAGATTAGTCTGATTTTGGGTTGAAGGTATGGGATTGTTTGGCAAGTCGAGGAGGTCAGCAAAGTAATCGGACATGATGGAATCAGAGTCAGAACTCGAAGATTGGGAACAGAGAGATTGAGAGCTTGAAATAGTTGGGTTCGCTTCCTCAAACCAAAGGTTTTGAGTAGCATCGGCAGCTGAGGTCCCCAGTGGAGACAGTTCACCTAGAAGATGCAATTTTATGCGTTTGAGGGCCGAAACCTCAACTTGATTCGCCATCAGAGTCTGAAAAAAAAATATGTAAGGGATCTTCTTCTGAAGAAGAAGAGGAAGGTTTTTTTTTTTTTGAAATGTTCAGAAGACGGAGGGAGATGGTTGTGTGTTGTCCAATGTTGAGTAGATACGAAAGTGGAAAAGGCCTATATATAGGCGTGAATCTTTGAACGTCTCCACGACTTTCAACTGAGGTGCGACGAGGGAAGCAGGAAGCATCGTCTTCCGTTATCAATAATTCTCTTATTAGCTTTTCTTTTTCCAGCGGTAAGGAATAGCCAGGTCATACTGCTCTACCACTTATCCACCGTTCGTTCTGATGTCAGTTGAAGTCAAATGCAGTATAAACGACGTGGCGTTTGAGATAATTGTTTATTACGTTCGCCTTTCCTGTTGTCGTCTTGTTTAGTCGTTTTTATTTTTTATTTTTTTGTCTTTAGCTCTGTTTTTAAGTGGCTTTCTAAAAGTTGCTTGGGAGTTAGTTATAAATTTTTTAAAAAATTTTGAAATATACTAGACGCATGCATATTTAGCAGTATATTTATAAAGTAAAATTAGATCGTTTATTGTACATATATTTAGTGTACACAATAATTTTTTTATATGTTTCTAATTATTTTAATGGCAGGAAGGTAAAATTGTGGAATTATTTTAATAATTAATTAATTAGTTATCTTTGAGAAAATCGTGGAGTGAAAGATGATGAAACAAAAGTCCTCGACGGTAAACGATTGGAGCTCCTCTTATTGTAGTTTTTTAGAAGGTTTCCAGAAACCTAGACTTTGGCCCTAGCGTGCAAGTAAAGAATTACTTTCCTATGATATTTTCGTCTATTAATTTCGTATCGTAAAGTGTCCGTTACATACAATTTTTGTAAACATAAGAAATTACTACGTTAGTATTTAATTCAGAGTAGACATGATTTTCCTCTGTGGTTTAGCTAATAAGTATAACTTGTTAGTAATGATTAGAAATAAAAGTTCTAGAAAGGTAATCCTTTTCAACTTTCTTTTTTCTGCCGTGTGACCTCTAAGGATTCTAGTTTTGGCTTTACCTTGTAACATGAAGCATGAAGAAAAGGTCTTTAACTATTGTTTATATATATGCCAAAATAAATTTAAAAAAATTAATCTACGGACTATCATGAAGGATGGCCATGCTAAGAAAAGGGGATTTCTATACTTTATTTGTAAGATGCTGTGGAGTTATATAAATTGAAAAGGTCTTGTGGAAATTGTAAATGCTTAGTATATTCTACCTGCTAATTTAGAGAGATAATTATAACTAGAACAGTACAGAGGACTCCCTTGAAGCCTGCAATGCCCCGGCCCCACCGCCCATGATTTGTGGGTTAGACTGACCTCGTCATCCAAATTGTCTATTCCATTTGCCCTCTTGTTTAGGATTGAGTCCGATGCACTAGTGATTTGCCGGCAATATTATCTATTTTTCATCCCTTAACAATCTTTAAAATTAAAACTTTCCATCCATTTTCAAATTAATATTATCAATTTACCATGGATTACACTTGACATTTAGGCATAGATAATTTTCTTCCTTTCTTTGACGGTGTTTAGTCTTGCTCTATGTAACCTGAATTTACTCTCCAACTTGATTCTACTACCTTTCATTGTGAAATAAATTCGGACTTTTGAAAGAGTGAAAGGATATGAATTAAGTCAATGGTTGCAGGTTCACGATTTATTACCCAGTCTTCTTGTATTCAGGCATCTTTCTAGCACGAACTACTCCATATTTTATAATTATTTATTACGGACCCACCACAGGCCGAGCGTGTCCTGTTCTTGTTTACTCGTTTTGAAATTATCTTTATGTGAGAAAGCTAGTGAAGTGGAATTAATATTTGTATAGCTAAGTCTAAGTTGTTACCAAGTCTTAAGCATGCTTATAGCCATGTCAAATGAGCATCAATGCTATCGGATCCTAAGCTTGGCTTCACAACATAAATTTGATGTCGACTATGTCTTCTTAATATACAAGGTCCTTAAAATTTGTAGTTGACCAAACTTGTCATATGCAATCTTGTAGGATGGCGAAACTCTAAAGCGTTCTAAAAGAAAGGTTGTGACAAATTTCAATTGCTCAAGATTGAAGATGTACCTGAATTTCTATGGCGAGACAATCGTCAAACATTTATTTTTGCGTCAGCAATGCTACAAAGAGCTTGACTTCTGGAGAAACTAAGCTCTCTTGCAGTTAGATTGTCTCAAGATCTGTTCAAAGTAATTTTTTATTACCATACACACAGATTTTAGAGTAATCCAATGACAGAGAACTTGACCTTCCAAAAAGTTAGCCTCTTCATGTATAACAAAATCCTTTTTGCGTGGATATTTAATCAGTTTAAAATTTTAACACAGAACTTCAATATGTAATTGTTAGCACCTAAAATAGATAGCTGCCAATAGTGGCTATGAACCAAGTTAGTTGAAGAGAGTTAGTTGACGGACAGTAGCCAAGGAAGTAGTTGATAAAAATTAAGGACTAGTTGAAGCAATAGTTGTCGGTCGAGGACTCACGTTGTGTGGAACAGAAATCCCAATAAAATAAAAGGATGTGGACTCTTAAGAAAAGAAATTTCGGAAGCAGTTACATGACACAATTTTAAAAACTACGCCACGACATGCGTAGCAGCCGGAAGAGCTATAAATTTAATGAATTAGAAATGAATATTAGGGAACAAAATAATTTCATTCCTAAATCCATCTTTAGTTTCAGTTATATTATCTAAAAAAAATTCATCTAAAAAGAATTCAGAGACAGAAGTTTTCGTTCCTAAATTTTCATGAATAATATTTTTTAAAATTTTAATTTTTGCAATAGATTAGAGATAGATACTTGTGAGACAGAATTATTCATCTCTAATTTTGTCCATAAAATTGATTTTTTTCTCAAAAAAATATTTTTCAAATACAAAGTTGAGATGAATTTGCCTTAGATTAGTGTCAAAAAATTTTCCATCTTCGATTACCATTTCTAATTCCTAGTTTTCTTATAGTGCACTTAATTCTTTGCAGTTTATGTCAAAATAAAATTAATGCTGATGCTTGCTGTACCCACACTTTTCATCAGTTAATATCTTATTCTTAGGATTGTAAATTTTGAATTGTCAACGATTAAGCATGTGGTGACATACCATGAAACTAAACAAGACCTGAATGGCAACATTGCTTTATATAACTTATTAGTAGAAAACCTCAAATTTCTTGCTGGCAATTCGAATAGAAATAATTGGTAAATTTGGAAATCATTCTCAGAATGGGGTAGATTGGCACGGATAGGTCGAGATTTCTTGGTGCTTATGGAAAGAACAGGAATTTAAAAATTTTACCATTAAAACCATTTTCTAAAAATATGTGCAAGAACATAAATTAAGATAGGACCAAAAACAATATTTTTTGGTTGAGTTGCAATCAGAATCACAAGCATCGATCTAATGATTTACGACTCTACAATATCCGCACAGTGTGGATGGAACTTTTTCTCCCTTTGCATATTTGCTAAGAAACTTCTCTCACTATTTATGATTAGGATGTTTTCAAAGTTCAAAGTAAATTTAAGACTTTAGAAACACTCTTATGTCTTTTATTTTATTGCTCTCTTTAGATCTTATATTTATAGACTTAAAGTTTGATACTCTCTTAATCTCATTAAACTTTTAAATTCTAGCCCAAACCCAATAGAGAAGGAAGAGAAATAAGCTCAACATAATATAACATTATTTAATATTATTTTAATATTAAATAACCTTACATTATATTATTATTTAATAATATCTTAGTATTAAATAATACAACGTAATCACATTACACAATTATATTATTATTTAACAATATAATGTGCTATAATATTATTCTAATATTAAATAATATATTATGTTATAATATAATCCAATCATATTATATAGGGTCTTATTATTGGGATTTCTAGTTCAATTAAAATTCTAATAATATTATCATATTTCAATTTCCCCTCTATTCTTTGTGTATGACTATGTAGGTTCCTATTACATTGTCAATGATTCATTTTTGAATCTTAAACAATAAGCAAAATCTAGCAATATATCAATGCCAGTCAAGTAATAAGAATTTTTATAACTTGGCATGTACCTAATATGTGACCAATGTCGCACAATTTAGTCTTTTTTGTACTAATATCTAAATCGCACAATTTAGTCTCTTTTGTACTGATATTTAGATTAATCTTAGGAAATGAAATATGTCATTCTTATCAACTTTCAAACTATGTTTCTTGACAACAAGTTGATCAATCAAAATAAATAAGTAATATCACATATTGATTTATTTGAATAGAACTATACATTTCTTAATCTCTCTCAATCAAAGGGCCTATGTATATCACTCATCTTATACAAAAAGGACAAAATCCTATCTACATTATTCACATCTCTTCACATGATTTATGACATATCCAATTACTGCCCTATTGGCCATCTCGATCAATGACGATATATGATAGTGTCAGAGTACTTGACTACTCATGTAGAAAACCGTAGTGACTTTAAATCAAATAACTTCCTTCATTATGCTTACATAAGAATTGCTAATGACACTCTATAATCCATATAGTATTCTTATAGTAGGTCAATCTAGTACATTTGTTCTCTATTAGTGTACCTATATATTGACTTAATATCACATATCCATGGCTTCAAGTTATTTATCACTATACATACTAGCTTTGATGCATTATTACTATCATATATCATAATAATACTTGATTAGGGACAATTTAAACATAACAATTATTCTAAAGACAATTACCATATTAAGTTATATTGCACAGATATAAAAATAAAATAAAATAATTGTATTAAATAAAAATAATAATATAATATATGTTATTACGATTATCTTATAATTGGTTCTTAAGACATACACCAATAAATTGCCACTTCAAAAAGATTTTTTTTACATGTATTACATATATATATATATGTTAGTTTTTCTTTAAAATTTTTAAATTTTCTCCTTTAAAATTTTTTATCTACCGCTTCAATGTTTTAAAGTTTTAAACACATACTTTTAAAAATACAACTACATTTTATATTGATCATATAAATAAATTTTATAAAACAAATAAAATATATTAATTTTTTTTAAGAATCTTCTTATTTTTATTCTCTAAGAATAACTAATAATACACTCTCTATTCTCTAATTTTCACTCTTTTACACTTTTTTTATATTTTTTAAATTATACTCTTTACTCAATGTAAAAATAGGGTTTTATAGTAAAATAAAAGATGACTTTCTTGCAAATAATTTAGCTATTTGTATTTAGAAAAAAATGTGAAGATTTTCATTATAGAGGATATTATAGAAGAATTACATTCATTTAAAAATAAAAAAGTATGATACAATAATTAATATATATTATATATTTTATTTGTATTAAAGCAATTATATTTATTTTAATATCATTATATTACTCTAATTTTTTTACTATTATGTGTCTTTGTTTTTTAATTTAAAATCACATTCTTAGTAATTATTAGTACTCTTATTAGGTAAAATTTTTTTCCTTCTACTAATTTTTTCTTGATTTATCTTGATTATTAGAAAAAAAATTATCTCTCTTTCTCATCTAACAAATTAGCTAACGAATTAACTAAAGCTTGTTTCTCATATGTTACATCAAACACATATTCTACATCTTCATTCCAATAATTTCATTTCTAAATATTAATATTTTTTAAATTAGACTGTTTACTGAACTAGTGGATCTACTAATTCACAATTCATTAAGCAGGCTGTGGTTAAATTATAGTTAAATTAGTGATAATTAAATAAATATAAATATATTTAAAATGTTATATATTAAAATTATAATATAAAAAATTTAAATATTACTAATAATTAATTTTAAATATTGCTAAAGAGGAATAAGTAATTTTGACTGAACAATTCAATATCTAAAAAAGATATTGTTAAGAGATATAGCATAATGGAGAACAAGTGCCAAAATTGACCAAGTACACACATTTTGCTTCTTTTATATTATTTTTCTTTAAATTTTGTTCTATTTCAACATCTTCTTTCTCCTATTGTCTTTTATTGTAAGTTTTTTTTTATTTGTCTAGAATGAAATAAGAAATAGTCTAAAAAAATTCAAAATTAATTAAACCTTAGATCAATTTGGTTTTAGCCGATTTAATTGATTTTTGATTGGTTTCTTGGCAAGCTTGTTTTATGGGTTAACTAAACTAATTTGCTGACCAATTCATTGGTTTTTAACCTGTTCTACCAATTCCAATTTGGTTTAAATAACAATGCTGAATATACTTTTATTGTTTTATCATACTTTGTTCATTTAGGTCTACAATAAATGATCATGATATACTTACACAAAAGAATTAATTTCATATCACACACTTAAGATCTCTACTAGCCACAACCTTTAGATTTTGCATTATGATCTTCATCCCTATTGTCTACTAACTACTCAATATGTTGTAAATTTGAAAATCATTGATAATCCATACAAAGGTAGCTTTTAAGCTAAAATTTTATTTCATAAAAATGTTATATTTTTGCACATCTTCTTCCCAAAACAATTCCAAATCATCAATTAAAAGTTGTAAAAAAATATCAATCTTACATTTTGAATTATAAGGCCTATGTATTATTATTGTAAAAAACATATGTTTATGTTGTATACAGAGTAGCAATTATGGGCAAATGAGAGCATTGTCTAAAGCTCAAACTAAATGAAGTAAAATTGTCAACATAAAGCCCCAACTTGACTTTCCTTGACTCTGGTGCAAATTTTAGATGGGTTTGATCAAAATGCTTTTAAGCATTTTCATCCAATAGAAGTGACAACATACCTTTGTCACCATAATTTTTATAATGCCATGTCATATACTTGGTTAAGGTATTAGATGTAAACAATTTTTAGAATCTTGAAACAATTAGTAAATACCATATTTATTTGTTAGAGACCTCTTGAAACCTACTTTTCCCTATTTTTGGCTTCCTAAATCTTGCTTCACTACAACATCAACATTCCTATCATTGACTTCATTATCATAATATAACATACATCCCTTATTATAGTAATCAATCTTTTGATGACTACAACTAAGTTTCAAAATCAATTTCTTGGTTTGGTATAAATTAACAGGCATTTGATTAATAAAAGATTTTAATCATTAATGTGATAATTTTATTGGTACATGTCTCAAGAATATTATAATCAAATTTGATACTCAATAATCTCACAATCATCCCATAATGGAGTTTATGTAGCATTTAGCATATTATAAAACTTTATAGAATTTGGATTAAGGTTCTTAGGCATGCATATCTCTCAAATGATGTCGTATATTGATTAAAGTCTCTATGAATGCTAGTATCAATTCGAAGCCAATGGTGGACATTTCTGTCTATGATTATGCCAATAGTAATAATTAGACATAAACTCTTTTTAATACAAATGCATCTTGACTTCATTTGGCTTATGATACCTTATACATTTACATTTTGTACAATGATATTTAAACCTCTTTTCTTGTTTAAATACATCTAGTTGGCTTACAAAACCCAAAATCTTCTCCACACATGCAAAAAACTTTTGCATAATCCTTTAACAATCACCCTCTACGTTCTATTATACATCCAACAATGGTGCTTAGGAAGATCCATCAAATTTAACTATAAAAAATTATCACAATTTAATGAACTCAACAATTAGGGGTCAACACGTAAGTTTTCTACAAATCTAGAGGGCGTGGCTTCTATCCCATTCTTGGGACATGCTTCATCACTATTGAAAACTTACATAAATTACTTAATTAACAAAATTTCGATGGCATCTTCCTATGGTCTTAAAGCACATGAAATATAATGTATAATTAGTATAAATATATGCTTAAAGAAACATGATAGAGATACAACAAAATTTAATTAAATAGGTTACAAAACAAGTCTTTATTTCTATTTAGTGATAACACTTCTCTAAAAATTATTCCAAGAAAGGGAATTATTTAAGAGTTGATCCTATTTGATTAATTCTTAGACAGGTTTCTAAACTATTTCTCAACATCTTAAAAATTTAGCTATCAAACACACTCCCTTTTCTATGCATACTACATGCTTTCTCATTAAACTAGTTAAACATAGGAATCAAGTAAAGCTTAAGAATTAAACTTCGAAGTTAATAAGGTCGATATGAAATTAAATACACAAAGTCAGGTCCAACAAGTCATATACAAAATAACATGCCATTTTCCAACTTAAGCATGAAAAAACAACCAAGTTATCTACTAAAATTAAACTTAGAAAGAATTAAAATATGCAACCTTAATTCCAAAATTCTGAAAAAGTATTGAAAATAAACTACATCACATGTGCAACAAAATCCCTAAGTTAATTTCATCAAAAGTTCACAACAAAAACCTTAATTTAATGATATAAATTTAGATTTAATTCCTTAAAAATATAATAATATGCAAACTCATTCCAAAAATTCTCAAAAAAGACTTAAAACAAACTACATCACATATACAACAAAACCCTTAAGTCAATTTCATCCAAAGTTCACAACAAATACCTTAATCAGATTATGTAAATTTGGATTTAATTTCCTAAAAATCTAATAATATGCAAATTAATTCTAAAACTTCTACAAAAAAAAATTACATTACAAGTACAACAAAACCCCTAGTCAATTTTACCAAAAGTTCACCATAAATACCTTAATTTAATTATGTAAATTCGGATTTAATGCCTTAAAAATTTATTAATCCCAAAACAACGTCCAAAAATTACCTAAAAAATTCTGAAAATAATCTAAATCACATGTACATGATAAGTCCTAACAAATTTCAACAAAATATAACAAGGAAACACATAATTGAAAAGCCCTTCTTAATAACAAATGTTTAAAAGGCCAAGAACACATAGTAATATTAACCAATCATTTCAATGCTTTTAACAATTATGTAAGTATTAAAAGTGATAGAAAATATTATAATTTCAAAGATCCAAGATAAAAATCTAACAAAAAGAGAGAAAAACTTGAAACGAATAAAAGGAAAAATATTAACCTCACTCAAAGAAGCTTCACCCATATGTAGGACACCACCACCATTGCTTGCTGTCGTCCAAGGAGTCGCCTTTTGCTCCAAATTGTGGAAGTTGGCTAAAATGGTGGTCGAGGGAATGGGAGTATAGGAAAGAAGGAGGATCATGTATGAGAGGAGAAAAAATGACCAAGTATGGGAGACTTAGGGTTTTTATTATTTTTTAACATTCTCACAATATTTTATTTAGGGAATACAGTGAGAAATGGTATTTTAAAGTTGTAATTTTAAGTAAATAGTATTTTGAGAGAGAATTTATGAGAACAAAATTTATGAGAATTTCTCTGTACATAAAATTTGCAACAAAATTTATGAGAATTTCTCTGTACATAAAATTTGCAAAAATTTTCAACAAAAATAATTCTGATTTCTTATAGTGAATATTTGTTTAACTCGCATAGATTATACAATTCAAAACTATTAAAATCATTCCAAAATTGCTTTTCATGAAAACATTTAAACTCGCAAATAGAAGTCTAATTTGATAGCTTTCAAACTCCCCAGTGATCTCCACAGACCAATCCCCCCTCTGCTTCAAGAGGGGGAGAGACAGACAAGGAAAGGTTTTATAGTTAAAGTTCTTCAGGGAAGAATCACAAAATATCGACTTCTAAAAGTGTGTAAAGCATACAGATCAAAGATAATGGCAGGTATGATTTAAGGCCCAAATTTAAAAAGAAAAGAAAAAAGAAAATCTGAACTAGTTCATAGTTGAAACTTTCTAGCTAGCAAAAACACCAAGTTTACAGTCATCTTGCATTTTACCTCTCATGACAAGAAAATAGAAAAGTAGTAATAATCCACACACCTAACCTAATTTGTTCATTCTTTTCTCACCATCGTCCAGATGAAATGAAAGATGGTTCGGTCTTTGGTTAGGTGTTTGATCTTTCTCCACGTCAAATAAGAAGTGAAGACTTTGCAATACAGAACGTCTGCTTGAAAATAAAGCGGATAATTATACTGTACAACGTACCACTGCGGTCAATATATGATCCTCATATTTGACAATCGTCGCGTATGGGAACTATTCTTAAAAAAATATTCCCTGTGCATATATAATTGTGTCATTTTCATATTGTTCTTGATAAATAAACAAATGCAGTGAGCTAAGCTAATTATTTACCCTGAGTAGCACTTGGCATATGCGAAATTGAATACAAACAATTATATCGCTTGCCATATTTGCTAACCTATTATTTAATGATATATTCGAATAATAATAAGGTCTAATTCTTTAATAAATAAAGAATTCTGTACACTAATATATACATAAATAAAGAATTCTAAAGTAATAAATTAATGACGTGTGGCTAATTGATAGGTAAATGTGACGACAGTTTAATATAATTAGCATTCAGCAATAAGTAATTACTAGACTGGGAAAAAATAACTAATGCTTTCATGCAAATTAATTGACAAATACCAAGACATCATCCGCTATAATTATAAACTAATCCAGCTTTTGATCAATGCCTTTTGGATTCATTAAAGAGTTTAGTCAGCGAGTTAGATAAATTAAGATGATTGATTTGACCGATAGCGAAGCATAAACTGCAAACATTGAATGAGTTCGATATTTGTGAAATTAAACGCATAAAATTCGCCCTTTTTTGAGCGTTCAAACTCAGTTTCAAAGGCCCCAAAATATATTATTTAAGAATCAACAACTAGGGATGGGATGCAATTTTTATATTGAAATATAATTTTAACTTGTTTGAATTGAAATACTTACGTAACTGTACCTTCACAAAGCGCAAAAGGCTTGGTTGGACTTTCTCAAATTCCCATTCAACATCTGGCTAGATCTTTCCATTAAATATTAAAAAATTATATAAACCGAAAAAGAAAAAGTATTGTTATTTGTAATCATTCAACAAAGCAAGAATTGAAAATGCCCATATGAGAGAGACAGTCGCGTATGGAGTCTAAACGAGAAGGTTCCATGCAGCTTCGTATGATATTAGCACGTGATAATATTATCATTCAAACTTCAGGTAATAACGTTGTGGGGTCCTCTCTTGTCTAGGGAGTGAGGCTAGTGTTGAAGTGAGACTCCAATATTGGTTTTAGCGAATAATGAAAAAGAAGACTCAAACATTGCGGTGCTGCGCACGTGCTCGTGTTGGCACGTATTGACTGGTAAATACAAGCTTTCCAATTATAGCAACCCCAACGATAAGTTTTCCTAGTCAAACTCAAATGTCCCACCCTGTTATGCTCAGTCATTGGTGGCTTCCGTGGTTCTCTTTGGCCTACGCCGCGCCGTTTCCTTGTTATGTGTGCCATTAGTATTGTTGTAAATCCACAAAAGAAATTAATATATGTTTGGTCACGGATCAGAACGATTACGAAATGAGGTTTTGAATCCAAAATTTATATGAAGTATTATTTTATAAATGGATATAGATAGGTAGATATAAATGTCTCTGTAGCTAGATTGAAATAAAATATTAATGTTAAATCTTATTTTAAAATTATATTTATGTAAAAATAATAAATTATTATTTTCTCCCCAAACGTAATTTTAAATCTTGTAAATGTAAAATCAAACACATCATTAGTAGTTTATAAATGTGAATGATTAATAAAAAAAAGGAGTTAAAAGTGATTTACTTCATGGTATGAAGTGCAGTTATATATATATATATATATATATATAAAATACATAAGGCACTCGGAGGAATCCAACTCAATCACATTAAGAAGCAAAATGTAACTTGGAAAGATGATAGCTGTTTTAGTTGTGGCATCCAATTTGTAAAAAGATTATATTATAGTTAATTTGAGCCACTTATATATATATATATATATATATAAGGCACTCCGAGGAATCCAGCTCAATCACATTTAAGAAGTAAAATGTAACTTGGAAAGATGATAGCTGTTTTAGTTGTGGCATCCAATTTGTAAAAAGATCATAGTTAGTTTGAGCCACTTATATAGGATAATCTTTAGTAAAGGTTCGTGGATTGTGATATATATGCGGGTGAGTCACCTTCCTGCAACACGCACTGATTGATAATTTAAAAAAGAAAAGAAACAAATAAAGAAAGTAGCAGAGGTTATGATATATAAAAGAGGAGGGAGGTGGGCTCGTATCATGTGGCATACCTCAATGGGGTTTTGGACTCTACCCCACACTTATCCAAAAAGCAATCTTTCCACATATATTATATGGATGTTTCCATATAAAATCCGTTTAAGCTTGTCATATCCTTCTCACTCTCTACCTCGCTTCACTTACTATCCCAATCTTCCCAATTAATTAAATTTTAAATTCAACTTCTCATTCACTTAATCATTTCAATTAAATTATTTAAGTGACATTAACTTCCTGTTTGGTCAAAAATCATTGAAATAAGAGTTTTTTCATTTTTTTTTTGCGGGAAAAAATAGTTATTTTGATATTTTTAAGGTGTTAAGCCAAACTTCTTAAAAAACGGATTTGCTTTTGAGTGGTAGCAACAATTTTTTTGTTATGAAAAGAAAACAGAAAATTGAAGTTAATTTTTTAAAAAAGCAAAAATTGAAGGAAAAAAATTGTTCGTCATGTTTTAAAAATATTTTTACTTGAAATCATTTATTACCAAATAAAATTTTTCACATAATCTTACTTTGCCTAAATCTAGATATGCTCTTTTTTAATAATCAAACATTGTTAAACACTTTTTTTTATAAAGATTGACAAACATAATAACATTAATTAAAATGTTTATGAAATAATATTGTCAAATACGACAAACTATTTCTTTTTTTAATATCTTTTGATAAAATTTTATTTCAAAACAATTTAAACTAAACAAAAATTCATGACGATCTCAAATAATCTCCATTGGCATTAAGAGTATGGCAAAAACAAAAAAATCTTAGCATAACCTGAGAGCACTGCATTACTTAATTCTTAGAAAATAAAGGCAATGACTTTCCTTTCTTAGTTTAGTGGAAAAACAAAGATTATTTATAGCTACCAGTGTGTGTAATGTTTACTTTGAATGGGCAATTGTTTTTTTTTTTTCTCAAGGATAATAGTTAAAAGTAAGGTATTATTCATGTACTTTAAGATTTGTGTTCACATATACTTAAAAGTTGAGTGTGTCAATTACTAGGGAATCCTAAAGTATTGTACTGTTTTCTTTGGTAATGGACTTTGGTGATTTGGGCTGAATGACATTGGCCTATAGAATTACTATATTGATAAGGCTCTAATTACGATAAGTTCTTAACTAAAAATGACCAAAATTTAACGAGTTCAAGATTTTTTAGTTGATACCATTCCTTATCACTTTGATAATGTATTCACAAAGGTAGCTATGTCTCCTTATCCTAAAGGTGGCTTTGTCCCCCCTCCAACCAATTAGTCTAGTTGAGTAGCCTTTAGTCCAATACTGCTTAGGCGAGCTCTCCTTTCGAAGGGAAAGTATCTCTTCTACTCCTCCGCAATGGAAGTAAACATGTTAGTAAAAGAACCTTTTTCAAGCTATAACAGCATCATTAGATGGACTTGAAATATCTACGAGATCCAGGTCTCAAATCACATAAAAAGATTTGTGCAAGTCAAAGTAATAGGAGTGAAACAGGTGGTAAAAAAGAAGAAGAGAAATATCTAATATACAATTTGCCTTCAAATATGATATATATCATGAATGGATATGTTTTGGGATAGAAGGATTCAAACCATGGAATAGCGGGACCAAAACCCATTGCCTCACTACTTAGCCACACCCCATTTTTATTTCTATTTAACACTAGCAAATACTATTATTGATATTGGTTGTTCCTCAATTCCAATCCACATATCTAAATATCTAAAGAATAAATTGTTGCTAGAATTTTAATATGTCTAAATATAGAATGAAATTGAAATTATTGATCATTAGGTAGAATTCAATTAAGATAGTGCATGAAAGTATATTTTTTTTATTTTTTATTTCTTTTTATTTCAGAATGAAAGAAATTTTTTCTTTTTATATTTCACTTATGATATTTATAAATTCAATAAAATACAAAAATAATTAATTAAAACTTAAAAAATTATATGAGATGTTATATTTAATTAGAAGGATAGCTAAATAAACTATAATTCTAATTAGGACCTTCTCAATTTTTTTTAAATTAACTATGTCAATTTTTTAAAAAAATAATATAAAATGTATGAAAGTTACTTAAGTAATGAATTTTACTCGAATGCGTGAAATCTATTTAAATAATGAATTATATATATTTTATATTTATATATTTTTAGAATTAATAATATTAATTTGAAAAATAAATTAAGATAATCCAATTTCGCCATTACTCACCTTAGAAACGAAACAAAGGGGAGGCAGAGAAGCTAGTTTCTGAGCACCCTGCGCCTGTAAGCCGATGACGTCATAGATGTACTATATTGGATTCCATGAAATGCCACAAATTAATAATCACGTGACAAATATCTACCCCTTCCCCCGTGAGAAGCTTCCCAGAAATCAGCCATGACCCTCAACAAAACCAATTTCATAATCTTCAATGCAAAATTAAATTTCGAAAACCACAAAATCATTTGAAAAATAAAATGTCAACCCACTTGTCCTCCTAGATATACCCATATATAGAAATATATGGACCCGCCCCATTCATTGTTCGCTCCCCAACTTCGAATATTCAATATCCTTCGTCTTAATCTCAATAAGCCATTGCTCTCCATCCTTCTTCCCACCAATCAAATCCAATGCAAACCTACAACACCGGAGGTACGAATTCCGACGACGTTATGTCCGGACAGACTAGCTACGACTCCGATTTAGCCCTCTTGGAATCTATTCGCCGACACTTGCTCGGTGAATCCGACGCTGCTCCGATTACTAAATCGGGCAACACCCCCGTTTACTCTCGGAGCTCCAGCTTCAGCAGATTGTACCCTTGCCTGAGTGATCATTGGGGCGAATTGCCTCTCAAAGAGGACGATTCCGAAGACATGCTACTCTATGGTGTACTGCGGGACGCCCTCCACTTCGGATGGGCTCCATCTCTCGACGTTGGCTCCCCGGAAAGCGTCTCCTCCTCTTTCCCATCCACCGTTACGGTGAAGTCGGAGCCGGATGTTTTGCCGGCGGCGGCGGCCCCGCAAGGGAAGGCGAAGGCGAAGCATTACCGAGGCGTGCGTCAACGGCCGTGGGGGAAGTTCGCGGCTGAGATCCGCGACCCGGCTAAGAATGGAGCTCGGGTATGGCTTGGAACATTTGAAACGGCTGAGGACGCGGCTCTGGCTTACGACCGAGCCGCTTACAGGATGCGCGGCTCGCGGGCTCTTCTTAATTTTCCGCTGCGAGTGAACTCGGGTGAACCCGAGCCCGTGAGAGTGAGAACGAAGCGGTCTTCTTCGGAGCCTAGGTCGGATTCGGAGACTCCGAAGCGAAAGGAGAAGGTGGCGAGAGGGGAAGATGGAAGTGAAGTGGCATCTTGTACACATGGACAACACCTATTGGTCAGCTAACATTCTTAATGCTAACGTGGTTCTGATATCTCCTCTTGTAAATTATGTGAGATGGGATAATGGGATGGGTTTTCTACATAGAGAGAAAAATAGAGAGACGGTTCTATTCAAGTAGATTTATTTATTTATATTTTTTACTGCAGAACGGAATAAGAGAATCGAAGCACCTGGGAGTTGCTTTCTGCCATTTCCCAAATCATGTTTATCTATAATGCAAGCTACCTTTTATCACAATGAGCAAACAAAATCATGTCTGTAATGCAAAGCCAAACACATCATTAGTACTTTGACATTTCACTGGGTTGTTATTCTCGCGCTTTATTTCATTTTAATTCAAATTACAATAGAAATTACTTTGTGATATTTTTTAAAACATTGCCAACTAATAGTGCTTCATACACATAACTATTTATTTTTCTTTCAATTTTATTCTCTAATTAATCTTGCTTAGTATCATAATACCTACACTTTTATGCTAAAGACTCAATTTTTTTAACTCTTACAGAATACACCCTTAATAATGAAATTAAAATAAGAACATGATATATTCATTTTGACATAGTTATGATTGTAAAACCGTATTTTTACTGTTTCAAACTAGTTTCGTTTTAATGTGAGTATTTTATAGGACAAAATTTAAAAATTTTAATACAAATATATCATGTATAAATATTTTTATTATTACACTTAAAAATTTCAAGTATTTGAAATGTTAAAATGTAACTAAATATTTTAATAATAAAAACTCAAAAAACTATATCTAAATTTTGCGCTTGCTGTTAACTAAGATACGGAGGTTGACCATGGAATTCATTTCCTGTGTTCTGTTCTTTTAATAGACCCATGGTCTGCATGCTCTTTTTAAGATCAAGTGGACTCTCCCACACTTTCAACAGTTGAATAATCACAATGTTTAGATTCTTTACAATAAAAAATCTGTTTTTAGTCTTTTGGGGTCAAATTCTAATAAATGAGGGAACAATCAGGGGGCATCTTTACAATAACTCAATATTGAATTGAATAAGAATAAAACGATAAAGGCACTAAAATCGAAGTTGATAGGTTGATGCTGCTGCTGACCCATCCCATTCTATAAAACCAACAAGTTCTCCCATGGGTCGGATCGGGACATGACCTGGAACTAGTTATGATAATCTAGAATAAAAATAGGTTCAAAACTCATATTATTTTGATTAAAAAGAAATGTGATAGCTTGGTTGTGTAATTAATTATGGTAATAGTTGGACGGTCAAATGCAAACTAGGGCTAACGTCAGTTGTAAAAAGGAAAAGCAAAGAGAATTGTTAGGACACCGCACGAGGGCTCTTAACAAAATTGTGAATCCTTTGCAGCAGCTTAATTATTTCTAACCTTAGACTTTTAAACTTTGACCTTGACTTTTCTTCTTTTACCCTTTATCCAAATTGAAAACGATCTTTAACATAAAGGTAAACGGAAGAAATCAAAGAACAACTCCATCCTTTGGGCTTCTTCAAATGATTGTATTTTCATTTCTTGAGGTCGCACGCGGTAACTGACAGTGAGGATTTATTTCAGAATAATGACCCACTTCCATCGTAAACGTAACACAACTAAGGTGGTACAAATGGCTTAGTTTGGTTTGATGGTGGAAACAGAAAATGATTGTAAAAAATAAGTAAATATGATAAAAAAATTATTTTTGTATTTTTATTTTTTAAAAAATAATAAAAATAAATGTTATTAAGTAATAATTATAAGAATATAATAAATATTATACATAATTTTAAAAAAATGATGTTGGCTTTGCAACAAATCAAAGAGAGTCCTTTGTGTTTCTAGGATTGCATCGTCAATATTCTACGGCTTCCAATCCAGTAACAAATTCTAGTGCGCACTTGTGAGGAGATGTTTTTAAAATCAATATGAACCAAACTAAATTATTAATTTGATCAATCAATTTTAAATTGGTTTACTTAAAATTTTTTTTGAGTGAAAACTAGCGGCTCGTTTAGTACGCAGAAAGTTAAATATAAAAAAAAAAAAAGAAGATAATTTTGTTGATAAGAAATACTTATAATGTCTTTACTTTTAATGATTGAATAATGATTAGTGAATTGTATTAAATAATGATTGAGTAATAATTATAAAGATAAAATTGTAATTTTAACAATTTTTTTCTTTCTTTTTTCTTTTCCATTGCATTACCAAACATACCGTAGATAGTTTAATTGAATTTTGATTTAAGACTGATAACCAATTGACCACTACAGCAACACTAGGAATTATCGAAAAAAGAAAAGACTAAATTTAAGTATAATTTTTTTTTATATTTTTATTATCAAATTCTCTATTAAAATTATGACGTCTGTATATATTTTTTTAAAATTCATTTATGTGATATTGAGTTATATACAATTATTATATTTTTATTAAAAATTTTAAATGAAAATATAAAATTTATAACTGAATTTTTGCAAAGGCAAAAACAGAACTAACTACCTAACATCGCAACACTAAGCAGCAGATTATATTAGGATGAAAGGGCTCAGGTTTAAGATTGGAGGCCTTGTAACTTAACTCATGGACTTAAAAGAACCAAATATTTTGCGGGGAAGACCCAGGCCCAACAATTTGAGGCGGCTTTGGAGTTGATACGTGGAAGTAAAACACATGTTTTTTGAAGTTTCAAACCCAATAATGACGGGCCCGTTGAAAAAACAAAAGGAGATAATTACAGGCCTCATTATTATTGCTCCTTCCCACATAACATTCTGACATCACAGCACCTAGATGACCCTATGATATAACAGGGCCTTTGTATATATATATATATACACCCTACACAAAGACAAACTCAGAATCCGTTCAGATTCGTATATAATAAGACACTGTCAAATAGGGACAAGTTAACTAACAAGAGATTTGAGTCATTAATTGTAGTTATAATATAACCATGCGTTAAGCATGCGGTCAATGATCTTAATAGCCTAGTCCATGAAGCTTTTGACGGCTTTTACGCGTTAATTAACTGTTAAATAGCCATTAAGTAAATTACTTGTTCTGTTAAAATTGGTTTGTGAGCCCACTTTTGGACCTTGGAATTTATATTATCAACAATTGATTTGTGGTCTTAGGAGTTTATTAGCACAGGACATGTGGCACCGGAGTGGTCCAGGAATATGCGTCACTACTAAAAAATACGTAGCATTTACGTTGCTTCCTGCACAACACAACCATAACAGAACATACTGATTCCTGACATTTTATCTTTATTATCTTTATAGTTACTATAACGCATCTAGGAAATGCACTCGACGTATGTTAAAAAGAAATTTGTGGATCATAGTTAGACTTAGTCAACCGAAAAGATCTCAGGTTGACTAGTCTGAATTCTTATTCAAATTTTACTTTAACAGGTTTGTTTCTTGGCAGATGCTTGCTTTTGTCTACGATGGGGATTTCATCATGCTTTTTCTCAACAACTAACATCGTATGTATTTTCTCTAGGTGTCACAACGCCACATCTAAAGCTCACTTGCATTCATGGCTATACCCAACATCTTCATCTCCCTTCTCTTGGTTTCACTTAATTTGGCTTTTGGAAACATGATTTTGAGTTCAACACTCTCCACCAATGATCAAAATCCTCTATGGCCCTCATCTTCTGGTGATTTTGCTTTTGGATTTTGCCAAAATCAACAATAACACAAACCTCTTCTTGCTTGCCATCTGGTTTGACAAAATACTTAACAAAACCATTGTTTGGAATGCAAATATCTCAAATCCATTACTAGCAAGACCATGGGTTCAACTTACACTAAAGGGTCTCTCACTCATTAATCCTCAAGGTCAAGCTATATGGACAATAGAACTATAGGAAAATGTCTCCTATGGAGTTATGCTTGATATTAGGAATTTTGTTTTGACATCCTCTAATTCTTTTTTTTTTTTTTGGCGAAGTTTCAATAATCCTACTATACACTATTACCAACCCAAACTTTGGATCTAAACAGTAAGTTGTATTCTCAATTGACACTAACCAATTACATAAAAGGAAAGTTTGAACTTTATTTTAATAACATTTACCTCTTGTTAATTCAAATTGGGTGGCCAACTGAATCTTGTTAAACCAATTACTATACTGTCAACTTGAGTTCTACAACCAACACTAATATCTTTGTTTCGCAACTAGTCTTAGATTCATCATGAGATGTTTACATAGAGACAAAGGTTGGAGGTCAAATAACCCATGAATGGGGCAATTAAGTTCATGATGTTATTATTACAAGGCTACATTTGATTACTATGGAGTTTTTATGCTATATTATCTCCCAAGAGAATCCAATGATAACGAAGTTTGGTCAATTAAGAGGTATTTTGTTGATGACATTTGCATTGCCATATATAGTGGTTGGGTGGTGGTTGTTGTGGGTACAATAGCTATTGTTCCAAACAAAATAGAAGGCCAACCTACACATGCCCAGATGGGTTTTCCATGATTGATTCAAATAACTTATTGGGATGCCAACCTAATTTCTCCCTTGGTTGTGGGACTAATGACGTAGAATCCAAAAAACATTATGTAAGAGGTATATGAATTTAAAGTTTTGCAAGAAGTATATTGGCCTCTAGGAGATTATGAAAGGTGTACAATTATACACAAGATGATTGCCAAAAGTCTGGCCTGCATGATTGTAATTGTGCTATTGCCATTTTTGACAATAGAAATACTTGCTGGAAGAGATAACTATCCCTTTCTAATGGAAGAGCATACTCAGGTGGTGGTCAAACAACACTCATCAAAACAAGAAGTTGGCTACTGAGTAATCTTGACCTTGTCATGGAAAGGGAAGATTGAATTCATCCCACCTTTTAAGGGTCATTTATTAGTTCTTTTGCTCTGCTTGTAGCATGATTACTCTCTTGAGGCCAGGAAAGATTGTCGAAGTTACAAGTTTTCTTGACACAAATTTACACTCTTTCACATATGACGTATTGAAAGATGCAATGCATGAATTTAATGAAGAAGCAAGAACAGGTTCCTTTGGCATTGGACAAATGGCTCAAGAATGAGTGAAGGAATTTAGAACATAGTTGAGTGCCATTGGAAAAACATGCCATAAAAATTTGGGTTGGTTGATTGGCTTTTGTGATGAAGGAGTCTATAAACTTTTGGTTTGCGAGTTCATAAGCAATGATGCTCTTGTAGACATCCTCTTTGGAAAACTCAAACCCATTTGGAATTTAAGGGTTAAATTTGTCTAAGAAATTGCAAAGGGATTGCTTTAATTGCATGAAGAGTGCAACACCCCCATTATTTGTTGTGATATAAAACCTTAAAATATACTAATAGGTGAACATTTCATGACACAGTCTCAAACTTTGAGTTGGCCAAATTGTTATATTCCAATTAGAGCTGAACTCATACAATGATAAGAGGAATAAGAGGATATATAACATTACAATAGTTCAAAAATGTGCTAGTGACTATAAAAGTGGATATTTATAACTATGGTGCAATGTTATTATTAGAGATAATTTGCTGTAGAAAAAGTGTGATGACGAATATGGATGTAAAAGGAGGAAGAAAAGACAATACTAACAAATTGGACTTATGATTATTACACAAAAAGGAGAATAGGTATTTTAGTGGAGAACAGTAAAGATGCCATGGCTGACATAAGAAGGTTGAGGAAGTGAACGATGATAGCAATGTAATAAAGAATCGTGGAATGAAATAAGACCTATAAAAAACACTGATATAGATGTTAGAAGGCCGTGTTGACGTCCTACATCCACGGTCACCTTCTTTCATAACAACTGTGACTACTTGATTGCCACAGTTGTGGATAAAGAAAGCCCGTGGTAGGTATTTCTACTAGAAATAAATTGTTTTCTCTTTTCAACTAACATTAACAATTATTGATTCATTACGTGTTTAGTTATCTCCCATTGTATATTCCTTTTTTCAATTAATGGAGAACCACAACTGCGACGATTTACCAAGATTAATTTTTATGGTATAATTAAACTTCAAATCTATTCATCGAGCATGTTAGAATTATTTAAATCCCTCCACGGAAGTAAACGTCAACGGACAAGTTTTGTTTTTACATTGCAGAACAATTACCACTAACACATTATCCCCAAAAAAAAAAAGAACAGTAACTCAGCAATATTTGTGTTTCACACTTTAGTGATCTACCCCTTGACATTTTTAAAATGCACTCAACAGGACCTTAATGAACCCAAACTAACGAACAAAATATCCATCTCCGGATTTTTTCAAAAGGTCATGACATTGAAGTTGATAGTATTGCCATTTCTCTGGATCATGCTCTGCGTTTCCTGTTATGTATAAGCTCCAAAAAAAAATTAGTATTTCACTCGCAGTGGTATTGGGATCGTCTGTGCCTACATATGCTTTGCTCCAAAAAAAAAAAAAAAATTCAAAGAATGATCCCTCATATGCTTTGCTCTATTTTTTCACATAAAGTTGTAATAGATCCATGCTTCCAATAGTTTGTAAAGAACCTATCAAAGAATGATCACTAAACTGACAAATCACAAAAGCAACACCAATGAGAAATAACAGCTGATGTATTAGAAACTAGAAACCTTAACTGAGGCAACCTGGTTGTTGCAAACTTAATAAGCTTGACCTTGGAAGTTATGTTCCCAAGAGCATGAAGAAGTGCCACTGTATCACAAGCATTTCCAAGAGTTGCTTCATAAAATATACTCTAGTGCTATGTTCCTCAACAAGAACAAAACAATATAAGCTGATACAGGCCAAGAAGATACCAAAATCAATAATACCATACATGCCCCCCAAAATTCAAATTCTTGAGCTATTTTGATAGATAATGGAACATACTTGTAAAATGGTACATATGCATGGCAGTAAAACAAAATATGTGATCTTCCAAGCAGGGAAAAAGAATACTTCCTATAGATGCAAAAAACTGATGATACGTCCCTCTATGCATATTTTTAGGAAAAAAACATATAAATAAGTATAAAACACATAAATAAGTATATTCACTCTCCTTTTTTCCATTTTCCTAGTTGCAACCTGTCTTCTTCAGTCCGAAAAGAGATGAAATTAACAACAAATTAGCAGGTACAATAATATTCATAAAAGTGCACTTCATAGTAATTGACTTTAAATAATGAAATTTTATTTAAAAAAAAAAGAGAAATGATTAGTATGAAACTAATCTTTGAGGTTATGGCATAATAAGTACGGGCTTCAGAACCATTAATTTCTTGTAGTTCTTCATCTAAACCATGCACATCAAAGCACTCTGCCTCATTCTCTGGAAGGCCTAGACCACAAAGGAACTGCCAATCACTGAAAATTAAGTACATAATTAAACTATCCGTTTTTGTTTTTTTTAAAGTAAAATGAAGGCACAAGGTTCAAGTCTAAGACCACTATCAAATTACCTTAAGCCCTCGCAGCCTCAGCACTTTCCTTAGTTCACTTTTATCATAACTAGTCAGGAACCCATGCATCACACAAGATATTTAAAACTTTTTTGACTAATATATATATAATATCTAAGAAGCGAAGAGCATCACGTAAATTGCATAAATGAATCAGAATTTTATGATATTGTTTATGTAAGAGGATTGATATACTTAGGAAAAAATAAAACTAATTATTCTTTGGTATCTAAACAGACATTTCAGAAACCTAGAAAAATAAATATTAAACTATGACATGCATAAAGAATGGTCAACCAAATTGACAATCCACAATACAGATCCTCAACCACTTTCCTCTTAGCTGAGATACAGATCTTCACCGTCATTATGTAACTTAACATGAAATTTTGAACTTGATTGATGGGATGAGAGCTTCAAATCCAAGAGAAGATTTCATGAAAACTTAAATCTATAAGAAGTTCAAATAGTGTAACTTTGATTACTTACACCTTAATTAATACTCATGTACACCAAAAACAAAAAAGTGATTCAAAAGTCACCATTGTGGATTGTTCTAGCGCTGCAACATCACATTCAGTAAGCTCTTTTGCTGCCATCTATAGCTGACCAAAGGGTATTGCAGTTTGCACTGACCTTTGCCAGTAGAAGATCCAAGAATAGCTCAGTTGCATGGATGGACTACATAAACAACTATTGTTGTCCCATGCCCCAAGCAAAAATTTCTCCCACAAATCTCTGATGCTAACAATTTCAGTGCAAACTATTGTTTTGCCTATAATGATGTTTCTACATTCCATTTGTATATAACTGATCCTACAAAAAGTGTGAGAATTGAAAACAAAAATTAATTACTAAAATCCATATTCAAGAAAAAATAGATGAGAAGAGAATCTTGAGGATGCTATTAGGTATTTAAGAAATCGAGGTGTATGACAATTGCTGTAAATCAGTTGTCTTAATTTATTTTATAAAAATAATTGTAAATTATATTTGAATTTTAGATCTATCTAGATTTTTTTTGGGGGGGGGGGGGGAGAAGTGACCACAAATACGAGCCAGAACATTATATATTGCAAGTAATAACTTAGTAACAATGATACAAAAGAATATGTTGTCACTGTCACTGAAGTTTACTTCTTCAAATTGGGCAATTTATCTGTTAACTTTAGAACTTAATGTTGACTTAGCAAATTTTTTTTTAACCATCCAGTTTTTTTTTCCCCTTCTTTGATTAATAGTTACTTTTTCTTATTTTCATTTCTTAATAATTTTATAGATTGATTAGTGTTACTATATCAGATTGAAAATGTAAATAAGCCTCATAGTAGTTAAAATTAGCTATTGATAATTTGATACCTTGCATTGATAAATTAATTACAATATAGAGTTTTCTTCCACTCATTTACTCTATCTTCTTTCTAGCTCTCTTATTTCTGTACATCTATATTAAATTGGAAACAATAAAATAACCTTTTGAACAAACTTGATAGGTTTGCCTGCTCAAAAGAAAGATATCTAGCCATGAGTAGTAGAGGATGATTCCACATGACCAAACATCAGCTGCTGATCATCATAACTTAGGCCCCGTTTGATAGATGGAGAGAGCATTCTTGGAATAGGAAAGGAAATGGGAGAGCAAGAAAAACATATCTGATATGCAGGGTAACTTTTTCCATGAGAAAGTCTAAACCTTTAAACATGGGAGAGTGCAAACCTTCATATCTTTGATGGAAAATAGTCTACTTTGAGAGAAAACAAATTTTTGAACCATCTTATCCTTGTGTGTTTGAATTTTTGGTGGTAAAGATAATTAAAATTAATTTTTTAAAATTAAAATATTATTATTTTATTATTATCAAAAATAAAAAATAATTATTTTTCTTATTTTTTATTTTTATTGATAATTAAAAATAATTATTTTATTATATTTTATAATTATTAACAATAAAAAATAATTAAAAATATTTTAATCTTTCAATCTCTCTTTCATCTCATTTCAAATATAAAAAAGTAAAAATATTCATATATTTTTTTTTCATTATACCAAACATACTTATGAGGTACAAGATTACTCTCCATTCCCATTCCATTTCCTATTATTATTCCATTAATGCTCTCTCCCGTTTACCAAATGAGGCCTTAGAGTGCTGAAGCACCTCTAGGACAACGTTTTAGTAAGATACTGCAATACACAAAAAAGATAGGCTTATATGATTATGATTTTCATTGACAAAAAATAAAACTCATGTATAGTCATGATTCAATTACTTACTCCTCCCCCCCCCCCCCCCCCCCAAAACCAAAAAAAAAAAAGCAACTTGCACAGAGAAAAGTTTCTGCCAAAAGATGAGTCCACATGGCCAAACATCAGCTACTGCACCATCATAACCCAGAGTGCTAAGCACCTGCAGGACAACAATTAGTAAGAAACTATGACACACAAAAAAGATAGGCTTATAAGATTATGAATCTCATTGACAAAAAATCAAACTTACGTATGGTCATGATTCAATTACTTGCCCGAAAAAACAAAAAATGCAATTTGTAACACAGGAAAATTCTACCAAAATTCACCAGCAACTGTCGTGCTGAGAAGTATATAAATGTCATCACACCAGAAGCACAATAATTACCATATGAAACATTAAATATCTAGATAATGAAACAGGGCCCGATTTCACACAGCACAAAACCAAAATGAAGAAACATGCTCAACTTCCCCAGAAGACTTGTCTTCAAAACCACAGGGGTCTTTTTAGTTTTCATTGTCAATTTCTTCCTCCCAATGCTAATTTTACCCAGAATAATTGAGTCAACTGAGTTGGAACGTTCAATAGCTGTATTTTCAAGTTAAACAATTACTTCATCATCCTGTTTAACCAACTCAACATGCTTTCTACACCTTTTCTCAATCAATTGCTGCAAATAAGATAAGTAACGAAAATATATTAAAAAGCTTATTTTTATTGATTTTCAAGTGCCAAGCAGCTCCAAGTCCCCCAAAAGAATCCCAAAAAAAAAAGAAAAAGAAAAATTTCAAATAGATACTCTCACCCTTCGAGTTTGCCGTGCAGGACTATCAGTCCCCTGCTCACCCTTCAGATTTCCTTGTCTAGCATGCATGGTGGCTGGTTTAGCTTTTAATAAAAATACAAAACATGAAAAGGGGTTAGCAGAAACATAACAATAATATTTTATTTCTGTGGAAATAAAAGTATAACAGTGAACACGACTTTTAAGCATAAGAACATCAATCTTTCTAAAGCTCATATTGAGGATTTGAAGTCTCTAACTTAAACTCTCAATGAAGTAGACAAATTGGTTTTTCTGAAGTTATCAAAACTCAAAAGCCCCATATCATTTGTGCTGGCTATAATAACATCAAGAATGTAAAAGGAAATATTAATTAGAATGCCAGAAAGTAAGACGTAAACAGGAAAAAAAATTAAAAGGAAAGAAATGGGATAAGATTAAATCTACATCAACTTGTGGGTACTTCTTTTGAAAAAAGCTGATCTGAGGTCCTGCAATGCCTGCCATTCTCTCCATTTGGCAACCTTCATCAGTCAACAATTCTCTTTAAGATGAACAAATGAAAACAGCTAGAAGCTGTATCAAGAGTTTATTAGCTATATAACCACTAAAGCTGGAAATGCATCAATCACTAAAGGAGTTTTTCTTTATATATGCACATATTTATCAGTTTAAGCCTTCTTCAATTTTTCTGATTATATCAAATGCTTTGTGCAGATCAAAATGATATTTCAACTGTCTGAAGCAAGTCTTTAACCTTCCCCAGAAAAACTCCTTCTCATGCAAGGGCCTTATGTCACTTAACTTTCATAATAGATTCATACACATTCCTACATAGAGCAAGATATAAATTTTCAATTTTTCACTTGAATTTCCACTACACTTCAGAGAGAAACCACAACAATCAAATTATACAGTGAAAACTGTTCATTCACTCTTCACCGGAATAGCACTTTGTTATTTAGTGCCAGCGGGATCAGATCATCAACTTCAGACCTCCAGGGGATATCCATCTCTTATAAAGTTGTTCAAAAGAATTATATAGATCATAAAGCATGGGGCAACATGATGAAAAAATGAAAGGGTACCATGGAAAAGGAATTATCATATAGATCATTAAAGTGTAACAGTGCAACATGGTACAAACAAATGAATCTTACAAATTGCTCAAATTTGATCTTGATTTTTTTTTAAATGTTGAAATCTTTGCAAGAGAAGCTTAAACAATGAGAATGTGCAGAGAAAGAAACATAAGAAGCACAATATGAATTTTTCACGAAATCAAAATCTCCCTTCTGCTCTTTGCTAAGCTATCTAACCCATTAATGTCTTGTCATTACAAATTACATGAATAGAAATAAAAAACACTGAAAATCTCGCTTCTGCTCTTTGCTAAGCAATTTAAACCATTAATGTGATGTCATAAAAGACAATGGAAATCTCCCACATTTGCTGAAAATTCAAGATTAATGATGAGAATAAAGGAAAAATAAAGATCCATTGATGCTTTCCAGTGACAGCTACCTGTCCAACAATACTGTAAAACAAAGGATCAATACTATATGAAGATGTAAACTTAATGAGTAACATAATCTTGTTATATAGTATAAAGTTCAAATGCTGTCATATAAATGCATATACTGCTATTTCATAATAATGAAGGGAATGCATGATGACACTTACCATGGTTAATCGATTAAATATGTATTTAACTTTTGGTTAAAGGGTGGTTGACAGGGCATCCTTTCCAAAAGACAATTGGATCAAGACTAATGGTTTCAATGAAATGATAGTGACACAGCAATAACCATCATCAAAATAATAAATCTAAACACAATGATGCATTAAAAATCCGATGAATAATTGCATTTTTCATAATTCATATAACAAAAATTAACCATTTGAGCCTACAAGCCTTTCGAGATTGACACTAGACCACTACTATTTTTCAATAGTTGTGATGTTGAAAAAAAAAAAAATCTGGGATGTTGGCTTTGAACAGTATACCCCAAAGTAATTAGATAAAATCAGGGGTCAAACGGTTTCCCGGAGCCAACATCAGATAAGAAGTCACATGGGTAGAGTTCAGATGCCGGAATCGTAGAAACATGTGATAGAAAATTACTTTGGAAAACAATCAGTCATCAATGAGGGAGCAGCATTCCCTAGCATAATCAATGGTAATTACTCAATAAAGTATTGTCATGCAAATAAAATTTTCCATTGGCTGACAATTGTCATCCATCCAAACTCCAAAACCACTTATTGGATTCAACCCAATCAAAATAACAAATCGAAATAATAAGTGAAAAAGGTAGCATATTACATGAGTTCTGGTTGGCATGGTAGAACATCTCTCAGTTCAGCAGCAAGTAAACTTCGTTGATTGAGGTAAACAATTAGATAACAATGTAAGTATCAAACTTCTTTCATTTTAGCTAATATTTGTAACCAAGTATCAAACAATTAGATCAGTTAGCTTAATAGAAAGACGGTGAAAAAGAAAATCAATAAAGTAAAAAAACAATAGCAACTGAAAAGCAAATATTCGAACTCAGAAGCTCCCTAATTTGCTTTGGAAGATCGTCTTTTTTTTTTTTTTGGCTCTTCTTTTCCTCGACAAATTTAGTCAAAACGCATGTAGAAAAGAAGGATTTTGGTGAAAACTAAAGCTTCCTATTGCATCGTCTCTCTCGCTCTTAAGTGTTGACCAGATCCAACACCAAAAAGAGCAAGGCTTTGATGAGGGAGAAAATCTGGAGCAACCACAGGAGGGACTGAAATGCAGGTCGAAAAATGGCTGATTTATCCCAATCTTCGAAATCCACTGCATAAAACTCCACACACAACTCTGATGCTGAGAGGAACTTTTCGGTAAGCAATCAGACCACAAGAAATTGCTGGCGGGCCGAAATGAACCCTGCTCACTCCGTAACGGATAAAAAAATAATTCTAGATCTCCAGTTTTCTTTTTCTTTTTTTTAATATTTTGGCAATTAAAATAATAATTTAATGAATAATCATCATAAATAATTAAATATATAATAAATATTATTTTGAGGCGATTTTTTTACTGTGCAGTCTGTCAACTTCATAGATCTTAGCCCTTGGATTCATCTGGTGGCTGAAAACATGACACGTCGCTAACCTTCCCACTGTGCACCGTTTTGCTGGAAAGGCCGAGTCTGACGCCTTCAAGTGAGCCACGTTTCGCGATCTGAAGCGTCGATATGTGACACTGTAAACCCAAAAGTTCGGTCATGGGAGCTCGATTTCTAGCTACGCAAAACAAAAACGCCGTCTCAAGTTGACCAAAACGAAGTGAGCTTTTCAGACGTGGGAGTTTTCGGCCATGGGAGCTTCAGATTTGGGAGTTTTCGAGTTGGGCATCCTCAGTAATTAGCCATGGGAGCTTCTTTATTTGGCTGGGTCCAGACCTTATTCTTCGTCTTCGTTAGGATCGTCTTCGCATGAAGGTGGAAGATGCTTATGCAGATATTAATCTTCAGAATCATATGGTCAGCTTGAATGATGAAGTACGACTTTAAAGTGGGAGTCGGGGTTTCTTCTTTTTCGGTGTTAACTAATTGAAGCACCCTCAATTGTGGTGTTCAATCTCTTAGAGTCATTTCTGGTTTGCTGGAAATCTTGGACTCTAGTTGATTTGAGATCAGATGCAAGTAGGTAAGGTTATTTACTCAGGTCATGGTGAAAAGTTATAACACTGTATGTTGGTGCAAATTTATAGTTCATGCCGTGCATCCTTAGTAATTAATTCTAATAAAATTACGAAACAGATGGTTTTGAGTGCTACATATGTTTTGGTTTTTTTTTTTTCCCCCTAAGAAATTCTAGACGACTTTGAATAAGTAGAATATGTTAAGTGAAGGATCCTGGAGATAAATGATGCTGAACTTCCTTATGAAGAACATAATCAATTTGTATTGCACCAAAATCCCCCCTTGAGCCAAAGACCTTTGGTAGATGTGGCTTTTGTTTTGACCATTGCAATTTATCACTAGATCTACCATAAGAGAAATCTTCATGAATTCATTTCATATTAATCCTTGTTCTATCAATTTTGGAAAAAAGTGAAAAGTATAAATACTAGAAAAAAGTTGGTTTTGTTGGTATCTTTCCATTATGTGGGTATGATCACTGATATAATCTCCAATTGCTGGTAATTATGTACCAGTAGTTTCTAATTTCTACCATACACATAAGCTCCTTCTATGGCTGTATGTAACCCATGTCCTGCTACCTAAATGGTAAAATAGAATATTCAGAAGGAATTACTTTCAGCCATGAAAGTTCATTATCAAGGCACTTCAATCATAAGACATGCTAGATTAAAAGAAATTGTGCAATTGATTCCAGGACTAATATGGGTTGTTTGCTTGTTTGCCCTCCTGCTCAAATTTAGTTATCTTTCACTTGGGAGTGCTAGAACTTGTTTGCTCCCTGTATCTTTAGGTCTCCTTTCTCTGGAAAACAAACAGTTCTATATATGATTCATGTCAGACTAATTAGAAGCCTGTACAATTATTCCTCATATCAGATTGAGTCTAAAATTTCTTGTTTTGATGCTTGCTACATATAACTGATGGATATTCATTGCATGCCAAATTGCAGAAAACAATTCTTCTGGTTCAAGCTGTTATTCTGATGGTTGATTGCTGCACGTGCTGTGTATATCAGCTTGCAATTTAAGCACAGCCAAGTCATGAAACCAAACTTTGATCTTGAAGGGGAGGCTTCTGCAGAAAATGAATCTGAAATTAGCAGCCAGGTTGCATCCAACATACCTTTAAAGCAAATATCTGCTGGTCCTTCTAGTAACGGCTTCAATAACACCGCTGACCACATATACCCTGTAGGATTCCATCCAAATAATACAGATCCTCTCTCACTTGGCACCAAGTACTGCATGTGTTCTGAAGAATGCCATTTTTTCCAAGTACTGCATCTGTTGTGAACTATGGCACCAAATTTTGAAGTATGGCATTTTGACCAAAGTTTTGCAACTATTTTGGGCTTACAAGGAACTGCATATGGTTTTGACTGTTTTGTGCTCACAAAGCTCAAGATTGAAGTTTCAAGTTTTGTGCATATTTCTGGTGAAAGTGCTGTGCAAAGATCTAAGATTGAAGATCAAAATTGAAGCGAATTTTAGATTAAGAGTAATGAAGCTGTACATAGAAAGTTAGAATAGGAATGATAATGTATAGACCTAGAACTTTAAAGAAGATATTCAGTAGAATTAAGTGGTGCATTTCTCTTTCATTGAATGTGCAACTTTCTTTTTCTGTATGTATTTCTGTTTCATGTGACATGTTCAGTGAGTACATTACAAAATAAAAAGAACCAAGCAAAAAACCACACCATCCAAAATAAGTAAATCATAGAACAAATATTTGGTTCCATATTGATCAATCTTCCTTCTTGAAAAGGTGCGCTGGAGATCTCATTCTCTTCGACACTCCTTGTAGGAACATGTTGGTGGCTGAAAAAGGGTAGTTAGTCATAGCTTGAGAATTTACGCTTGTCAATGAGATGCAATTGCTTACTCTTGTAGCTTTGCCTTCCATTCAACATTTATACTGCGAGATAAAGTTATAATGATCATATTAATTTGTCATTTCTCTAAAAGAATAAGTAGGATGTCATTCACCAAATGTCTTCTTAAACAAGGATGATTTTTTATAATGTTTTTAAAATCGGATTGAATTGGTAGAAGTATTGGTTCACAATTTATTAGTTGAATTATAGTCGAATTGGTAATAATTAAATATATATTTTTAAATTTTATATATTAAACTTTTAATATAATAAATAAATATTAATAAAGTTTAAATATTTGAACAATTATTTTTTAAATAAAAAACAAAAATTACTTATAATTAAAAATTAAAAGTATTTAATATTAAATTTTTAGACTTCTTAAATGGATTAAAATTTCATTTATCATTAAACAATAGCAATTTTAGTCAAATATTTTTATATTGAAGAGAAATGTTACCATGAGAAGGGACAAAATGAAGAGAAAATACAAAAAATATTTAGTTATACTTTTTATTTATTTTATATTATCTTTTAAATTTTTTTATATTTCAATTCCCTCTTTTCCCTAATATTTTTTATTTTTTATTTATTAAATTTATTTAAGATAAACTATCCTATTATATAAAAAAAATTGAGTTAACCGATTCAAACCAGTTTTTAGGAGTCCGGTTTTGGTCGGTTCAACCGATTTTTTACCAGTTTTACTTGTTCTTTAATGAATTGATTTTTTGAACCAATCGGAGTGGACTAGAGACTAATTTTTAATCTGATCGATCAAACCAACCAATCCAGTTCAATTTTTTAAACCATGATTTTTTGTATGCAATGTTGGTGATATTGAAGGATGAAATTAGTGCTTTTTTTTAGTATTTGTAAAATTATATTTAATGGCTTGAATTTTATTATGGTAGATCTAGTAAGAAAAAACAAGGAAAATGAAAGTAAACAATTTTTATAGTTTGGGTCACAGTTTATCTATGAATAGTGAATCAAATTAGGAGTGAATTTTTCAAGAAAAATGAACTATTTCCTTACATTAGAACTGGACTTCCACAACCGAAACACAATTTGGACAATCAAATTCCTTATATCAAAGTGGCATGAAATTTAGTTGAGATTAATGCAAAAATCACATCATACGATTAGCATACATCCATTGATTGATTACTTATAAATTTATCAACACAATTCATGCTCAACATAAATCCTTATAAAGTAAGTAATTCTACCAAATATAAGTTACCATGATTTTGCTACAATTCCGTTGTTCATATTAAAGATATAGTAAACTAAGCATAAACAAATTTCAATTTGTTTAGCACATAAGTCCTACTTAATTCTCCCTATTCAAACTAGTTCCAATTTGTTCCGGTAGTACACCAAAAGTACTCTAGCATATGTGATAATTGATGAACCAAAAAAAAGACTATCAAGATGGAATGAGTTTCCTTATAAAGCAATGTCATAATGATCCCCCCTCCCCCGAAAAAAGGTAAACAGAGCATCAAAATTAATCAACCATTGCACAAACTGAAGATGTTGATTGCACGAAACATTCCACAAATGCAAGTTGCAGATCTTGATCCCGATCCTATAATTTAGAGAAATCTATTTGATATACACACTAATCTTAGTGCTCTGATATTGGGCAAAAGAATAGAATGCACAGTCGCCTCAAAAGAAGAAGATGAAGAAGAATATGGGAGAATGAAGTTGCTGAACTACAATTGCCAAAACTTAGACCTAGAAATCCAGCTATGTCTTCCATTCTTGTCTCCTTCCTCTAGTCTAAAAAACGCTGTGTGTTTTGATCCTTGTGTTTTGAGACGATGAATCAATGCTTTTGAGAAGTGTCTGACACGTCCAAGTGGGAGCTACGAGATGATGCGGATGATGGAGATTTGTGCAATTAATGTGCAATTAACATCTCATGCAATTGAAAGCATATGCTTGGACAATGGAAACTCAATGGCCTGTATATGTATATTGTATAAAGTTAGATAGTATAAATTAATATAATATGTTATAAATTTTGTTATTTATTTAGTGTAAATAATGTAATGTATAAATTTGTACATTAAATTATTTTTATATATCAAAATAATATAGAATCTATTTAAACTTTGGAAAATAAAATTAGATTTAATTAATTTTTGATATATAAGATCTTATCAATATTTTTTAATTTTAACTCTGATTCATAAGTGTGTTTATTAGTTAGATTGGATTAGGCTTTGACCTAACTTAATAAAGATAATCATGAGTTGAGTATTGACATAGTCTAGTATCTGTCTTGGTTTTGTATCAAACTTTTTTTTTAAAGCTTAATGTTTAAGCTTGACCTGGTTCAATTAGTATTAGTTAGAGTTGAGTTAGTCGGGCCACTTTTTATTTTGGGTAAAAATTATATGGTGACTCTTAAAAAATAAAATTATTATATAAGTTCCTATAAAAATATATTTTATTGTTGAAAAAATTTTATATAAGTTTCTATAAAAAATTTAAAAAAAATTAATAGAATTGAGATATATTGCACCAAAATTGGTTTAGTGTTAGATTTAGTTTAGTTGATTTAGTATTAGGTTGGGCTATATTATTTTCTCAAGTTAGTTGAGTTATTTTTTTTAATGTTTGGTAAAAATTAAAAAGCTCATATAAGATTTTATACAAGTATATTTTGCTCCTAAAAAATAAAAATTTTATTTACATTTTTATAAAATAAATATTTTTTTTTTCAAAAATTTCATAGAGTTGGGCTGGGCCAACTAAAATTGGTTAACATGGCTAATATGACCCAATTTATTAAAATTGTTCTTTAGCTACTTAATCCAATATGACTAAGTAGGATCTGGTTGCCTAGGCTACCATGTATTATGTGCAACTTTGTTCACATATGTTTTTTTTAATTAATATAATATAATAAATTTAGATAAATATAATATATTTTCTTTAAAATAAATGGTATTTTTGTTAAAAAATTTAATTTTTATTTTATCTAATATTATATAATGTATTACCAAACAAATTGTGATATTATTTTGTACAATGTTATACCATATATTGCATAATTTTAAAATTTTATTAGATTTTATCTTATCAAATTTTATACAATTAGATCTTAGCTTATGCAATGTATCAAAGGAGCCCTGATAAGTAAGGATGGTGAATTTGGTGGAAATTTTGAAATTTAGAAAAAAGGGTATGCTAGAAACAATATGAAGCGAGCAGCTTCTGTCCTTTTGCGGCATGAACAGGAGAATTCAATTGCAAGAGAAGATATTCTTTTTACTATTTTTCACTTTTTTTTAAGTTCCAATTTTTTTTTTTAAACTCACAACTGGACTTTCCCATTGGTGCCGCGTCAGGAGAAATGCTACTCTCCAATATAACCTTGTGGAGTCGTGAAATGAAGAGTAAAAAAAGGTTGGTAAGAGGTGAAAAAAAAAAAAACGCAGTGCAATCGCGAATAGTTGGGCATCTTCCAAATTTATCACATAGTATAGATATAGATGGTTTTATTTAAAGGAGAACGTATTGCAAGAAGTTATTTTCTAAAATAAAATAAAAATGTTTTAGAAAAAAACCCTAGTCAAGAGATTCAAGGAATATAATAATGCTTTTTAAAGGTTTTATCATAGCATGTTTCGGTCAACTACCACAGGCATATTCTGCTAGTATTGCTTTTCTACATTTGCACATAAGTGGGCACCTCGAATGCTCCATAGCACTAGTTATCAATTGTGATTTTCTTTACAACTTCAAATATCAAAAGCATGATGAGTAATAATTTAAACGAAAATTTTCTCACTTTCATTTTATGGGGGAGACCTCATCCTAAGGCCCAGCAATTTGAGCAGGTTTTGAAGTTAATTTGAGCATGTGGGTTTTTTCTTTTTTGGGGTTTGAAACCCCAATAATGGTAGGCCTTTCGACCAAAAAAGTTAAAAATGATAAGGCCTCATTACTATTGCAACCACTGCCATTTTTTTGCGTCTTAAATTGCACCCACCTACGTGAATATGACAGGACTCAGGAGCCACACAAAAATCCAAATAATAAGACTTTGTCAAACATTGACAAGCCAATCGACAAAGACTAGAAAGTTAAGTTGGCGGTCGCATTATCTTAATGTCTTGGTCAATGGAGTAATTACTCGATTTGAACCATTACGTAACTCTATTGAATTACTGCTTGTACTGATATTGACTTTTCCACCTTTGAATTCATAGCATGGGCTGTAGATTTCTGACTTTAACAGTGCTTTTTGATCGAGAGAAAAGTGGGGGAAAGGGAGGGAGGGGGAGAAAAACGAAATTTTCTCTCATTTGGTTCGGAGAGAAAACGAGGGAGAAGAGAAAAAATGAAGAGAAAAGTACGGTGGGTCCCATGTGTTTTTTTTTTCTCCGAAATGGAGAGATTGGAGGGAAAAACGAGTATCACTGTGTAAAATAATAATATATATATATATTTAATAAATCTTTTAAAATATTGTAATTAGTTAATTAAAAAATTAATGTTATAATTAATTTTTATTATTAAATTAATTAATATATTTTACAAAATAATAATATTTTGTAATATAAAAATTAATAAACGATATATAATTTTTAAAAAATTATAAAAAAAAATTCCACATATATGTATATCCGACTGCAATGCAGTCGGACATATATGTGTGTTCGACTGCATTGCGGTCGGACACACACACATATATATATATATATAATATTTATATATTATATATATTACATTATAATATAATATTTATTATTATTATATATTATAATATAATATAATATTTATTATATTTTATATTTAAATTAATTAATATATATTAAAATAATATTAATATTTATAATTTTAAAATAATAATTTATAAATATTTTTTATAAAATTAATTTAATTAATTTAAAGAATAAATATTTTTAAAATTTAAATATATATTTTTTAAATTAATTTTTATATCTTTTATTATTCTTATTTTTAAAAAAAATATATATGTAAAAATTTAAAATAATAATAAATTTATTATTACATTAAATGAATATATATATATATATATTTATTTATTTATTTATACATTTTCTCTCCCTTCACTCTTCTCTCCATCCAAACGCATGAGAGATTTTCAGTTTTCTCTTCTCTCGCCTCTTCTCCTCTCTTTTCTCTCCCTCTCTTTTTCTCTTCCCCCATCCAAACAAAACACTAAGTTGATCAACAGTGGTACTCCAGCAGACTTTCTCCTTAGACAAGCAGAATAGATATTAATACAAGAACATACTTGTCTCTGCTAAAGCGGTTTGAAGATAATTAGAATTTTCATTGCTAATATTTTGACTTGGTCATCTCTACAGTTATTATCACGTTATTGGAAAATGCTCACGAAATGTGTAGAAAAGAAAACTGTGGTACCTTATAAATCAAAGTTAGACTTGGTCAGCTAATAAGAAAGGCCTCAACTTAAATATTATGAATCGTTATAATAATTATTCTATATATATGTATATATATATATATAGATTACTACGATTACTTATACAATACCACAGCATAAAGCATGCATGAAAGAGAACATTTTTCTTAAATAAATTCTATTTTACATGATTCATCTCATTAACTAACTTTTTATAAATTATAAATTAATTTTAAACTAAAAAAGTTTTATTGATAATTTGATAATAATAATAATAAATAAATAAAACAATTTATTAATTTGTAGGTGAAGTGAGATTAGACAGATAGAGATAAATTAAATGCAAAAGCTAAGTCGAAAAACCTTAACAAACACAAAAGTGAAAAGATTATCTTAAAAAAATTAAAAGAGTGAATATCATATGAAAGAATGAGAATATAAAAATAAAATAAGCAAACAAGAATGAGAGAAAATAATAATCTTTGTAGGGAAAATAATATTGTTTAAAATTTAAGTCGCGTTACATAATATTATCCTTAAAGATTATTCCGCCTTCACAATTATCTCCGAGATAAAATAGATCTTTCTTGATATAGTTTAAGGAACACATAACTACAGGAAAATTAGGAATCAACCGAGATAGGAGTGTTGATGTGTGTATATATATATTCAAATTTTTTTAGATAAAGCACTTTTTTGAATTTAAATAAGAAGGATGTTAGTGATTTAAAGAAGGCTTATGAGAAGAGATTACAAAATTAATGGTATTAAGGGGGGATTTTATACATTGGAGATTAAGATGATTTATGAGAGGATATTATAAAATTAATGGTATTAAGGAAAGTTATTGTATAAAACAAAAAAATTTTAAAAATTAATGATAAAATCCAAAACCATGTCGCTAATTTTATAAAGTGAATTTTTCAACCTTTCCTAAAAGTCTCATTCAGTAAATAAAAATTTGAGCAAAAACTTTTTCTATCACATATTATCTCAGGTGTAAGGAGGGGAAATCAATGAATTATAACTGAGTTGAGCTCAACTGAACTCGTTCTTGTACGTGAGAGGCCACCTCTTTCCTTAACTCTTTTATTAACCTAATAACATATCTTAATATATATACAGTTAAAACTTTTTTATTTTGAGTAACATGGGATTTAATTTTTTTAAAATATTCTCTTTTGTATTTCTACACTCAACAATCCTCCAAATATTTCAAAAAGGTAAGAAAGAAATAATGTTTGATTGCAAGTGTGGATGTAAATGTTTCAAATACAGTGTCTTTTGTACTATGAATAAGACCTTGACTAATAAGACTTAATGCACAGAGTTATTAGTGAAGATTGTAACTTCTATGAACCAATAACTCTTTATTATATGTTAGAGGTTTTACTAATCAGTTTACACCCTCATGATTCCTATTCTTATCGTTATTTGTGCTTTAATAGGCTAAACATGTGCTTAATTTTAATGTTTGCTTTGGAGATTTTACCACGATCTCATAAGAGTGGCCCCACTCTACACTCATATAGTTGATTTCATCAAATATATCTATATTTAATACCCACGTGTAAGGGCTATGAAAATCATCAAGAACTTTATGCTTATCCTTTTTATTAATGCATTCTAACACTATTCTAACAATATAGGAAGGGACTGAAAATTAAGTGCTAGCAAAATTAACAATGATTTGTTATTACTCATATGACCTTTCTTTATGGGCTCTCCAATTACAAAGGCTGAGTTACTATCATTATTGATTTTGAATTAGCTTAATTTTTATTCCTTTCATTGTTTCAAAAATTAATTTTCTACCTAAGGATTTGGTTAGAGGATTTGCCAAATTTACTTCTAACCTTACAAAAATCTATCTATATAATACCATCTTTCAATAGCTGATTAATCTTAATCACATCATATCTCAATCGAATGTGTCTATTTTTACTATTGAAAGTTTTATTCCTTGCAATGGCTATTGTCACTTGACAATTATAATATATAGATATTGATGGTGTAGGTTTTACACCCAAAAGAATATTTACTAAGTAGTTTTTCAATCACTCAACCTCATTATTAGCCAATTTTAGAGTAATAAATTCTGACTCTATAGTGGATCTAGCTATAATAATTTGTTTGGCTGATTTCCAAATTGTTGCACCACTATTAAGAGTAGATACTCAACCAGTCGTAAGTTTTGTCTCATATGAATTTGATATCTTGTAAGTATCACTATACCCTTAAAGTACATAAGGAAATCCATTATATATGATACTATAATTCGTGGTATCTTTTAAATATCTTATTAGTCTTACCAATGCAAACCAATGATCACTATTTAGACAATATGTGTACTTGCTCAATTTGCATACGGCGTATGCTATATCAAGTCTAAAAATGATTTGATATTCATCAAATGCAACAGACATCCAATGATATGTGCATATTCAAATTAAGCCACTAGATCACCTCTATTTTTCATTAATTGAGTGTTAATATTATAAGAAGTACTCACAAGTTTATCATTAAAATGATTAAACTTTTAAGATGTTTCTTAGCATAATATTCTTGTGATAACAATATACTATTATCTTTCCTTATGACCTTAATATCTAAAATCACACTTGCTTCACTTATGTCTTTCATGTCAGATTTAAAAGTAAGAAAACATTTTGTTTCAAGCACAATATTTATACTTGTACAAAAAATGAGCATCTCATCCACATATATTGTTTATAAGTTTTGTATAAACACATCTATTAACTTTAACAGCTGAAAAATCATCATTTATCAAAGCTTTATTAAATTTTTTATTTCATTGTTTAGGAGCTTGTTGCAAGCCATATAATAATTTAATAAATTTACAAACTTTATTCTCTTGAGTAGAAATAATACAAACTTTTAGTTGTAACATGTAAATTTTTTCTTCTAAATCACCATTTAAAAAGTTAGTTTTAACATTCATTTGATGAATAAAAAAATATATAAACAGAAGTTAGAGCAATTAAAACTCAAATAAAAGAAATTCTACTAACAGGAAAAAATGTGTTAAAATAATTAACATTTTATTTTTGTGTAAACCCTTTAACTATTAACCTTGCTTTATATTTATCAATAGTCCTATTATGATTGTATTTCTTTTTGAAAATCTATTTGCTCTCAATAAGTTTTACTCCTAGAAGTAAATCTATTAAAATCCAAGTTTTATTTTTATTTAATTAAATAGATCTTAGTTTTAATTGCTTCTTTCTAAAAATGTGCATTTGGTAACGTGATTGCTTCAAAATAAGTTGATAGTTTATCTTGTATCATATGAGTATAAAAATAATTTCCAAAAGATGTTTCTCTCCTCTATTGTTTACTCCATCTTAAACCTTTAGGCGCATTTCCAATAAGACCTTATTCAAGTGAGGAAGAAATATTTTTTGTTGTTTGAGTAATATTTTTAATTTTCAAAAAAAAAAAAGTTTAAAGAATTTAATATATTTTGTTTCTAGTATAGTACTATGATAAAACACATTACTTATTAAAACAAGAAACCTATGGACAGTATTATGCTCAACATAACCAAGAAACATACAATAAGAAGTTTTAGAATTAATTTTCCTTTTCTTAAAATTTAGTAATATGACTTTTGTAAGACACCCCATACTTTTAAATATTATAAATTAAGATTATATTTTTTCCATAATTCATATGGTGCCTTACAATTTTTCTTATGAGGAATTTTATTTTGTAAGTAACATGTAGATAATAAAATTTCTCTCTAAAGATTATAAAGATTAGACGAGCTAATTAACATGACATTCATCATTTCTTTTGAAGTTTTATTTTTTTTTCTTTCAATTGCTCCATTAAATTCAAGTGAATATGGTGGGATTATTTCATGAATTATTTTTTCTTTTTCCTAGAACTTTAGCAGTTTTAGAATCATCAAAATATACAAATTCTTCGTCATTGCCCCCTAAAGTCCACCCAATCTTCTACATTGACTACAAGAAGAGCTTATGAAATAATCGTAATAATTATGTCATCTCCTTAAACCAAATTTACACTTGGATTAGGAGAATTGTTATTTCCAACTCTCTTCCTGCATTGTGCAACATGATGACTTGACTTTTCACAAATATAACAAATTCCTTTCTTTTTAAACTTGGGGTTAGTGGTTTTAAGTTTGTAATCATAGTTTTTATTATCATACCTTTTTTCCTTGGCTTGGCCTCCATCAAATTTTCCTTTGAAATCATATCTTTGGCCTTTGTCACTTTAAGCTCCTTCTAATTTGTATCCTTAATGATTACGTGGGTCATGAGATCTAGCAAAGACAGGTGTTTATACTTATACTTGAGTTGTTGCTTGTAATATTTCTATGATTTTGGTAGCTTCTCAATGAGTATACTTGTAACAAATTCATCAGGCAAGTTGATCTTTTTAACTCAAAAATCCTCTAGCAACTTATAGTACTTATTGATCTGGAGCTTAATATCTTTGTCATCTATCATCTCCCATTGACAATAATTGCTTGTCACAAACTTTTGCTTCCCAACATCCTCGACAATATATTTTGCAAGCAATGAGTCCTAAATTTCGCTAGCCTCCTTGTATGTATAGTAGACATCGAAAAGATCGCTAGATAACATCCTAATAATTGTATGTCCATATGCCTTATATGCATGTGTCCAAGCATCCAACTGAGTTTTATCTGTGGTTGGTGAAGGTCTCAAATTAAAGAGAGCACCAATGGCACCATGCATGTTTAATGTAGAGAAAATATATTCTTACCAACTTTGAAATTTTTTTCCCTTCAAATTTTTGAGATATCTAAAAAAGGCTTGATATTTGGAATAGTCAATGGAATAGCTTGAACAGTGACAAGAATGTCATTGTTAATATTGTTGATAGTAGTGCTAATATTCGTAACAGCAAAGGCAACGGTTTGAGTAGAAATGGTAGCAAGCTCCATAATTCTTAATATTGCAAGTAAGATAGTATTATTTAAAATTTGAGTCATGTTATAGAACGCTGTCCTTAAAGATTATTCTGTCTCTTTGGATATCCCCGAAGATAAAATAGATCCTTCTTGATATAGCCTTAATGACACAGAACTACGTGAAAATTAAAATCAACCCATATAGGAGTGTTGATGTATAAATATTCAAATTTTTCCAGATAAAATATGTTTTTGAATTTAAATAAGAAGGATGTTGGTGATTTGAAGAAGGTTTATGAAAGGATGCTACAAAATCAATAATATTAAAGAAGGCTGTTATATAATATCAAACGAAAAAATTTTGAAAATCAATGATAAAACCAAAAATCATGTTACTCATTTTACAAGTGAAAATTTCAACCTTTCCTAAAAGCCTCATTCAATTAAATAAAAATTTGTGCAAAAAATTTTATTATCGCGTATTATCTCGTACATTGGGGAAGGGGAAATCGATGGATTGCAATTAACTTAGCTTGCTCTTGTGCATGAGAGCTCATGTCTTTTTTTAACTCTTTTACTAGCTCGATAACATATTTTAATATATATATATATATATATATACACACTCAAAATTCTCTTAATTTCAATAATGTGAGATTTAACATTTTTGAAATACTCTTTCTTGTGTTCCTACACTCAATAATCTTCACTTTTTTAGATTTTAGTCTACTAAAATTTTGGTAAGATATAGTCTTAAAATTTTATTTTTTTATTATTCTAAAAAATTTATAGAATTATCAAAGTAATATATTATTCATAAATATTAAATAACTATCAACATTATTTTATTATTTAAAATATAACATTTGTTAAATTAATATATACATTATTAATTATATTATCATATTTTTTATACATATATAAATGTTATTTTTTTGGGATAACTTGTGTAAGTTCAATTTTTCTAAAGGGAGGTCATATGAAAAAGAAAATCATATGTATATATGACTAAAAAAAATAAAAAGAAAAGAATTGAGGTCCTTCTTCCTTGGCTGCATGGTCTCATGGTCCACACCTCCTTCCAATGCATAGGTTATCAAATGCTTTAGTCAATAATAGAATCTTCTTCATGCTTTTCATTAATACCCAACATCAAATTTGGGTGATTATTGGTATTCTAGTGTCTTTCTTCTTTACCTATCAAAACGCAATATCTCAAGTTCAATAGCATCCATGGCTATACCCAACACCTTCTTTGCCTTTCTCTTGCTTTTATTTAATTTAGCTTTTGGAAATGTGACTTCGAGTTCAACTCTCACCACCAATGATCAAAATTCTTCATGGCTTTCATCTTCTGGCGAATTTGCTTTTGGATTTCACCAAATCAACACTACAAATGACTTCTTACTTACCATTTGGTTTAATAAAATACCTAACAAAACCATTGTTTGGAATGCAAATATCTCAAATCTAACACTAGTTGGAGCACGAGTTCAACTCATACTAAGAGGTCTCACTCTCACTAATTCTTAAGGTCAAATTATATAGACTGCTAAACCACATGAAAATGTCTTCTATAAAGCTATGCTTGACATTGGAAATTTTGTTTTAGCATCCTTTATTTCTTTTTATTTATGGTAAAGTTTCAGTAATCCCACTGACACATTCTTACCCTCTTAAATTTTGGATCTAAACCGTAAGTTATATTCTCAATTGATACAAACCAATTACATAAAGAGAAGATTTGAGTTTTATTTTGATAACACTAATCTCTTGTTAAGTTAGATTGGGTGGCCAACTGAATCTCGTTACCCCAGTTACTTTAGTGCTACCACAAGTTCAATAACCAATGTTAATGACCTTGCTTTATAGCTAGTCTTTAATTCATTAAGGAATATTTATGTAGAGACAAGGGATGGAAGTCAAATTACCCTTAGATGGGGCACTATAGTTCTTGATGTTAGCAGATACTATAGAGTTACACTTGATTACTATGGAGTTTTTGCACTATACTCTCATCCAAGGGGATCCAATAGTGACCAAGTTTGGTAAATTGAGAAGTATGTTCCTAGCAATATTTGCAATGCAACATTTAGTGATTTGGGTAATGGTTGTTATAGGTACAATAACTACTGTTTTATAAAAGATAAGAGGCTAACTTGTACATGCCCATATAGGTATTCCCTAGTTGATCCAAACAACCAATTTAGAGGAAGCCAACTTGATTTTTCCCTTGGTTGTGGAGTTAATGATGTAGCATCATAAGAAAATCTAGAAGAGATTTATGAGATTAAGGCTTTACAAAGTGTGAATTGGCCCTTAGGAGATTATGAAAGGATGTTAAATTATATAAAAGATGATTGTAAAATATAAAATACTTATATGATTTTAATTACGCAGTTGTCATTTCTAATGTCTTAAATCAATGTTGGAAGAAAAGACTACCCCTTTTTAATGGAAGATTATTAGCAAGTGGAGAGCTCTCATAAAAGTGAGAATTTGGCCATAGGGTACCCTTAATCCTATTATGAAAAAGGAACATTAAGTTCAACCCGCTCTTTTAGAGTTACTTATCGGTTCCCTTGTCATTAACACTCTACTTATAATCGTTCTTATTTTAATTCTTCTCTTAAAGCCAAAAAGGGTTATCTAAGTTTTGAGTTTTCTTGAAACAAATCTACATTCTTTTTCATATAAAGCACTAAGAGAGAGGTAACACATGGGTTTAGCGAAGAAATAGGAAGGGTTTCCTTTATGATTATGTACAAAGGCACTCTTAAATTAGGAAGTAATAATGCTGTTACAATGAAGAGGATGGACAAATTCGCTCAAGAATAAGAAAAAGAATTTAGAATGGAGTTGAGTGCAATTGAGAGAATATGCCATAAAAATCTAGTTTGATTAATTAGTTTGTGTAATAAAAGAGTTCATAGACTTATGGTGTATGAGTACATAAGCAATGGTGCTCTTGTAGATATCCTTTTTGGAAAACCAAAACCTATTTGGAATTTAAGGGTAAAATTTGCTTTAGGAATTGCAAGAGAGTTATTTTACTTATATGAAGAATGTGACATCCCTATCATTCATTGTGATATAAAACCTTAAAATATACTAATAGATGAACATGTCGTGGCAAAAATCTCAAACTTTAGGTTGGGCAAGTTGTTGCATTCCAACCAGAGTCAAAGCCATATGATGATAAGAGAAACAAGAGGATATATGGCACCATAATGGTTTAAGAGTGTGCCAATAACTGCAAAAGTAGATGTTTATAACTATGGCATAATGCTGTTAGAGATAATTTGCTATAGCAGAAGCGTGGTGATGGATATTGATGCAGGGGAGGAAGAAAAAGTAGTATTAACATATTGGGCTTATGATTACTATATGGAAGGGAGAATAGACATTCTAGTGGATAATGATAAGGAGGCCATGGTTGACATAAAGAGATTGAAAAAGTGGGTGATGATAGCAATGTGGTGTATTTAAGAGAATCATGAAATAAGGCCTATCATGAAGATTGTAATGCAAATGTTAGAAGGCCTTGTTGATGTCCTAAATCCACCATCACATACGTCTTTCACGTCAACTATTTGATTATCACAATTATGGAAATGGAAGTCTTATAGTAAGGGTTTCTATATTAAATAAACTACTTCTTATTTTCAACCAATATTCATCACATGATTAGTTGTTATGTGTTGTTCATAATGGTTGTCATTGTAGCCTATTTTTTGTTTATTGGTCTTTGCAATTTATTAAGTCTTTGCATGGCTTTCTGGTATGCAGCTATACTTTTGTTGTCAAGCCAACTCTAAGCAAAGTCTTGAAAAGATAAGCTTTCATGATTTAAGGAGACTTCATAATCATTTAATATTACTTGTTTTAGCTTGTAACACTAATATATATATATGTGTGTGTGTGTGTTTGCAAAAGAAATAGAACTAAAGTGTGCTGCTTTTTTTTCCTGTGTGTTCTTTTCTATTATTCATTTTTCTCTTCATTATGGATTTTTTACTTAATTAAATTTCAAGATTTTTCATCAAGCATGTTGCCAAATTTTAAATAATTTAAATAATAAACAAGAAACTAGTTTTATTTTCACTTTGTAGAAATAACATAGCAGTAGTATATTTATCAACAAAAGAAAAATAATAATTCAGCTAATTATCTTGTTCCAATGGGTGACCTTGATGTCTTTATGGACCTTGTAGATATACCTTTTTTTTTTAAAGATAAAACTCTTCAAATAATTAGTTTATTTATATGACATAAAATTAATCCTGCTTGGTAAATTGGCTTTTAGAATACCATTTATACCATTCATCATACATGACAATTAGCACTGCATTAATTTGTTGGAAGGTGGTGATTATGCTAGATTATTATGTATGAAAATAAAAATCTGAGCACATGTATAAGGGAAGTAAAAAGTTACTCGATTGCTAGAGATAACATTAAAGACTAATTTTAAAATGATTTCAACAAGACTTCATTGAACTAAAACTTATATCTTTACTTTTCATTTCTAGATTTCTTTGAAATGGTAATGACATTAAAGTTGAGGGAATTTGGATTCTTTTGGATCATGCTTTGTATGACTCTAGTTGTATCTTGTTGTAAAATAAGCAACATATTAGTAATTTAAAAACTAACAATTAGGAATCAAAGCAACACTAATACAAAAGCAATAACATGAATTATCATTTAACAACACGAAGCAGGGATCTTAGATTACTACATAAGTCATGTATCTCATCATTTCCTATATAATATTGATTCGATCAATAAATTAACTCCATATCAATAGTAGTGGCTGCTACCAAATGAGCAAGTTCCATTTCTCCGTCGTTCTTAAGAAATGTTGTATAACATAAAAGTCAAAAAACACTAAATAAGCGTATAATTACTTGATCAATTATGCCAAAGCCTACATAAATGGGCGTTTGAGGGGGAAATAAAAGAATGATCCCTCATAACTTTGTTCTTCTTTCTTAAATAAACTTGTAACAAATCCATGCTTGTAGTAGTTTTAAAGAACCTATATCAAAGAATGATACCTTAATTGACAAAACACAAAAGCAACACCTATGATAAATAACCATTGATTTACTAGAAATTAGAAACCTTAAATGAGTCAACGTAGTTGTTGGAAACTTACTAAGCTTAACCTCGGAAGTTATGTTCCAAAAAGCATGAAGAAGTCCTATTGTACCATAAACATCTCCCTAAGTTTGCTTCATAAAATACACTTTAGTGCTATGGTCTTTAACTAGAATAAAACAAGAAAACCCTAGTTAAAGCATACACGTGAAGATGAAATCAAAACAATAATACCATATATGCCACCCAAAATTCAAATTCTTGAGCTATTTTGATATATAATAGAACATACCTATAAACTGGTATACATGCATGGCAATGAAACAACATGTGATTCTTTCAAGTATGAAAAAATAATACTTCCAACAAAAACTAATGACACATCACTAAACGTATATTTTTAGAAAAAGCATATACATAAGTATTGTCATTCTCCTTTTTTCCCATATTTCTAGTTGCAAGCTCTCTTCTTTAGTCTAAAAAGAGATGAAATTAACATCGAATCAACAGGTAAATTAAAATTCATAAAAGCACACCATATGGTAATTCACTATAGATAGAGAAATTTCATTTTATTTTATTTCATTTTAAAACTAACCTAGGTTGAGTGCCATTAGGAAAACATGCCACTAAAATTTGGTTTAGTTAATTAAGGTTTTGTGACAAGAGAGTTCTTAGACTTCTTCTAATGTACAAGTTTATGAGCAAGGGTACTTTTGCAAACATTATCTCAGACAACCTAAACCTATATGGAACTTAAAGGTCAAATTTGCTTTAGGGATTACAAAGGGGCTGCTCTACTTACATGAAGAGTGTAACACCGCTGCCATTTATAATCATACAAAACCTTAAAATATATTAATGGATGAACATTTCATGCAAAAATCTTAAACATTAAGTTGGCTAAGTTATTATATTCTAATAAGAGACAAAGCCATATGATGATAAGAGGAACAAAATGATATGTGACACTAGAATGATTCAAGAATGCGCAAATGATTGCTAAAGTGGATGTTTATACCTATGGCATAATATTGTTAGAGATAATTTACTGCAAAAGAAGTGATATGATTGATATAGATGTAAGGGAAAAAGAAAAGGCAATACTAATAGCTTAGGCTTATGATTGCTATATAGAAGGGATAATAGACATTCTAGTGTGAGAACAATAAGAAGGCCATGCCTAACACAAGGAGGTTAAAGAAGTGAGTGATGATATAAATATGGTGCATTCAAGAGAATTATGAAATAAGGCCTACAATGAAAACTACAATGCAAATGTTGGAAAGCCTTGTTGACATCCAAAATCCACCATCGCCTACCCTCTTCAACTTAACTGTTTAACTGCCACAATCATGGAAACAAAAGCCCAATGGTAGGAATTTTTCCCATAAATAAACTACTTTTTGTTTTCAACCAACTTTTATCATACGTTTGGTTATTATATGTTAGTCTTATGGTTATCATTGTGGCTTGTTTTTTCTTTGTTAGTCTTTGCACTTTTGTATGTCTTTGTATGCGTTCTTGTTTAAAGTATTAGAAAGATAAGCTTCCTTTTTAAAAGAGATGATTTCTTGTCCACTTAGTTTGGCTTTTAACACTAATATATATATATATATATATTCATATTTTTCTCCCACTTTTCATTTGTATTCTTCTTTGTTATTCTTTTTTTTTCCCCTTCAATTGTGGATCTTTTTCTTAATAAGATTTCAAGTTTTTCAGTAGAATATGCATGTTGCTAAATTTAAAATAATTTAAATAAGAAACAAGAACTAATCTTATTTTCTCTTTGTATAAATAGCATGACAGTATTATAGTTATCAACCAAAAAAAATAATAGATCCATCAATTATCTTGTTCCATTAGATGATGTCTTCATGGACCCTACAGATGTACTTAACTCTTTTTTAGACAGTGCTCTTCCAGTAATTGGTTAATACACACAAAAACAAAATTAACTTTGCCTAATGAATTAGAATGTCATTTATATCATTTATCATACATAACCACCGGCACTATACTAATTTATGGGAGGGTGGTGATTGTGCTAGATCATTATGTATGAATATAAAAATCCGAGAGCACACATAAGCGAAGCAAGTAAAAAATTACTCAATTGTTGGAGATAATATCAAAGGTTATTTTTAAATGTTTTGAACAAGATAAACCTAAACCTATATCCTTGCTTTTCATCTTCAAGTTTCTTTAGAATGACAATGACATTGAAGTTGAGGGAGTTAGGATTTTTCAGGATCATGCTGTATATGACTTTAGCTACATCCTTTTGTATAATAAGCAACATATTACTAATTCAAAATTTTATATTTCATAGGCAATGGCACTGTCATGTGTTATGGAGACAAATATGCAAAATGAAGGGTAGAAAAGCAAGCTCACGTGTTATGAAGACAAATATGCAAGAGGAAAGGCAAAAAAGCAAGTAAGTTATGACATGATCATATGAGTAATATGATGTAATCCAAGGGGTAAAAATGATAATAATAATAATAATAATAAAATAGGCTTAAGATTTGGCAAAACCCATCTAATTTTAATAAAAAGATTATACTAGAGTGGTGTGTACAAGACATATGTCATACACTATGTAAAAGTGCACCACAGGTAATTGACTTTAGACAAAAAAAAAATTATTTTATTTTATTTTAATAAAAAATAAAATTTAAAAAATTATTTTATTTTATTTTAATAAAAAATAAAATTGATTTGTGTGAAACTAACTGTGAACACCGTTTTTTGTTTAGAAAAATTACAAAAAATGTATACTATATTAATAAAATATAACGTGACGATAATACCAATTTTTTTTTTAAAAAAATTGTTTTCTCTTTTTTTTTTGACAAAAAATAAAATAAATAAAATAGAATAGAATAAAATAATATATATAAAATAAAGGGGTATTGAATTCAGTTGCTCTCAAATTTTTGAAGCCCAAAATCAGAGAAAACATTTAAAAAAACAAAAACAAAAAAGGGAGAAAGTTGGGCCAACCTAATCCAAAAAAATTTTCAGAAAAGCCCACAGCCTAACTCTCTTAAAAATCAGCCCATTTATTATAAGGCCATTAAAAAAAAGAAAAACAAAAAAAAGTAGAAACCCAAAAAAAAATATATATAATATAAAAATTAAAATAATAATAATAATATGTACGGGAAGGGGTTGACCCAGTCTCCCCAGGCGTTGCATCCCCTGCCACCAACAGAAAGGGGAACACGAGAGGGGAAGGGGACAGAGGTGCAGAGACCAGTGACGCTCAGAAAGAAACGCCAAAACGGCAAGGGCTTCCGGCGGGGCTTCCAAAGGGACTAGAGCAGAGGGTCAGCAGCACGCCCGGAGAGCTGACCTTTCTCCTCTTGTCCCTTTCATCGTCAAAGACCCAAGAAAGGAAAGATGAAAATGGAAGGAGAGAGAAGGGAGGCGTGGATCGAGATTCGAAGGAGATGAAAGAAAGGGGTTTGGGTTCAGGCGGGAATGAAAAATAAAAGGGGGGATTTTCAAAGAAAGGGGGACGATCAGAGAGAGAGAGAGAAAAAAAAAGGGAGAAATTCAGGAGCAGGGGACGAATAGGGAGAGGAGTGAGAGCGAGTTGATAGGTGAAGAAGCAGAAAAGGGAGAAAAAAATTCCCAATTGGAGAGAAGGGGATTTTCGAATTGAGAGACTGGCAAGAGACAAGCTGGAGGAGAGACGAAAAATTGAAGTGACAGAGAATGCGAGAGAGAGGGTTTCTGATCGGGGAAAAAGGCGAGACTCGAGGGAGTCGACGAAAAGATTGAGACAGAGACCGGGAAAGCTGAGAATAGCAAGGAGGAAGAGAGGGTGGAGCTAGTGAGGGCTCGAAGGAGAAGGAAGCAGTCTGAATTCCAGCAACGTGACTAGCTAGGTATTCCTTTGATTTCAATTCGCTTCTGATGTATGAGCTGGTTAGTCTCGGATTGCTGAAGTGTACTCTGTTATCTAGTTGCATCTCTGTAATAGATTAGCCATTTTATTGGATTGCCTCCCCTTTCCTTCATCTCTATTTCATTTGGATTGTACAACATGTTTGGGATTTCCGTCAATAGGGTTGATCATGTTGTCTGGAGAATGGAAATTAGGTAGTCTAATGAAAATGAATCGAGTTGCATATTATTTTCTTTTTGAGATATGATATCGGGAGCTGGACTGTGTGCTGTTTTGCGATTATACGATAGCTAAGTATAGCAAGGTGTACAATTCAATTTCTGTACACTCCTTCACCAATGCCTTGTATGTGCTCGATAAAATGCTTGAGAGAAATCTGGAATGGACATATAGGCTCGACTATTGTATTTTTTTGTTGGTAAAAAAATTGATGCGTTGAGTTTGATAGTCCTCTAGTATTGTGGTTGGATTTTTCAATTATTGTGACCCGATGACGAATGGGTATCTAATTCGAATCGAGGTTGACATGAATTTTCTCTGCTTCGTTACTGCACATTCATGAAAGAAAAGGTGTATGGAATAATAACGAATACCCAGAACACCCAAATGCCAGCGTCCAGATATGTACACTATTATTTGGCCATTTTCATTTTTGCCCCTATTTTTTTCGTAATTAATCATTTTTTTGTTATATATAATAACTGTGTGTGATTTCTTGTCCCCTCAGTTGCATAAGAGCAAACCCAAGGCCATATGTGGCAATAAACTTTATTGGTCTTTATTAGGTTTAAAACTTGTATCATAAGTTTTTGGGTTGGAATGACCACGTTAAAATGGTTTTTCTTCAAGGAAAGGCTATCAAAAAGGCAAGTCTAAACAAAACACGACTAAGAAGGAGGAACAAAAAAATATAAAACAAAAGATGGTAGTACAAAAAAACAAGTTGTTTTCAAATCGGAGGTTAATTTTAAGTGACTAAATTCCTTAAAATTCTTATTTCAAAAATTTTATAAATCCAAACTTAATTTCCTTAGAAAGGTAATTAAATTCGTTCTTATAGACTTATAAATATTTTCTTTAACTTTAGCCAAATATAAAAAAAAATTAAACTAAACTAAAGCTAAGATATACTAAAAGACATTTCTACAAAAATAAAAAAAAAACATCAAAGAAAAAGGTCAAAATGAAAACCCATACATATTAAAGACATAATAATGATAAATCAAAAGCCATAAAAGAGAACAAAAAAAAAAAGAGACAATAGTAAAAGGAAATCGTGAAAATCACTATGAACTCTCAAGGAAAATTGGAGGAGGAAGGAGTGAAATGAAGTTCATCTTTTGCGAATTAGAACTTGTTTTGTGTGTGAAAGTCAAAAATAATTTTTACCCTTCTTAACCTTAATTTAGAAAAAAAAGGGAACATAAAAAAGGGAGGAAAAAATGATAAAAAAAAAAAATAAGAAGGACAAAAAAACAAAACATATAATAAAATTCAAAAGGTCAAAGTGGAAGAAAGAATTGAGAAGTAAGAGTAATTTAGGCTTTTGCCAAAGTAAAACTCACAAATCGACTTCAAAATCATTTTAACTGCAAGGGTCTAAAGGATTCTTGTTTTCTTCTCCTTTCAACCAAAACAAAAAAAAATAAAAAGAAACCCAAAATAATAAAAATAAAATAATAAATTAAAAAAAAGAGATAAAAAAGAAAAAAAGAAAACATGGAAACAAATGTGATAAAAAAAAAAGAAAAATTTGAGAATGTAAGAAAAGTAAGATCAAATTTGCCTTTAACACATTAAAACATGTCAACAAATTTTAAAGTTGTTTTATTTAAAGGAGAAATAATTTTTATTTTCTTTATCTTTTCAAAGAAAAAAAATAGTAACAACAAAATAAAAGCAATAAACCAAAAAAACAATAATAATAAACATTTTAAAAATAAAAAAGAGAACAAAAACAAAAAAATAAATAAACATAGATAAAAAAAAAACATAAACCAATGCAGTCCCTTATTCAAATTACGTGGACTTTGATCCCTCTGAAAGGGTATATAGGTCCTAGGCTCTCACCCTAGGTTAAGTCCGCCCCCTTATAAATAACCATTTTCTTTTGATTTTATTTCTTTAATTTCTTTTAGCTTATTCTAAATTTTATTTCTTTAATTTCTTTTACTCTCAATTTTATTTCACTTAATTTCTTTATGTATTATTTTGCATGTGCTTTGTTAAGGAGAATTAAAATAGATTAAAGGCCATGGTAATTCTGCACAACTAACTTAGGGTAACCATTCTTAGTAACGAGTGTTGTGGGGTGCCTAACACCTTCCCACTCACAATCGACTTTCGAATCTATTTTCTAGTTCGCAGACCACATTTTTTTATATTCCAAATTAAAAGGTTTTTTTTTCAAAATTTTGCCTTTTCAAAAATAAAAATTTGGTGGCGACTCTACTACTTTTATTCTCACTTTTGATTTCGATTTGGCACTGCGCGGTCGTATTTTCGGGTGTGACACTAACTTTTAAAGGTATATGATAAAGAAAGCACAACATGTACGAGCTTTGGAACCATTTCCTACAATTCTTTATCTAAATTATGCATATCATAGGATTCTGCTTCATTCTTTGTAAGGCCTAGACCACAGAGAAACTGCAAATCACTGAAATTAAATACATCACTAAATTATCCTTTTTTTAAAAAGTAGAACGAAGGCACAAGGTTCAAGTCCAATACTTCTAGCAAATGGCGATGAGCCCCCAAAGCCTTGCCACATTCTTCAGTTCACTTTATCATAATGGTTTCATTTATAGGAGAACAAACTACAAAAAGTTCTTATCTAAAATCAAACAAAAATATTTTACAAAAAACCTAAGTCAAGATTAGAGGTTTTTAGGAAAAAGATTTTGCCCATTTTACCAAAAAAGAAGCAACTGCAAGTATTCCAATGAGTTGAAAAAAAGTAATGCTAGATCCTTTAGTATTTAAAGGACATAAGAATGAGAATATACATTACTAGTGTATAAGAAAGATTTTAAATTGAAAACTAAACAAAATTCATATTGCATATTTTTCTAAACTAAACAGGTCCTTTCGCTATAACATTATTCTTTAAAGGACTTATAATCTTTGACTATCCCATTATTCTTTAAAGGGCTTTTTAAACCAAAATATCTTACCTTGGGTCTTGATGGCTAGACCAACATCTTGAAAAAATGTGACACCATAAAGAAGTTGGGAAAAAAATCAATTTAAATTCTAGAAGCAAATGAAAAGAAAAAAATATCAAAGATTTCAGACTAAAAAAGAATATTAGAAAAATTAGCATATAATACCTTCTTTTGACTCTTGGTTCTTTCTCATCTTTGTCATCATCATTATCCTTGTCTTTGTCTTCACCATGTTTTTATCTGAGTATGTTTCAATTAACTACTATAGGCATCTTCTTCACCCATTGAATATTGCTCTGCTACATTTGTTAGATATAATATTCAATTTGAGATTAGACCTAAAAAAAAAGAGTTGAAAGGAGATAATGATGAGTGGATTACTGAATAAGAAGAGCCTTGTCTAGAAGAAAACTCTTGACATGTCTATAAGTACTTCAACACTAATGAAGGAGATCTTACTGAAAAAAGAAAGGGAGTATTACACTTGTAATCTTAAATCTTTTTTAAATTATTTTTCTTCTTTAGCTGTTTAACTTATATACTATAATTACATATGCATATTTTTAGGCCCACAAAATCTTAATGCTTACAACAAGGATAAAGAAAAGGGCAGATGTTGAACAAGACATTGGAGATAAAGGTGATACTAAAATAGAAGGAGACGAAGGAATCATTATATTAGAAGATGACAAGAATAATAATGATAATAATAATAATAATAGTCTCCAAAATAAATTATAATTTTATTTTGTGAGGCTTATAATTAAATTTTTATTAATTCTTGGTTTAAATATAATATTATGGACTTTTTTTTATAATATACATAATTTATATAATATATTGTAAATTACTTTTTAATATGTCTATGAATTTTATGATTTAATACAATTTATAATTTATGATTCAAAAATTAATCTTTCAATTTATAATTTGAATTGTGATTCAATTACTATGCTTTCAATCTGCAAGGGGGACCTTATTTAGACGCCTAGTAATTTAAGCAAGCTATGGAGTTAATTTGTGCACCCACAAACTTTTTTGTTTTGTTTTTGAAACCCTAATAATGATAGGCCTTTTAACCAAAAATTAAAATGATAGGCATTACTACTATTAGACCCACCTATTTTTTTTAGGTATAAAATTGCACTTACTTATATAATACACAGATATTACCCAATAGATAATAAGGCCTTGTGATATTTACCTTGGAATATATCAAGACTGAGGACTTGCATAGAAATCCAAGATAAGACTTTGTCAAACAAGGACAAATTAATTGGCAAGGACTCGTAGTTTTCAAAATATTGCTACAATATAATAATGCTAAGGCATTAAGCTTGCAGTTAAATTATCTTAATGTCTTAGTCATTGGAGAAGTTAATTGCTTTTACCAATTGGCTAACTCTTTATTGAATTACTAATTGTGTTAGTATTGATATTTAAACTTATTTTTTCCCTTCACATTCATAAAATTTGTTGTAAATTTCTAGTCTTGGGAGTTCATCAGTAATGATACTCTAATAGAATAGAACCCATACCATTATCGGAGTAAATATGTGGCACCAGAATTGTAGAAGAATATGCCTATCTTTGCTAAAGTGGTTCAACAATAGTTCGAATTTGCACTGCTTCTTACACATAACTGTAACATAAATATCCTTATATATATTTTGTCACATTCATTTTTAGTTATTATCATGCTATAAAAAATGTGCATGAAATGTGTAAACTCGGTTAGTCAACCAAGAAGACATTAGTTTAAATAGTATGAATCTTTATTATAATTCCTTTGTTAGTGTATTCACTAGTAAAATCTTTTATAAATATTGGAATTTTCTTCATGCCATTTGCCAACATATAACTGTGTATTAGTGCTAGTATCTCTTTTTTGTACGTTTCATAACACATCTCAAGTTTGATTAGCATCCTTTTTAATAGCTTCCATGTTTATATCCAACATCTTCTTCATCACTTTTCTTTTGGTTCCATTAAATTTGGTTTTTGGAAACGTGACTTTGAGTTTAACACTCTCCATCAATGATCAAAATCCTCCATGGCTCTCATCTTCTAGTGAATTTACTTTTGGATTTTGGCGAATTAATAACACAGACCTCTTCTTGCTTGGCTCAGCAAATATATCAAATCTAGTACTAGTAGGATCATAAGTTCAACTCACACCAAGGGTCTCTCACTCATTAATCCTCAAGGCCAAGCTATATGGATAGTAGAACCATAGGAAAATGTCTTGTATGGAGCTATGCTTGACACTAGGAATTTTATTTTAGCATTCTCTAATTCTTCTTATCTATGGTAAATTTTTAATAATCCTACTAACACACTCTTACCAACCAAAACCTTTTAATTTAAATAGTAAGCTTTATACTCAATTGACACAAAGCAGTTACATAAAAGGAAGGTTAGAACTTTATTTCAATGACACTAATCTATTGCAATGTCTCATTGGCCAACTGAGTCTTGTTACACCAAGTACTTTAATGTTAACATGACTTCCACAACGAATGCTAATAACTTCATTTCACAACTAGTCTTTAATTAATCAGGGCATATTTATGTAAAGACGAAGGGTGAAAGTATCACTTTCAATTCAATGAATTTTGCAATGATGTTTTTTCACAACTAGTCTTTGACTCGTCAAGGCATATTAATGTTAAGAGATATTACTATAAAGCTACACTTAATTATTATGGAGTTTTTATGTTGTATTCTCATCTTAATAGATCCAATGGTGGCCATATTTGGTCAATTAAGAGATATGTGGTCAATAACATTTACACTGCAACATTTAGTGATTTGGATAGCAATTGTTATAGGCACAATAGCTTCTATTTCATAGAAAATAATAGGCTAACGTACACATGCCTAGATGGCTATTCCCTGATTAATCAAAACAACCAATTTAAAGGATGTAGACCTAATTTCCCCTTTGGTTATGAAGTTGATGATGTAGTATCACAAGAAAATAAGCATGAATTAGCCTTTAAGAGATTATAAAAGGTTGTTAAATTATACTTAAGATGATTGTTAAAAATCTTGCTTGTGCAATTACCATTTCTAACACTAGAAATGAATGTTAGAAGAAAAGACTACCCTTTCTAATGGAAGATTATCCACAAGTGAAGGTGGAACAACATCTCTCATGAAAGTAAGAACTCGGCCATTAGGTACTTCTAATCTTGTTGTGAAAAATGGAAGATTGAGTTCAACCCATTCATTTTAGGTTGCTTATTAATTCCTTTGTCATTAATACTATACTAGTAGCCACGGTTGTTCTGATTCTTCTCTTAAAGCCAAAAAAGATTGTCCAAGTTTCAAGTCTTCTTGAAACAAATCTACACTATTTTACATATGAACTACTAAAAAAGACAATGAATAGGTTCAATGAAAAAGTAAGAAGGGGTTCCTTTGGCATTGTGTACAAAGTTACCTTTAAATTAGGAACTGATAGTGTTGTTGATGTGAAGAGTTTAAACAAATTGGCTTAAGAATAAAAGAAGGAATTTAGGATAAAGTTAAGTGCCATTAGGAAAACATGCCACAAAAATCTTGTTCTATTGATTAGTTTTTATGACGAAGGAGTTCATAGACTTTTGGTATATGAGTTCATAAGCAATGGTACTCTTGTAGACATCCTCTCCCAAAAACACAAACCTATTTAGAATTTAAGAGCCATATTTGCTTTAAGGATTGCAAGAGAACTACTTTACTTGCATAAAGAGTGTGACACCTCCATCATTCATTGTGATATAAAACCTTAAAGTATACTAATAGATGAACATTTTACAGTAAAAATCTCAAACTTTGGGTTGTTCAAGTTGTTGTATTCTAATCAAAGTTGTACCCATACAATGATGAGAGGAATAAGAGGATAAATGGCACTGAAGCGGTCTATGAATATACCAGTGACTACAAAAGTGGATATTTATAACTTTGGGGCAACATTATTAGAAATAATTTGGTACAAAAGAAGTTTGCTAATGGATGTTAATGAAAGGGAGGTAGAAAAGGCAGTGCTAACATATCAAGCTTATGATTTCTATATGGAAAGGAGAATATATATTTGGTGGAGAAAAATAGGAGTCATACGTGACAAGAGGAGGATGAAAAAGTGGATGATAATAACAATGTAGTGCATTCAAGAGAACCATGAAATAAGGCATACCATAAAAACATCATGCAAATGTTGGAAGGCACTATTGAGGGCGATGGTGGATCATCACCCTCCTCCTTCACCTCGACTGATTGACAATAAGTAGGAAAAGTTAGAAAAAGGAGACTAATTGTAGAGATTTCTACTATAAATAAACTACTTTATATTTTCAACAAATATTCACCACATAGCTAGTTATGTTGTATTATGAATTCTTTACTTAATTAGATTTCAAGTTTTTTTTCATCATACATGTTGCTAAAGTTAAAATAATTACAATAAGAAAGAACAAACTAGTTTGACTTCTACGTTGCAAAAATAGCATGATAGTAATCTAGTCAATTATCTTATTTTAGTAGTCCACCTTGATGTCTTCATGAACCCTATAGATGAACTTTTTTTTAATTTTCATTTTTGTTGGAAAAAAAAAAAAGCTCTTTGGATAATTGGTTAATATACACGATAACAAAATTAATCTGGTTCAATCATGTCACAACTTGCTTGCTTGTCTGCCCTTCATCTTGCACATTTGTCGTCATTACACGTGGAAAATGCCACTGCGTGTGAAACACTCAGTTTTTTGAATTACTGATTTGTTGCTTATTTTACAATAGGATGCAGCTAAAGTCATACAGAGCATGATCTAGAAAAATCCAAACTCTCTTAACTTCAATGTCATTGCCATTTCAAAGAAATCTCGAGATGGGAATTAAAGATGCAAGTTTAGGTTCATTGAAGTCTTGTTGAAATCATTAATAACCTGTGATGTTATCTCCAGCATTCGAGTAACTCTTTACTCACTTAGCTTAAACGCGTGCTCAAATTTTTATTTTCATACATAATGATCTAGCATGATCACCAACCCAACGGTATAAGTGTTTTTTTTTTTAATATAGCAGTAAAAGATTATGTTAAACCAAAACGGAAAGCAAAAAAATATTTAAGTCAAACATTATAACTATGCCTTGAAATTTGCACATTGTAATCTTATTGCTTGATGATTGCTTCTCAAATTTGGGTTGTCACAAATTTGTCTGAGAATAAGAAAATGGCGCCCAACGACTGATCCTCCTTATCCCATTTATAGTGCTCCACTAATAATCTACAATGTAAGTCAGAAAAAACCAGAAATTGTAAAGGGTACAAGGTTGGATTCTATGAGAGAATCAAAAGCCCTTCCAGTGGACATCAAAACCGTTGGACGGGAAGATCTTGAAATCTTCTTTCTCTCCCTCTCCCCCCGTCTCGTGTGTTTGTATATTTGTGTATGTGTTTATAACATAAAAATATTTGGCAAATAAAATTACACCATACAAGACTTTCGTGAGCTAAAGGAATATAAATATATAATGGTTTTTGTATGCAAAGATAATTACCCTCAACAGAGTATTTGGGGAGGATTGACCATGAGATGATAGTCCTGACTTTCTTTCGACAAGCTCATAAAGTTCCACCTGACACAACTTGCACATAAACTAATAAGAAGAAACGCTGGCCAGGAACAAAGGCACGACAGAAAAGATCAAAATTGCTCTTAAGACATATAGAGGATCCCAAGTAATTTATACTTTTTATATTGAATACATGCAAACGAATCCAAGATGTCTTAAGGTTGCTTATAATTTGGCTGTTACAGTTTGGGTCGTTATTATTGTATCTTAGTCAATGAGTGAGGAATTGCATGCGGTTTCCACTTCTTACACAACACACACTTAAAACCAATAATTCAAGAAAGTACCAGCCACATAAGCAAAGTAGATGAAATGACTGTCCACATTATCTGGTGTCTGCAACCAAAAAAAAAACAAAAATGTAAGATGAAAGGAAAATTAGTTGAGAAACAAAAATAAATGAAAACACTTTCATATTATCACCAAGTTCTCCCAGCGTTTACATTTCAAACACATTAAGCCCAGCGTCAACATCAACTTTGTTAAACGTGCAACTAATGGTTTGTCAATTAACATTACACCCATGAACATGATCATCCATAATCTCTTGGAATGGGGAAGAGTAGGTTGACAACGTATGTTTTTGAGGTGCCCTTCTATGGAATTATTACGCCTGCTGATTTGATTTTAATTTCATTTCTTATCAGACTGAAGAAGGAGAGACAGGAAAATGAAAAAAAGGTAAGTGAACATTTGTATTTATATTTTTGTTCTAAAAACATCCGTTCACTCACGTGTCATCAGTCATTTCAACTAATTTGGGGGTGTTCATTTTCCCTGCTCGGAAGAATCACATATTTTGTTTCACTGGCATGCGTATGTGCCAGTTTACAAGTATGTTCCGTTATCTATTAAATAGCTCTAGAAGTTATATTTTGGGTGGCATATATCGTATTATTGGTTTTGCTTTCATTTGACTAGGATGCTTTAACTAGAGCTTTGTTGTTTTGTTCTCGTGTATGAACATAGCAGATAGCACTAGAGTATATTTTATGAAGCAAACTTCTGAGATCAAGCCTTGTAAGCTTGCAACAACCAGGCGCCTCAGTTAAAGTATTTAGTACATCAACTGTTATTTCTCATTGGTGTTGCTTTTGTCACGTGAGGGATCACTCTTTGATAGGTTCTTCAAAACTACCGCAAGCATGGACCCATTACTATTGCACCCACCTACATGAATATGACAGGACTCAGGACCCGTACAGAAATCCAAGTAAGACTTTGTCAAACAGGAACAAGTTAATTGACAGAGACTCGAGGTTTAAGCTTTGGTCAAATTATCTTAATGTCTTAGTCGATGGAGCAATTAATTACTTTCGCCCATTAACCAACTCTGTATTGAATTGCCACCTGTATTGATGTTGATTTGTAAACCCATTTTTCCACCTTTGAATTCATAGCATGGGTCCTGGGGCAAGCAGAACAGAACCCACACCATTATCGGAGCAACTCCAGGATACGTGGCACCAGAATTGCACAAGAACGTGCCTATCTCTCTCAATGTGGTCCGAGGATAGTTAGAATACGCGTTGCTCCTTTCATAACACGCAACTATAACATAACATCCTTATATTTTATTTTGGTCATCTTTTATATTTATTATCACGCTAATAGGAAATGCACACGAAATGTGTTGAAAAGAACACTGATAACATTTGGTCGATCAACCAGGACGACCTCCATTAGTGTGTTTCCTGGCAGATGCTTTAGTCAATGTTGGAGGCTTCTTAACGCTGATTTTTCAATACCCAGCAGCGAATTTGAGGGTGATGTGTGCATTGGTATTTTAGGATCTCTTGTCTCCATGTTTCGTAGTATCCTCTTCAATAGCATCCATGGCTATGCCCAGCATCTTCATTGCCCTTCTCTTCGTTCCACTTAATTTGGCTTTTGGAAACGTGACTTTGAGTTCAACATTCTCCACCAATGATCAAAATCCTCTATGGCTCTCATCTTCTAGCGAATTTGCTTTTGGATTTCACCAAATCAACAATACAAACCTCTTCTTGCTTGCCATCTGGTTCAACAACATACCCGAAAAAACCGTTGTTTGGAATGCAAATATCTCAAATCCAATACCAGCAGGATCACGGGTTAATCTTACACCGAGAGGTCTCTCACTCACTAATCCCCAAGGAGAAGTTATATGGACAATTGAACCAGAGAAAAATGTGTCCCACGGAGCAATGCTCGACACTGGGAATTTTGTCTTGGCATCTTCTAATTATTCTCATTTGTGGGAAAGTTTCAATAATCCCACTGACACTCTATTGCCAACCCAAATTTTAGATTTCGATGGTCAGCTGCATTCTCAATTGACACAAGCCAATTACACAAAAGGAAGGTTTGAGCTTTATTTTGATAACACCAGTCTCTCGTTATGTCAAATTGGGTGGCCAACTACATTTCGTTACACTAATTATTTTAGTGTCAACACGAGTTCTGCAACCAATGCTAATGGCTTTGCTTCACGGCTAGTCTTTGATTCAACAGGGGATATTTATGTAGAGAGAAAGGATGGAAGTAAAATATCCCTTGGATGGATCGATTCAACGTTTGATGTTAAGAGATATTACTACAGAGCTACACTTGATCACAATGGAGTTTTTACACAATATTCCCATCCAAAGGGATCCAATGAAGATCAAGTTTGGTCAATTGTAAGGTATCGTCCCGAAAACATTTGCACTGCGATATTTAGTGAATTGGGTAGTGGTTGCTGTGGGTACAATAGCTATTGTTCCTCAAACAACGGGAGGCCAACTTGCATGTGCCCAGAAGGGTATTTGCTAGTAGATCCTAACAACGAATTTGGAGGATGCAAACCTAATTTCTCCCTTGGTTGTGGAGCTGATGACATAGCATCACAAGAAAATCCAGAAGAGATATATGATATAAAGGTTTTGCAAGGAGTGAATTGGCCTTTAGGGGATTATGAAAGGTTGCTCAATCTTACACATGATGAATGTAGAAAATCATGCATATATGATTGTAATTGTGCAGTTGCCATTCTTGACCCTGGAAATGATTGTTGGAAGAAAAGACTACCCCTTTCTAATGGAAGATTATCTGCAACTGAGGGTGGACCGGCTTTTGTAAAAGTAAGAATTCAGCCATTAAGCAACCTTAACCCTATTGTGAAAAAGGAAGGTCAAGTTCAACCTACTCTTTTAGGGTTGCTTATTGGTTCCCTTGTCATTAATACTCTATTTGTAGCCATAATTGTTTTGATTATTCTCTTAAAGCCAAAAAAGGTTGTCCAAGTTTCAGGTCTTGTTGAAACAAATATGCATTCTTTCACATATGAAGCACTAAAAAAGGCAACACATGAGTTCAGTGAAGAAGTAGGAAGGGGTTCCTTTGGCATTGTGTACAAAGGCACCCTCAAATCAATAACTAATAGTGTTGTTGCAGTGAAGATGTTGGATAGATTGGCTCAAGAGCGAGAGAAAGAATTTAAGACTGAGTTGAGTGCCATTGGAAAAACTTGCCATAAAAATTTGGTTCGGTTGATTGGGTTTTGTGACGAAGGAGTTCATAGACTTCTGGTGTATGAGTTCATGAGCAATGGTACACTTGCAGACATCCTCTTCGGAGAACCCAAACCCATTTGGAATTTAAGGGTAGGATTTGCTTTAGGGATTGCAAGGGGGCTTCTTTACTTACATGAAGAGTGTGACACCCCCATCATTCATTGTGATATAAAACCTCAAAATATACTGATAGATGAACATTTTGTGACAAAAATCTCAGACTTTGGGTTGGCCAAGTTGTTGCAGTCCAATCAGAGTCGAACCCATACGATGATAAGAGGGACAAAAGGATATGTGGCACCAGAATGGTTCAAGAATGTGCCCGTGACTGCTAAAGTAGACGTTTATAGCTTTGGGGTGATATTGTTAGAGATAATTTGTTGTAGAAGAAATGTGCTTAAGGATATAGATGCAGGGGAGGAAGAAAAGGCGGTGCTAATAGATTGGGTTTATGATTGCTATATGGAAAGAAGAATAGACATTTTGGTGGACAATGATATGGAGGCCATAAGTGACAAAGAAAGGTTGAAGAAGTGGGTGATGATAGCAATATGGTGCATTCAAGAGAATCATGAAATAAGGCCTACCATGAAGACTGTTATGCACATGTTAGAAGGCCATGTTGACGTCCCAAATCCACCATTGCTTTCCTCGTTCTCCTTGTTGGGTTGGCAATAAGCAAGAAGAGTTTAGAAAAAGTGGCCCATCATGAAGATTTCTACCATAAATAAATTACTTCCTATTTTTAGCCAATATTCATCGGATGGTTGGTTATTATGTGTTGTTCATAATGGTAATCATTGCAACCTATTTTTTTGGTGTATTAGTCTTTACACTTTGGTGTGTCTTTTCAAGGTTTTCTCATATGTAGTTATATATGAATGTGAAATAAACATAACTAGAATGTTTGACTTCCACTTTTCATTTAAGTTCTTCTTTGTTATTCTCTTTTTCCCTTCAAATGTGGATTTTACTTAATAAGATTTTAAGTTTTTTCTCATTGAATAGACATGTTGACGAATTTAAAATAATTTAAACAAGAAAGATGAACTAGTTTTATTTTCTCTTTGCAAGAAAAGCATAGCAGTAGTATAGTTATTAATTAAAAAATAGTAATTTAACCAATTATCTTATTCCAGTAGACCACCATGATGTCTTCACAAACCTTGCAAATATACCTTTTTTTCCTTTTTTAGATAAAGCGCTTCATGTAATTGGTTAATACACAACAAACAAAATTAATCTCATATAATAAATTGGCTTTTAGAATGCAATTTATATCGTTCATCATACATAGCCATTAGCATCACATTAATTTGTTAGAGGGTGGTAATTATGCTAGTTCCTTATCAATGAAAATAAAAACCTGAGCATACACACAAGCATAGTGAGTAAAGAGTTACTTGATTGTTGGAGATAAAATCAAAGATTATTTTAAAGTGGTTTCAACAAGATGAACTTAAACCTACATCCTTAATTTTCATCTCTAGGTTTCTTTGAAATGGCAATGATATTAAATTTGAAGGAGTTTGAATTTTCCCGGATCATGCTTTATATGACTTTAGTTGCATCTTATTAAATAATAAGCAACATATTAGTAATTCAAAATTTGAGTATTTCACAAGTAATGGCATGGTCCACATGTTGTGAAGACAAATATGCAAGATGAAAGGAAAAAGAAAAAAAAAAGTTGCGACATGATCGAATGAGTAATGTGACACCATCCAAGGGTTGAAAATGTCAAGAACAAGATTAATAATAAGATAGGCTTAGGATTAAACAAAACCCATCCAATTTTAATAGGAAGATTACATTGGAGTGGTATGTATAAGGCATACTGCATAGGCTACATAAAAACACACCACAAAGTAATTGACTTTAGATAAAGAAATTTTACTTAAAAAAAAAGAAATAATTTGCATGAAATTCACCTTTTAAGTTATGGGATAAAGAAAAGAATAACAAGTATAGGCTTTGAAACCATTTCCTATAATTCTTCATCTAAACCATGCACGTCATTGCACTCTGCCTCATTCTCTAGAAGGCTTTGACCACAAAGGAATTGTAGATCACTAAAATTAAGTAATAATTAATCCTTTTTTTGGTGTAAAACAAATGCATAAAGTTATAGTCTAAGAACTCTAGCAAACTATCTTAAGCCCTCAAGGCCTCACCACTTTCCTTAGTTTACTTTTATCATAATGGTCTTGTTTAAAGGAGAACAAACTACAAGAAATTTTTTTCTAAAATTAGATAAATATGTTTTAGAAAAAACCAAAGTCAAGAGATTCAAAGAATATAACAATGCTCTTATAAGTTTTTATTTGAATATGTTTCAATTAACAACCCCAGACATCTTTCTCACCTATTCAAGTATTGCTCTGAAAGAAAGAATAGACATTTTGGTAGAAAACGATGAGGAGGTTGTTGGCCCAAGGTTAAATAGGTTTCATGACTTTGATAATAATAAAAACTAAAATTAACTCCATAAAAAAGCTTATTTATTTTGACCTATTCAAATGTTGACCATACTGTATCTAAAAGAAAATTATTAATGACCAAAAGACAAAAATGTATTGTCTTTGATTTTGGAACAAGCAATTGGAATAATAGAATAAATGTATTATTATTTCTTTCTCTCTTTTTTATAATTAAATATTTTTATATAAGATAAAGCGAACACTTTTATCTAACCCTTGAAGTAAGTATTTAATAGCATTTATGAAAATTAGATAGAATGAATAGTTTACGAAGAATACACTATGTAGCCATTTGCCATTAAAGAAGTAGTTTGTGATCATTGAAGACATACTTTCTCTTTTTCAGCCAAAAAGCCTTTGTAATTATCTTTTTATCTTTAATGGCTAGAAGTTGGTATAGAATTATAAATGCATTGAAGTTTCAAAAGAAAATCATTGAAAAATTTTATTCAAATACTTAAGAACATTTATTTCTCAAGAAAAAACATTTTGAGTTTGTGACGTATTAGCTTTTTATAAGTATTTAGTAAGTCTAGTATAATCCCCAAGTAAAAAGTTGAAAATTCTCTCTATATTATGCTTGTAACTCTCCAAGTGTGAGAGTAAGTCAACGATAAGATGTAGAAAACCCTATATAAAAAGTTTAAAATAAACTTGTAAAAATTTATATTTGAGGTGAACCCATAAAATATACAAATTGTATTCATTATTTATGATTGAAGAAAAATTTCATAAATCTTAAAGGGATTAGATGAAAGCTTAAAGAGCTGAACCAAAATAAGATTGGTATTGTGTTTCTTCTCTCTTTATCTCTCTTTTACTAGTTGCATATCTAGCTATCTCCACTTTTACAAAATCCTCCACTTACTTATAATAGAGCACTACTTTGAGCCTTCTCCACCTTTTTGCATTTTAAAATTTATATTATTTAATATTTCTGTATATCATACATTTTCACCCTCACTTTAGACGTGATTATTAAAGGTTGTGGGTGACAAAGGGAGGCATAAAAGTGGATGATGATAGCAATGTAGTGCATTCAAGAGAATCATAAAGTAAGGCCTATTATAAAAATCGTCATGCAAATGCAAAAAGGCCTTCTTGACATTCTTAATCCACCATTGCCTTCTTCCTTCATCTCAACTAATTGACAATAAGAAGTCCCATGGTAGGGATTTCTACTCTAAATATACTACTTTACATTTTAACCAACATTCATCACATGGTTGTTTATTATGTATTGTGAATTCTTTTCTTAACTAGATTTCAAATTTTTTCATTAAATATATTGTCAAATTTAAAATAATTTGAATAAGAAACAAGAAACAAGTTTTATTTTTACTTTGCTAAAATAACATAGCAATAATATATTTATCAACCAAAAAATAAAAATAAAAAGTAATCTAGCTAATTATCTTGTTTCAATGGCCTACCTTGACATCTCTAGGGACCTTGCATACATACTTCTTTTTTTCTTTTCAAAATAAACTTTCGAGTAAGTGGTTAATATACATAACAACAAAATTAATCTCGCTTGGTAAATTAACTTTGAAAATATCATTTAATGCTATCAGTTGTTAATTCTACTATTATCTATCTATTTGTCTTGTTTTAAATTATCTAAAAAAAATGTTGTCATCAAATTAATTCTATGATTGTTAATTTCTTTTGGAGATATCTCAATGCTAAGCCACAGATTTATTTGTTGAATTGAACAACGATTTATATCTATAAGTGACTGAGAGGATTGGGTCTAAAGAAAGTGCATAATATGAATATGGCTTTGTTAGCCAAATATACATGGAGGTTATTAAATTTAGAGCAACCTTCTCTTTTTACCAAAGTTGGTTATGAGGCCAAAATATTGCAAAAAGTACCATAGAGGTCAATTACAACCCCATTATAACACAACTTAGATGCGGCAGTATATGAAGAAAGCTAGTCCTTTGATTTGCTCACACTTTGAATGTATAATAGGAAACGGACACCATATTCCATTAAAACATCACTGATAGTCAAATCCTGCTGACTCAAGTAAGTCAGTTAAGGATCCTACTTTGCATAACCAAACAAGGTGAGATTTATCTAAATTAAATATGATTTATTGCCCTTTTGTAGTATAGCAAAATATGAGAAAAACCTTCCCTGTGGTGATGTAACAAGATAGGCTAAGCTAGAAAGGGTGTCATTCTGGTAATTATTTGGTGGTGGTGGGTTATAAGATCCTAACAATGGATATGTTGGTCACAAGAGAAGGTTCATTTAGTGAATGGAACACTTTGTGGAATCTTTGGATCTGATTCAGTGTGACCTTATTCTTATGGAAACTTTTATCTAATGTTTTGCCAATTCTGGACATTTTGATCAAGCATCATCTACCATCTAAATGAGGAATCTCTTAATCATATTTTTATTCAGTGCTCTTGCAAAGGCAATATGGTTTGAATCATCATTACCTCTTTGTCCATACTTCTTTTCATCCTCAAGATAGATAGCTTTTGTTATAAGAATGATTTGCCACAAGGTTTTGATGGATGTACAAGATTAATTGTTTTTATGTTGAATGGCATATAGTTTTCCCTCTAATAAGAGTGTGTTTGAGAATTATAGAGTTGAGCCAACTCAAACGTTACCCTATCAAGAAGATGGATTGAGCAAATTGGTTTGGCCTGGCAAATGGTAGGTATACCAACATGTAAGATGAAATATGGAACAACATTCATGTGAAAGGACGACTCAGATTCAGCATATGGGATAGTCTATCTTATTATGGATGAAGAAAACTAGATGAAAAAGTCAAGATACTTTAAAGTTCTTTATTATAAAATTTTGGTAAATTTTGAAGAGAAAATAAAAAGTAAATGAAAAGATTTCTACCTCATCTCTCTCTCTCTGGAATTTACAAAAATTTTACAATAAAAAATTCTAAAAGATCCTTAAATGTAGACGAAACAAGGGTATTAAGTAACATATTTGTTCTATAAGGCACATTCAATAGAAATGGGGTTCGAAGGAACAAATTTCCCACAGAAAAAAAGTCGGCTTTCCTATTTGCCGCGCATAGGAGTCTTACATTTGTACTCCAGCATGAGGTTGCAACTCATCTAACCACTACAAACAGAATAAGGAAGTGCAAAGGTAGTGATATGCAAATATTGTCAAGGCGTAATGTTTTACTTTTAACGTTTTTTGGCTTTCTATTTTGGTTTAGCATAATCTTGTACTATTGTATTTTATTTTTTTAAAAAAGGGCACCACTTATGCCATTCATCATGCATGACCACTAGCACTACACTAATTAGCGGGGAATTGGTGATTATGCTAGATGGTTATGTATGAAAATAAAGATCAGAGCCACACACAAGCAAAGTGAGTAAAGAGTTATTCAAATGCCGAAAATAACATCAAAGATTATTATGATTTCAACAAGACTTTAGAGAACCTAAACCTACATCCTTAGCTTCCATCTCCAGATTTTTTTGAAATGGCAATGACATTGAAGTTGAGGGAGTTTGGATTTTTCTGGATCATGCTCTGTATGACTTTAGCTGCATCCTGTTGTGGAACAAGCGACATATTAGTAATTCAAAATTTGAGTATTTCACATGCAACGTCATGTTCCATGTGCAATGAAGACAAATACGCAAGACGATGGGCAGAAAGGCAAGCAAGTTGCTACATGATCGGAAGGCTAATGAGACACGGCCCAACGGCTGAGAATGTTAAGAACAAGATTAATAATAAAATAGGGTTAAGATACAGCATAACCTATCCAATTTTGATAGGAAGATTACACTGGATTGTGTTTGCAAGGCATATAGCATATGCAGCATACGCACTACGTAATTAAGTAGGTGCACGGAGAAGCTTGATGCCTGTTAAAAGGTTCAGGGAGATCTACTAAGCTTTTCTCCATATGTCATGTCAGAATCAAAAGCCCTCCCAGTGGACAATAAAATCAATGGACAGGAAGATCCTGAAATCTTCTTTCTCTCGCCCTCCCCCTTCTTGTCCCGTGTGTTAGTTTATTAGTGTATGTGTTTATAACGTAAAAATATTTGGCAAACAAAATTACATCCTTTCCTAAATACAAGTCTTTCAGGAACAGAAGGAATCTAAATATAATGGTTTTTGTACGCAAAGATATTTACCCTCAACAGAGTATTTGGTGAGGATTGACCATGAGAGATAGGTCCTGACTTTCTTCCGTCAAGCTCATAAAGTTCACCTGCATATGACACAATTTGCAGATAAACTAATAAGAAGAAACGCTGACCAAGAACAAAGGCTCGATGGAAAAGATAAAAATTGGTCTTAAGACATATAGAGGATCCCAAGTAATTTATACATGCAAATGAATACAAGATGTTATAAGGTTGCTTATAATTTGCTGTTGCAGCCGTGTCGTTATTATTGTATCTTGGTCAATAAGTTAGGAATTGCATGTGGTTTCCACTTCTTACACGACACACACTTAAATTCAATTATATCAAGTAAGTACCATCCACACAGACAAAGCAGATGAAATGAGCGTCCACATTATCTGATGCCTGCATAAAAAAATAAAAAATGGTAAGATGAGAGAAAAATTAGTTGAGAAACAAAAATGAAAACACTTCGAATGACAGACATATTATCACCAAATGCCCCAGCAATTACATTTCAAATACTTTGAACCCAGCATCAACATTGCCAATTAACATTTCACCCATGGTCGTCCACACTCTGTTGGAATGGGGAAAAGTAGGGTGTTTTGTTTATGAGAGAGAGAACAACAAAGTACATTTTTATGGAGAGGCAACCATAGGAGTATATCACACAATAAGTAGGAAAATGTCTTCTTCCAACTTGCATTCATTTCATTCATTACAAGAACATATTTGTACTCGCAAAAAAGTTTTCTCCATTCCTGTGAGTTAGAGTCAAGCACCCAAATTGTCTCCACACTGAGGATTCTCCGACACTATTCATTAACCAAACACATCAAACTACTATGCTATGCTATAGTGACAAATTTAAATGACTAATTTATTAATTTGCACAAGTTCTGTCACTCACTTCCTTCAACATAATCTAGATATGTTGGGCAAAAGCACTTCAAATTAACACTATAATGTCACACTTTGATTACTGTAGCTTGTTTAAACTCGATTGAGGATCTTACTTCCTTAGCATAATGAAAAGTAAAAGCATTTATCAACTTTCCAAGGGTGAACCATCTAATATTTTCTAGACTATTTCAACTTGTTTTTAAATTCATTAGTTATCTGCCACCCAACAACTAAGAATATTCTACATTCAAAAACACAGCACTAAAATGCCAAATCCAAACTTTCAAGATTCTTCGTCACAAAAAAAGACTCAAATGTAAACTGCATTGTTTTCAGGTATTAACAATGTATTACTTTATCACATCCGAAGATTAATATATCAAATAGCCAAAAAAGCAACACTGATACAGAAGCAATAAAGCAAGTTAACTGTTGATGACATGAAGTATCAATCTTAAACCACTACATCATCATATATCACATCATTCCTAATTTAATGTTGCTTCAATCAATAAATTACCTCTGTATCACCAGCAGTGGCAGCTACAGAATGAGCAACTTCCATTTCTCTGTCATTCTCAAGAAATGCTGCACGCTACATAATATAAAAGTAAGAAAACGCTAAATGAGCATAAAATTACCTTATCAACTGTATCTATGCCTATACAAGTGGCTGTGTGAGAGAAGGGAAAAAAAGTTGGGCCACCGCGGCCCCGGGGGGGGGGGAGGGGAGAGGAAGGAAGGTTGGGTGGGACGGTTAACCTGTAATGGATCCATGCTTGCAGTAGTTTTAAAGAACCTATCAAAGAATGATCCCTCAGCTGACAAAAGCAACACCAATGAGAAATAGCAGTTGATCTACTAACTACTTTAACTGATGCAGCCTGGTTGTTGCAAACTTACTTAGCTTGATCTCAGAAGTTATGTTCCCAAGAGCATGAAGAAGTCCTATTGTACCACAAGCATTTCCCACAGTTTGCTTCATAAAATATACTCCAGCACTATCTTCCTATATGAGAAAAAAAATAACAAAGCTCTAGTTGAGGCAGACAGATCAAATGAAAACAAAGCCAATAATACCATATGTGCCACCCAAGACACAACTTCTTGAGCTATTTTAATAGATAATGTAACATACTTGTAAACTGGTATACATGCATGGCAGTGAAACAAATATGTGATTCTTCCAAACAGGGAAAATGAATACTCCCAATTAGATGAAATGACTGATGAAGCATCACTGAGCGCATGTTTTTAGAAAAAGCATATAAGTACATATGTTCGCTTACTTTTTTCTCATTTTCCTGTTGCAACCTCTCTTCTTCAGTCTGATAAGAAATGGAATTAATATCAAATCAGCAGGTGCAATAATTCATATAGATGCGCACCGTGCAGTAATTAACTTTAACTAAAAAAATTAAATAAAAAAAAAGGAGAGATGATTTATATGAAACTAACCTTTGAGGTTATGGGATAAAGAAAGAGCACAGCAAGTACAGGCTTCGGAACGATTTCCAGTAGTTCTTCATCTAAACCATACACATCATAGCACTCAGCTTTGTTCGCTGGAAGGCCCAGACCCCAAAGGAACTGCAACCCATTGAAATTAAATACATAATTAATCTATCCTTTTTTGGGTAAAATGAAGGCACGAGGTTAGAGTCTAAAACCTCCAGCAAACTACATTAAGCCATCACCGCTTTCCTTAGTTCACTTTTGTCGTAATTTTTTTGCTTACAAGAGAATGTAATGCAAGAAATTGCACTTCTCTAAAATCAGAAAAAACTTAAAAAAAAGAGTTAGCCCACAGATTCAAAGAATATAAGAATTCTCTATAAACTTCTTATCTGTGTATGCTTTTAATTTACCACCCCAGGCATTTTCCTCGGCCATTCAAGCATTCCTCTTCTACATTTCCATATAAGGGGGCACCTCGAATGCTCCACCGTACCAGTTCTCAATTTTGATTTTCTTTAAGACCATGCATATTTCACCCATGATGAGTAATAATTAAGATCAATTTTTTTAGTTTCATATTTGTTTTTTAAAGTTTACATCATGCTTTGAAGTCCAAACAGCCACAGATTCTTCTAGTGGCCTACTAGCTATAAGACGGCGATCCAAGTCGAAACTCGAAACATCAAGAACGTCAATCTTCCGGAAGAATTTCTTGAACATCAATCTCTGAATTTGTTTGCCGACAAAAAATTCTCACAACGAAATAGAACATAACAGACGTTTCAAATTTCACAACAACAAGAAACGAGCTAGAACCGAACCGAAACACCACTCGAAGAATATTTTTTAAAAAATAATTTATTAAAAAAAACTTGAGTTGGAAGTGTGGAAAGGGATAAAATGATGGCATTACCTGGTTCATCACGTCAGGGTTAGCTTCGAGAGGAAGCCATCTCTTAGCAGAGGCACCTTCGCCAATCGCAGCCATTTGCAGTGCTCTTTACCGAATGCAAATTTTTCAGGCAGATTGGAACTTCACTTTGTTTTCGGCCTAGACTTTTCAACTAGAATTTATTCGGCCTCGTATATAGTTTTGCGTGGGGCTAACCTAAGTGGGCCGAGAAATCGACACCGACAAAAACCCCTTATCCGATAGCAATCCTTAAATAAACTCGGCCCATGTCAATGACGTGCAAAAGCCAGCCCCCTCTTTCTAGTAGAAAGTACATATAACGAGAAGAAGAAAAAAGAAAAAAATATATATATATCATTTTTATATCTTTGTTTAAATTTTCACTACATATCAAATGATAAAATCTTTTAAAAAAATTATATATATATTTAAATAATATTTTTATTAAATAATCTGATAGTAAAAATTTTAATATAATATAATAATTCAAAAAAAAATTTTAACAAACCTGGCTAATATGTAAGAGATAATATCAAATTAGTAAGCTTCTAGTTAAAGTAAAAATTTAACTTATTGTTCACAAATAAAATTATTAGCTTTGATATTTAATAGAACTGAAAAAAGGGTGACGCGGTTTGAAAAATCAAAATGATCAGAAACGAAACAAATGCAATTTAATTTTTGAAGCGATTAATGAAAAGTGTATACTAAAACTAGTCATAAACTAAACAAAATGGAGTAGAAATTTGTTGCTTCGCCCGTAATACACAAATCCAATTACAAATACATGACCCTATATGCAATCTGATACTTAATTGCCATTTGCGAATTTGACTGTACTTCTCAGTCCTCACTTCGGAGGACAGTTCCTTATCTAGTAACTAGGAAGTATCCTTCTAACAACACAGACAAGAAGTTCAGAAAACCAGCGTAATACCCCTTTCATTCCCTCGTATACCTTGATTTCTGCTTCATTGAATTTTTATGTAATCCAACATTTACAAAAAAATTACAAGGAAAATAAATTTATAATCTCAAAACTTGCAGGAATCTAAAGTTGAAAAAACAAATCTGTTTGAAGTGGGATACTTCTCGAGTTTCAAATATTCCATGAATGTTTTTAGTTTGCAAATTGCATTACAAATTCAGGCATTTTACTGAATTTTGTTGGGACTGGATCCCAAACATGAGAATGAGAATGGTTCCCTCATCCATTCATTCATTCGCCTTTGTAGATTGGCTTGCGCTTCTCAACAAAAGCAGCCAAGCCTTCCAGCCGATCTTTGGTATTCAACGTCATCTCGCAGCATTCTTCTTCCAAATATGCTGCTTCTGATGGATCATTCATCAAGAGTCCCTCCTCTATTGCTCTTTTACCCGCCTTTATAGCTATTGGACCCTGCAACACAATCCAATCAGTATTAACTCCTCCTCACCATCAACATTTTCTACTGCTTTTCCATGAATTTCACTGTATCATTCTCATCGTTATTATTTATAGCTATACCTTGTCATTGATATCACGAGCAACCTCAAGTGCTTTTGAATAAACTTCACCCGCAGGAACACAGTAATTCACAAGACCTATACCCAATGCAACACTCAGGCATTAAAGCGTATATCCTGTGTCGAGCATTTGTTAAAATCTCATCTTTCAAGTGACCAAGGAAAATCAAGAGAGGTGCTAAGAATAAGCATACCCAGAGATTCTGCTTCTCTGCCTCGAACCCTTCTACCAGTCAATATAATATCCTTTGCTATTGCCTTACTTACCAATCTAGGTAATCTTCGTGTGGCTCCAGCTCTGCCATTACCACCCATTCCATTATCAATTTATCTGTCCCAAAGGATCCAACCTCCTTTACGTTCAATATCACTTTACCATACCCTTACTCATTTTCTAAACAAACAAATGAATAACTCCATATTTATGCTCATGCCGGGCTTTACCCACCATACTTGTGGCCTTTGGGTTTCAAAACGATTCCACAGATTGATATTTGAGGTTTAAAGGCGATCAAGAATCCAGATGCCTGAGTTAAATGTTAGACCCATATAAATTGCTTACAAACGAGCTACCAGTGCATTAACTTCTAGTAGGCACCAGCAACGAGTATAACAAGAGGCTGTAATATGGAGTTAAACAGACTAATCAATCTTCTAAAGAAGATTGACTCAAATTCTCCACTTGGATGTTTTTTTCTCAGCCTAGTAACACTATATTTTCCCCCAATTATCTTGCAATTTTCTTTCTAAACCATTACTAGTGAGCAGAACTGATCAGACACAGGATTGCAATATATAATATGGCAATGACAATTTATACAGAATTAAAGATGACATACCCAGGGATTATAGCGTGTCCTGTTTCTGGCAAACCCAAGAGAGCATCTTCTCCTGGGTCATGGGAGGAAGAAAATTATGAGTTTCTACTAGTTGCAACCCATTCCAGGCATTCAAACTAATTAACAACAAATTAATGTCAATGGATTCATCTTTTAGATATTGAAGTACCACAGATACGAAAATCACATGCCAGGGCAAGTTCAAGTCCACCACCCAATGCTGCTCCCTCAACTGCAGCAATAGTTGGTATAGGAAGTGCCTGTATAAAGAATTGACAATTTTATGTGATTTCTGCTAGTTTACAGAGATGCAAAGACAGAAATAGAGTTCAACACAGAAAAACCTTGATAGAAACCACTTATAAAGAGACTGTATTTGATAAACATAGAAATGAAGCGGATGCTTCATCTGCCATTTTTATTCATGATACAAAATTGATAATTAGATTATAATTTTTTTTTTGGGGGGCCAGGATAATTAGATTAGAATTAATACAGTTGAATCATATAAACAAACCTCTAGATATGAGAATGTGGCACGAAGAGCTTTCGAATATTCCCGAACCTCAGATGCACTAAAGGTCTTGCGTTCCTGGAATCCCATAAACACAAAAATTATAAGACATGCACATGGTTCTACTATTTACATATAGGAAAGAAATGAACGCCTTGAGGTATCTTTCCCTGTGACTATCGCTGGCAGTATGGTGAAGGAAATTTAAATCACAAAACAGTTTAAAGTACCCTATTTTTCATCTCCTTCAGATAACTATGAAAAAGGTGATCAACTACCTTAAGATCAGCCCCAGCACAGTACACCCCTGGAACCGAACTGGTGAAAATAGCAACATTAGCGGAGGAGTCCTGATGAATCAATTCCAATACATGCTTCAAGCCTCTCATCAATTTAGTATCTATAGCATTCTTATTTTTAGGCCTGTCCAAGCTAACCTCAATAATCCCTGCAAATAAAAATTTAAATGGCTAGCTGAAATAGATCTCTGTATTGGTAAGCACACAAGAACAACATAATATCTTCATAAACAGAAGTAAGTAGTTGCAAAAATGTTTGATGGAAAAGGATACCAGAATTGGAGCCCTGGAGTTTTTGAAGCTTGACATATTCAGAAGACAAAGGCTCCAAAATGAGAGTCCTTCGGCTCTGATACTGAGGGTACCATCGATTGGGAGTGCAGGCATCACTTTGCTGAGATATTGGTATGAAGCTCAACGATGGCAGCTTGTGATTGGGAGTGAAAATTTTCGTGTATTCTCGACCAACAGATCTGCTCAATGCCCTGAAAGCGTACATTTTTTTTTTCCCTCTTCTTGGGGTTGGAGTTTTGAGTTGTGGGGGGAAGAATAGAAGGCAAAGTTCACAATAACAAAGCTTGCGCTGGAGATAGAATCCCGCAGGTTCAAGTAATAAAGGCATCGCTCATATCGAGATGATTATGAAATTGATAGAATGCGTGGGACCCTTTGTCACGATGATGAAGAAACTGTAGTGTGGCGGAGTATTAATTGGTTGTTCGATTGCCTATTAGAAGAGTAGATGATAGGCGTTTCTGATTATTTTGGAGTGGCTTAAAACATTTTTTTTTAAAAAAAATATTTTTAACTATCAAATTATAGAAGAATATGTATAGGCTGATTTTATAATAAAAATATCATAAAAATAATTAAGAATAATTATGATAAATAATATTTTTGAGTGAATGCACATTTTTTTGGTTATAGGAAAAATTGTAATTATTTATTTTTTTAATAACAAAAAGTTTATTTTCACTATCATTCAAAATTAGCTTTTCATTTTAAAATAATAAACAGCTTGCCAAAATGGACTAGTGTTAATCAATTAAAATGCAGTGTAGCCATCCTAAAATGACAGACAAAAAGAGGAGTTTTGTTGCCCAACAAGATGGGCGTGCCATTAATGCTTTCTCAACCATTCTTCCTAATTCAAGTCACAATGGAATTGCCTGATCTCACCGAATATGATCATCATTTTGAAAAATTAGTATTTTAAACATCACAACTCAGAATTAATTTGAAAACTTCATGCATTTCATTGGATTCCCTCATGTTTATTATTATTATCCATATAACAATAATGTCATTGAAAAATTCAACATTATCTAATCTATTTTATCTGCTTCTCATTTTAAAATTTGATTTTATTTTGAGAGAATCCAAACCTTTTTATTTGATATGAATTATTTGACTTTCCTTTGCCGGGAAATCTAGAGCTTTCTAATTTTGGTGAAAAGAGTTATGCTTGTTGACAACTTATTTATTCAGAAAGCGTTCTCACTAGTTAAGCCACTTGAGTGTGTTCTGACATCATATTGGGGGTCATCGTTGTTCCTTTCTTTGTTCGTCTGTCTTGCACTCTCCCTGCTGAAATGCTCCTCATCTAATTAGCAGGGCAGAGACACATAGTATAATTGCAAAGCTCTCATCATCAAACAAAATGTAATATAAACTTTAGTGCACATCAAGGGTCGCATCCTACAATTATTACAAAGCTATTATCATTAACTATATAGTATAAGCTTTAGTGCATGACTAGTATCCACATATAATTGTGACGTTGCTATCATGAAATTATGTAATAGAAGCCAAATTATTTTATAATTTCTTTTAATGTTAGCTTAAATTATATAAAATATTTCTTTTATTTTAAAAATTACATCTAACTCTTTTGATATAGAAATCTTTCATTTAATTTATTTTTTTATTAAAGAAATTTATTTGTTTACATAATATAAAATTATAATTTTATTTTTAAGATAATAATAAAGACATTTAAGTAACTTTAAAAAAAATTGCATAAAAAGTTCGCTAAAAAATTGAAAGAGAGTTGAATATAATTTTAAATATATATATATATTAAATATAATTTAATTAAACAAAAATCAGTGTAATTTTTATTCAAATATTATAAAATAAACTATGTATTTCTTTTCTATTAACAATTGTAGCAATTATTATTTTTAAAATTAAACTAACCATTGAATCAATGAAAATACTAATTCTTGATTTATTAGTATATTCATGGTTTAACTATTGTTGAACTAATAATAATTAAATATATATTTTACAATTTTGTATATTAAATTTTTAGTATGACAAATAAATATTAATAAATTTTAAATATTTAATTACCAATTTCATATTTCTTAAGATTTTGAAAATTTATTTTAAAATTAAAAAAATTATCTATGATAAAAATTCTTAAACTTTTAAAATTTCTAAATTATATTATGATTCCATTGTCATTTAAAAAAAATAAAAGGCATAAAATAATAAATTAAAAAATAATTTATTAAATAAAAAATTTGAACAAATTAAAAATATAGTTATAATTATAAATAGTATATGTATGAGTTTAGATTATATATATATATATATATATATATATATATATAAAGTTATTGTATTATTTTATTTATAAATTTATATATATTAAAGAGTGCATTATATATTTGAAGGGAGCTTGTAGCACAAGAGACATGGGTGCTGGCATATTAAACAATCTGTGAGTTTTATTTTAATAATACATACTCTTCAAAATAAAATATTGAATGACGAAGTTCACCTTTTTTACTTCCCAAAAGCTACCCAGAATGTAAAAGAATTAGTTTTTCAATTCAATAATTTCAGGGAGCAACTGGACCGGGTCAACTACAAAATTAAGATTAGTTTTCACTTGAAAGTATTCAGTTTAATTTGGTTTTCGACAGTTTTGACTAATTCTCAAACCCACCAGTTCACAAGCTTCTATCAACCAAACAACAGATAGGTTCGGTTTTGATAATATTAGTAGCAATAGCATAATTAGTACTTATTTTGAAAGTGACGCAACAATGCATTATTGTGTTTTTCACATTATTTTTTGGAAATCTAAATGCTGAATGACTATGATGAGTGGCCGACCCACTGTCATGACAAAACTCTCTTTCACTGTGATTTTTATTTTTCATATAAATTTTCTAATGCATGCGTTCTTTTAGAATTCTCTGTTGAGTTCTGTTTTAATAATACATTCTCTTCAAAATAAAATAATGGATAACAAAGTTCAATTTTTTATTTCCTAAAGTTACCCAAAAAGTAAAAGAATACGTTTTCAAATATAATTCTAAGCAAGCTCTTTAATTGTTTCCTTAAGCTGAGTTCTAGTTATAATTAACTTGGCAAAATTTTTATTGTGCAGATTTTCTTCCGTCGACGCGCTAACATGATTCTCCCGGTTAGATGAATCACAGTTGTTCGCATCATCCATGGCTTAACGAGTATCACACGTCGGGATAGCTTAAAACGTAATGTTTCGTTTAAATGAAACAAAGTGTTTTTGTTCGCAATTTTTCAAACTTGAAGTTGATCAAAATCTCAACCGTTCACGCATCCAACTGCCCAAATCTTGCCACGTTGTCATTGGCCTCCTTAAAAAATCGTTTGCTGAGACCCCCTTCTTAAACACTAAGATAGGCATGATCTGAATCTCAAATCCTAAAGCATGGTATCTAGCGTTCTTCATTCGTGAGATTCAGCTCTATGTTCTTCATTCGGGAAGAACAAATATGACCTATGGTGGCCAAGAGATCATTACAGCAGATGGGAACATGTAAACTGAGATTTGACAACACAATGATTATGATGGAATTTGAAATAAGCATTGTTTCCTTTGTAAATTGTAAATTGGAAGCGCTTAATAAATTTTTGGTAATTTGTGGAACATGAAGCAGTTTGTTCAAAGACAAAATGGAAATTGGAATTGAAAGGTGAATTGAAATGTGTGTCCATTATGCTTTATGGGAAGTTCATTAATATTACCAACTTGCATTTTCTTCTGAGCCACTGTATCTCTTTGGACTAGAGATTTTCTCCTTCTGTAGTCAGACGGTGAGACGCACCAGAATCTGGGTACCATTCTAGATTATAAATGATTTCATGAATGTCTATCTTTGTTGTAAGTGCTTTTGAGTTGTTGTTTTGTTGTGTGATTGTTGTGGAGATCCACTAAACTGCAAATCAAAACGATGGTAACATTTCCATGCTTCATGCCCCATCTTTTCACAAAGCTGATACTGAGGTCTGTTAGAGGAATTCCATTGACTGGATCTGCCTCCACGAGCTTTACCCCTTTGTCCCCCTCGTGTTGCTTTGCTGGTTACTGAATATTCCCCTTCCTGAAGAGGATCTTTAATGTGAATCATAATGATTTATTTTAAAGTTGACATTTGCCAAAGTTTACTGTGACTGCATCCAGCTCTTATGCTTTTCAATTCTGTCTTCTTGGGCCATTAGTAGAGCTTCTACTTCTGTTACTGTAAATGGTTCAAGCCGAGAGGAGATGGAAGTGATGAAGCCATCATATTCGGAAGGTTGGCCATAAAAAATTGCTTCAATTTGATTAGAAGCTGACATTGTATAGCCAACAGAAGCAAGGCTACCAATGAGTTGCTTAATCTTCACCATATATTCATTAATTGTCAGATCGCCTTTCATGGTACTTGAGTTGTGATTTGAATTTTTTCTCCTTTGCCCGAGTTTCAGAAGCAAAGAACTGTTCAATCCGTTGCTAGACTTGATCTCGCATCCAACCATGTGTGTCATCATGCCATCACTCATGGATGATAAAAGCCAGGAGAGGAGAAGCTGGTCTTGTTGTTCCCACAACAAGAATTCATCTGAGATTTTATCAAGGTTCTTATTCTGTGATGAAGAGAATTTTGCAGGAACGTGTTCTCGTCCAGAAATAAACTTATGCAAATTGTATGCTTTGATCGTAGCAAGTACCTACTGAAGCCATGGCAGATATTTGCTGTCTTTCAACTAGATGCAGACAGGTTAGGCAAATGACTATGGCGTGAATTTGAGTGCTACAGAAGAAAGAGCTTGAATCCATGTGTTCTGTAGTCAAGAATCAAGAGGAACGTAATCAAGAAAGGATCTTGACGTGAGGGAAGGGAAAGAAATTCAAGGAGAGAAAGACAGCTCTGATGCCATAAAGAGATATGGATCATAAAAATATAAGAGACAGACACAGAAAAATATGTAGAGGAGAAAAAAAAGAGGAATGATTGGATTCCATTAATGAATTGTTCTGTACAAGAGCCGCCACTGTATATAGATACTGTTAAGTCTCAACAGAAGTTAGTAGTTGTACAACTGACATAGTAATTATTCTCTATACAAAAAGAGTTTAAACCCAATTCATTTGGTATCTTCTATAATTTTAAAATATTTTTTCATTTATTGACTTTACTATTTTTGTTGATTGGAATTAGTATTTGTAACAATTTTCTTTTCAATAATTGGTTAACCAGTTTTAGTTTCGTTTATTCTTCTTTCTTATTATAGTTGACTTGTTTATTGCTTTTTTTAATCCTAATTTCATATCTAAATTGAGCATCATATTTCCTTCCATTAGCTTGATGTCAAAATGCTTCCATATAAGACAAGAATTATGTATTGCTCCGTTTCAAATTTAGAACATACGCAGAGCAATTAAGGTAAAATAGGATATGGCGCCAAAATTTTGATCCAACTCAAGAACACCAACAGCATAAACCCAATCAAAGTTATATGTACGCATTAGGGTTACAGCAGAGGATGCAGCAGCACCCAGAAAGATTAAACAGTATATTTGACTGCAAAAATGGCTAGAGACTAGGGATTATGATTTTTTTTTTGGGGGTTATTTTGATCAAAGTATTTCCACACGAACTATGAAAATCTTTCAATTTCTATGCACCCATCGCTCAAGCTGAAGTTGCTTCAGAGCAGGCCCAACATTTGGTTTACCTTTCTGAGGGCACTGCCATTTCCCTGTAATCTCCATGCCATTACATATTTTAAGATTTGTTACTTCTCCTAATGCCTTTCTCTTCATATCGTCTTGCTTCTTGCACGTCAAGGAATCTCTTCCCCTTTTTGTTGAATCCTGTAATGACATCTCTTGTGTTTTCTTCCAACAATTTTCGTCCTTTGCTCCATCGTGTCTGCTCCTCCTTGTTGTCACAAAACCATTCATCGACACCATATCTCCATTTTCTTTCTCTCTTGACCAAGTTGAATTCCCTTCTGAGAATACGTCAGCTGACCTTGCTGCACTTGAGCCACGATGTTCATGTTGGATCATAGCTTTTGACGTAGCTTCTTTCATATCATTCTTATGTACCGAATCTGGAAGCCTCGTACAATTCTTGTCCATGTCCAACAACGTCTGAGTTTGTTCTCTATTACACCCAGCAGTTTCACGACTCAAGCTTATCGTCTCCTCAAAGTTGGTTGGACTAACATTATGTTGCAACGTTCTAATTTGCATAAATGGCTGCAAAATCTTTTCCAAATGGGAAGTACTGGCAAAAGATATATTTTTCTCCACTTCAACACTGCCGTCATCCTATACATCAAAACATCCAAAGAGAAAAGTAGTCAGTAAATATGACTTGGAGAAATTTTAATTTATTGGCCACATAATTCATATACTTGGAGTCGTATGTTAATTAAACCTTTTTGTTTTACAAACAACCCATGCAAATAGATTGCAGCGGTAAAGGAGAGAACAAGAAGGGTATACCCTCATATGATCAGTTACTTGTTAATTGTTATGATGGAGAAGAAAATGCATACTATATATTTTTTTTTCTTTTGAACTTCTTCAGAGTAAACTGCAGATTTATTTTGGCCTAGTAAGAGCTTATCGTTTGAAGTTTGAACATAACTTAACGTAATCTATGAATTCTATTTGTGCAGAGCTGAATTAGATTGAACATAAATACTTATTAACACTTTAATCATGCCCTACATTAGCAACAAATCCATTCATCAGTGACTATGTATTATTGCCCAAGTAATTCTATAACAGATTTTAAGAGAGAGACTTAGAATAAGTACCCTGCTTGAAAGCTGATTTACCCTCATGTTGGTATCAGAAGAACTATTATGTGTTAAAGATTCTCCTGGGTGAACATTCTCACACCTGATTTCGTGCTCCTCTTTCTCATGAAAAATAAGATTTTTTTCCTCACACTCATTCTCTTTTGAAACAGAATCCTCAAAAAGGCTGCTCGTACCAGACATAGGAGACTCGTGAACATAGCTTGAGAACCAGTTTCTGATGTCAGGAAGCTCTGAATAACCAAAAGTGAAAAAAGGAAAGACTTCACAGCTAACAATTGGAATTGAGTATTTCGGATTTTCTGTTTGGCTGTAAAGAAAAGCTACTCGACAACTGCAAACCTGAAAGGAATACTGAGTGCGAGCTGAAAGTATTAAGGTCCTGTAGCCAAATGACAAAAGGAAAAGAAAAAAAAAAGTTTCAGGTATAAAAGAAGAAAAAAATTCCATTTCTTAGATCAATTGCAGCAAACTAGCAATAACCTGGAATGATATTTCTTCTTCCAATTCAAAAAGGGAGAAGAAACGCTACCTTGGCCAAAGACAGGTCTTCGTTATGCTTATCATCTTCAAAATAAGTACTTGTTCTTAGTAGCTTCTCCCCAGCAACCACTTCATCTCCCGACCTGATTTTTTTCCAATTTTCTTCTTCCTCCCTCTCTTCATCTTTCTCGGATTCACAACCTTTGAAAGCAGAGTCTTCAAAAATGACATTTGAATCCGAATCGGGAGATTTATACCCGGAGCTTGAGAACCAGTTCCCAACATCAGGAGGCTCTGATAGACCCAAACAAGAAAAGGAACAATAAAGAGTTACAATATAATTCGCAAACGAAATTCTTCTTTATTATTAAGATATTGTATCTAAAAGAAAATTATTGATGACCAAAAGACAAAAACGTATTGTCCTTGATTTTGGACCAAGCAATTGAAATAATTGAATAAATGTATTATTTTTTTTTTTTGTAATTAACAATTTTTATATAAGATAAAGCGAACAATTTTATCTAACCTTTGAAGTAAATATTTAATAACATTTATGAAAATTAAATAAAATAAGTAGTTTACGAAGAATACACAATGTAGCTAATTGCCATTAAAGAAGTAGTTTGTGATATTTGAAAACATACTTTCTTTTTTTCAGCCAAAAAGTCTTTGTAATTATCTTTTTATCTTTAATGGTTAGAAGTTGGTAAAAAATTATAAATGCATTGAAGTTTCAAAAGCAAATCATTGAAAATTTTTATTCAAGCACTTAAGAACATTTATTTCTCAAGAAAAGATATTTTGAATTTTTGACGTATTAGCTTTTTAGAAGCATTTATTAAGTCTAGTATAATCCCCAAATAAAAGGTTAAAAATTCTCTTTATATTATGCTTGTAACTCTAAAGTGTGAGAGTAAGTCAAGGATAAAATGTAGAAAATCCTATGTAAAAAGTTTAAGATAAACTTATAAAAATTTATATTTGAGGTGAGCCTGTAAAATATACAAATTGTATTCATTATTTATGATTGAAAAAAAATTCCATAAGTTTTAAGGAAACTAAATGAAAGCCTAAAGAGCTTAACCAAAATAAGATTGGTATTGTGTTTCTTCTCTTTCTATCTCTCTTTTACTAATTGCATGTCTAGCTATCTCTACTTTTACAAAATCCTCCACTTACTTATAATAGAGCACTACTTTGAGCCTTCTCTACCTTTTTGCATTTTAAAATTTATATTACTTAATATTTTTGTCCATCATACATTTTCACCCTCACTTTAAATGTGATTATTAAAGGTCGTGGTTGACAAAAAGAGGCACAAAAGTAGATGATGATAGCAATGTAGTGTATTTAAGAGAATCATAAAGTAAGGCCTATTATAAAAATCGTCATGCAAATGTTAAAAGGCCTTCTTGACATTCCTAATCCACCATTGCCTTCTTCCTTCATCTCAACTAATTGACAATAAAAAGAAAAAGTTGGGAAAAGGAGAAGACCCATGGTAGGGATTTCTACTCTAAATATACTACTTTACATTTCAACCAACATTCATCACATGGTTGTTTATTATGTATTGTGAATTCTTGACTTAACTAAATTTTAAATTTTTTCATCAAATATGTTGTACAATTTAAAATAATTTGAATAAGAAACAAGAAACAAGTTTAATTTTTACTTTGCTAAAATAACATAGCAATAATATATTTACTAACCAAAAAATAAAAATAAAAAGTAATCTAGCTAATTATCTTGTTTCAATGGCCTACCTTGACATCTCTAGAGACCTTGCATACATATTCCTTTTTTTCTTTTCAAAATAAACCTTCGAGTAAGTGGTTAATATATATAACAACAAAATTAATCTCACTTGGTAAATTAACTTTGAAAATATCATTTAATGTTATCAGTTGTTAATTCTACTATTATCTATCTATTGTCTTGTTTTAAATTACCTAAAAAAATGATGTCATCAAATTAATTCTATGATTGTTAATTTCTTTTGGAGATATCTCAATGCTAAGCCATAGATTTATTTGTTGAATTGAACAACGATTTATATCTACAAGTGAATGAGAGGATTGGGTCTAAAGAAAGTGCATAATATGAATATGGCTTTGTTAGCCAAATATACATGGAGGTTATTGAATTTAGAGCAATCTTCTCTTTTTACCAAAGTTGTTTATAAGGCCAAAATATTGCAAAAAGTACCATAGAGGTCAATTACAATCCCATTATAACACAACTTAGATGTGGCAGGATATGAAGAAAGCTAGTCCTTTGATTTGCTCACACTTTGAATGTATAGTAGGAAATGGACACCATATTCCATTAAAACTTCAGATAGTCAAATCCTGTTAACTCAAGTAAGTCAGTTAAGGATCCTACTTTGCATAACCAAACAAGGTGAGATTTATCTAAATTAAATATGATTTATTCCCCTTTTGTTGTATAGCAAGATATGAGAAAAACCTTCCCTATGGTGTTGTACCAAGATAGGGTGAGCTGGACAAGGTGTCATTCTGGTAATTATTTGGCTGTGGTGGGTTATAAGATCCTAAAAATGGATGTGTTGGTTACAAGAGAAGGTTCATTTAGGTTTCGTTTGGTTGGAGGTTTTTGGAGGGGAGAAGAGGGGAGGGAAGGAAGATAAGGTGTTTGGTTGGATAAAATTGGAGGGGAGGGAGCCAAATTTTCCTTCCCTCCAATTTGGGAGGTTTTGGAAGGGAGGGTAAGAGAGTGGTATTTTTTAAATTATAATTTATTTTTTTGCCCTTTACTTTTTTAATATTTTAATATATTAATATTTAATAAAAATTAAAATAATTTTTTTCATCAAAAATTAAAAATAAAAAAAGATTGAAATTTATAATTTTTTTAAAAAATCTTGATATAAATAAAATTTTTTATTAAAAAATTAAAATAATATAAAAAGTAAATTTGTCCAAATATAATTATCTTTTCTCCCCTCTCCTCCCCTCGCTTCCTGAACCAAACAATAATCTCCCCTCCTCTTCCCTCTTCTCCTTTTCAACCAAACAGAATTCATTAAACCCCCTTCACTCCCCTTCCTTCCGTTGAACCAAATGGATCCTTAGTGAATGGAACACTTTGTGGAATCTTTGAATCTGATTTAGTGTGACCTTATTCTTATGGAAGCTTTTATCTAATGTTTTGCCAATTCTGGACATTTTGATCAAGCATCATCTACCATCTAAATGAGGAATCTCTTAATCATATTTTTATTCAGTGCTCTTTTGCAAAGGCAATATGGTTTGAATCATCATTACCTCTTTGTCCATACTTCTTTTCATCCTCAAGATATATACCTTTTGTTATAAGAATGATTTGCCACAAGGTTTTGATGGATGTACAAAATTAATTGTTTTTATGTTGAATGGCATATAGTTTTCCCTCTAATAAGTGTGTGTTTGAGAATTAGAGAGTTGAGCCAACTCAGACGTTACCCTATCAAGAAGATGGATTGAGCAAATTAGTTTGGCCTGGCAAATGGTAGGTATACCAACATGTAAGATGAAATATGGAACAACATTCATGTGAAAGGACGACTCAGATTCAGCATATGGGATAGTCTATCTTCTTATGGATGAAGAAAACTAGATGAAAAAGTCAAGATACTTTAAAGTTCTTTATTATAAAATTTTGGCAAATTCTGAAGAGAAAAAAAAAAAGTAAATGAAAAGATTTCTACCTCATCTCTCTCTCTCTAGAATTTACAAAAATTTTACAATAAAAAATTCTAAAAGATCCTTAAATGTAGACGAAATAAGGGTATTAAGTAATATATTTGTTCTATAAGGCACATTCAATAGAAATGGGGTTCGAAGGAACAAATTTCGCACAGAAAAAAGTCGGCTTTCCTATTTGTCGAGCATAGGAGTCTTACATTTGTACTCCAGCATGAGATTGCAACTAATCTAACCGCTACAAACAGAGTAAGGAAGTGCAAAGGTGGTGATATGCAAATATTGTCAAGGCGTAATGTTTTACTTTTAACGTTTTTTGGCTTTCTATTTTGGTTTAGCATAATCTTTTTCTATTGTATTTTATTTTTTTAAAAAAGGACACCACTTATGCCATTCATCATGCATGACCACTAGCACTACACAAATGAGCGGGGGATTGGTGATTATGCTAGATCGTTATATATGAAAATAAAGATCAGAGCCACACACAAGCAAAGTGAGTAAAGAGTTACTCAAATGCCGAAAATAACATCAAAGACTATTATGATTTCAACAAGACTTTAGAGAACCTAAAACTACATCCTTAGTTTCCATCTCCAGATTTTTTTTGAAATGGCAATGACATTGAAGTTGAGGGAGTTCGGATTTTTCTGGATCATGCTCTGTATGACTTTAGCTGCATCCTGTTGTGGAACAAGCAACATATTAGTAATTCAAATTTTGAGTGTTTCACATGCAACGTCATGTTCCATGTGCAATGAAGACAAATACGCAAGACGATGGGCAGAAAAGCAAGCAAGTTGCTACATGATCGGAAGGCTAATGAGACACGGCCCAACGGCTGAGAATGTTAAGAACAAGATTAATAATAAAATAGGGTTAAGACACAGCAAAACCCATCCAATTTTGATAGGAAGATTACACTGGATTGTGGTTGCAAGGCATATGGCATATGCAGCATACGCACTACGCAATTCAGTAGGTGCACGGAGAAGCTTGATGCCTGTCAAAAGGTTCAGGGAGATCTACTAAGCTTTTCTCCATATGTCACGTCAGAATCAAAAGCCCTCCCAGTGGACAATAAAATCAATGGACAGGAAGATCCAGAAATCTTCTCTCTCACGCCCTCCCCCTTCTTGTCCCGTGTGTTAGTTTATTAGTGTATGTGTTTATAACGTAAAAATATTTGGCAAACAAAATTACATCCTTTCCTAAATATAAGTCTTTCAGGAACAGAAGGAATATAAATATAATGGTTTTTGTACGCAAAGATATTTACCCTCAACAGAGTATTTGGTGAGGATTGACCATGAGAGATAGGTCCTGACTTTCTTCCGTCAAGCTCATAAAGTTCACCTGCATATGACACAATTTGCAGATAAACTAATAAGAAGAAACGCTGACCAAGAACAAAGGCTCGATGGAAAAGATAAAAATTGGTCTCAAGACATATAGAGGATCCCAAGTAATTTATACATGCAAATGAATACAAGATGTTATAAGGATGCTTATAATTTGCTGTTGCAGCCGTGTCGCTATTATTGTATCTTCGTCAATAAGTTAGGAATTGCATGTGGTTTCCACTTCTTACACGACACACACTTAAATTCAATTATATCAAGTAAGTACCATCCACACAGACAAAGCAGATGAAATGAGCGTCCACATTATCTGATGCCTGCATAAAAAAATAAAAAATGGTAAGATGAGAGAAAAATTAGTTGAGAAACAAAAATGAAAACACTTCGAATGACAGACATATTATCACCAAATGCCCCCAGCAATTACATTTCAAATACTTTGAACCCAGCATCAACATTGCCAATTAACATTTCACCCATGGTCGTCCACACTCTGTTGGAATGGGGAAGAGTAGGGTGTTTTGTTTATGAGAGAGAGAAGAACAAGGTACATTTTTATGGAGAGGCAACCATAGGAGTATTTCACACAATAAGTGGGAAAATGTATTCTTCCAACTTGCATTCATTTCATTCATTACAAGAACATACTTATACTCGCAAAAAAGTTTTCTCCATTCCTGTGAGTTAGAGTCAAGCACCTAAATTGTCTCCACACTGAGGATTCTCCTCCACTATTCATAAACCAAACACATCAAACTACTATGCTATGCTATAGTGACAAATTTAAATGACTAATTTATTAATTTGCACAAGTTCTGTCACTCACTTCCTTCAACATAATCTAGATATGTTGGGCAAAAGCACTTCAAATTAACACTATAATGTCACACTTTGATTACAGTTGCTTGTTTAAACTCGTTTGAGGATCTTACTTCCTTAGCATGATGAAAAGTAAAAGCATTTATCAACTTTCCAAGGGTGAACCATCTAATATTTTCCAGACTATTTCAACTTGTTTTTAAATTCATTAGTTATTTGCCACTCAACAACTAAGAATATTCTACATTCAAAAACACAGCACTAAAATGCCAAATCCAAACTTTCAAGATTCTTCGTCACAAAAAAGGATTCAAATGTAAACTGCATTGTTTTCAGGTATTAACAATGTATTACTTTATCACATCTGAAGATTAATATATCAGATAGCCAAAAAAGCAACAATGATACAGAAGCAATAAAGCAAGTTAACTGTTGATGACATGAAGTATCAATCTTAAACCACTACATCATCATAAATCACATCATTCCTAATTTAATGTTGCTTCAGTCAATAAATTACCTCTGTATCACCAGCAATGGCAGCTACAGAATGAGCAACTTCCATTTCTCTGTCATTCTCAAGAAATGCTGCACGCTACATAATATAAAAGTAAGAAAACGCTAAATGAGCATAAAATTACCTTATCAACTGTGTCTATGCCTATACAAGTGGCCGTGCGCCCGCCCCTGTGCCCCGCGGGGGGGGAAGGGGGAGAGAAGGAGAAGAAAGGAAGGTTGGGTGGGAGGGTTAACCTGTAATGGGTCCATGCTTGCAGTAGTTTTAAAGAACCTATCAAAGAATGATCCCTCAGCTGACAAAAGCAACACCAATGAGAAATAGCAGTTGATCTACTAACTACTTTAACTGACACAACCTGGTTATTGCAAACTTACTTAGCTTGATCTCAGAAGTTATGTTCCCAAGAGCATGAAGAAGTCCTATTGTACCACAAGCATTTCCCACAGTTTGCTTCATAAAATATACTCCAGCACTATCTTCCTATATGAGAAAAAAATAACAAAGCTCTCGTGAAGGCAGACAGATCAAATGAGAACAAAGCCAATAATACCATATGTGCCACCCAAGACACAACTTCTTGAGCTATTTTAATAGATAATGTAACATACTTGTAAACTGGTATACATGCATGGCAGTGAAACAAATATGTGATTCTTCCAAACAGGGAAAATGAACACTCCCAATTAGATGAAATGACTGATGAAGCATCACTGAGCGCATGTTTTTAGAAAAAGCATATAAGTACATATGTTCGCTTACTTTTTTTTTCATTTTCCTGTTGCAACCTCTCTTCTTCAGTCTGATAAGAAATGGAATTAATATCAAATCAGCAGGTGCAATTATTCATATAGATGCGCACCGTGCAGTAATCAACTTTAACTAAAAAAATTAAAAAAAAAAAGAGAGGTGATTTATATGAAACTAACCTTTGAGGTTATGGGATAAAGAAAGAGCACAGCAAGTACAGGCTTCGGAACGATTTCCAGTAGTTCTTCATCTAAACCATACACATCATAGCACTCAGCTTTGTTCGCTGGAAGGCCCAGACCCCAAAGGAACTGCAACCCATTGAAATTAAATACATAATTAATCTATCCTTTTTTGGGTAAAATGAAGGCACGAGGTTAGAGTCTAAAACCTCCAGCAAACTACATTAAGCCATCACCGCTTTCCTTAGTTCACTTTTGTCGTAATTTTTTTGCTTACAAGAGAATGTAATGCAAGAAATTGCACTTCTCTAAAATCAGAAAAAACTTAAAAAAAAGAGTTAGCCCACAGATTCAAAGAATATAAGAATTCTCTATAAACTTCTTATCTGTGTATGCTTTTAATTTACCACCCCAGGCATTTTCCTCGGCCATTCAAGCATTCCTCTTCTACATTTCCATATAAGGGGGCACCTCGAATGCTCCACCGTACCAGTTCTCAATTTTGATTTTCTTTAAGACCATGCATATTTCACCCATGATGAGTAATAATTAAGATCAATTTTTTTAGTTTCATATTTGTTTTTTAAAGTTTACATCATGCTTTGAAGTCCAAACAGCCACAGATTCTTCTAGTGGCCTACTAGCTATAAGACGGCGATCCAAGTCGAAACTCGAAACATCAAGAACGTCAATCTTCCGGAAGAATTTCTTGAACATCAATCTCTGAATTTGTTTGCCGACAAAAAATTCTCACAACGAAATAAAAACATAACAGACGTTTGAAATTTCACAACAACAAGAAACGAGCTAGAACCGAACCGAAACACCATTCGAAGAATATTTTTAAAAAATTAATTTATTAAAAAAAAAACTTGAGTTGGAGGTGTGGAAAGGGATAAAATGATGGCATTACCTGGTTCATCACGTCAGGGTTAGCTTCGAGAGGAAGCCATCTCTTAGCAGAGGCACTTTCGCCAATCGCAGCCATTTGCAATGCTCTTTACCGAATGCAAATTTTTCAGGCAGATTGGAACTACACTTTGTTTTCGGCCTAGACTTTTCGACTAGAATTTATTCGGCCTCGTGTATAGTTTTGCGTGGGCCTAAGCTAAGTATGCCGAGAAATCGACACCGACAAAAACCCCTCTCTGATAGCCATTCTTAAATAAACTCGGCCCATGTCAATGACGTGCAAAGCCAGCCACCTCTTTTTAGTAGAAAGATCCAGATCTTCTGCACATCTTAATAATGTACATCTGGATTATTTAAATAAAATTTAGATAATCTAAATTTCATATTTTTTATTTTTTATTGAAATAAAAATTTTATAAAAATGTGAAATTAAGAGATTCTTGTATTTTACATTTTGAATCTTTTAAAATAAAAAATATATCAAATTTTAAAAAAAATAAAAAAGATGATCTAGATGGTCTAGATCATATGTATAGACCCTGCACATCTTTAAAAATGTGCAGGGGATCCGCTTCCTTAGTAGAAAGTATATATAATGAGAAGAAAAAAAATTATATATCATTTTTATATCTTTGTTTAAATTTTCACTTCATATCAAATGATAGAATCTTTTTAAAAATTATATATATATAAATATAAAATATTTTTATTAAATAATCTGATAATAAAAATTTTAATATAATATGATAATTCAAACATTTTTTTAACAAACCTGGCTAATATGTAAGAGATAATATCAAATTAGTAAGCTTCTAGTTAAAGTAAAAATTTAACTTATTGTTCACAAATAAAATTATTAGCTTTGATATTTAATAGAACTGAAAAAAAGGTGAGGCGGTTTGAAAAATCAAAAAGATCAGAAACGAAACAAATGCAATTTAATTTTTGAAGCGATTAATGAAAAGTGTATACTAATACTAGTCATAAACTAAACAAAATGGAGTAGAAATTTGTTGCTTCGCCCGTAATACACAAATGCAATTACAAATACATGACTCTATATGCAATCTGATACTTAATTGCCATTTGCGAATTTGACTGTACTTCTCAGTCCTCACTTCAGAGGACAGTTCCTTACCTAGCAACTAGGAAATATCCTTCGAACAACACAGACAAGAAGTTCAGATAACCAGCGTAATACCCCTTTCATTCCCTCGTATACCTTGATTTCTTCTTCATTGAATTTTTATGTAATCCAACATTTACAAAAAAAATTACAAGGAAAATAAATTAATGATCTCAAAACTTGCAGGAATCTAAAGTTGAAAAAATAAATATGTTTGAAATGGGATAATTCTCGAGTTTCAAATATTCCATGATTGTTTTTAGTTTGCAAATTGCATTACAAATTCAGGCATTTTATTGAATTTTGTTGGGATTGGATCCCAAACATGAGAATGAGAATGGTTCCCTCATCCATTCATTCATTCGCCTTTGTAGATTGGCTTGCGCTTCTCAACAAAAGCAGCCAAGCCTTCCAGCCGATCTTTGGTATTCAACGTCATCTCATAGCATTCTTCTTCCAAATATGCTGCTTCTGATGGATCATTCACCAAGAGTCCCTCCTCTATTGCTCTTTTACCCGCCTTTATAGCTATTGGACCCTGCAACACAATCCAATCAGTATTAACTCTTCCTCACCATCAACATTTTCTACTGCTTTTCCATGAATTTCGCTGTATCATTCTCATCGTTATTTTTTATAGCTATACCTTGTCATTGATATCACGAGCGACCTCAAGTGCTTTTGAATAAACTTCACCCGCAGGAACACAGTAATTCACAAGACCTACACCCAATGCAACACTCAGGCATTAAAGCGTATATCCTGTGTCGAGCATTTGTTAAAATCTCATCTTTCAAGTGACCAAGGAAAATCAAGAGAGGTGCTAAGAATAAGCATACCCAGAGATTCTGCTTCTCTGCCTCGAACCCTTCTACCAGTCAATATAATATCCTTTGCTATTGCCTTACTTACCAATCTAGGTAATCTTCGTGTGGCTCCAGCCCTGCCATTACCACCCATTCCATTATCAATTTATCTGTCCCAAAGGATCCAACCTCCTTTACGTTCAATATCACTTTACCATACCCTTACTCATTTTCTAAACAAACAAATGAATAACTCCATATTTATGCTCATGCCGGGCTTTACCCATCATACTTGTGGCCTTTGGGTTTCAAAACGATTCCACAGATTGATATTTGAGGTTTAAAGGCGATCAAGAACCCAGATGCCTGAGTTAAATGTTAGACCCATATAAATTGCCTATAAACGAGCTACTAGTGCATTAACTTCTAGTAGGCGCCAGCAACGAGTATAACAAGAGGCTGTAATATGAAGTTATCTAAAGAAGATTGACTCAAATTCTCCACTTGGATGTTCTTTTCTCAGCCTAGTAACACTATATTTTCCACCAATCATCTTGCAATTTTCTTTCTAAACCATTGCAAGTGAGCAGAACTGATCAGACACAGAATTGCAATATATAATATGGCAATGACAATTTATACAGAATTAAAGATGACATACCCAGGGATTATAGCGTGTCCTGTTTCTGGCAAACCCAAGAGAGCATCTTCTCCTGGGTCATGGGAGGAAGAAAATTATGAGTTTCTACTAGTTGCAACCCATTCCAGGCATTCAAACTAATTAACAACAAATTAATGTCAATGGATTCATCTTTTAGATATTGAAGTACCACAGATACGAAAATCACATGCCAGGGCAAGTTCAAGTCCACCACCCAATGCTACTCCTTCAACTGCAGCAATAGTTGGTATAGGAAGTGCCTGTATAAAGAATTGACAATTTTATGTGATTTCTGCTAGTTTACAGAGATGCAAAGACAGAAATAGAGGTCAACACAGAAAAACCTTGATAGAAACCACTTATAAAGAGACTGTATTTGATAAACATAGAAATGAAGCGGATGCTTCATCTGCCATTTTTATTCATGATACAAAATTGATAATTAGATTAGAAATTTTCTTTTTTTTTTTTGGGCCAGGATAATTAGATTAGAATTAATATAGTTGAATCATATAAACAAACCTCTAGATATGAGAATGTGGCACGAAGAGCGTTCGAATATTCCCGAACCTCAGATGCATTAAAGGTCTTGAGTTCCTGGAATCCCATAAACATAAAAATTATAAGTCATGCACATGGTTCTACTATTTACATATAGGAAAGAAATGAACGCCTTGAGGTATCTTTCCCTGTGACTATCGCTGGCAGTATGGTGAAGGAAATTTAAATCACAAAACAGTTTAAAGTACCCTATTTTTCATCTCCTTCAGATAACTGTGAAAAAGGTGATCAACTACCTTAAGATCAGCCCCAGCACAGTACACCCCTGGAACCGAACTGGTGAAAATAGCAACATTAGCGTAGGAGTCCTGATGAATCAATTCTAATACATGCTTTAAGCCTCTCATCGATTTAGTATCGATAGCATTCTTATTTTTAGGCCTGTCCAAGCTAACCTCAATAATCCCTGCAAATAAAAATTTAAATGGCTAGCTGAAATAGATCTCTGTATTGGTAAGCACACAAGAACAACATAATATCTTCATAAACAGAAGTAAGTAGTTGCAAAAATGTTTGATGGAAAAGGATACCAGAATTGGGGCCCTGGAGTTTTTGAAGCTTGACATATTCAGAAGACAAAGGCTCCAAAATGAGAGTCCTTCGGCTCTGATACTGAGGGTACCATCGATTGGGAGTGCAGGCATCACTTTGCTGAGATATTGGTATGAAGCTCAACGATGGCAGCTTGTGATTGGGAGTGAAAATTTTCGTGTATTCTCGACCAACAGATCTGCTCAATGCCCTGAAAGCGTGCATTTTTTTTTTCCCTCTTCTTGGGGTTGGAGTTTTGAGTTGTGGGGGGAAGAATAGAAGGCAAAGTTCACAATAACAAAGCTTGCGCTGGAGATAGAATCCAGCAGGTTCAAGTAATAAAGGTATCGCTCATATCGAGATGATTTGAAATTGATAGAATGCGTGGGACCCTTTTGTGTGGCGGAGTATTAATTGGTTGTTCGATTGCCTAGTAGAAGAGTAGATGATGGGCGCTTCTGATTATTTTGGAGTGGCTTAAAATAATTTTTTTATAAAAAAAATATTTTTAACTATCAAATTATAGAAGAATATGTATAGGCTGATTTTATAATAAAATTTTCATAAAAATAATTAAGAATAATTATAACAAATAATACTCCCTCCGGTCTTATTTATTAGAAATAAAAAATTGTTTTACTGGTATTAAGAAAAACAGTTAATATTAGTTTAACTCATTAATTAGGTTCAAATTTGATAATTATTTTCTGTTTTACCCATCTTTATTTTGCATGGGAAAACGTTATGCATTGTTAAGTGTATTAGATGTAACAATAAATGAAGGGTAAAAAAAAAATTTATTATTTAGTGAAATAAAAAAATATACCATGTTTCTTATATTTTGGAACCAAAAAAATCTTTTCAAATTTTTTTTATAAACAGGACCAGAGGGAGTATTTTTTAGTGAATGCACGATTCTTTTGGTTATAGAAAAAATTGTAATTATTTATTTTTTTAATAACAAAAAAATTATTTTCACTATCATTCAAAATTAGCTTTTCATTTTAAAATAATAAACAGCTTGCCAAAATGGGCTAGTGTTAATCAATTAAAAGGTGGTGTAGCCATCCTAAAATGACAAGACAAAAAGAGGAGTTTTGTTGCCAAACAAGATGCGTGTGCCATTAATGCTTAAGTGCAGATTCTTTGAAATAAATTTTTTTAAAGTACTTGAAGTGTCTCATAAAATCAAAATTTTTGTTTAAAAAAAAAATGTTAAAAAAACAAAAATGAGAAATAATTTAGAGGAACTTCAGAAAATGTTAATTAAGAGGATCTGCTCAACCATTCTTCCTAATTCAAGTCATAATGGAATTGCCTGATCTCACCGAATATGATCATCATTTTGAAAAATTAGTTTTTAAAACATCACAACTCAGAATTAATTTGAAAACTTCATGCATATCATTGGATTCCCTCATGTTTATTATTATTATCCATATAACAATAATGTCATTGAAAAATTCAACATTATCTAATCTATTTTATCTGCTTCTCATTTTAAAATTTGATTTTTATTTTGAGAGAATCCAAACCTTTTTATTTGATATGAATTATTTGACTTTCCCTTTCCGAGAAATCTAGAGCTTTCTAATTTTGGTGAAAAGAGTTATGCTTGTTGACGACTAATTTATTCAGAAAGTGTTCTCACTAGTTAAGCCACTTGAGTGTGTTCTAACATAATATTGGGGGTCGTCGTTGTTCCTTTCTTTATTCGTCTGTCTCGCGCACTCACTACTGAAATGCTCCTTATCTAATTAGCGGTGCAGAGACACATAGTATAATTGCAAAGCTCTCATCATCAAACAAAATGTAATATAAACTTTAGTGCACAGCAAGGGTCGCATCCTTCAATTATTACAAAGCTATTATCATAAACTACATAGTGTAAGCTTTAGTGCATGACTAGTATCCACGTATAATTGTGACGCTGCTATCATGAAAGTATGTAATAGAAGCCAAGTTATTAGGGCTGATGGATGTTTCTCAAAATATAAAGTTATCAGGTTTATCTTATAAAATAATAATATATATATATATATATTTCATTAAAAAAAATACTATGAATAAATTACGCTAATTTCTTTTAATGTTAGCTTAAATTATATAAAATATTTCTTTTATTTTAAAAATTACATCTAACTCTTTTGATATTTTGATATAGAAATCTTTCATTTAATTTATTTTTTATTAAAGAAATTTATTTTTTTACATAATATAAAATTATAATTTTATTTTTAAGATAATAATAAAGACATTTAAGTAACTTTAAAAAAAATTGCATAAAAAGTTCGCTAAAAAATTGAAAGAGAGTTTAATATAATTTTAAATATATATATTAAATATAATTTAATTAAACAAAAATCAGTGTAATTTTTATTCAAATATTATAAAATAAACTATGTATTTCTTTTCTATTAACAATTGTAGCAATTATTATTTTTAAAATTAAACTAACCATTGAATCAATGAAAATACTAATTCTTGATTTATTAGTATATTCATGGTTTAACTATTGTTGAACTAATAATAATTAAATATATATTTTAAAATTTTGTATATTAAAATTTTAGTATGACAAATAAATATTAATAAATTTTAAATATTTAATTATTAATTTCATATTTCTTAATATTTTGAAAATTTATTTTAAAATTAAAAAAATTATCTATGATAAAAATTCTTAAACTTTTAAAATTTCTAAATTATATTATGATTCCATTGTCATTTAAAAAAAATAAAAGGCATAAAATAATAAATTAAAAAATAATTTATTAAACAAAAAATTTGAACAAATTAAAAATATAGTTATAATTATAAATAGTATATGTATGAGTTTAGATTATATATATATATATAAAGTTATTGTATTATTTTATTTATAAATTTATATATATTAAAGAGTGCATTATATATTTGAAGGGAGCTTGTGGCACAAGAGACATGGGTGCTGGCATATTAAACAATCTGTGAGTTTTATTTTAATAATACATACTCTTCAAAATAAAATATTGAATGACAAAGTTCACCTTTTTTACTTCCCAAAAGCTACCCAGAATGTAAAAGAACAAGTTTTTCAATTCAATAATATCAGGGAGCAACTGGACCGGGTCAACTACAAAATTAAGATTAGTTTTCACTCGAAAGTATTCAGTTTAATTTGGTTTTCGACAGTTTTGACTAATTCTCAAACCCACCAATTCACAAGCTTCTATCAACCAAACAATAGATAGGTTCGGTTTTGATAATATTAGTAGCAATAGCATAATTACTACTTATTTTGAAAGTGACGCAACAATGCATTATGGTGTTTTCCACATTATTTTTTGGAAATCTAAATGCTGAATGACTATGATGAGTGGCCGACCCACTGTCATGGCAAAACTCTCTTTCACTATGATTTTTATTTTTCATATAAATTTTCTAATGCATGCGTTCTTTTAGAATTCTCTGCTGAGTTCTGTTTTAATAATACATATTCTTCAAAATAAAATAATGAATAACAAAGTTCAATTTTTTATTTTCCAAAAGTTACCCAAAAAGTAAAAGAATACGTTTTTAAATATAATTCTAAGCAAGCTCTTTAATTGTTTCCTTAAGCTGAGTTTTAGTTATAATTAGCTTGGCCAAATTTTTAATGTGCAGATTTTCTTCCGTCGACGCGCTAACATGATTCTCTCGGTTACATGAATCACGGTTGTTCGCATCATCCATGGCTTAACGAGTATCACACGTCGGGATAGCTTAAAACGTAATGTTTCGTTCCAATGAAACAAAGTGTTTTTGTCCGCAAATTTTCAAACTTGAAGTTGATCAAAATCTCAACCGTTCACACATCCAACTGCCCAAATCTTGCCACATTGTCATTGGCCTCCTTAAAAAATCGTTTGCTGAGACCCCCTTCTTAAACACTAAGATAGGCATGATCTAAATCTCAAATCCTAAAGCACGGTATCTAGCGTTCTTCATTCGTGAGATTCAACTCTATGTTCTTCATTCGTGAAGAATAAATATGACCTATGGTGGCCAAGAGATCAATACAGCAGATGGGAACATGTAAACTGAGATTTGACAACACAATGATTATGATGGAATTTGAAATAAGCATTGTTACCTTTTGTAAATTGTAAATTGGAAGCGCTTAATAAATTTTTGGTAATTTGTGGAACATTGAGCAGTTTGTTCAAAGACAAAATGGAATTGGAATTGAAAGGTGAATTAAAATGTGTGTCCATTGTGCTTTATGGGAAGTTCATTACTATTACCAACTTGTATTTTCTTCTGAGCCACTGTATCTCTTTGGACTAGAGATTTTCACCTTCTGTAGTCAGACGGTGAGACGCACCAGAGTCTGGGTACCATTCTGGATTATAAATGATTTCATGAATGTCTATCTTTGTTGCAGCTGCTTTTGAGTTGTTGTTTTGTAGTGTGATTGTTGTGGAGATCCACTAAACTGCAAATCAAAACAATGGTAACATTTCCATGCTTCATGCCCCATCTTTTCACAAAGCTGATACTGTGGTCTGTTAGAGGAATTCTATTGGGTGGATCCGCCTCCACGAGCTCTGCCCTTTTGTCCCCCTCTTGTGTTGCTTTGCTGGTTATTGGATATTCCCCTTCTTGAAGAGGATCTTTAATGTGAATCGTAATGATTTATTTTAAAGTTGACATTTGCTAATAACTTTGAATATAATAAAAAGAAAAAGAAAGTAAGTGAGTGAAGAATGCACTTTATTTCATAAGTCAAACTTTTATATAGACTGATAAATGAATGATAAAATTAACTAAATAATAAAAATAATTTTTAAATAATAGGACATGACTTGCAATACTTAGCCACATACATAGGCTCCATAATATACTTTATCTCCTAAAATGGTGCAATAAATAGAAAGTAAAAAAATGCTAAGTAACGTGCAGAAAATAAATAAGTGGATAACTTAATGATGGAGTGAGCAACAAGTTAATACACATGGCAAGTAAAAAACTTGGTCAAATTTTATATATTCCTTAACAATCATTCCTTTAAACTAATATTTGCAAACATTAAGTTTAAGAGTGTAATGATTTAAATTAAGCCCTTCCTTAAACAAAGTCTTTTAAAGAGCACACTCCAAACATTTTTTGAAGTTTCACAAATAGCAATCTTGAAAAGTTTGGTCATAATGTCAGCAACTTGATCTTTACTTTTGCAAAACACTAAATCAATTATATCATCATTGCAAAGGTCATGCAAAAAATGGTATCTCACATCAATATGCTTGTTTCTTCCATGTAAAGTTGGACTTTTATAAACTTTAATTGCTGAAACATTGTCACAATAAATTGTTGTTGGGCTTTCTTGCTCACTTTGAAGTGTTTCTAACAATCTCTTTAGCCATATAATTTGACAAGAACAGGCTATTGCTGTAACAAATTCAACTTCTGTAGTCGACAAAACAATAATTCATTGTTTCTTTAAAGACCAAGATATAGCTCCAAAACTCATTATAAAAACAAAGCTTGATGTGCTTTTTCTATCATCAAGATCTCCAGCATAATCACTGTCAGAAAAATCATAAAACTGACCTTTTGAGTTAGTTTTATAAAATATTCCAAAATTACCAGTACCTTTCAAGTAGCAAAAAATCCTTTTTGTGGCTAAGAGATTACTTTCAGTTGGATTCTCCATATATCGATTTATTAAACTAACACCATGCATGATGTCTGCCTTATTGAAGTAAGATACATCAAACTTTCAACTATTTGCTTGAAAAAAGTAGCATTAATTTTCTTTCCTCCATCATCTTTTTTCAACTTTGAACCACATTCAATTAGAGTATAAGTAATATTGCAATCCCCTATTTTAAATCTGTTTAAAATATGAAGAACATACTTCTTTTGTGAAATAAAAATACCAAATGATGATTGCACAATTTCAATACCAAGGAAAAAATGCATTAAACCTAAATCAAACATTTCAAACTTTTGCATCATTTTCCTTTTAAACTCATGAATCATGGAATTATCATTTTCGGTATAAATTAAATCATCAATATAAAGAGACACAATAAGCGTTCTTCTACCTTTTTCAAATTTTATAAAGAGAGTATGTTCATAAGGACATTTTTGAAAAAATTTTTTAGTAAAATGGGCATTTATACGAATAACAAACTCTTGGTGCTTGTTTTAGTTCATACAAAGCCTTTTTTAATTTATATACCTTTTTTCACTATCTTTCTTCGCATATCCAAGTGATTGATCAACTTAGATTTCTTCTTGTAACTCACCATGTAAAAATGCAGATTTCACATCTAATTGATAAACATACTAAGAATTTTGAGCAGCCATGACTAACACTAATCAAATAGTATCAAGCTTGCAACTGGAGTAAAAGCTTCTTTATAATTAAGCCCAAATTCTTGCTTGTAACCTTTTATAGTAAGGCGAGCTTTATATTTGTCAACTCCACTATCTTTTTTTAGCTTTGTTTTGTAAACTCATTTGACACCAATGGATTTTTGCCCCTTTAGGAGTCCCACTAATTCCCATGTATTATTTTTCTCTATAGATTTGATCTCCCAATCCATGGCAATTTGCCATTTTGTATCTTCGATGGCTTCTTCAAATGTGAGGGGATCACAATCTGCAAACAAAGCAAAATGAGCTATTGATTCATCATTAGATAAATTATCTCCACTTACATAATCTATTATCTAAGTTGGTCTTTTTCGAGCATGACTAGAACGATATTCTTCTACTACTTCAGTAGTTGGAGATTGTACCACTTCTTTTATAGATGGAATATTGTTAAGTGAATTTTCAAGAATAGCTACTATGGTGTTTTCTAAGTGTGAAAATTGTTGCTTTTCTTCTTCAATTTCATTATCAACAATGATTGGAGAAGGCTGTTGCCCATTCCAATTCCAAGTGCTTTCTTCATAAAAAAGAACATCCCTATTAATCAGAATTTTATTAGTAAGTGGATTAAACAATTTATATACTTTAGACATTTCACTTATATACAGAAAAACGTATTTTTTACTATTATCATCAAGCTTCTTTCTTTTCTCATATGGAACATGGGCATAAGTGATGCAACCAAATGTTCTGAAGTAATCTACAGTTGGCTTTCGCCCACTCCAAGCCTATTGTAGAGTCATATTTTGAACAGTAAAAGTAAGACTTCTATTCAAGACATGAAAGCTCCAATTTACCACTTCAGACCAAAAACTCTTTGAAACTTTTCCTTTTGCTAGCAAGCTTCTTACCATGTTGAAGATGGTTTTATTCTTCCTCTCCGATACATCATTTTATTGTGGTGTATAAGCAGCTGTAAACTCTCTTTGAATGCTATATTGCTCAACAAAATTTACAAATTCTTTTGAGCAGTATTCTTCACCACGATTAGTATAAAGAGTTTTATTATTTTTCCTTATTTCATTTTCAACTTGAGTTTTAAAGCTTTTAAATATACTAAAAGCTTCTGTTTTCTCCTGCAAAAAAATAAACTCAAGTTTTTTGACTATAATCATCAATAAATGTAATAAAATATCTTTTACCACTATTACAGGTTGGTATTATTGGCCCATAAATGTTGGAATGAATCAACTCCAATACATCTTTTGCTCTCCATGACTTTCCTTTAGAAAATTGAAAACACATTGTTTGCCAACAACACACTCTTCACAAACTTGAGAAGAAGTAGAAATTTGAGAAAGACTAATCATCATATTTTTTTGATGATGAGTTTTTAATCTAACAAAGTTCAAATGCCCATAACGATAATGCCAAAGTCATAAGATATTCTTCTCACTAACCAACAAGCAAAATTGAACACTTTCAATCTTTCAATGAGAACAACTTGTTTGAACTCATTTAAACAACAGCAATAACACTTCGTGAAGGATTATAAATCTCACAAGCCTCTTTTTGAATAGTTATAATATAACAATTTTCTTGCAATTGACTAGCACTCAATAAATTGCTTTTCAAATTAGGAACATAGAAAACATTGGAGATTGTTTCTATAAAACTATTTTTAGTTTTTATTTTAATATTACCTTTTCCCATTACTTTTATAGTAGAACAATCACCAAAACTTACAGTGGAATGAAATTCTTCATCTAAGGAAGAAAATAAAGATTTCCTTCCACACATGTGGTTGCTACAGCTAGTATCCACATACCAAAGATCTAATTGAAGTGCCTCGATAACTTGAAATGCCATTAACAAGGTTTCTTCCCCTTTCTCTTCTATAAAATTAGACTTCTCTCCTTTTTCTCTGTTGTTGGGCAACTTAGTATAACACTCAGAACGATGATAACCAAATTTATGACATCTAAAGCATTTTACCTTAGATTTGTCAAATTATTGATTTCATTATCCATGTTTACCTTGAAATTCACCCTCTTCCTCTTCCTCGACCTCTACCTTTACCTCTACCCCTTCCTCTAGAATTTGAGGAACGAGTAAGAGTAGTAGCCTTTAAAGCTTGCTTTTCTGTGGTTAAACTATGGTTTATATTCAGCTCATGAACTAACAAAAAGCTCTGTAATTCATCAAGTGTGAGTACTATATCTTTTGACTCTTTAATAGAATAGACAACATAGTCAAATTTGGGAGTTAATGAATGTAATATTTTTTTTTAACAATAGTAACATCTTATATTTTTTCACCATATAAATGCATTTTGTTACTTGTCTCCAAAGTTCTACCACAATAACTAGTGACAAATTCTTCATCCTTTATCTATAAAGTCTCAAAATCTCTTGTTAAATTTGAAACTATACATGCTTTACTCTTGCAGTGCCTTGATATTTCCTCTTCATGGAGTCCCATATATCCTTGGAAGTATCTTTGCAAAGAATAGTTTTCAAGATGAGATGGTCAATTGCCTGAAACAAATAACTATTTGCCTTTAAATCTTTCAATTTCAAGGCCATTGTTGTGCATTTGCAGGTGTTGCTACACCATTTTCAACAAACGTCTCAATACTCTTTGAATCTCAAGAAGTTCCCCATGAGCATGCTCCAACGATGATAATGACCATCAAAGTATAGAATAAATAGCTACACAAAATTAGAATCTAAAAAAGATATATCGCAACAGCAAACAAAAACAATAATATATGTCAATAATGATGAGAAGAGAAGAAAAACAATATTGCACTCACTCTTCAAAACCAAGTTTTGATAACACTAATAACTTTGAATATAATAAAAAGAAAGGGAGAGTAAGAGAATAAAGAATGCACTTTATTCCATAAGCCAAACCTTTATATAGGCAGGTACATGAGTGATAAAATAAATTAAATAATAAAAATAATTCTTAAATAATATGACATGACTTGCAACACTTAGCTATATATACAGACTCCATAATACACTTTACCTCCTAAAATGGTGCAACAAATAGAAAGTGAGAAAATGCAAAGCAATGTGCGGGAAATGGATAAGTGGATAACGTAATGGTAGAGTGGGCAACACGGTAAGACACGTTGCAAACAAAAGACTTGGTCAAATTTTATATTTTCCTTAACATTTGCCAAGTTTACTATGACTGCATCCAGTTCTTTCTGAAGCTTTTCAATTATGTCTTCTTGGGCCATTAGTAGAGCTTCCACTTCTGTTACTGTAAATGGTTCAACCCGAGAGGAGATGGAAGTGATGAACCCATCATATTCGGAATGTTGGCCATCAAAAATTGCTTCAATTTGATCAGAAGCTGACATTGTATAGCCAACAGAAGCAAGGCTACCAATGAGTCGCTAAATCTTCAGCATATATTCATTAATTGTCAGATCACCTTTCATGGTACTTGAGTTGTGATTTGAATTGTTTCTCCTTTGCCCGAGTTTGAGAAGCAAAGAACTGTTCAATCCGTTGCTGGACTTGATGTGCATACTCGCATCCAACCATGTGTTTTATCATGCCATCACTCATGGATGATAAAAGCCGGGAGAGGAGAAGCTGGCCTTGTTCCCACAACAAGGATTCATCTGAGATTTTATCAAGGTTCTCATTCTGTGATGAAGAGAATTTTGCTGGAACGTGTTCTGGTCCAGAAATAAACTTATGCAAATTGTATCCTTTGATCGTAGCAAGTACCTGCTGACGCCATGGCAGATATTTGCTGTCTTTCAACTTGATGGAGACAGGTTAGGCAAATGATTATGGCGTGAATTTGAGTGCTACAGAAGAAAGAGCTTGAGAGGTTTGAGAGTTTTGCACAAAAGAACCCATGTGTTCTGTAGTCAAGAATCAACAGGAACGTAATCAAGAAAGGATCTTGACGTGAGGGAAGGGGAAGAAATTCAAGGAGAGAGAGATAGCTCTGATGCCATAAAAGAGATATGGATCATAAAAATATAAGAGACGCAGAAGAATGTGTAGAGAAAAAAAGAGGAATGATTGGATTCTATTAATGAATTGTTCTGTTCAAGAGCTGCCACTATATATAGATTACATTCACACACCGTTAAGTATAACTAACATCATGACTAATCTCAACAGAAGCTAGCAGTTGTACACCTGACTTAATGATTATTCCCTATACAAGAGTTTAAACCCAATTCATTCCGTATCTTCTACAATTTTAAAATATTTCTTCATTTATTGACCTTAATATTTTTGTTGATTGGAATTGTTATTTGTAACAATTTTTTTTTTTTGATTAATTGATTCTCCAGTTTTGGTTTGGTTTATTCTTTTTTCTTATTATAGTTGACTTGTTTATTGCTTTAATTTTTTTAATCCTAGTTTCATATCTAAATTGAGTATCATATTTCTTTCCATTGGCTTAAGGTCAAAATGCTTCCATATAAGACAGGAATTATGCATTGCTGCGTTTCAAATTTAGAACATACGCAGAGCGATTAAGGTAAAATAGGATATGGCGCCAAAATTTTGATCCAACTTAAGAACACCAATAGCATAAACCCAATCAAAGTAATATGTATGCATTAGGGTTACAGCAGAGGATACAGCAGCACCCAGAAAGATTAAACAGTTTATTTGACTGTGTAACAATGGGTAGAGACTAGGGATTATGATTTTTGTGGGAGGTTATTTTGGTCAAAATATTTCCATACGAACTAAGAAAATCTTTCAATTTCTATGCACCCATCGCTCAAGCCGAAGTTGCTTCAGAGCAGGCCCAACATTTGGTTTACCTTTCTGAGGGCACTGCCATTTCCCTGTAATCTCCATGCCATTACTTATTTTAAGATTTGTTACTTCTCCTAATGCCTTTCTCTTCATATCGTCTTGCTTCTTGAACGTCAAAGAATCTCTTCCCCTTTCTGTTGAATCCTGTAATGACATCTCTTGTGTTTTCTTCCAACAATTTTCGTCCTTTGCTCCCCCGTGTCTGCTCCTCCTTGTTGTCACAAAACCATTCATCGACACCATATCTCCATTTTCTTTCTCTCTTGACCAAGTTGAATTCCTCCCTGAGAATACGTCAGCTGACCTTGCTGCACTCGAGCCACGATGTTCATGTTGGATCATAGCTTTTGACGTAGCTTCTTTCATATCATTCTTATGTACCGAATCTGGAGGCCTCGTACCATTCTTGTCCATATCCAACAACGTCTGGGTTTGTTCTCCATTACACCCAGCAGTTTCATGACTCAAGCTTATCGTCTCCTCACACTTGGTTGGACTAACATTATGTTGCAACGTTCTAATTTGCATACATGGCTGCAAAATCTTTTCCAAATGGGAAGTACTGGCAAAAGATATATTTTTCTCCATTTCAACACTGCCATCATCCTGTACATCAAAACACCCAAAGAAGAAAAGTAGTCAGTAAATATGACTTGGAGAAAATTTAATTTAGTGGCCACATAATTCATATACTTGGAGTCGTACGTTAATTAAACCTTTTTGTTTTACAAGCAACCCACGTAAATAGATTGCAGCGGTAAAGGAGAGAGCAAGAAGGGTCTGCCCTCATATGATCAGTTACTTGTTAATTGTTATAATGGAGAAGAAAATGCATACTATATATATATATATATATATATATATATATATATATATATATATATATATATATATATATATATATTCTTTTGAACTTCTTTTGGCCTAGTAAGAGCTTATCGTTTGAAGTTTGAACATAACTTGTGAATGAGATTGAACATAAATGCTTATTGACACTTTAATCATGCCCTATATTCGCAACAAATCCATTCATCAGTGACTCTGTATTATTGCCCAAGTAACTCTATAACAGATTTTAGGAGAGAGATTTAGAATAAGTACCCTGCTTGAAAGCTGATTTACCCTCGTGTTGGTATCAGAAGAACTATTATGTGTTAAAGATTCTCCCGGGTGAACATTCTCACACCTGACGTCGTGCTCCTCCTTCTCATGAAAAATAAGATTTTTTTCCTCACACTCATTCTCTTTTGAAAAAGAATCCTCAAAAAGGCTGCTCGTACCAGACATAGGAGACTCGTAAACATAGCTTGAGAACCAGTTTCTGATATCAGGAGGCTCTGAATAACCAAAAGGAGTGAATTCACAGCTAACAATTGGAATTGAGTATTTCACATTTTCTGTTTGGCTGTAAAGAAAAGCTACTGGACAACTGCAAACCTGAAAGGAATACTGAGTGCGAGCTGAAAGTATCCAGGTCCTGTAGCCAAATGACAAAAGGAAAAGGAAAAAAAAAAAAGGTTTCAGGTATAAAAGAAGAAAAAAATTCCATTTCTTAGATCAATTGCAGCAAACTAGCAATAACCTGGGATGATATTTCTTCTTCCAATTCAAAAAGGGAGAAGAAATGCTACCTTGGCCAAAGACAGGTCTTCGTTATGCTTATCATCTTCAAAATAAGTACTTGTTCTTAGTAGCTTCTCCCCAGCAACCACTTCATCTCCCGACCTGATTTTTTTGCAATTTACTTCTTCCTCCCTCTCTTCATCCTTCTCGGATTCACAACCCTTGAAAGCAGGGTCTTCAAAAATGACATTTGAATCCGAATCGGGAGATTTATACTCGTAGCTTGTGAACCAGTTCCCAACATCAGGAGGCTCTGATAGACCCAAACAAGAGAAGGAACAATAAAGAGTTACAATATAATTCGCAAACAAAATTCTTCTTTATAATTTGGGTTGCCAGATGAAATTGAATCTGAAAACTTTAAGAATCCCAAGTTCTCATCTCCATTTCATTCCTACATAAATATGTTTCTCAGCAACCACAAAGTAAACAAGATTCGGTGAATTTGTTTGAGAAGTCGATACAAACCAGAAGGGAGCGAAAGCGAGAAAGACGTAATGGGATCCTAAAACAAGAAAAATAAAATGAAATAAGAAAACAGGATACAGCAATACTCTGTTTGGAGTGCTGGGAAATGTTCAGAATAAGAAAAGGTGTACTCAGAAGTAGAAGAACACACTCCACGCAACTGAAAGCAATGGATTTCTTCGCCTACAGTTTCTCGGAAGCCAAACAGAAAGAGAAAATCTGTTTCATATGGGAAAGTAACAAGGTACAGAATGGGAAAACTTGTACCAGGGAATTACGATGTTGAAGGCTTGGGATTGAATCCATCAATATACTTCTGGCGTCCAACAAGCTAAGCGGCGGAAACACAGCGTAAAATGGTGATTCTGTTTATTATTGAGATATGTTACGGTATTTGTCAAATTTTTTAAACTTCGCGGACAGATATTGGCGCCATTTAGCTTATGGCGCGTTGGCTTCGGTTTTGAATTTTCGTTAACCTTTTCTCTTTTTTATTCCAAATGTCAAAGACTGTAGATTAGTAGCACACACTTCTTACATTACTAAATCGTCTATAAAAAAATCTGCAAGTGTGGCAGACATATCCATATACTATAGATAAAAAATAAATTGAAATTAAATATAACTCATTCATTTCTGTTTCGACTATTAAATAAGGGTTATTAGAATTAATAATTAAATTAATCTGTGACTAATTATATATGATTAATTAAAAGAATGTCTAGTTTGAATTAATCTAATTAAGTGATAACTCCGTAACTAAAAATTTTCTTTTTTTTTTTTTCTTGGGGGTTTTGTTTAGTTCGTTATTACTAGTTTCTCATTTGACAAATTTTCTTCTTCGTTGGCTATTAGCTTTCATTCCTTTACCAAAGGAAAACCGCATCACTTCGTATTTGTATTGGTTTTCTAAACAAACAATTCAGTCAGTGCATTATTTTACCGCTGAAGTGTTTCACATGTTATGATCAATGCAAGAAGTGAGCTTTCTAGTTTGTCAGAAAGCTCTTGGGAGGTGAGGTACTAATTTTGCAACATGTACCCCAAAACTAATCAAGCTTCTAGTTGAGTTCATTATAATTCTTTTACTTGCTCACAACAATACAACTTTAGGTACCTAGATATGCTAGAACATACAACCAAAATTGACAACATAAAAAAAAAATAATGGTCCGCTACAAGTCCATCTTTGACGGCACATTTTTGCGCGCTGCGGAAGCTGATATATGCGGATATGAGATAAAATGCGCTTGTTATTTCATACATTGAAGGAAGGAAGGAAGGAAGGAAGCAGGGGGGGAAAACCATGAATCGAGAGACAAGTTTACAGTGAAAGCCAGGCCCAGACCATTTGGGAGGACAGAATGGGCCATCCTATTTCCTGAGCCCAGCTCTTTTATCAAATTTACACTATCGTTGCTTTAACTCCTTCCATCCAGTATAATAGGTAGATTGCGTTATTATTTTTATAATTTAAAGCTATAATACTTTGTCCGTCCAAATTTTTTTAATTTTTAATTTTAAAAATTTTATGAGTTATCAAAATTATACAAAATAATTTAGGTAAATTTTGTTTGGTTAAGTTATTCATTGATCCATATTGTTTTTTTTTTCAATTTTTAATTTGATCTTAATTATTGATAAATTTTTAAATCAAACTATAATTTAAAAAATTTTTTAATTTAGTTCTTACTGTTAAAGTTTTATTTTAATTTATTTAATGTAGCTAATTACATGTCATCTTGGCATTTTAAAAATACATAACTTATATCAACAAATGAAATAAAAATAAATAATAAAGTGAGATTATCTCATGTATAAAAATTAGTCAATTCAACCTAATTCACCTTTTTTACTAATTCGTGACAAGCAAACTGGTGACAGCACTCCTACACTCAATCCTCGTAAAGTTTACCATGTTTGTACAATATCTTTAACTTGTATGGCTAATGTGTCGAATTTTAACTCCCAAACACAAGTGAGGATTCAATAATACCATTATTTAAGGGGAATGAATCAAATTCAAAGACTACTTCAATTGCGGTATAATAAGTTTAAACCAAACCATGTGGCAATGCAAATACTTTCTCTTTTTTTTTTTCCTACTATTGATGGAAAGAAAGACTTATAAAGAGTTATGAATGAAAATTTCAAAAATCAAAATTGACTATTTCCTTAGAATTAAACCTTTTAAGGAGTTAAATACTAAACTATTAAGTTCCGAAGTCAAGTCATTTACCCTAGGAAAGTACAAATTGTAACAAGATAGGTCTTCCTCTCCTCCACCCCAAAAAAAAAAGAAAAACAATACAATACAAAAAACAAAGAAAAAACATTGATTTTTTTGGTACTAATATGTATGTCTTTAGGCTTTCTGATATGTGATCTAATTAAAAAGTCATATATAATTAGTATTGAAAAAATTATATAATTATTGATAAGAAAAGAGTAATTAAAGTGAGAAATTATTTAATTATTACTACTTATTTTTTTAAAAATATAAAAAAAATTAATGTGAAAAATAAATTTTAAAAAAATTTGCTATGAACCTTAATGCATGCCAAGCCAATGGTTTCAAATCAATGAAGGTGGCAGTTTTGTCAAATCGTTGACTTATTCAAATTAGATACCGAAATGTCAACGAAGTTTGAAACAAAGAACTTGACATTTATAAATATATATATATATATATATATTATGTTCCTTTTCTTTGAAATAATCACTTAAAACCTATAGATTGTCAATTAAGAGAGATGGGAGAATTGAATCTTAACCATTATGCGAACTTTAATCGTCAAGCTTTCTCTTACCTCTGCACAATATTAAACATTCATAGCAAAGTAAAAATAGAGAAAATATTAATGAAACTTCGCCCCTCCGGACCTCGTCTATAGATTTACGGTACACAGAACAAACATATTATTAATCGTCAACATCCCACCCAAGCAAGCAAGAAAAGGCAATTTTATTATCATATAATTAATTATCTCAACTACTGTACTCGGTTTGATGGACTAGGAACAAGTAATATTAATAGTTATTCTTAGTCTGTGGCACAATATATATATATATATATAATGTAACCCTAGTAATGACGAAGAAAACAAGTTTGGTAAGAAACTGAATTTATAATACAAACGATAGAGGACCTATATTTAATCCAGATAGAATAATTAATGGAAGTCTTTGTTCGCGTAACACATTTCCGATAACAACAGATAGTTGCTTGTTGTAGGGTTATTCGTGAAACCTTCAGTTGAGAAATGGGAACAAGAACATGTAGCTTACACATTCAGCAAAGAAGTCCGTTGACCAACATATTAATTGTTTTGATTCAATTTTTAAGAAGACCAAGACCAAATAAAAGTAATTAAATAGTACTGTTCTTCACAAGTATAGCAGCAAGGCACTGAATTGGAAGACAGCAATGAAAAGGGTAAGTTGAACATTGATTTTTCCTTTGGGTTGTTGAGGATATAAATAAAACGCAAAATTATATCTACTCATTGTACGCCCTCAAATTGTAGGATAACAATTTATTTATGTTTGTTCATATAATATTTTATAATTTCTGTATAAAATTTCATACAAAATGTTGCTATATAAAACCTGGCCTTTTTAAAAGGTCGAGTTTCTCTACTGTTCGATTACTTCAAAATTTATATGTATAATAATAAAAAATTATTGTATACAAATTTCAAAAAGATTCAACTCTTTATAAAGGGAGCCATTTATATAGTGAAGTATTGGGCGATAGAATATTCGTCAATATTAATATTGTCTGAAGCCAATCAAAATAGATTGAGTTGGTGAAGAAAGTGTAAAAAGATCAACATCCCCGTTGACCTAGAGTGTTTTCACTATGCCAACACCAAATCAGGTTTGCCCTCTATGCTTGTCACGAAAGCATACCTCAAATACAGCATTCAACATTCTCAAGGTGACTTTCTTCTTTGTCCTCCTAGCTCCTACTTATTAATATAATACATACATATATATATATATATATATATATATATGTGCGTGTGTGTGTGTGTGTGTGTGGCACCGCCAGGAAATTAAATTAAGTATAGCTTGACACATGTTGTCAATTTTCATCACCAACTTATAGGTAGCTAGTACAGTTGAATTCATCTTAGTTCATAAATGGAAGAATCTCCTCATACTTTTCCCCCTCTAGGAGAGTTTGTAATCGGAAATATACAAAGTCCTGTTCTTTTGTCTGCTCTCTTAATTTGTTAATTAATAGGGAGGAAAAAGAAAAGAAAAGAAAAGAAAAGTAAACGTCCAAAGAAACGGAAAACACAAAGCATATATGGCTACAAAACACGCATACAAGCATGGAGCCCAATCAAGCCCTACGCCTGCACACTAGCACGGCTTCATATCACCACATGGTCCCCAACCTTGCACCGTGCAGTCGTATTTCAATTATATTTCCGTATTATACAGTGGCACCATTTTGTGGGGGAGAGCGACCATTCCGAAAAAGTGAATGCATGATTGAGACATGTTTTCGAAAAAAACATCTCACAAACTCTTAACACGGATCAACGAAATAAGATTATGTATAACCTACCGAGATTGACAGCTTACCATATTCACCGTACGTGATATATTATTATAGGTTTTTTTAAAATAGAATTAATTATTAAAAGATAAATAAAATTATGTAAATTATAAATAATACACAACTTTTTATGAATACAGCTTACCTTTAATATATATATATATTTATGATTAATTTAATTAATATAGTACTTATCTACTTTTTTCAACCAAACGCGGAAAGATAAAATATTTAAGAAGATCTTTATTTATTGGGTTTCAGTATATTTAAAGTATTAAGTTTATGAGTTAATCTATTAGTACTACTTTCATCTAATTCGTTTCTTTTTAAGATCAAATTTTTTACTTACACTTAAATCCAACCTATTTAAGACTATAGTCAGTGTCGTGTTTATATTCATTACAGGTTGTTCGCGTTGGGTCCCTCTCCCACCCAACTTCCCACTCTCCTAATTTCCTTTCATGTGACACATGTTTATTTAATGGTTTTCTTTTTTTAATCTTTTTAGTGAAAAAGGGTACCTATGTAGCATTTCATTGGAGAAAAAACACAAGTTTAGGCACCGATTTTAGATAATGAAATTAAAAAAGAGAAAGATGTATATATGGGGGTGGAATGTGAAGTCTAGGCTGACAATGGCGCTTACGTGTCTGCGGTCACTCTTCCGTTTTCCACGATCACGTGAGGTCGGTGGTCTCTCTTTGCCAACTCAAATAAAAAAAAAATCCAAATATCAAAATTCAACTTCTTGCCAGAAATATTACTTGCCTTTTCTCGCCATTATTGATTTCAGAAGCATTTGAAGCAAATATTCTATGGAATTTTATGATTTATACTCCACGATTAGTGCCTATATTCATTAATTTATACAAATTGTTGATATTATAACTCTTTAAAGTCTCAATGTAGTGTCATAAGAGAACTTCAGGTTTACGTGTTCATATATAGCGTGTCTTTAGTTTAATTTGGAAAACAATTTGGATTATTAATGAAAATATATAATAATGTTTCTTGTTGTTGACACTTGGTTTTTTTTTTTTTTTAAAGTGAGATTGGAGTCTTGTCTCTTTATCGTCATTGTGAACGAGACTGAGAATTGCTGCTACGTACACACACAAAAAATCAAAAAAGTCAATTGATCGCTTCGCCCGCGGCCTCGCTTTTGAAGGAATTTTTTTTATTTATTTTAAAAGTATTCATTTGATATTGTTTGTGAAGGGAAATCACTCTCCAAAACAATATCAAAGAGGCTCTCAACGCATTTCTGCATTGTGTTTGTGAGAGATTGGATAGATAAAACAATTTTATGAAATATATCCTATCTGTCAGAAATTAAATCGAAAAAATAATTTCATAAAGGATTAAATTAAAAAAAAATCGAATTATTGAAATAGGATTTTACTCTTCAAAACAATATGAAAGAGGCTCGCAGCGTGTTTCTGCATTCTGTTTAGTGAAAAACAACGCGAGTTGGAGTGTTGGGAGGTCACAGCACGAGGGTTTCACGTGACATGGGACAAAGGTGCAATATATGAAAGAAGAAGAAGCACTGAGCCTGAGGACTAAGGAAGCACGATACACACCACACGTTGCACGCGGACACGCGTAAACCTACGCATTGATTTTGAATTTTTGATCTGAAAAATCTTTAATTACTCCTGCCCCACTATTTAAAATATCAACTGTGATTATATATTCTTTTTTACTTTTATTGTTGCAGGAGTATAAATTATTCTTATAAATGCGTGGTGCGTTATATATATATATATATACATATTTTTTTATGATAATTTTTTCCTGGTTTTCGGCTGCACACTATATATATGCATGAGGAACTAAAAAATAATATTCAGAAGTGATGGAGATTTTAAGAATAAGCCACCAAGAATTGTGAGAGCACGCACGTGAATCAAAATGTTATAATACAAAACAAATAATGTAAAAAGGTTTTCTATCCGAGTAATGATGCCTCATCCACTCATCAAAAGTAACAAAAGTAACAGTTTTGTTATAAATTTACACGAGTTTTAAATTGATGTATGTGTTAATACACAAAAGTCCACGCCTCCCATTTATTTTTAGTTAAATATAAAATTATCCATTTTGAAACAGGAATTAAAGTAGTAGTGACAGAGTACTCAGTGTTAAATTAAGTTTAATTTTTATTAAGTTATACTTAATATTTTTTAAACAAAAAATTATACTTGATTCTTTTAATATTTTGATTATTGTAGAAACTTTTTTTAAAATTATTTTCTATTGAAAAAGTTATTTTTTTTTCTAAAAGAATGTGATTTTATCAGCAATAAATATAATTAAGTAATTAAATTGACTCTAAACCTTATTATAAGACTAATATTTTATTTTTAATATAACAATAAAGATAGCCAAATAATTTTGTTTTTAAAAAAATAAAAATAAAGTAAAAAATTAATTGTATGGATAAAAAATAAATTAGAGAACAGTTAAGTATAATTTTTTAAATAAAAATCTATAAAAAAAAAGTAGTGCAATCTATTGAAATTAATAACAGGAATTAAATTAAAAAAGTATTTTTTTTTTTGTAGGAAAGAAAGAAATAACAAGGCATGGCAACAAGCCAAGAATAAGTGGTTATATAGAGAGTACACAGGATATTTCAAATGGAGTGAGTGTTGATGTTGTTGATAGAAGAAGCAACTAATTAATTAGGCATGAATTATCGTCATTCTGAGGGCATCTGGTTGAGTAACAATAATAATTTTGGGTTTGGAAAAGGAAATAAAGCGCACAGAGAGAGAGAGAGAGAGAGAGAGAGAGAGTTTGGAGATTAAAATAATAGCAGAAGCCTACCAATACCAATATTGCCTTTTGTAGATTCCATACGCATCAATAGTTTTGTTTGGTTGGGGGGGTTTTAACACGAGGCTTTGGATTGAATAAAGTTTCAGGCAGGCACATGGGCGCGGAGTTTGAAAGTTCGATCCCACCTTTTCACTTTGTGACTGGGAATGGAATTGCACAATTATTTTGTGTTCCTTGTGGTTCGTATCCAAAATCATCACGCGCCTTCGCGTATTTATCCTTTTAGCAATCCTTGACCAACACTTCATTAAAAAAATATTTGTATTATCATTTTGCCATGCCAATATACCTGATTTTGCGCGTTAATTAACTGATAAATTTTATATAAATATCTCCTGTACTAATAGTTATCCACGCTGAAGATAATAATAATATAATTAAAAAAAAAAAAAGGTTATGCGTGCGCGTCATTGTACAGTACGCCCTCAATATAAATTTGTTCATACTCATTGTGCATACGAATCTTCACCGAATCAATTTAACACAGGAGGCATCTTATGGTCAAAATATGAAGCATTAATTGCGTGTTGTTTTTATCTGGGCTTGAATTGTCTATTATAATTTAAGAGTATGCTGTTGGAAGAAAGGAGTCATTCTTGTATATTGGGACCCAACGAGAAAAATTTGTGAGGGAGGGTGAAAATTTAAATAATAACACTACAACAAAAATTATGAATATTGATCAACAGAAAGTTTAACTAATATATATATATATATATATATTAGTTAGAAATCATATATTTTCTGCTGAATTTTCAATTAAACAAGTGGTTGATTTCTCTATTGTTGGTACTTGGGTCCCAATTGAATTTTAGTCAACTAATAGTACAGCACAATAATTCTCTACAATTTCTGCAAATTTTGCCTGTGTGCAGCTTTTTTATTTTCGATTGAACTTGGATTTTGTTACTAAAGTTTAGTAGGAAACAATTTTCTTTAATTTTCTTTAATTTTTTATTTTTTTATGAATGCAAATATTTTACAAAACTAAATAATATTTTCGTTTCAAGTTATCTGGATTTTGTTCTTCATCGTCTTTTCACTTTCTTATTTTACATGATCTTTTTTTTTATCGTGTTCTTTTCTTTCATTTTGCTTATTATAAATTTTCATCTTTCCAATTTATCTGCATCAAATTTTAAATAAATTTTTTTACTCTTATTTTCAAAGGAAACAAAAAAAAGAGAAAAAGAAAATCAACTCAAATTCCAACCAAATGAGTAAATAAAATAATAACATAAAATTTAAAAGAAAAAACTTTCAAAATTACAATCAAATCAAAATATACAAATTATTTTCACATATAACATGCAAACAAAAGAAAAATAAGAGATGAATGATAGAGGTTGAGAAAACTAAATTTCACTTTGATGAGAGGATTGAATCACAAAAACAGAAAACTAAAGAAGAATGAAAGGGAAATCTTACCAAAAATTCAAAAAAAGAAAAAAGAAAGTTTGAAGAGGATAGAGGAAGAAAAAAGAATCAAAAGAGGAGTTTTAAATGAAAACTAAAGTGATTCAGAATAAAATTTTAGTTTATATAAAAATATGAATTTAGTGCTTAAATTTTACGGACAAAAAAATTTAAGAATAAAAAATTTGAATTTAAAACTAACATATTCTGACAAAAATAATCAAGCACTTTTCAACTATGATGTTGTTTGTATACAACATATCAATATATCCAATTATCATTGCATTACCCACTTTCAGTCGAGAATGCAATAATACTTATATTATATTTATAATTTATATATCTAATAATTCATAATGAATTATAAATTATTATATTCTATATACTTATATATTAATTATATTTTATTATATTTATATATCTAATTGTGATTTATATTATATATAATATTTAGCATTTATATTTTTGTTATTATTATATAATATTGTAATTATATCATAATTATAATATTATAATTCTAAAATTTATATTATTTTCATTAAAATTATAATTTTTTAATTATATATATATTTTTATTGTGTAAACAACCTTTAATTTTTAAAAGTTGAAAAAGATAGTAAAAAAATTTAAATTGTAAAAAATAAAAAAGTAGACAACTACAGCTGACAAACTCTATTCCATGCAGATTTTTTTATTTTTCACTATTGAGCAACAAATTTTTTGTTGACTGAAAGTTAGTTGGAAATGATATAAATATTAAAAAAAATAAATTTTATCATATCAGTCGAAATTCAATCGAAAAGATCAGTTGCAAAAATAAAACATTATTGTAGTGTAAGGGGGCAAAAATTTATACTTGATATGAGTATTAATAATGCTAAAAATATAAATTTAAATATCTATTAAATTAATACAAAAGACACATAATAATAATAAAAATGAGAGAAATATAACAACATCAAAATAAATACAATTGCCTCAATTCAATAAATAAATAAATAAATAAATATATATATATATATATATATTCGAAGTGATAGAATATGTATTAGCCATTAAAATTATATTCTTTAATTTTCAATTGAATAAAATTCACCAAGAATTTCCTTTGAAGTAAAATTCTTTACAATCTCCTTTTTAATACAAATAGTTAAATTATTGTAAAAAAGTCATTTTTCGTTTATTATAAAGCCCTATTTTTATAGAGAGTAGAGATTATGATTAAAGAAATTAAAAAAAAATATTTGTGAAAGAATGAGAATACGAGAGTAGAAAGTATATTATTAATTATTCTTGAAAAATAAAAATAAAAAACTTTTTAAAATGGTTTTGATATATTTTATTATATCTTATTTGATTTTATAAAATTTATTTTTATGATCTACGTAAGAAGCATTTATATCTGCGAAAGTATGTGTTTAAAACTTTAAAATATTAAATAAGACAGATTTAAAAATATAAATATATATAATTTTTTAAGGGTGGCGTCTGCTCCCAAAGTGCAGCGTCTTGGTCCATCCCTGCTTGTATACAATACACGACAAACTTCTTGGAAAGAAACATTTTGTGTGTGTGTGTGTGTGTGTGTGTGTGTGTGTGTGTGTGTATTTGCTAGTTTGATTACTTTATAGTTGAGTTCAACTTGCAATTCAAGTATAGCATTACGGGATGAAGAGTTGGTGTTATTGTGTATTTGCTAGTTTGATTACTTTATAGTTGAGTTCAACTTGCAATTCAAGTATAGCATTACGTGATAAAGAGTTGGTGTTATTGTAATGCGTGAGCTCAGCAGAAAAAGGATGTATTCTACGTAAGACCAATTAACATTAAAATGTTTATTATTAAGAATTTTGGAGCTCTGGCCTTTGGCACAAGTTTTTGACTTGAATTGCTCTAATATTGTACATTCAATGGTCAAAGTTTTTACTACAAATATTCTCCATCGCATCAAACTTTTCAGGCACAAGCAAACTTGAGCTCTTCAAAAGATTGTATCAAAACATATATTGAAGCAATCCAATATGGTGCAAGAAGGCAAACTAATACAAATCAAATTCCAATAAGCTTCCTTTCATAATTCCTCCCATTAATATAATTCAAAGGAAGCTTATTGGAATTTGATTTGTATTTAACAAAATGCCTTTATCAAGATGGTCCAAGTAGTTTGGAGAAAAACAACAATTGTCTGACTTCAAAAAGATTTTCAAGTTTTTTCACACGTATATATATATATATATATGCAAAACTAATTTATCCCAACATAGGTGCAATATTGTTGCAAGCGTAACAATCTCCCTCTCCCAGGAATATAAAAACAAGAAGAAGCTGCTTTGCGAATAACAAAAATATAAAAACAAATTTTTTAGAAAATGGATACAAGAATTACAGACATATGTTGACTGTACCTGAAGTTGACAAACACTCTCGACAACAAAAGCTTCTTTCTTGCCTTCATTGGAAAAGTCAAACCGCATAATTCCAATCTGATACAATAGACACCCTAATTAACGAGGGGCAATTCAGTCAATTGATGTTCAAACCGAGTGCCAACGTTTCACTAAAATCCACATACCAATATCATGACTTATCTTCCAAGTCACACCTCGCAACCGTCCACGTAATTACAATATTGCCCCGGTTCTATCCTAACTATGTGGTTATGGTAATAATAATGTATATGAATGGCAAAATCAGATACTCCCTTTATATATAGACGCTTCGATCCATTTCGTTTGTCGGTTAGGATTCAAATTCAAGGGGCTTTCTGAGCAATTGATAGAGGTTGTCTCCACCTGCTATTCTTCTTCGCCTACCAACCTTTCTCTCTACAAAAAACATGATGATGATGCAGATCAGCTCCACCGTACCAGCTCACAACCATCACATGTTTCAGGCAAGACGCACCAGCTTCAAGTGCCACGCCTCTCCCCTCAACCCCACCGTGAAGCCCGTACCATCCACCGAGTCTGTGAAAGTGGTGACATCCCCGGAGTCAACTAGGCTCCACCTCGCCAACCTGGACAAGCTCCTCCAGAAGCAACCACCACCACAACCACAACCACCTAGTGAGATCCTGAAACAACCCAATAATGAAAAGAAAGCAAAGACCATACTGGAAGGACTGAACTTGGCTAGAGTGTGGCCGGAAATGAAAGCCACCGAGGAAATGTCACCCCGACATCTCAACCGCTTACAGCGCTTGCTGTCCATGACCCAGGAACGTTCCCCGAGGAACGTTCTGGGCAGCAGGTGGAAGGAATATCACGGTTGCAGCGATTGGAAGGGTATGCTGGATCCACTCGATGAGAATCTCCGGCGAGAGGTGGTCAGGTACGGCGAGTTCGTTCAAGCCGCCTATCATTCCTTTCACTCCAACCCCGCCATGTCAGCGGAGGAGCCCCCCATGCCCCGCCACGTTGTCCTTCCCGATAGGTCCTATCGAGTGACGAAGAGCCTCTACGCCACATCCTCAGTCGGGTTACCCAAATGGGTGGACGACGTCGCTCCGGATTTCGGGTGGATGACCCAGAGATCAAGCTGGATCGGGTACGTCGCCGTTTGCGAGGACAGAAGAGAGATAGCGAGGATGGGTAGGAGAGACATCGTGATATCTCTGAGAGGCACGGCGACGTGTCTGGAGTGGGCGGAGAATATGAGGGCCCAGCTGAGCAACATGGACGAGTCATCATTAGATGAAGATAAGCCCAAAGTGGAGTGTGGGTTCCAGAGCCTGTACAAAACCAGAGGGACCCACGTGCCCAGCTTAGCAGAGTCGGTGAAGGCAGAAGTGAAGAGACTCATGGAAATGTACAAGGGGGAGAGCCTAAGCATAACAGTCACAGGACATAGCCTAGGTGCTGCACTGGCCTTGCTGGTGGCTGATGACATAAGCACCAGTGATGATGACGTACCACCAGTGGCTGTCTTCTCATTTGGTGGGCCCATGGTGGGAAACAAGGCGTTTGGGAATCGGATTACGGCAAAAAACGTGAAGGTTCTGAGAATAGTGAACTCGCAGGATGTGATAACGAGGATTCCTGGGATGTTTGTGAGTGAAGAGGTTGAGCAAAAGCTAAGGAGCTCCAAGGTGGGTGGGGTGCTGGATATGTTGGATAAGAACATGCCATTGGCATACACGCACGTGGGGTCGGAGCTACGTGTGGATACAAAGAAGTCTCCTTATCTCAAACCAGATGCTGACATGGCATGTTGTCATGACTTGGAGGCTTACCTGCATCTCGTGGATGGGTTCATGGCATCCAATTGCCCCTTTAGAACTAATGCCAAGAGGAGCTTGGTCAGGTTATTACAAGATCAAGGATCCAATATAAAAAAGTTATATACTAGCAAGGCAAAAGCCATGACTGTCAATATTGAAAGACAGGGATCATTCTCTATGTCTACTTGTTTGCCTAGTCCATCTTAATTACACACTTAAATGTGAATATAATTAAAACGTTGCATGTATACCTTGTGTTGTTTTTTTTTTTTTTTTTATTTAAAGATTTTGCAAAACATGAAAACTGGACTGCTCCGTACAGATTCGAACAATTTCCGAGAAAACCTAGGGCTCAAATCTCTGGGATAAAAACTACGTACGTATAAAATTTTCCGAGTTATTTATCAGAAAAAGCGTGTAGTAGGTGTGTTGTTAATAACTATATTTAATGTATATACTAATAAGCAACATGGTTCACACTCCACAGTCAAATAATTTGGGTAGGGTTTTGGTTGAGCTTTTCACATTAGGCAGGCGTTATTTCAAGTTTAATTTATGTCAATAGGCTTGCGGATAGAAGGATATGTCTCTCTTCCACGTGAGTGTGTATGCTAACAGACAGCTGCCGCTGAGAAGACCGAAAACTAAGGTTTTCGCTACCTAGAATTTATGTTGAAGTGTGAAAGTCTGAAAGGAGCAATTGTGTTGAACAAGGAAAAGTAGAAACTGACTGAGTCCTTATGTTGCGATTCATTTCTTGTACATTGTCCTTCTTTGGAAGCCATCATGTCTTCCCCCCCCCCTCTCTCTCTCTAGAAAAGACGCGTTATTGTTGATTCATAAGATGTACTGTAGTAGTATATAGTATGCAAACCTTGAGTGATACTATAAGTATACTGCTAAGTGCTACAAGAAGATGCATAGCATGAACAAATTTTATTTCCTCCCGCCAAATCTTGATTATTCCCTTCAAATCTCTGTTCCCACATGCCTGCAGGCTGATGCCAATAGTTTCGCATGCTCGTACAAGGGATACACTTTCGGAGTATCTAAGTAAAGATTTCTGCATTGTAATGGGTAAAGGCAGTGTTACATTCAGTAAAGGAGCTTCATTAACTATTGTAACTTTGCAGAGTGTGGTAGATCCTGGGGTCCAATATTTTGACTCATTGATAAGGGTGCACCGTTTGGCGTCTAAGCTTAAGTCATATCACTATTCATCATATGTACGTTTGATGATAAACAAGATGCCTTTTAATTTCTAAACCTCACTAGGCTTCCATCTGTGGAACATATAATGGTGGTTGTGATATCCATTAAAACTTACTCCTACCTGCGTTTTCTGCCAAGAATCTGCCTGCGTTTGATGCATAATTAACGCATCTGCTGGTTATGATTGGCTACTGCATTGTTTTTGCAGCTCAAAACATATAGGACCATGTTGCTAGGATCCGAAGACGTTTTGAATAAAAAAAAGGGGTGAAGACCCCTATATATATAACGTTGGGAACAGCTTGTTTTATGGGATAGTGAGAAACTGATAATTGCATTCCAACTTTGGGGGTTCCAATTGTGGTGTTAGAAAACCTGAGAGTTTGTGTAGTGTATTCAAGTTTTATATTCAAAGGGTATATTTTTGGCTGCAAGAGCAATACCAGCACGTTAATCATCTTGAAGTAGATCAAAACTCAGTAATACATAAAAGGGGATGCTAATTATTTTTTCATCGTTACTCTTTTAATAATGGAAGGAAACAACTAGGAGAGCAACTCACAGTTTATTAACTGCATCTTACGCACGGACTTTCAACCTCGTAGACGGGCACAGACATCTTTCCCAGCTTTGACCATCAATTCAAACTACAATCTGCACCAACTTCACTTAGTGGAATGGATGGGCAATTTTAATTTGTCTAAGCCTGCCAGTGCTACTTTCATGAGCCCCCGAAATCTCATATCCGAAATGGGAGCTGTTGCATCCCCCGTTACATGGCTGCTTAGTGCTTACTTTAGTCTGTTCACCTTGGGTTTAAGCCGGTTATTGCCAAAAAGACGTTCACTCGTCACCTACTTGAATTCCAAGGGCCAAACTTGTAGCTTGTTCATTTAAAGACAAACATGACTGTAAAATTAGCTAGCTGCCATTTTATTACTCCTGCAGGAAATCAATCCGCAGAAACAAATAATGAATGCCTCACCTCAATACATTCTCTCTAAAGCTAACATTAATCTATCTTTGTCAGGGGGAGTGGTATGTATATATTCGTGTTTAGCCCATATCTCCTTTTTTCCGAGTATTCAAGTTAATACGGCCTATGGATTAAGATAAGACATTGTGTCCGTATACATATAATAGTGGGTGCCATTTATTGGTCAATATAAATGGGACAAAGAACAAGGCAAATACTGCTATTCACCAATATTCCTAATTTTGTACAAATGTTTTCTTTAAAATGAAATACATTGAAAAGAATGGAAGTTTCAACAATGTGCTCAACGGACAAGAAGCAAATCAAGATTAAACAATCTTAAGCATTATGTGAAGAAAGAAAAAACTAATTTTACATGCCAGGTAGACACGTATAGACGTCCAGACCTCAAATACTTCCTCTCTAGGTTGAGCAGCAGCCAGACTTGTGGTTCACTGGTTGTCCTCTAATCTGAACCGTTGGAGGCCTGGCATTGTTCATCGGTTGGCTGGCCATTCTGTGCAAAAGAAACAAGAACAGCGCAAAAGGTCAACATCAAAGAAGATTCAATAGCTATTAAAGAAACAACTTATAAAGGCCACCAATCAAAAAAAGGAAAAAAAAATCAAACTAAGAGAAAATAAGGTAATTTTTCGTTTGTTGTTAACCAAAAAAAAAAAAGGTAATGTTATTTCCTTACAAACTAAATGGTACAAGACGATAATATGGTACCTGTTCTTAATTTCTGCAGCCATGGCCATGAAAGCTTGTTCAACGTTAGTGGCATTTTTAGCACTAGTTTCCATGAAGGGGATCCCAATTTCATCTGCAAATGCCTGAAAAGATAAAAGAAGAAGCTCAGGCATCCCACCTTTAAACTAAAGAGGTTGCAACAGATGTCTTTAGGAAATTGTGTGATGTAAACCCATGATTGTACAATTTACCTTTGCTGTCTCGTAGGATACAACTTTATTTGCTGTGAGATCACTCTTGTTTCCAACTAGAAGCTTGTTAACATTTTCACTTGCGTAACGGTCAATTTCATTCAACCACTGCTTGACATTGTTAAAGCTCTCTTGGTCAGTGACATCATAAACAACCTGCCAAAAAAGCAAAAAGGATCACACCACTGTCTCACAAATTCCAGAAAGAAAACTGCAGGAGAATGACCAGTTTAAGACTCACGATAATGCCATGAGCACCACGATAGTAGCTGCTAGTGATAGTACGGAAACGTTCCTGACCAGCAGTGTCCCACTATATATCCAAAGAAATGGAGATTGCTAGCATGAGCCATGTATACGCAATTGATAACCACCATCAACTTATACTATGTTTCGTAGTACTGAATGAGAGATAAGACGTATTTTTTTCTTGGATAAAAGAACGGATAAGCCATAATATCATTACATTAAATAGAACATATACTACCCAAAAAAAGAAAAAAAAAAAAGATAGTAAACACAAGAAACATTAGTGAAGGATGATTACTTGGTTGCCAAACATTAAGGTTTGGTTGAAATTAAGTTTTATGTAAGAAATTTAGACAATTTGAAGAGACATAACAATAATTAGATGCTAAAAGAAATACTTGGCACATAATCTAGAAAACATTTCCATCAAAATCAAAAATAACTTGGAAACAAATTTTAGTATCTAATTAACATTAACGTTATCATGGACTTACAATTTGAAGTTTAATAGTCTTGCCATCCTGTTCCACGGTGCGAATTTTCTACAGAAGAGAGCACAGTAAATAATTAGTTACATAGTTGTACTTCAATAACCAGGCAATCAAACTTAAACGGGAGATATAAATTCTTACAAAGTCAACTCCAATGGTACTGATATAGCTGTCAAGGTATGAATCATCCTGGTTTACAATACAAGAAAAAAAAATTAGCCAGAATTTATTTAATTTTTTAAAATATTTTGGCAGCTTTTGCATTAAAAAGTTCAAAACTGTGAGAATTTTGTAAGGCATTGTGCAAACCACCAATATAAACGACCTGCTACAGATTTCAATGCTTAAAATAGCACAACATTTTGTATTAAAAATTATCATGGTTGTCACTCATGCCATTTGTAAACATTCTGTTCTATCAGCTCTAATTCTTCAGTAAATTTCAACCTTTCTAAAGACTAAAGATGCGTTTGGTTTGGAACATCCACACCCCAAACCACGTTTGCTTACCATAAAAAAAATAAAAACAGCTTACTTCTGCTTTGCAAATGCTGTCCCAAACACACACTAAAACTTGAAACAAAGGTGCAATTCAACTTCTTTATTTATTTACTTTCAAATAATGACCATGAAGCACATTACCCAAGGAAGGAAGAAGAAAAAAGATAGAAGCTCGAAACTTACAGCAAACCTCAGAAGGAGACATGATTTGCCTACACCAGAATCTCCAATAAGCAAAAGCTTAAACAAATAGTCGCTGCATAAAAACAAAGCATGCCTCCAGTCACAGATAGAAGAATAAGAAAAGACCACGAATTCCTGTGCTAATCAGATGTGTAGCAGAACATCAACACAGCACAAGAACATGTGTAACAGAACGCAAACAATGGCTTGGTAAAGGTAGCATACAGGCTGCTATCCATATATAACATCATTCAAAATAGAAGATAGGATGAGATATATATATATATATATATATATATATAGTTTAATCCCAAAAATGCCTTAAATTTTTTTTTTAATTCAACCTATTTTGGGGAGGAACACTTAATACTAAATAGTATTCTAATTTGTGAACGGCTGTCATAAGCATGTTGGAGCAAGACTAAGAGGAACATGAGTGTAGATCGGAAGACAGTGCCGATGGATCACCCTGTTATAGTTTCTAGTTACTATATGATATTATCAGTCCTTGCCAGGGAATCAAAAGAAAAAATCCGGTTCATCCTGCATAAAGTTTTTCTAATATAGTCAATTATGCTAGTGTTCTTGACTTCTTGCAATATTAATTTTATGAAATTTACAATCATACTCCAGATGTCAGAACTAGCTGTTTTGCTGATAGAAAACTTGGCATCTTTTACTAAATAATAGTAACCTAATTTCTGCATTTAGTCCATCCTAAAAAAAAAACAAACAACGCTTCTGCGATATGATATTCTCAAACACCAAAAATCTATAGTGATTGCAGCATTTACATATCAACCAGATCAGAGAAAACAAATATTTCCAAGAGTAGCCCAAAAATAATTGAGCATATGCAAGCGGATCTATCTTCCAAACGAACAGATCTAAATCAGGAAAAAAGTTTCAGAAACACGATCCACCAAAAAGTCCGTAACATAATTGATTATCCGCGCATTAACTTATAGACAAAGAGAGAGATAAAAAAAAATGAATTAGCAATTTATAGAAAGTAAAATTTCCAATCCCCTCGCTAACAAATAATCACAGATCTAGAAGAGCTTAACAAAAGGAAAAAAAAAAGTGAAAAATAAAGACTGAACGTAATTTACATAATCACGGAGTCAAAAATTAAGCAGAAATCGGAAGAGTGAGGGAATTTTGAACATACTACTCAGGATTCATGGTGGTATGAGGTTGAAAAGGAAATGAATCACAAGAATACGGAGGGAATAGTGAGAAATAAGTGTCAGCCGGCGGGAAATTTAAGCTGAATCTGGGATCGTCGCCGGAGATGGAGAAACAATATTAAGAAATGATAGAAGGCTAAATCGAGGAAACGTGTGAGAGAGCTGCGATTTAAAATGACCCTTAGACGTCGGATTTCTACAAATCAACGAGGCGAGTGAGGTGACGTGTCAACAGGACCTACTGCTTGCCACGTGTCCATTTACCGAATCGGTCGTTATTTAAGTTGCTTATGCGTTTCCATTCCCACCTGCTGATGCAAATTGCACTATAGAATTGAATTCATAGCATATAATAAGCATCACCCTTATTTAATTCTTAATTTTATATATCAATATTATTGTAATAATCATGATATGTTGTTTAGTTAGATATATAAGTTTATACTCTATTTGCCATAAAAATAATAACTTGATATTTTATCTTACTAATGGAAACTTTATTATTAACAACAAAAAAAGCTAGACATTAAACTGATAATATTATGAACATAATCTTTACAAAGAATTTCGATTTAATTTATAAACAATCAAATGAAGCAAGAGTGACCAAAATTATAAATTCTTTAAACTAATTAATGATATTTATAAGATGCATCATTATATTATAGGAGGTGAAGCCTTGAGTTATCATGCCATTTTGTGTTGACAAATGCATAGATTTTCATCACGAGCCAATTTATATATTTATATTGGATATACTTAATAAAATATTAAATGCATCAATATAATTAATTAATATCGTTTTTTCATTGTTTTAACAACAACTCTTGTAATATGCTTGTAATTTTTTATATAATAGAGTTAGATATAATTTTTTATATTTTAATACCACATTTTTTATTAAAATATGACAAATATTAATTTAATTAAAAAATTATATAATTATCGACAAAAATTATATATTTATTATGATATTATTAAAAAATTATATATTTAGTATATTTAATTAAAATATTGATAATAAAAATATTAATAATTACATATAAATTTTTTAATATTTTATTAATGTATTCATAATGAATTACTAATAATAACAATAGGTAACTACTAATATATAATTAATAATGTTTGTTTAATTTAATAATAATTATGAGTTATTATTGTTAATTGATTATTAATATGTTAATAAAATATTAATTCATTATTAACATAATAAAAAAATATTATTGATTACATCGATATATTTAATCCTTTAGTATGCAGAGAACAAAATTCCATTTTGCAAAAGCGTAAATTACGATTTCCTTCAATGCTGGAGAATCACGGGTGGAGGAAAGGGCATTTTAGAGAATTCAAGAGGTGCCCGGTCGCGTTTGAAGAAGAGGGAAAGAAAAGGAAAAAGAGCAGCTCTCTTTCCAAGTTGCTTCAGCTATCTACAGCGCAGACGCGTTATGAAGTCCTGCATAAAATAATGGAATAGAAAGGACAGTTATTTGTAATTTTATTATTAAAGTTTTTAATTAAAATAATATAATAAATATATAATTTTTAATACTAATATAAAAATATATAATTTAATTAAAAATTATACACTTAATATATTATTATTAAAAATTATATTTATTATCATATTTGAATTAAAAAGTTTAATAACAAAAATATAAAGACGTATAAATTTCTTTTTTTTTATTTTGGGAAAATAATTGACGCGGTGGCTGGAATTCTTCAAAAGGTGCACGCATTTAACTTTGTAATGTCTTAATTTTCGTAATCCACTTTATTTCGGTATTTTATGGTAATTTGAAGATTGAATATCATTTTCCCGAAAGGAGGGTAGACGAACCCAATTGAGGAGCCAGCAAAGTTGGACTAAAGCATTCAATATTCAGATTCTCTGCATAGCTGTGTTTCCCTTCCCTTCCCTTCTGAAGGCCAGCAAAGATGCACAGATGGGCCGGTGCTAGCAGAGTCTCATCATCATCGCTGTTTTCGAATTTCAGACCCGCCATGGACGCTGACCAACACCTGCCCACATACGATCCCCTCTCCCACGTTGCTCAGAAGGAGCGCTCCCGTCTCAGATCAGCCCAGAATGCAATCCACGCCATCCCGCTTCTGCTTCTTCTCTGCGCTATCATCCTCTGGTTTTTCTCTGCTCCAGGTCACAATAATTATTCTTTGCTTGAAACCTCTTTCTTCCTCCTATAATACTCCGATTGATTTGTCAGAATCTCACAGCAGCTGCAATTTTTTGTCATACTTGATACTTTTCAGTAGATACATCATGTTTTGATGCATAGATTTCAGTATTTTTAATTGAATTAATCTTACTTTTTTGACAGACGACAGAATTTGACGGTTGATTGCAGCTTTGGGTAACATCTCATGAAACATACCCAGCTATGGAACACGGAAATTCACAAAATTGGACGGAGGAAAAAGGATGAAATGAAGCATATCATTTCGTTAAATGACTTGTGCTTGTATCAAATAGCTGGGATGAATCTATTTAATTTTGAACATAAAGCACATAGAAAAAATATGTAGTATACACTTGAATGAGAATCCAGCAGATCTCATATCAAATATTTTTGGACATGCTCCTTTTAGACTTTGATCGTTGTAATCCAGATAAATTTATTGCCTTGGTATTCGGAGGAAAGCTTACATTTTGATTGTTTGCTTGTATGTTGTGGCGTTCTTGATGCATCTATGGTTACTGCTTAATGGCAACAGGCCACCATAGATGATACAGATCTTGAATCTCCAATCCCTATGAATAAGCGACTCAATTTGGGTAAAGACACAGTTTTTCAAGGCTGAACTACTTTTTTTTTTTAATTATATTAGCAAAAGCAAAAGTAGGATGCAAACAATGAGGTGGGAAGTTTTGAGTGTACAATTGTGTGGAATACTTGAGTACTGTACTACTGTTTTAATACAACTAATGCCAACCTATTCCAACAATAAACACAAGTGACTTTTCCACATTCTCATGTTCCCTCCCTACCAGTAAAATTATTGATGCTTGATGATACAAAGACTTAATGAGATAAAATATTAAAAAAAAAAAAAAAGCGAAAGGATATGTCTGAAAATTGGGCTCTGAGATCATTTACTATTCCAATCGCTGGAGTGATTGGAGTTCAATCGAACTCAGTTGACTCTGCCTGCTCCCATTACCATTTTTAGCTGTGACCGTTCTGCGAGGATGAAAATTACGGTATCCGTATGATTGTATGAATAAAGAACAACGCTGACCAGTTACGTTGGAAGATGCCGGTGTTGCACCCAACATGCGAAGGAACATAGCATTTATACTTTGCAAATAGAAATTCATCAAATTTGCAATATTTATCGAGTATATTTTATTCTGGACATAACATGAGAACCGACAATGAAGAAGCTCTAGTCCACTAATTTATAAAGAGCCATCCCTATTCCTATTTCACGTGTTTTTCAATTATGCCAACTGTTACGCATTGCTCCCCTTGTCCATTAAAACACAGGAATTGCAACTGGCAACAACATCAGCGGCTAAAGTATCATATCGTAAAAAGAAAGACTCCAGAGTTTATGGAGTTGCCTCCGTTTTATTGCGAAGCAGTTTTATTTGAACTTGTTGTGTTTAATGTTGAGATGCAATTAACAATTTATAAGAAGTTCCCCCCCCCCCCCCCCCCCAAAAATATAAGAACCCAAAATCTCAGTCAAACAACTATATTCACCTTTTTTTATGTAGTTTATTTATTTGTAATTTAGATTATATATTTGAAGTACTGCCTTAAATATTTTTAAAAAAAGGCAAAATATATAACATTAAATGCAATTTATATTTTGGAATTTGATTGGGTGTGTGAATAACATGATATTATCCATTCCTTTGATGAAAATTTCATTTTTGTCTGGTGAAGTTGTGGATATGTGGGGTTGTATTGAAGAGGAAAGAAATTAGGTGAGAGTATTGTTGTGTCCCCTAGCCCTAATTAAAAATCTGTTGTTGGGTGGGATTATGCTCGAGGGGCATGGATTGGGAAGTTGGAACTTTGTATAATTATGATCTGATCTGTGACATTTATATTATAGTCTAATCATCTAAATTTTAATCATAGCCTCTTTATTCCATTTTTATATTTAAAGCATACTTTGTGTATGACCTTTAGACGGAGGAAAAAATTGTTGAAAAAAAAAATGTAAGAGCTGCATTTAAGGGATGTTGGGTAAGCGTTGGGGGAACTTGATGCTAATTAGTTGTTTATAATTATATCAAGCATCAACTAGGAAAGCAACTGCATAGCTTTAAAATGTTCAGAATAATAATGAAAGGACAGCTACTTGTATTCAATTCACATAAACAACCCAGAATTGCCAAATGTGATGCCTAATTACTTAATTTGAAGGGCTTGTACCTAAGTAGTCAATTCCATCTCACCTTCTCACAAGGACATATTAGATAAATTTAACTTGTGCTTCTCAAAAGACATGATCAACAATTGGAAAATAGATTAGTCAGATTACCAAATTGAAATTCTGCAAACATAGACACGCCACTATTTTCTGTTACGACCCTCATGTGCGAAGGTTAGGTAAATCATCGTACCAAAACTGTACAATATTTTTACTTTTAAAACTAGAGTGTAATACGTAATAATTGGGGAGATAGGGTATATTGGTAATTCAACCACTCATGGTTGTTTTTGATCGAAGCTTTTTCCTTATAAATGCATACTCCCTTGAGAAGCGAGGCGAGCCCGAACCACGCAGTAAAGTAGTTCAGAGAAGAAAGAATGGATGTGCCCAAATTGCAAATTGAAGCCGTGATGAGTGTGTCGCCACTGAAGATAACCGAACCACGGCGAGCTCGCCAAGTTTTGGCGAGTGACCCCAACATCGACACAAAAACTTTTCGTGGGTGTTACCAAGTAGTTATGTACTATGACAATTTGAACGAGGAGGAGTATGGATGGGTTTTGGCTGGGTGGACTGTGGAGTCACTGGCCAAAGCTCTATCGGAGTACCCACTGCTTGCCGGGCGGCTCCGGAGAAGGGAGGGAGGTGAGGGTGGTGACAAGGAAATGGAAATTGTGTCTAATGATAGTGGCATTCGAATGGTGGAGGCACGAATCTCCATTGCGCTCTCAGAGTTCCTTGAATCCAGTGAAAAGGATAATCTTGAGCATGAGCTTGTCTTCTGGAAGGATATCGATGAGCAGCGTCCTGAGTTTTCACCTCTATTTTATGTTCAGGCAAGATTCATGAATATTTTATTTAATAGCATAGAACATTTGAATGAGATGGTTATGTTGTGTGTTTTTCTCAGGTGACCAACTTCGAATGTGGAGGATACTCGATAGGCATTAGCTGCAGTCTGCTGCTGGCAGAGATTTTAGTGGTTGATAATTTCCTAAAGAAATGGGCAGCGATACACAAGAATGTACTACCCCGTAATGGAGAGAAAAAAATACCCATTTTTTACCATCCTCGTCTGAAAAATCCCGAGTCTCCTCCCCCCAATATAATTAGCCGCACGCCATACAAAAATGTTGGCCAAAGCTTATTATTCAAAGTCACTGCTGAAGATTTGGATTTTGAGAGGGAATTGGCCGGGCTTTGTGTTGATGAGGCTGAGAGAAAGCTCGACAGAAAAATGGGTTCGGAGTTTTCTTTGTTTGTGAAAGAATCATCTGAGGTGATCAAGGTGGAAAATTGTTGCAATGGTGAATATAGCAGGCAGGTGTTAGGCCTCAAGAATCAAATGACTGTTACAACATGGGATGACTTTGGAGTGTACGACGTAGCGTTTCATGAAGGGAATAGGCCTGTCCTTGTTTCTCGTTGGATGGGATCGGCTTATAATGGAAACGTTGTGGCAGTCCCTTATCCTAAGGAGGGTGTCTCTGCTGTGATTGTAGTTACACTGCCTGCTGAAAACAGGACTCTGAATTGATCCATATGGAACCATGATCATTTGCTTATTAACTTGTTTACCATGTGAATGAAAATTGTTTCTCCATTGAAGGATCTCGGATTCGTTGGAGCAATTCATAATCATAACGTTTCGTGCGCAAAACCTTGAAGACCACAAATTCTGTCTGTCCCACAAAAAAAAATAAGATAAAAGCTAAAATGCATGAAACTTCTCAAGTTCTAGGATATATGCAAAAATTTCAAAACTTATATTGGGTCATTTGGTTCAGCCAGTCACGATTTTTTTTTTTTTTTTGATATAATTTGTGTAATGTTGATTGTGTCTTTATAATTATTGTTTTATTTATTAAATTATTATTTTAATTATTAAATTATATTTTTAAATAAGAACATAAAAATTATTTCTTAGTACATATATTTACATTGTGGTGGAAAATTGATGAGCCCAGCTTTGGTCCATTGGAACAGTTAGGTTTGGGTCAGCTGTTCAATTTATGAGAGTAGTTGCACCGATGGTGACTCTGCTCTGTATTACTATGACCACAACAGTAGTTGTTTGTTGAGTTTTTGCCATAAAGATGCAGCGACATTACATTCGTGCAACCTAGTAGTCCTTTTTCATACCTGCCATGGTTAATTTGAATGATCGATGGTCAACAATATAACTCGCAAGTGCTTTTTGCCCCTCCAGTAATGTCAAAGACGCCGTCTCCTTCCACAACAAAATGGTTTCTCTGTTTTTTTTTTCCCTTGAAAATCATCTAATCTAGGTGAGAAAAAATGAAAAATAAAAAGGCAGAGTCATGCCTTCTTTGGTAGGTCTTTTTCTTTTCTTAAACTGTAGATTGAGAAATGAAAATAAAATTTTAAAATCAAACATGTTTGATTGTAGCAAGTGATTTTCATTTCATTTTGCATAATAATTTATTTCAAACAATTTTAACATTTAAGTTTCTTCAAAATATTGATAGAATGGTAGAATAATTAAAGGAGTGAGATAAGAATTTACATTATTTTTTTTAGTTTTATTGTTTCATTTATTATATTTGAACCTTTTCTTTTAAGATTAAATTTTGTTATATTAAAACATTTTAAAATGCTTTAATGCATTTCTAAAATTTGTTCAACAAAATAAAATTAAAAAAATGAATGTTTTAAAGTATTTCTGTACTAGAAGTATTATGGTTTATTCATTTTTTTTCTTTCTATTTTTACATTATTTTTTTCAATTAAATATAAAAATAAAATGAAATATCTATTTCTTTTTATAATATATTAAATATAATTATTTAATTATATCAAAACTTACTTCTATTCTTATTCTTATAAAAATTATTTTATAAACCAAAGGGAGCCTTAATCAACGGAAAATGACGTCCCCATTTTTACCAGAGCTCAAGTTATTCTCCACTTGTACTCCTTTGGGAAAAATAAAAAAATTGGCTCTCACGCCTCAAAGAATATTAAATGAAAAAATTTTACAGGTAGAAATAAGCAATATTTATAGCTTTGGGACTGGTACAACCAACTATTTCCCATTAGCTTTTTGTCTTGTTTCAACTCTACCCATCCTATTTTATTGACCAATGTGTGTGTGTGTATGTGTATAGAGGCAAGACATATAGCTCCATAGGTATGGTTTTAGTATACAAAATTTTACAATATAAGTCTTGTTTCAACTCTACTATATATATATATACACGTGTGTGTTTGTGTGTGTGTAGATAGCTCCATAGTTATGATTTTAGTATACAAAATTTAACAATAAAAACTTTATCTTCTTAAATTATTATAAAAAACATATTATATATTAATTAAAATTAACATCTAATATTTATGTAATTATCATTTGATATTTTAAGCAAATAAAGAAATTCAAAAAGATGATATTACTTGATAATTATATAATCTTTAAACGTTAGTTTAAATTGATATATAATTTTTTTCATTTTTTGTAATAAATTAGGAGGATTAAGTATTATGTTGTAAGGTTTGTATACTAAAATTATAATTAAATTATGGATTAGACTTAAGTGTAATTATTTATAACTTTTTATTATCAAATTCTCTAATAAAATTATAATATGTTTAAAAAATTATTTAAAATAATTTAATTATGCAATGAAAGTTGTAAAAATTATACATTTATTATACTATCATTAAAAAATTATATGTTTTTTATATTTTAGTTAAAATTTTAATAATAATATAAGTAATTACATATAAGTTTTTTTTTTTAAGTTATATAACTCTTTTACTTTGTTTTTTTTTAATTCAGTTTGCTCACTTTGGGAGGCTTGGGGTTGGCCCACTGATCATTTGAACCTCAACGGTCCATCTTTCGTGAGGAGAGACTGATCCATTGGACATAGTTTGGGATGGGCTGGACTTTATTCCCCACTGGGCCTAAAGTATAGAGCCCTATTAACGACCTCGTTTTGTTTTCCAGCCAACAACAACTATATAAAAAGCCCTACGGAATGTTCCAAGTTTGACGATCGGATAGCTGCTAGGAACTTGGGTACAACTTCAACTTCTCAGTTCCCATCAACTGTATTGTTAGCTGGATAATTTTGACATTTCGTGAAGAGATCTAGGGATTCAGAAGTAATTTGACTTTTTTCTCTTGGCTTTCGTGGCGAACTTTCACAAGAACCACGTTGACAGGTGCAAGCTTACGCTATGTTTGCTTTAGCACACAAGCTTGACCTTTCCATCTTGCCTTTGCGTTAGCGCCCGATGTGCCCATTGTAATTTTATGCTTCAGTTCAGAGGCAAGAGGGAGGGAAATTATGCTGGAAATTTTGAGGGAAAAAGAAAGGCTTTTGCTTTTGGAATTCGAAGGGTAAAGTCACAGCGATTAAGAGACACAGAGTCTTTGCACTTTTGTTGGAATAGAGAGTTGGGGAGAAAGTGGAGGAGGCTTGTGGAGGAATGGAGAGTGGCAGTAGTATTAGTGATGGTAGTAGTAGCATAGATAGCAACGAGGGGAAGGCTTTTCAGGTAATCCGAATGGAGAATCCATTTACTTTGAAAGTGGGTCAAGTATTTACAGGTTTTGGCGTTGGCTGTGGTGTAGGAATCGGTGTTGGCCGCCCTTTAAATTTAGGTACTTTCTTCTCCCGTATAATTTCCCACCCACTTTCTTTCTCTGAATTGTGATAGGAAGAGATGGACTTGGGTGGCTTTTTCAAACCAAAAAATGGGGACACTCGTACACAAACTTCTGTTAACAAATCATGTATCTATTTTGTGTCATATGCTAGTCGTTTCAATTTTGGATTTCAACCTTGTTCATTCTATATGAGTAAATGAGCTAATGTGGAATGGGAAGCGAGGGAATTACTTTTACGCATCATCAGCGGCTCAAATGGGGATTATCATGCATTTTGTATTTCATAAGTTTGTCGCTAGGCATTGTATATTTTATGTGTTTTAATGTTTAAATAAATATCCATTGAACTGTTATTGATTTGCTTTTTCATTATGTTGTCGATTGATCCAAAGGAAATTTTTTTTTTCTTCTTTAGTTTTGTTTTATGTGTATATCTTATATGTCACATCTGTTTTGAACGTCTGAGATGACGATTGTCTGTCACCAAAGACAGCCTAGGATATAGTTCTTTCTATTTAACAGCTGAAACTTGGCCAGTGATGGAAGGAAAAAGAAATAAGATGATAGCTGCATGTTTTTGTGTGATGCCATGATATTTGTTAAGTTTGGACTCTCAGATGATGTTATTTGTGTTCTCTCTTTGAACACTGAGATATCAATAACTATATAATTCTTTATTATTAATTTAAAATTTTGACCAGTCTAAGTCTAGCACAAATTAATTCCATGTAGGTGCTATACCCATGTTGAATCAAGTAATGAGTGCCACCAGAGGAGCAACTGATGCATTTTCTGGTGTTAGCAGACATGTAAACAATTCTGTAAGTCAAAATTCGTCCATATTTAAAGTTGTGGTGCTGTTACTGTGCAGCATAGCTTCAATTCCTTTTTTATTTCTATATTCTTTGGATAAATAACTTTAAGCTTTTAATGAATATTTTTTTCTCATGTTTTATTCAGTTGAGGAAGTTGGGAGCTAAAAATATTGAAGCGGGCATTGGATGTGGAGTTGGTTTTGGCCATGGTTTTGGAGTTGGTATGTCAGGAGCATTCAGTTTCAAATATCTCTTTGAAGTTTTGAAGACTCTTATGCTCTACTTTTGGGGAGATTCTGTTTCTCTGTTCTTTGGAAAATAGAATAACGTTTCTTATACAATTTTTTGTCTTGAGATAGTAAAACTACCTAATTCTTTTCTTGGTTGATCTTGTATTGCATGATGTGGGTTGATCCTATACATTGGATAATCATATCATTACTTTCGTAAGTTAATATTTTGATTTTTTAAGTGATTATGGGCTCAGTATCCACAAAGACATTTTAGTTTCAGTATGCTACGAATGATTCTTTAAAACGCTCCTAGGAGGCAGCTTTCAAGTATTCCAATGTTTATATAGCTGTGTTTTATCACATAAATATACATTAGTTGACCATGAACTATAATTTATCACAGGATTTGCAGAGATGAAAGGTAATTTAGAATCTAAATCGTAAACTTTATGCTTCTGTTTGCATTGTACACTGAAGAATGGAAATGTGAAAGCATATTACACTGCTAGGAATTGCCACCATTTTTCTAAACCTCAAGAATACACAATAAACTGAAGCCTTGAGCTTGTTAAGGAATAATTAATATTTTCCTGGTTAAATTCTCTTTCCCTCTTGACATGGCTAAAATTTATCTGACCACACTAGTTGAAAAAGATATTTCATATTTTATACAAATTCTTCAATTGATAACGGAGGTCTTTTTTTTTTTTTTTTCCCTTATGGTAGGCCTTGCTGTGAAACCAGGGGTGTTGCATCAAATTCAATCTAATCTTGTAGTATGTGAAATTTTCTCTGATCTCAAAAGAATTTCCCTTTTATTATCTGGTATTTTTTATGTATCTCAAATTTAAATATTGAATTTGCTAGATAGGGATGACAAAGATGATGATGAAGTTTGGAATTATCCCCAAACTACCCTTTGGTCAGGGTGCCTTGCCAACATCCTTGCAAACTGGCATTGGCATGATGAATGCAGCATCAAACCAAACCTCTATAGGAAACATGATGCAGCTGGCAACAAAAGCACTAGACCAAACATCTCAAGACCGGACAGGTTCTCAACCATTCAAAGGCAATGAAGTTGATGCCACATTTGGCAGTCGAACTGAGAAGGTTCTGGACAACTTTCTACAAAATCCATTACTGAAGGGAGAGGGAGGTGAAAATGATGAAGTGGTACGCACAATGCAACCAATGCTTGATGTTTATTTGTTTGCCAGCGTTCTTGATGGGAGTCATTCACGACGTATCGTAATTAGATTTTATGCTTTATCTTCCATCTATTAAAGTCCATTAACTTTCTTCTTCTTCTTCTTCTTTTGGCTAAACATTTTATGGTTTCTTCTACACTGGAATTTTAACATACTGTTTATGCTTCAGGAGTGGATGAAATGAAAGAGTTTGCTTTCTTCATGTGTACAGACTGTTTTAAGAGGATACTTAGAATATAGTGGTATTGATGATGGAAATTTTTTTTTTCTTGATCAGAACTGTTCTTGTGTTTGATTGGATTTCAGTAATAGGCTAATAACGACTTTTTGGTTGGAATTGTTATTGGGACTAGAGATAATTGGCTGTCAGTTGGGAAGGACGAATATCAGACCGTATTGATTGATACTACTCTATTTCAATTCTTATGCCCTTGAGCTTGTATGCATCATCTGTTTATTAGCATATTAAACTGTGAGTGTCTGTGTTATTGCATGACATTCTAAAAAATTTTGGAGCAATAATTGAGGATTAAGTGCTGTTTGTTTCTGAAATTTAAGCTTTTGAATGTAAGTATGGTGGTTTTTATTCTATTTGCTGATTATTTGTGGTATCATGTGTTTGCATATAGATTGATAATATGGTCTTCTTGCAAGTCTTATATTTGTATTTGAAATCTTTTTCTCGACCATGAAATCTACAGCAGACGAAGTCGACGTCAGTTTACCAATTGATATGTGTATATGTCTGCTGGAATGTTCATTTCTCCTCATTATTCTCTCCTTTCTCCTTCTTTGAGTTGTTCCTTGTGTTGATCCAATATTATACATTCTAATTCAAGGGTATATTGTAGGCTAGACGATCACTATCAGAGAACGACATACTTAGGATGGTAATTATTCATTCTCTCTGATGTTAATCATGCTATTTACTTTGTTGTTGAACTTTCAAAGATCTCGTCCATTAAAGTGGTTGGTGGATTCAGGTTTTGAAACACCAGCAAATTATTGAAGAACTCGTGGAGGAAAATGAGAAGCTTCGCCAGATACTATTGGAAGACCTGAAAATACCATCTAACAAGCTCCTTGCAAGTTCTTCGGTTAGAAATAAGTTGCCTTGTACTGATTGTATTGAGTGCCGAAGAAAACAAAGAAAAAAGTAGGTTAAATTATAAGAATAATGATAAACTTATTGAAGTGCTTACCTTACTTTTCACTGCTCGTGATAGCCTTTCATTTTTTGGTTTGTACTTTGTATCCCTTAATGCCAATGCAAGGGTTTCTGGTCATTATTTGGTACAAATTACAGGAGACTCTATCAGTACAAATTATTATTGCCTGACATTATTTAAGAGAATATATATTAGATGACAGACATATATATATATATATATATATATATATATATATATATGTACAAAATCAAGATATGAATAAGGCCCAAAGGTACTTGTTTAGTGAGCCATGGCCCAACCAAAGGCATAAAACCTGAAGTCAAAATCAACCCTTTTTCAGTCCAAAAAGGACCCAACAAAAAATAAAACACTTATTTACGATCGCCATTTCCATTAGCGTTGAAAAAGTACAGCTTGGACAAATTGTTATGCGGTGCTGCTGTTGCGTAAGAGATCCTAGTTATTGTTAATTGAAAAAAAGAGATCCTAGTTATTTAAAATAATAATAATAATGATACAATTTTTTAAAAAAATCTTTCAGCCCCTTTATTTAAAAGGCACAGCGCATAATGTAATGCTAAAAGTGTTGTAGAGGATTAGAATTGTCAAAAAGTATGGGAAACACAAAAGGAACTCACTATTCTTGAATTGCATTACTATTAAGAGTGATGTTGTATTATGTCATGTTTAGGTGGAGCAAGTGAATGATTTCTAAACCACATATGGCTAACTTGTGATTGGGACATACATGTTGAATATATTGTCCTATAAAGTGGAGTTCCTATGCAGAATACCATGTTGCTTATGGTATGTAAAGTGTTGATATTTCACGAGTAATTATATGTTAATAGCTTTCGTCCAGTACTGATCACGCATCACATAGTGAGTGACAAGTAATGTGGGGGTTGAAAAGTAATGCTTGACGAGTTTTATATTATTACGCCTTTGAAATGGAATGTAATGCTTTTTTTTTTTTCCAAATGTTGTTCTAAATTCACTCGGTTGTTTTAATCACAAAATGAATCAATACCTATTGGAATAAATTCAGCGAATTTAGAATGCTTGTTTATGATTTACGCAGAATGATTGCGTCCTCAAGTCCACACTCTCCTCTTTCTAGAGTTTTCTCCTTCACACTATTGGAATTTCAAAAAAAAAAAAAGGAAAACCACAGCCACACATATTCTGGCTTAAAAGTTGACCTATTACCGCGGACCATGCTACTTCATGTGAAACTCTTCCTTTCTCTTTGGTGCACCAAAATAATCATTCACATAAATTATAGTATTTGAACCATTTTTTTTCTAAATTACATATGAGGATTTTAAATTAAAAATATTTATATTAAATAATTTTAAATACTAAAATTATTTTGATAGATTTTACAATAAAAAATTTTAATTTAATATTTGTTGCATAGATAAGATTTTTATAAATTTTTTAAAATAATTTTAAAATTTAAAATTCTTAGTATAACTATTTTTAATTTGAATCTTTAACTATAATTTTTGCAATTTTTTTTATATAGAGTACAACAGGGGATAGATAGATAAATTATACCTTTATCAAAGCTATAGTTCATAAAACTCCCTGCAAATCTTAAATGAAAAATTATGATTTTAAAAATAATCACGCCTCTATTTTTTTTTTTAATTAAAGCAACCTTAACATTGTCCTGGAACTGGGATATTCTTATCCATTGTGTCTCGCGCAGTCTATAATCTCTCTCTAGTAACAGTGTTCCTTCAAGTATCAAGATAGACCACGTGCAAGTCAATCTCTGGCGTGATTTGTTTAGAACAAAGGCCCATAGAGCAATGACATTATGAAGTAGAATTGGTTTATAAAAATGAATTAAGTTAATTATAAATAAATATTTGAACATATTAAAAGTAAATCTTACTATAAAATATTTTTTCGTGTATTATAGAAGGATAATTTTCTGATACAACCTTTAACATATGTTATTATTTATTTGATAATTTTGTTTAGTAAATTAGTAGATAATATAATTTTAAAACTAATAAATTATTAATTTAATAAACAAAATTTTATCACAAGTGAGATAGCATAGGGTCCAAAAGAAAAGTTTAATAATAACATCCTGTGTTTGGTACGTAAAAACATTAAAAAAAAATTTATAAATAAAAATATCTATAATATCTTTATTTTTAATAATTAAATAATTATTATTAAAAAATATTAAATAATAATTATAAAATTAAAATTAAAATTTTTTCTAACTTACTCTTTTTCTTCCTTTTTTTTTCCTCTCCAATTCGTTTCGTGCTACCAAACAGGCTGTAGTCTTCCACTGCGGGTCGCGCTATTTCCATTTTAACTCATTTGATCTTATGTTTTTGAGAAAATATATTTTTTAGTTATGAGATAATTAATTAATAAATATATAAACTAATATTTTATTAAATAATTATTTAAAATATTAATTTATTTAATAATTAAAATTTTTAGAAATTAATTTATTTTGTGTAATTAATAAATATAATTATAGAAATTTATGAAAATAAATAAAAATATTATTTTATATTTAATAATATTAGTTAATTAATTACATTATAGTTAAAAATATATATTTTCCAAAACATAAAATTATTAGTCTTTCAGTATTATTTGATACATATAATTATTAAGATAAAAATAAAAATAAAAATAAAAATAAATAAATTTATAGATAAAATGACTCTCATCTATATTTGGAGAAGATAATACAAAAGATAGGCGTTGGTAAGTATTAATTATATAGAGATAATAAATATTATCAAAATAAATAAAAATATGGAATCATAGAAAATTCCAAAGTGCCGTGCCCTCTCCCACACTCCCGAAGGAAACACTCCTTCCAACCCTTTCTTCCACATATTCCTTTCAAAACAACTAGGACCTTACCTTTTCCCCTCTCTCTCTCTCTCTCTCTTCCCCCCCACCTCTAGGTTTCTACCACTTGCAGTTGCTCATCATGCCAGAAAGCTCCCCACTTTCTTTCCCATACCAACAAAAGCTTTCAGAAAACCCCGTCGTTACTGAACTTCCGAATCAAGTATGGTTGAATCCATCATTTTTACCAGCTATTTAAGGAGCATAGAAAAATATTATCAGGGACATGTGCCTCCATCTATTTTAAAATGTTCAGAAAATGCTTTTTGAAATAATCATTAGAGCCATACCTTTCGTAGGATTAAGGTGTAGTTGACACCAATTAAATAGTATAGAAGATATTTTGAGAATCAGGGCGCGTTTTCTTAATTTCGCATACAATTCTTGTGCAATCTTCAATTTACAAGTGAAGTCAAAAATAGGGCCAACAACTGGTTTTCTTTTTGCAGAAAAAGTCACGAAGCAAGTAGGTGTTCTGTCAAATTGAACACCGGGAATGAAATTAAAGTAGAAATCAGCAAATCTCTTATTCTAACTACAAAACGGTACAATGTGACAAATGATATATCTTCAAGGCAACCTCACCCTCTCAAACAAATCACTAATGAAGCCTCTCAAGAATCACGAAATCTAACAGAACAGAACAGTGGAGACAGGAAAACTAATAGCAAAATGAAAAAAGACTACCCAAATACATATATATATATTTTTTAAAAACACCGTATAAGTTTAAGCGAGAAGCAGAGCAGCTCCCCCACACAACGCCATCAAGGTCAAGCTGCTTCCATGAACAAAGGCCGTGCTGTTGGAATTGGATGCCCCCGATGGCGGAGTTTGGGCACCGGACGGTGACTGTGGCGGCAACGATGTAGGTGCCTTTGGTGAGGGAGCTGACGGACTAGGTGAACTTGGTGGAGGAGGACTAGGTGCTGATGATGATGGTGCCGACTTAGGGGTAGAAGCAGGGGGTGAATGTGGTGAGCTTGCTGATGGGACTGGGCTGCTGGCACGTGGTGGGGATGATGGAGTTGGGGAGGAAGACTGCGGAGAGGGCGTCGGAGATGGGGTTGGAGGGTGAGATGGGGCGGTGGGACTAGCTGCTTTACTCGGCCGCGGCGTTGCAGGGTATTTTGGTGGATGGGTAGGCCCTCCGGGTGCAGGGGAGGGAGATTGGCCAATGGACAATGACACGAGAGCCAAGGAAATGGCTATCAGGAGCGTGGCACGTGTAAACTCCATGCCTGTGGAGAAAGAGAAAACTTTTGTGTTACAGAGAAAGCAAGGGGAGAGAGAGGCAGAAAAAGTGGGTCTTTGTGAAGAAGAGAGCAACGGGGTCCTTAGATTGATATATAGCAAGAGATCAATCTTTACTTGCGTCGCACAAGGATGCACGAATTTTACATGTTACCTATTAAAGTTGACACGTATGAAGAGAGAGAAAGAGAGAGACGGAGTCGAAGATGGAGGGACATTTTGTGGTTTAACATCGACGGCTCTCAAAAATTCGACAGCTTTTTTATTGTTGACTACATAAAAATTTTTTAAGTGATTTAACAATAAAATGTTAATCTTTTAAAAAAATCTAACTGTCTGTAGTCAATTTTTTATTTTTTTTAATGTACACAACAGGAGAAAAATAGAAGGCATTACAATGGAAACTTTTTTTCTTTTTAAAATGGTCCTCTGTATAGATTAAGTGTTATGTTTCAACTTTAGTGGCGTGTTTTATGAGCAGATTTAGTGAAACAATGATGCTTCTTTGCCATAAAAATGAATAAAGATTAAGAACGTAAGAAGAAGCAAGAAAAAAGGGTTCATTTCCTGATTTACAAGTGCTTTTTAAAGACAATAAAAGCACGAAAGATCCGTGCCCGTGCAATGGGAAAAAGGCACTTTACCAAAAGCGCTGAAGGCAGACAAAAGAAGCAGCCCATGGTTGTGATGGTAATTGTCTTTATTTATCTCATATTATTTTTATTTATTTATTTATTTTAATTTAAAATTAATATTGGCGAGAAGTAATCATAACAAAAAGTCAAGGAGCGATATGATTAAGGTAAATGGTACATGGACATGGCAGCCTCAAATTCAATGGTTCTTTCTCTCTTTGCTTTCCCTGCTTGCAACTGTAACTACACTAACCGGAAGTGTGTGCTAAGGTACAGAACAGGATCTTCTCAAATATCCACAAGGAGGATTCTGCAGAAGAGAGAGTGATCCAGGGATATAAAACTCATGCCAAGTGACTCTCAGTGTTTTTCACAAAATCTTCTCCTCTAATCCCCCCAAAAAACAAAATAGATAATGACTCTAAAGGCACAAGGCCAGGGTGTAGCCCACCACTATTCATCACTATACTTTATGTAGCACATATCACCCCAGCTCTCGCAATCCTATCACCACTCTTCTGCCCATTCTAGAGGACACTCCAATCATCTGATCACTTTTTTTGTTCTTTCGGTAAAAAAATGATATTGATGAGTGGTGAGCTGACGAGGGATAAGTTGAGCAGAGATAGGAATAGGATAGAAATTGGGAACCAAACTGGCCAATGAAAAGGCTTCAGGTAAGGTGAGGAAGACTTCTTTTCTACGCCCTTTGTAAACTGTGTACGACAATTAAGTGGCTTAAAAAAAATATCCTATTTTTGGAACTTTTATTTATCAATTTAGTACTTTGATTCTTCTTTTTCTTAAACACGGCGTGGACTAGAATGATAAGTCAGTCAGCTCTCCACTTTTCTGGCCTGGTAAGTCAGTCAACCATGACAACTTTCTATTTTACCCATTTTGTCCCATCTCATCTTCCAAATGACAAAACTACCCCCATACAAAAATTATGCCGTCCCGGAACACATTCCTCCTTTCTTGGGTCCAATTAATTCATTATAAACTACACTTGACAATTTTTTCAAAAGCAAAGAGGCGTTGAATGGTTGCCTGGCAGGTTCCTCTCGTGTCATGTGATGATGGGTTGGAGGATAGGTAAATAAGCTGTGGACCATTTGAAAGAGGCCAAGACACCTTCAAGGCTCTAAAATTACAGCAAAGCAGTTCAAGAAACTTCGTATCTCCGCCAAGTCTTCCCCTTTTGTCTTTTAGGGCCCGTTCAGCGGGGGGGGGGGGGGGGGGGGGGGAATGGGAGAGAAAAAAAGAAATGAAAAGAAAAAATTAGATAAAATCTTAATTTTATTTTTATAATTATTATTTAATTTTTTTAATAATAATATTTAATAATTAAAAATAAAAATATTATAAATATTTTTTTCACAAAATTATTATTATTATTTTATTTTTATATTTAATTTTCTACATATTAAACAAGTCTCTTTCTATTCAGAGGCTACATCCCCTACTGTGGCCTCCATGCAAGGCAGTCACATTATTTATTTATTTATTTAATTTTAGCCTTCATCGGTTGGATAGTAATATTGTCCACAACTGAAGAATTAGTTTCTTCTATTTAATCGTCCAATAAAAAATGCCTTAATCTCCCTCAGTCTCTCTCTTTATGCTTTTAATATTTTTAATTATTTATTCTCAATCAAATAAGTTGACTACTTCACTAGTCGTCTAATGGTAGTAACTTTTAACGTAATGAAGAAGGAAAATCAAGCTCTCACTTGAAAGAGATCAGATGGTTGTGACTGTCCATTGATAATGAAGCTTTGGAAAAGGACACGTTCATCCTTACATGACTTTCAGAATACTAATAGCCATGTCTTCCACGTTACCTAGTAACGGCGTTTTTACGGGTCCTGTCCCTGTATCCCTTCAACGTCCAAATAAAAATCAGACCAGCCTGTCACAGGTTGTACACAGACTTCTTCGCATTGTCGTTTCGAAAGTTTGTGACAAAATTCCACATGCTTTTGGGCTTGGGTATTGCGAAATTAGCCCACCCATGGACTGAAAACAAAGAATATACGATCTCCCTTCATCTATGGGGCCAAGCCATCCCTTTCCTTCTTCTCGTCTAGACTCTGAACCTAGGATCCTAGTATGGCCACTCCTTCAGGGGCAGCAAACGGCTAGCAAATGCAAATTCAACTTCCATTCTCTGGCTTCTGACTCTATGTATAATGAACACCAAAGCTCCTCTTCTCTGTATCAGTATAAAATATACCTGACTTATCAGATGAGAAGTATCTTTAAAATAGACTATTCAAATTTGACCAAATTTGTCATTTGGCTTTTGCTTTTTTTTTTAATGATAAATAAAATTTTAATATAAGTTAAAAATTTTAAAAATTTAATATTAAATATTCTTAATTAATCAAATTATAATCAAATCGATAATAATTAAATATATTTTTTAAAAGTTTTATATATTAAAATTTTAATGTAACAAATAAATATTAATAAATTTTAAATATTTGATTAATAATTTAATATTTTTTAAATCAATAACTCTATCAATCTGTAAATTAATACTTTTATGGATTCAATAACTAATTTGATTTTAAAAATATTAAATAAAGTCTCAAAGAAAAAAACCTTGACGGCAAATCTAAATCGTTGATTAAAACTGAAAATGGTAGCTCCTTGCTTGCAAGAATCAAACTGCCCCCTTTATAAACATCTAGCGTCATAATGACTTAATAAAGTAGTCAACCTCCATGTATAGGAAGAAATATACTCAAGTTGAACAGAAATTAAGTTCCATCCCAAGGAGTAACCCATTATTACATTAGGAACCCTCAAGACAACAGACCGATTGGAGAACTTAAATGAAGCCAATTTCTGATTTACTCATCAGTCAGAATATATCCCAAACAAAAAAAAATGGACAGCGAAGTGGATGCATGCAAGCTACTGTCAGAACCACTAACGGAATCTTAGATTTTTTTTTTCTCATTAAACCCTGAGTATTAAGGTCTTGAAGGTTCATGAAGTCAAACCTGTGTGTCAGCATTCCTCATCTAGAAGGGGCCGAGATGCAGGGGCTGCAAAAATATCACTAGTAAGTCTAGCATTTCAGAAGCATTATAAGGATGATAAGACAGATTGACAAATTCAAGCATCGAGTTTGACATATGCACTAACAATTGTATAATCCATGAGAAATTCAGAGTGCTAATTCTTTTGTTGCTTGGGAAAAAGAAAGAGAAAAAAAGGGGGGGGGGGGAGGGGATGAAGGAATAAACACAAAAAATCAAACATGCTACCATGCAACTTCAAAGGAGAAGGGCTGCATCTAACCAAGCATGCTGAGTTTGGTTCCTTTGACTCAGAATTTCAGCAAAGTACATGTTGGTTTTGTAGTCTCACACAATGAGTAATCTATCCATGGGATAGATGCTGCTATCAGCAAAGTACTAGATTGAAAAATGCAAAGAAAGAAGCAGACTAAAAGTTGGTGAACCAGGACTCATGTCATGACTTAAAAAATCTTCCTTGAATTAAACACTGAAAGCAGTTCAAAGATGTTCAATTGACGCAAAACTATATTTACAATTTGGTAACATTCATTTAACAAATGTTTCTAGACCACTTTCACATCATGTGCCCAGAACTGTGAGTCTGTGACCACAATATTTCCCAACCACTAACCCAATTGATGAAAGATTTAAACTTGGGACATATTACCTCCACGGTTTTGCCTTGCACTGGAGAAAGGTATTGATTTGCCAGTTTTCTCTGCAATTTCAGCTATGACCAAACGTGATAAAAGAAGCCCAGCAACAAAAGCACCCAACATCAGCATAATAAAAACTTCATCCCATCCCTTTCTTGAAATGAAGCCAGTAAGAAGAGGGCCAAGAGCTGCACCAACTGATCCAGTACCATCTATTATGGCAGTCACAGTAGCTAGAGCACGAGAATTACCTCTAAGAGAACTGTGTGTACCCAAGTCAGCAGACACCGCAGTGGTGATAAGTGCATAGGGACCATTTACAAATAATCCAGTCACCATCATAAGGGCAATGTTGAGGTTCATAGAAATACTCCCATATGATCGGTATAAAAGCATAGAAGGAATCGCAGTATACATGAAGCTGGCTGCAGTGATAGCACGGGCATGCAGTCTATCAGATATGTAGCCAGCAAGAATGCCCCCCAGAATTCCCCCAACATCGAACAAAGCGGAAAGGTTGCCAGCAGATTTTACAGAGACATACTCCCCACCGATTTCTGCAACATCATCAAAAGGAACAAGATGATTAACTATTGCACAAGATGCTAATTTCTGTGTTACATGTGAAAGGAAAAAAAAAAAGGAGGTAAATATAAGGAACCCCATTGCGGGGGATTATGTACTGTCAGATGAATACATAGTTTGTAGATTCGATAAAGTTGGCTGCATCATTATATGCAAATTTTGTGTAGTTTATAATTTTGAGTAGCCTAGACAAAAAACCCGAAGAGAATTGTAAAAGAAACCGAAAGGAACTCTAATTCTGCTGCTCGTAAGTCAAAAAGGAAGAAAAACAAATTAGTGAGCATAACACGTTTAAGTGGAATAGTTTTTATTTATTAGAATTATGCACAGCCTATTAGATCCCAAAATTGATTTGCCTGGTAAAAAAATTGTAAGCAGGAGACTTTGGTCAACTTTCAATAAAATTAAATACACACAATGATATCATATTGAAATTGCTAATTTGTAAAAGTTAACATTTACAGAAGCAACCATAGATGAACTCTTCAATGACTGAAAAAGTCTCATAACAGTAATCAAATATCATTTTCCTCAGTGGATCCATGTGCCTCCACTGCTAATGGTAATACGGGTATGGCACGGTTAGATTTTGGTTCCGCATAAAAAAAATAAACACTATAACCATAAACTCGAATGATCAATAATTGCCCTGAACTGAAGCAGAATATAAATTTCTTGAACTAAAAATCTCAAAGGTTTAAGTGGGCAGGCAGCAAGAAGAACTCTATAGTTATTCACTTAGTCCAGCGACTAGTCAATGTTCATAGTTCACTCTCTTTGGTCCCCCAACTACCATTTTCAACGATTGTGCAATCTAATTCAGCTACAAAATTACCAATTGCAAAACATATCAGAAGCTGTACGTTAACATACGGAATCATTAACTTTCAGCTCTCTAATGTCATTTCCAAAATTTCAATATTATGTTACTAACTAAAACGAATTGGTAAAGAAAGGAGATTCATCATCACCTGTCCGACTTAAGTAAAATGGTAACCAGTAAAGAAACGTGTAGGCAACAAGCTTGGCGAAGAAAAGGCAGAGCGCAAAGGTTATTACGCCAGGAATCATACATGCATCGATAACCCCAACACTCTTCCTACTTACTGAGCTTTCTTCGGAAACAAGATTTGCATCCCCTTCTGCAGTAATACTCATACCTTTGGTTGTATGAGGCTGAGCTTCTTCATCAAAACTCAATGTCGTCGGATTTGAAAACCCCACGTCTTCTGGATAAGCAGGCAAGAAGAAGTAAACAATTAACCCTCCAAATACGATTAAAGCTGCCGGAGCACTGAAAGACCAACCCCACCCAAATTCCAGAACACTAGCAGCGAGAAGAGAGCCACTTATGTTACCAACGGAAGTGTGGGCATTCCATATACCCATTATCAATCCCCTCTTCCTTTTCCCTAACCAGTTTCCAACCACAGCAACAACCGAAGGCCAACCTGTTGCTTGAAACAACCCTGCGATCATTTGCATTGCAAGATAGAGCCAGAAAACGTGAACATTCCAGAAGTACCCCATCCCAGAAAGCCCGACAAAAATTCCACTCCCAATCATCCCTGTGGTTAAGAACAATCGAAGGTTTAGATTATCCCCCAAATGGCCAGCAACGTACATTCCCAAAGAGTAACAAGCCAGAAACGCAACATCAATCTCCCCCAATTTGGAAGTGCCATCGGGTCCGTTGAAGGGGGCCCACCCTTTACTGGTCACCTTAGGGTCGTGGGTGAGCTTGTGATTGGGGTGAGGATGCAATACGCTCTTAACTATGCTACTGGGTTTTCTGGAAGCATGGTAACAAGCATATGCTATGAATGTGATCATCAGAACTATATATCTGTAGGTTTTTAGGTGCCAATCCTTACCCCTGACGCTTCTTATGAGAAGAATCCCAGGTGGGGTTCCCCTCATTGTTTCAGAACGCCGACACATCCTTAAGATCACGCAAATAACTTCGGGTTAAGCTCACAATCATCTGTGGTGCAACGTAATTTACAAGGTTGAATTTCCACGAGGCCTTGGTGATACTAAAAGGGGTTGATGACTTACCTACGTGAGTAATAGAAACTGGTTAGTTGAAGAGAAATAGAAAAGGATAAAAAAGATGGGTGCATTGGAGGATGATTGTGTTATGGGGATGTGACTGTAAATGAAATGCTTTCACTAAAATGGAGATGAATAGGTTGAAAGAGAAAACAGATAGAGAGAGAACAGCAGGCGGACAAGTGCAAGGGTGCATAGGGCATAGTAATCAGTGAGGCAGGGGAGGAGGAGTACGTGGCATCACTTTGAAATTTTGAATCGCATAGGTGATGTGGTTGGGCGACACGTAGATTCTCTGACGGCGGAGAGACAGAGAGTGGGCAGTTCCTGATTCATGAAGGTTGAGTTCCGAATGTCTTCTGGCGGCTACACCTGGCATTTTGCTTGCGTGTCGTACGTGATGGCTCTTCCGGATTCAGCTTTTCTGCAATTGTACGGTAACAAACTACTTGATTTATTTTTTACTTTTTTAAAATAAATTTAAATAAAAAAATAAAGACAAAAAAGATAAAAAAAAAATTGACATACAAGATTGTAGGAAGCCGGCTCTTCCCACGTATTGTACGTTTGAATTGGAGTTATAAAAATTTAATTTTGGATTAATTTAATTTATAAATTTAATTTTAATTAAAAATAAATTTTTATGATTATGATTTATATTTAAAAATTTTATTTAAAGAATAATTTTCACTATCAATTTATGTAACACAAAAGTAATTTTTTTTACTTTGATATATACAGGAGTTTGAAAAATAAATATGATTTAAAAAAAATTATTACCAAATTAAACAAATTGATCTATAAAGTAAATTTATGTTTTGATATACAGAGGGGTTTTTAACATTTTAAACACTAAACTAGACACATATTTAATGATTAGTACTCCCTATTTAAAAAAGAATTCAAGTATCTTTTATTCTATTTTGTCAAGAATGCTTCATGATGTTAGAAATTTTTTATTGTAGTATCACATGCTATAAATCAATAAAAAATAGTAAAACTTAACATTTTAGATAAAAAAGCTACAATATATATAATTACAAAATTTGCACATATTTCATAATAAAATTGTAATTGGAATATTTTATTTTTTTCATCTATCTATCTAAAAAAATTATACAAATTTTTTTATACTTTTACTATTAGATTTTTCAACTTCAACATAATAAATGTATTTTTTAACAATAACATAATAATTATATAATTTTTTATAAATAAATATATAATTTTTTAATTAAATCAATCACATTTAATATGTTTTAATTAAAAATTTTAATAACAAAAATATAACCAACGGAAGTTTAGTCTCACTTTCATGTACCCTTTGGCACACGAAAGGTCGTGGTAACGGTATCAATAACACTAGCACTAACAAATTTTGAAGTACCCAATTCACACATCCTAATTTAACCCGAGAAATTTAACGGGTAAATTTCAGTCATATTTTTAAAAATTTTATTTATTTCAGAAAAGCGAAAATCCGTTTTCACGTGGGGATTCAGGAAGAGATAAAATTAGATAAGGCCTTCATATTCCGTATTTCATCACAGTCCGCGAACTGCTAGACCTCCCATGCCCCTTGCGCAGGAACCCTTTTAGCCATTTCTGCTAAAACCCTAGTTTTCCTTTTGAGCATGGCGTCCCAAATTCTTAATCAGGTTATCTACTTTTATTTCTTCCTGTATATTATGCAAACATATTGATGCATGCTTTCTATTATGCTAATGATTTGGAGATTGCAGGCGCTCTTTGCTGTACCACAAAACCCCAATCAATGTTCTCCCAACAAGCTGGGTATTTCTACTATCGTCTCTTGTTGCCCCTCTACGCTTGGTTCTCGCAGTCTCCCATTGTTTTCTAAGGTTTCTTCGAGCTCAATTTTATGGAGTTGCAGTCCTCTCGTTGCACAGCCAATTAAGTCTACTTTTGCTGTGAGAGTTGAGTCGAATTTCGAAGGCGGAGGTGAAGCTAGCGATAATGTACAAGACACCGAGTCGGCTAGTGTTGAACAAGTTCCGGAAGCTGAAGCAGAAGAAGTTTGGGATTCTGATCCTAAAATAGATGAACCCAAGCCGCCCAGAAAACCTCGAGTTAAGCTCGGAGATATTATGGGGGTAATCTACCAATGCCCTTTTGTAATTTAATCCGTATTCATAAGTTGTTTAGGTTTTAGAGGAGCACATTAGCTATCAGAAAAAGAGGGAAATAGATAAGGAGATTGTGTAAATCTTGGTGTAATTTATCGTTGTTGCGTCCATCGCCATTTGGAAAGACGCATAGAGTAGTCTAACATGGTGAAAAGGAGCAGGTAGTGTTTGAGCAACTCCCTAACCATAAACTGTTTACAGGCTTGACAGATGAGGACTTTGATGAGTATAATTCTCCTCCCATAACAGGTTGCTTGAGGCAACTTAATTTTGAATTTGTTCCCCTGTACATTTTTTGCTACTGTATTTTCTGTGTTCCTGTTTCCTCCAATGTGTAGGAATATGTTGCATAGGTACGGGTACTGGTACAGGTGCGGGTACGGCTAGGGGATATGGTAACATTTCCAAAATATAGGGTACAGATACTGCAATATATACAAAATAAATAAAGAATATCTTATGATATATGACAATTCTTACAATAAGAATAGATAATAAACTTTCTATGATGTATAATCAATAAGAAATTCAAAGTAGTCATATAAGTTTCTTAATCCGATCTTAGAGCTCATATAAGTTCAATAAAGTCTGCCACAATAATATATAATATCAAAGTATATTAGTTTTTTAAATAATTGTTGATATAATAATATTTAATTTCAGATTAAGATTAAGAGATAAAAATTTGTAGGAACACTTACAATTTATCAAATATGTATTGAAAGCATACATTTTTGTTTCCTTTTTTGCACCAAAAAAGAAAAAAAAAAAAACCTACATGATACTTATTTTGGAGTATCCAAGAGTACCCCAAGAGGTCTGAATATGGGTATGGCTTGAATTTAGAAGTAACAATGCATCATAGTGTAGGATACCCTTGATTGTTACCTGTTGTGTAACCTGTAGCTTGTGCTTCTATGAATAATGTGGTACTGATGATCAAGCCCAGCAAAAAGGCATTTGTGAGATAAAGATATCTGTGTTTTTCAATAATCCTTAAATGCAAAAACCTTGTTTGTTGTGCTGTTGAAATGCACAATGTGATTTATTTGGATCATGAAAGTCTAATCTCTAACCAGATCCCTTTCTACTTTAAATTTTTGGATACCACTATCGTTAATATAGCATCATTTGGTCTCTCTCTCTCTCTCTCTCTCTCTCTCTCTATATATATATATATACCCCTTTTAGATGTGAACCACTAAGGATATAGGAAACTGTAAAACAAAGTCAAGAAACGCGTGTTGTTCTTCTTGCAGATACTGAATCAGAGGGCAATTGAGGCATCAGATAAGGAGAGGCCAACTCCTGACCTAAGGACTGGTGATATTGTGGAAATTAAATTGGTAATTTGTTTCTATTTTTTGTTTATTAAGATTTCTGAGTCAAGAAGAAATTTATTTTGGTCTTTTTATATCCTACTATCAGGAGGTTCCTGAAAACAGGCGTAGGTTGTCAGTCTATAAAGGTATTGTTATATCAAAACAAAATGCTGGCATTCACACAACAATTCGGATCCGAAGAATTATTGCCGGCATAGGGGTTGAGATAGTCTTCCCGGTGTAAGTGTCTTCCCTTACATTTATAGACTATTAGCGTGATTTGCATTGGTGGATAAATCTTGTTGCTTATTGTGACGGAGCACCTTGTATTAATTGTTGTTTTGATTAGGATATAAAAGCTTCACACAGAAAGAAAATCCTTTTGAAGGCATTGAATGACTAGAAAATGTTAAAATGGAATTACTGATTTGTTGACATTTACAGAACGTAGATTACTTCAAAGTGATATGTGCATTGAATTTGTCTACCACGCTGGTTCTCTTAAAATTGGTAATTATGTACGTTGTAAAAAAGCGAGCTGTTAGGAAATTGATTTAGAAGCACTGACTGGTATAAGTGCAGTTGACCCTGTTCTGAAATCGATATAACATTGGAGAGGCTGAGTTCATCTCATGTTTGTAACCATTTGGAGTCCCTCATTACATCGGGAGGCTTGTAAACTCTTTTTAAGGCATCTCCTTGTTCTGTGTGGTTTACCAACTTTTATACCTACCTATCTATATATATGATATGAGAAACCCTAGAAAGTCATAATTATGATAGCGGGCTTGTTTTTTAAGATGTTGCTTACAATAGACGTCAGCCTGAAAGCACAGTTAGATGATATCTCTTCCCTCTAAGAAGAATGATGGAAGATGAAGTATTTATATCTTGGGTTGAACTTTTTAACCCCCCCCCCCAAAAAAAAAAAGAAAAAAAATCTAGCCTTCAACTGCTAGCTACGTGTCTACCGTTAACTGATAAAAGATATGCTATAAGTTATTTAATTTGTATGCTTTGGCTGTGGCACTTCCTTTTGACTTATTTATATTGAACATTCCCATATAACTAATTGAAAAGTGAGTTTCGGGTGGAGCTCTGTTAAATTACCACTTTACAATCTCAAATTATTTATCCAAACAATGTAGCCAAATGTTTCAATTGAAGTTGCCAAATGATGCTTGTGTTTAAAATAACTTTTCATCTCCGTGGCATTTATTCTGAAGCTTTTCCCAGATTGTTCTTGTGAGGTACCGCCTTATATGATGTTTATGTTTCTTGTCACAGTTACTCACCAAATATCAAAGAAATTAAAGTAGTAAGCCACCGGAAGGTCAGGAGGGCGAGATTGTACTATCTGAGAGACAAGCTTCCCAGACTCTCCACTTTCAAGTGATGTGGTGTGGTTGCCCACCTATCCTCTCGTTTCTTCTTCAAAATGGTGTGCTGAACCGGAAGAAGTATGTATTGTGGGGGTCATATTTCGATTACTTCGATTTGTTTGCTGTAAAGTAAATTATACCTTTTTTTCTTTGGTAAGAAAAGTTATATCATATTTCTTCTCTTTAATTAATTCTCCGAGTAAATATAACAGGTGTTAGTTCTTGTGAAATTCAACGTGTCTCTCCTCCATCCTTAGATGCCTTATTCCTAAGCTCAGAAAATATTGCCGCGGAATAAAAATTTGCGGCAAACGATGTAATCATCGTGTTCCCTCTTTTTAGTTCTAATAGACATATTTGGACAAACCCCATCATCATCTTAGTGAATCTGATCAGTTAATTAAAAGACGATGATGAAAGTGCTGTTGGTATCGTCACGCTAGCTCTATTACATCGTTGACCAAATTCCGTCTTATTTTTTTACCCGAGCCTAATGATAAGGTCAAGTTTTGTTTCTTCTGGAGCTTGTAAATTATAATACTAATAAAACAATTTGAAGGATAAACACCATAGTTATTGCTACACAAGTCATTTGCACCTACACAACTAGGTTAATGCTGCGTTAGGTTTCTGTGTTTGAACGATCTTGATTCGAAAATTGTAATGCCCGTCTTTGGCTGAATTGACTAGATTGGTAAAGAACAGTTTAGAGTATAGATACATTTTCCATTATTTGAGGATTTGAAGATTCCATCTCTCAAGTTCTATTTCTTCATCTTCACATGAACAAAAGAGGACGGGAAGCAGTAAAGATAGAGAAATTTGTAGGAATCTCAAACTTACCAGCGGAGCAAGTAATAACAATCAGTTTGCATCAATATATAAATATGTATATAACAATCAATAATTAATTTATATGGCCAAACGTGCCCTTGGCTTATGCATTAATTAATGAAAGAAAAGGCCTGAAGAAACAGAGACGTGGCATCTAATCTTAGTTTTGTTGAGCAGTAACTTGGAGAAGGGATAGTCTCTCACACAACATTTGAACCGGCCGTCAGTATTGCCTCCATTGGACGCGCGAGTGTGATTCTCTCCCATGAATCCTTACAGTTAGTTTTGCCGCACAAATCGGAGGGTGGCCCAACACAAACACAGCACCCCGTGGCTTGTGCCGTGCCAAAACCAGAGAACTCACGCACATAATTGGAGCGACCTACGAGCCATCCGTAGTCCATGCTACTCGTTCCACCCCATATTGCAACCGCCATTCCTTTTCTCTATTATCTCTACCTATCATACTCTCTCACGCTTATTTCGGAGCTAACGATTTGTCACCCACTTCCCCTTCCTCTTCCCCTGCATGCCAGGCTCTGATGCTAGTGTATGTTGCTCCCTCTGATTGATTGGCGATTTTGAAAACTACGATCTTGTGTATAGGCTTCGTCATGAGTGCTGCTGTCGGTAATTCACTCATTTCTGTTAATCCCGATGAGCTCAGGTTCCAGTGTATGTCACCTTTTTTCCCCCTTCTCTTTCCAATCCATTGTTTCGTTTCTTTATTTTCATCTGTTATAGTGATCACTTCCTGATGATATCTCTGCTTCTATCACATTTCCGCTCAGGAAGATTCTAGCAGGAAACTGCATGCAACTTTTACATTCGTGCCTAGGCATCATTTTTTCTTTATTCATGAATCGTAATGACAACAAGAAATTAAGAGACCGGGGAAGAAAATCTGAAGTAGAATTTTATCGTTATACCCAAGGAACCTTTTGGGTGAAAGGATAGAACTTGTGGAGGTTGTATATTTCCCTTGAAATGTAATGTCACATATGATGTCAAATCATTCGTAAAACTTATATGAAATTTGTTTCCTTCACTTTTGGGGAACCAAAACAAGGACTTTGAAGTGATTGAATTAAGGACGCATGGTTTTCATATGACAGACCTGTTGGAATTATGAATCTCTGACTTTTCCCCTGTGATTATTTTCTATTGACAATATCAAGGTTCCTTTACCAGATTGAAAAATCGTTTGGACGTTATTGCTGTTCTATTTAGCTATTATCAGATAGGAAATTCCAGTAGAAAATGTCACACTTCTATTTCTGTTTTTCTAGATTGGATTTTAGTTCTCTCTTTCGGGTTAATCAAATGAAAATTGAGGTTATAGGAAAGCAGAATATTTTAATTTGATAAAAGATGTCTTGAACTATAATTGGAATGCGTAGAAGATTTTGCATGTGAAACGTTATTAGAGTCTGTTAAACAAAATCTGAAATTTTTCCTCTCTTTTCCTTAATATGAAAGTCTGAGTTCTAATTCAGTTATGCTCATGAAATTCATGTAACCAGTTGAGCTGGAGAAGCAAACATTTTGTGATCTTAAAGTTTCGAACAACACAGGACACCATGTTGCTTTTAAGGTACTCTTTAACTGAATACACGTGAGCAAACTTCTTATTGTTTGATATGCTTCTCTTTAGCTGATTCTCAGTGCATTCTAATTACATTCTAGGTCAAAACCACTTCACCTAAGAAGTACTTCGTACGACCAAACACTGGTGTTGTACAGCCCTGGGACTCATGTACCATCAGAGGTGCTTCTTATTACTTTCCAGAATCATTTCCTTCTTAAATTATATCTTTGATGATTTGAAAGGCCAAGCTACTGAAGACAACCCAGCCAAGGATCTGTCAGTGCTACCAGATATGCATGTGAACAAAATACTATTTGGTTACTCAGTAGACATGCATTTAGACATATACTGTTTCATCTAAGACGTGGGAAGCCAAAGTTTGTCTTCCACATCGCTCAGAAGAATCTGTAATTAGGAGCTTATTTTGGAGAATGTAATACTCTATTTGTGGGTTTGATAGTCCCAAGCGACCTGTTTTTTGGTCAAATACTCCTAGGCTTCAAAGTTCAGACCTTTGATTTTTGTTTTCTGTTTTCTGTTTTTTTTTTTTTTTTTTTTCCCACTTTTGACTTGCCCTTTGATGTAAATTTTTCTTATAATTTTCTGCTTTTGCTTGAATTTGACATAAAACAAATATTACGTATGCTATTTGCTTATGAACTCCTAACATGCTGCGGTATTAGCATCTATCATAGCCTATTTTTTGATTTTACAGTTACTCTCCAAGCCCAACGAGAATATCCTACAGACATGCCACGGCAAGATAAGTTTCTCTTACAGAGTACAATAGTGAATCCAAATACTAATGTTGATGAGCTTCTGCCAGATACTGTAAGAAAGTCAACACTGTCTTTTTTTTAAAAGATCAGTTTTCACTATGGAAAAATTTATCATCAACACTGTTTAGTTTGGCATGCAGTTTAATAAGGACAGTGGAAAGTCAACAATAGAGGAGTGCAAATTAAGAGTAGTATTTCTCTTTCCTAACTCAGCTCAAGGAAATTCAGAAGATGAAGTATTGAAGAGCTCCATACAAAATCTTGATTCCAATTCTGTGAGTCTCATCTTTTTCCTCCCACTTTTCATGAACTGATTTTGTAGTTCCTTTTTTATGCTATTTGGTTATTCCTTGCATTTACCTGGATGTTGCATCTCATGTATCAAGCTGGATTCCACCTGGGCAGGTCCCTCTTTAGAAATGCAAAACAAACTCTCAAATTTCCAATGACTTAAGTCAGGGAAATGAGAATATGCGGATTTGTATAGATCACTTGACCAAAGAACAGAAGAATTTACACATCACACTCAATTTTACTCTAGTTCACATATCCTGATTGCCTGGGTGATAACATAATTCTTGGGTTTTGTAAGGGCTTTTATTCCATCTTATGGATGCATAGACCCCCTTATGCAGATGGTGCGTGATGACAACGCACATAGAATTGCAAGAAATAAGGAAAGCCAAAAAGAAGAATAAAAAAAGAAGGGGGGGGGGGGGGAAGAAAAATCTATGAGAAACTTCCTACTGCAAAACTTGACGGCAAAATTAAATCTGCGTCTATATCATATTTCTTTTATCGGAGTAGAACTAGAATCTGGCCGCCAATGGTTCCTCTACTCCTTTTCACTTTCAATCTTTAATCTTTCAGCTTTTAATCGCATAACTTATCTAGCAAATTATGCAATTTAAGTACATATTAAGTTATTCTGAAAGAGTGAGGATTGCTTAGTGAAAGAAACCGAGTACTATTTTACTCCGAGAGGAAATGCAGTTGATACTTATTACAGTTATTTTATTTGTTTTGCGATACCATTTTAATGGTTTTTAATTTTAATTTTACACTTAAATCGTGCTGGCTGTCAATCAGCCTGTGTTAGTGATATAAATGGGCGGTTGCCCGATGAGTTCTGTCCTTGCATGCAACATGCGTTGTTCAGTTCATCGTGAACCATTGCCTGCATTATGGTAGTATATAATACCCCCTTGTCCTTATTCTTGACAGGCCTATCACTGTAGTCTTAGCCAATTATTTTTTGAATCTATTTTTTACAATTCAATTTTCTTTGAATGTAGAGTCAGGCTTTACAGCGCCTAAAAGAAGAAAGAGATGCTGCTACCAGACAAACGCTGCAACTGCGACAGGAACTGGTAACTATGCAACATGTTATCTCATATTACTCCCTTATCATAAGATTTTCGTTTAGATTAGATTTGGAATTATATTTCCAAGTTCCAGCTTGTGTCTAACGTAACTAAACATGTAGTTATAATTTATCATCTCATAAATCCTTTGTGCCCTCCTCCATTCTTAAGAAAAAATAAAGAAAGCGAAGGGAAAAGAAGAATAGAGGAATATACAGGAAGAATATCAACGTGATCTTGAGCCCTTTGCGTTCGACCATTGTGGAGAGTCTAATCATTTCTCTTTGTAAACTTTTTTTTCCTCATTTCCTGTATACTGATAGAATGTCATTGTATTAACATTTAGAGAGACATAAAGCAAGTTCTCTGTAGGAAAGTCTGGAAGGATAGATTGCAGATGGAGGGGGTTATTTGTCAGATTATGATTTAAACTAAAAAGAGACACTGGTTGAATAAGAAATGTTCAGTTCTAGTTGGAATGTTGGATATTTCCTCTACTAAAATTGGCCATGACCCATGTTTAGTTTGAAGTTTACAACATCTGAAGTCCTAACAACCAAGATGCGTAATATAATGGTTGTGTGGTGCAAATTTAACCAATCCATCAGTTTTGTTGATGTGCAGGACATGATGAAAAGGCGAATAAAACGTAGAAGTGATCCGGGCTTTTCCTTAACCTTTGCCATTTTTGTGGGTCTTATTGGAACTTTGCTTGGCTTGCTTTTGAGACTTTCCTTGTCTTAACCTTCTACAGACTGATTTGTAACTATTTTGGGCCTTTGCCTGCAGAACTTACCGTGTTATGCATTGTAAAATTCCATATTCTGTTGAATGCGATATTTTTGCTAGCATCTTCACTCTCTCTCAATATACATTAACTAATTCCGAGTTTGTTCAACCATATTTATAGTTTACTCACCTTATTAATCTTTAGTGGGATAGTGGCTTATAGATAGTCATTTTTTGTTGGTTCATTTTTTAGGGTACATTTGTAAGTTTTTTTATTAATAATTTATAATTTTTTATATATAAATTACAGAAATAATTTATTCAAATTTTTGTATTACTCTTAGTAGTTTAATAATAACACATAACTTGTTTTACTTTTAGCATTAAAAATACAATAAGTACATAGAATATTAATACAAAATAAACTACCCTAATGTAAAACGATCACAGCATTGTTGAATCAGTTCCATCACACAAGGCTGAAGGTGAGGATGAAGCAGGCCAATCTTGAATGAAGAAAAAGTGAAAACCATATAAATGATGTCTTCCCCCAAAGTTTTGATTTTTTTTATTGTGTCTAAAGCCTCCTTCCAACAATTTGCAATGACTTTCCTTGAAAACCATCATCTGAAGAGGAAGTGTAGGCAGACTAACAACATCTTGATGTTCTAAAATAAAAGCAATACTCTTTCTCCCTCCTTCTACCAGAACTTGAGTAAGACTGGACATGCTTATCTGATCAAACCCAGTCTTTCTAAATATGTTTCCGTTCCTCCACATGATTATGATCAGTCTGAATCGATACCGCCTCGAGACGTCTTCTTGCTCCAAACAGCAATTTCCAGACATCTAAACCAGAAAAATTAATTCTGTTAGTATAAGTTGACTTCCTACTCTTTTGCCAAAACTCAAAATTCTGACTCCAAACAGATCCATATTAGCTAAGAAGTTGCCGGGTCATCTTAATACAACCTATAGCACTAGGCTTTTCTCCTTCAAAAACAAATTTATTTCTATCTAGTACATATACCAAGCAAAATCAGAATCAACTTTCTAGTCTCATTCTCCAAGTCCCTCTCCATATTCTCTGACTGTTTGAACCAAAATTGCAGCCAACAATGCAAGTTCTGAGGTGGAACAAGATCAACCCAAATTGTGAAGGAAGATCTAAACCAGCTTGCACGAGCAATGTCATATTGTATAAATAAATTATCAATTGTTTCATTGCGCTTGAGACACAGGAAAATTAACATCTATATTCATATGATAATAAGCAAGAATTTGAGGGAACATCAGCACTCTTAAAGGTAGCTTCACCTTCCACAAATGCTTCCATTCTATTAAAAATGCAAGTTACAGGGCTGGTAGAATTTGGAGGAAAAAGAGAAAGAGGAGAGGGGGGGGGGGGGGAGGGGGGAAGAACCTTGATACCCCTTTCTTGACGGAGTAATCACCATGTAGGCTCTTACTCCATATGGGTTTATCGGGTTTATTTGTTGTGGAAATAGGTATTTTACAACAAATCTTATTTATTATGTTTCGAGTATATAACTAATTTAATAACCTAGTATTTCAAATACATGAGTTGTACAGAAATAAATCTTGAACTGTTATAAATTATTTTGGACAAGAACCCTGCACCTACCGTAAAAAGCTGTTCAAAATATTAATGTTCTTACTCGATTGAACCATCTTCTCCAAATCGGAACAAATAAGGTCCTTGGACTTATGGACACATATCCACATCTATGCATGTTCGAGTGATTATTCAAGTCATCAGAGGTTAAGTCTTTCACATACTTAGGAGCCAATTTAACCATTAGTAATAGAACAGAACAATTACCATGTACCTCCTATTTTAATAAATGGAAACTTGTAGAAGTCAATGGTTTTAGAAGTGGCAATTCCTTCACTGCAGAGATCTAAGAACGTTTCATATTGTATAAGAGCTAATGAAAAGGATAATGAAGAAACATCTTAAACATCACGGCAAAAGCATCCTATTAATAGAGATATGTGCTATATTCATGTCTATTTCCCATATATCTCAACATTAACGTTCTAACTTTTAAATGTGTGGTGCTCTAGTTTATCTTTTTATCAAGGGAAAATAAATTGACCTTAAATAATATATGATTATTATATTCAAGACTAATATATGAGTACAGTGACAAATCAGAAGTGTGAATTTATTTTTTTTTTTAACAAATTACATACAATCTTCAACACTAAATCAAAATCACATCCAGCAATTTTTTTTTTTCGGATCCAAATGAAAATAAAGATTCTATTATAGAACTGCTTCACCATGTGAGTTAATAGTGGAGTTGGGTCCTTGATTGGATTAGCACATGGGCAGGAAGTGGGAAGCTGTTTAACATCTGCAATTTAACAACAATAACAAAGTAATATATATATATACATATTGTTTTCAAATAAGCCAACATTATGTACTTAATTACTTGTAAAAATTAATTTCCTTATTTGTTGTGTCCAGCTTTTCAGGACTTCTGCCCATAATTCATGAATTTTTTTTTTTTTTAAAAACAAGTTCATAGTCAAAAAGACTATTTTATTTGCAGGTAACACAATCCCGCATGATTAAATAGAGATAGACATAGCATGACCATAAAAGAAACATTATAATAAGATGCCAAACAGCATTGAAAAAAAAGTATGTACCAAAAAAAAAGCAATATTAAAAAGGAGAAAGCTTAAATAAACATTATAGGTTTAAGATGTGATACCTCGCACAAAGTTTTTTCTTTTTAATGCTGAGACATAAATAGCATCTGGGACTAAAGAGGAACCATAACAAGTATCAAATCCGCCCACTATAATATCTCAAAGATCTACATACATTCCAATGAGAAAGCACACGGTGGGTTAACTTAGCTTTAAGTTTTTGTCATTTTTGTTATTGGAAGTCCACTGCTTTATCCTGAAGGCATCTAAAGTCAAGACCAACGAGATTAATACTCATCTTCTATACATTTCAATTACAACAAAGTCCTTGACATAGGGTTATTGACTTTTTCATAGTTTGCCAATTCATTTCAAATGAAAGATCAAGTACCAGATCTGTCCATTTTGAGATTTTTCTTCTTTTTTTATTTTTTCCTGTCCTTTTTAAAAGCACCTTTTTGTACAGAGTTAAAATTAAGGAATTCAATGTTATTACTTTCTCTCTAGCTTTCAAATAGTGCTACATGCATTTAGATTCTTCATGTTTGATCTGGATAGATTTTTTTTTTATTATTTCGACATCTTTTTGTCTTAAAAGAAGTAAAATGTAAAATAAAAATTGTTTTTAAATTATAAACTTTAAAAAATATGATAATTACGATTCAAAAAATTAAAATTTAGACCATTGGTATCTAAATGCAAGTAGCACCAAATAGCATTATTGGAAAGGTGTAGATAAACCAAACGCAAATTGTATTGCCTGTAATAAGCAATGGAAAGACTAAAAACAGTGGCCAGTGGTTGCATAGTTTGTATTAAAGATAAAGAACATCATATCATACATTTAGTAAGTTTGAAAGAGTAGAGTGTGGTGTGGTGCGGTTGGCTTTAGTGAATCCGATGAGTTTGTTGGAGGCATCAGACTGAGCCGTTCAGAAAAGGAAGCAGAAGAGCAGACAAATTGAAATGGATGGGCGGAGAAAAATAAGCTTAAGATGAAGATGCATTTATTATAAAAATTCAAAATCCTTTCCAGTTTTCACACGGCATTCTTTCAACCATGAACTCCTCTAATGGCTGGCGTTTGGATCCTTTTTTTTTTTTTTTTTTGAAATTGACATCAAAGATGAATATGAAATATATGGTATCTATTCTATTTAAATGTGTAACACTCTTTCAAGTAATCAATGTGTGAAAATTTTTAAAGTTTTTTATTAATTTAGAAAAAAAATTAAAAGAATCCACTTCCTTGATGGCAAGCAATAACAAGTGTCAATATCTTTTTACTTTATTAATTTTTTTAGTTTAATTAAATTATACTTGATATTATTTTATTTTAAAAATTATATTTAATTTCTATAAGTTAAATTAACATTTTGCATGATTTGTGTTTTTTTAAAGAAGAAAGTAATCAATCATCTTGACTATCACATTAAAAAGGGTAAATTACACTCTTCTTTTAAGAGATTTAAATTAGATAGCCTTTCTTTTTATTTTAGAAATCCACACTTCCTTCTTTTCAAATTTTTTAAAAAAAGTTATACTAATATTTCTTGAAACAAATAATGAGTTACAATTATGCATATTTTAATCAAAATTTCCTTATATATATTATTTATGTAATATAACAAATATTATTATGCACTTAACCAATATAAAAATATTTAAATTAAATTTGTAATTTTTAATACAAAATAAATAATATTGAAATAAAATTTTAAAAAATAATTTTTAATAACTTACAGTATTATTTTTGAGATATTTTAGTTATATTTTAGTGTAAAGGGAGCTTGTATATATTTTAAAAATTTAGAGGAGAGTCATATAATTTATACATCTGTTAAGGGAAAAGAAAATAATTTATTTTATTAAAAATAAAATCATAATTTTATGTTAAATTTTAATATTGACTTTATTGTTATTATTGTTATATTAAGAATAAAATTATAGTTTCATATTATATAAAAAACTAAATTACAGGAGAAATTTTTATGATATCAATATATATATATATAATCAAATGTAACTTTTTTTTTTTAATATCAAATATAATTTAACGAAAACTTTACAAAAATAAGCATAATTTACTTCCCTTTTTTATATGTAACTCTTGACTTCCTTTGTTTCAACATAATTCACTACCACATACTTTTCACCTTATTATAACGATTTTGCTTTAGAATTGGCATAATAACTAGGTACATTTTCCAACAGGTACGTAACTAATTTGAAGCATTTTTGCAAGTATAATTTACATAAATTTATTATCAATGCGTATCATATATTATATACGAGACTTTAGTATCTAAAAATTATATTAATTTTCTTTTATTGATGTATAAACTTCATAAATGACTTGATAGATTTTGCTTTTAAAATATTCAACCAATTTGACTTATCTTGTTCATTTTTTCAATCGGCACATACACATTGGAGGAAAGTCCCTTCGTGTAACTGTTAACCTCGAAGCTTAAATAAGAGTACCAAAAACAAAATTAAAGTCCCTAATATATAGTTTTTCAACGTCCTAAGTGAACCAGCAAAAAAAAAAAAAAGAAAGGGCCTGGTACTCTTATAAAGTCTCTAATATTATTCGTTAAAAAATTATATTAGGGACTTTTTATTGAGTAGGACACAAAAAAAAACCAGTTATAAGATTAATGTGCTGATAATCTAACTTTCGGTGACTTTTTATTTATTTATTCTCATCCAAAAGACACGCAAATAGGCGATTATTGGAATATTCTATGATCTTAAAAATAGGAAATTTTCCTTTGATTGAGAAGAAAAAGTGAAGTTATATTAGTCCTCACATATATTCTTGTGGCTCAATTCTTAAGCGACATGCGTTTCGGCAATAGCAAATCCATAATAGCCATAGATTTATATTATTTTGAGTGGGAAAGGCCTTTTTGAATGTAATTCAGTCACAACAAATACGTCCCATTAACTTAAAAGGGGTTGTTACATTTCATTTCTCCTTTCCAATTACCAACTATAGTTTTCACTCTTCAAAATGGCTATATATATATATATATATATATCATTTGCTAGCTTCACCTAATTCCTTTCTTTTATATAATTAGGTAAAGTGACCTCCAATAAGATAGAGTGCAAATCACCAATATGCCAAACTTAGATAATTTTTTTTAATCAATTGTAGAATAATTTTAAATAATGATTATTATTACTATCAAATAAATAAGATATTGATATATTATGAATATTATAAAATTTTCGTTGAATATAGCAAGAATGATTATATAAATAATATATTATTTTTTTAAACTCAATGTAAGTACAAATAATGCGTGAAATATTATTCACCGTTATTTTCTATTGACTGTATTTAATAAAAAAAAAATCGCAAAAGCATATTCATTATTTTGTAGACTTGTGATATTGTATTTTTTAAACCTCATTTCTTATTCTTAATTGAAGATCAAAATATTTGTCTAGAGTGAGACGCAAATTGTAATAGCATCTTATTTTATATTTTCTGGCCATGTGAGCATAACAATCGAAAGCAATGTTAGACTGAATCTTGTGTCTTCTCTCCATCTCTAAATGACAAACTCAGTTTTTATTTAATTTTTATTGGGAGATGATAGATAAGTGACAAGCTTAGAGTAGAATAGCTAATAAAACAACCAACAAGGGTGAAGAATTTTATACCATATTCTAATCTGCAAACTTATCTCTACAATCTTATTCTGGGACCATCCCTTGACTTTTCATCTACTAAAGATTACCATAACTTGCCTCTCTCTTACCCAAAAGAATTTATCATTTTCATTCCAAAAATTATCTAGAAAAATTTATACCCTCCTTGTTTCTATCATTTTGGAGATGTTGAACTAAACAAAACACAACAAAATCCAAAGAAATTGACATCGTATGGTGAAAAAAAAAAAAGATATATTAAAATTTTTAATTTTTTCTTTTCTTTTCAACTAGACCACCTTGGAGAATATTGGACAAAAATACATTTCATGTGCGCGCACATAAAAAGAAGATTGTTAAGCAAAGTACACTAAAAGCAGAAGCAAGGGAAAAGGTGAAAATCACACGGACCCACTCACAAATTCCGTTGCGGATAAACTTGTGAATAGTCTTCCTCTTTGCAAATTGCAATCGATGGATCAGAATACTCCCGTGCCTCCCTTGCCTTTACTATTAGGTTGTGAATTGTGACTAGCCTTTCAAATTTGAGTAAGTATGAGCTCGTTTCAAAATCATCAAATTTTATTTGTGTCACATAGATACACAATGCATAATTGTGGTTTGTTTTGTAGCAAAGCAGTGCGGCAAATGGGCAGGTGGGGTGGCTGACCAAGCCTTGTAATTGGGCCGCTTTGGGTCCTTTATTGTACCTGAGATGGGTTGCTTCACAAGGTCCTCACCAATCAACGCCCACCACGTGCCACCCGTGGTTGGCTCATTCGTTTTCCTGGATTCCTTCCTCGTTCATGAACCTGCTTGGACTTCCGACCTAAAAGCTACGTGCTTCGTGATAAGTGATAACTGAGTCACGAGCCCACTTCTGCAAATAATGTTTATAATTCCTACAAGTTGCAAACAAATAAGCAAAATTTGTTAAAAATTAATTATAAATAGATGTATGCATACTGATATATTTATATAATTAATTTAATTCTTTTATTTTTCAGAAACTAAATTTGTTTAATAATTTATCTTGAGTCTTTTTTTTTTTTCCATTCCCTTTGCTATTTCTTTAATGTTAAAGGTTGAAATATATAGTGCCTGCTTTTCTTCTTAGTTCAAACAAAAAAAAATTATATATAACAAATAATACAACATATATAGTTATTCATTTAAAAATATTAATATGCACCCATAAAAACACAAGTGTCATCAAAATGACACTTGTACGGTATTTACGATGTTAATTTTTAAACATGAATATGAATTAAGATGAAGTGCATTGTTTATTAATGGGGCCTCAAATTTGGGACCTTTGGTGCCATATATCTTCAGGTTTGAAAGAGGAGGCACCATTACTTGTTAGATTACGGTTCCGCTGATCTCAATACGTGGACATCACATGATACAAACAAGTGAATTTAAACATTTTTTTAGATGTATTTGAAGCAGAATATATTTAAAAAATAAAGGATTAAAAATAAATTTATATAAGTGGAGTTCATGTGTAATATAAATAGGATCCATATATAAAATAAATTTTAATCATTAAATATACAAATGACGTAGCACACCAAGTATATGTAAGAATTACTCGTGAACTCATATCAAATTTGACTAATACATGAAAAACAACAATAATCACGTCTTATCTTTACTTTTCACATCTTTCATCTTTCTTTTTCTTTTTTTCAATTCTATCATTCCCCTTATTTTCTTTAAGAAAATTGAAGAAAAATAAAATGTTATGTTTGAATCTATCACATAATTAATGTAATTTACTTGACAACCACGTTGTTCTTCTATTTAACGAAACATTATAGATTCTATTTAATTAGATTCAAATTTCTGCACAGTTATGTGAAAGAAAAAGGCAAATTTATAAACTCCACACGCTAAAAAATACAGCGTATATAGATAAAAATTGCACGCCTATTTGATCATCATCCAAAAAATACCATTACAACAAATAGTTTAGGGGGAAGGTCACTGAATTTATTGCCAAGAATTTGCTCATATTGCCCAAGAATTGTGATGGACAGCTGTGAAGAAATTAAAGGTTTTGTGCCCCCTAATTTAATGTGTTTGTTATATAAGAAACATAATTTCATCATTCATGTGCGCACTAAACATCTTTGAAATATCAATATCATCCTATAAGTGTTGTCTCCATTTAGTTAATATTATCCCTATGCCAAAAAGAACATATATACATGTACAGTGACCTTCATTATATAGTCACTAATTCAAGCCCGTTTATATATACTCTGATGCAAAGTCTCATTAAAAGGATTATATATATATATATATATATATATATATTTAAAAGAAGAAAAAAATCCACAGCGAAGCCAAAATCAAGGCCACTGAATACGTCTAATTAAGACGCACCTAATTTATAAACTATGAATTCAAGATGTTACTAGAGGCAATAGAACAATGATTTGTTTATTTCTTTCCTTCTAATGTTGCCACTTCTCAATTTCAGAACACTAACATGATTTGAAGCTTTAACCAATGCTTCTTAACCATTAAGCATTCACTTGCCATTAACAAATGTGGCAAAGGGAGATCTCAACCGAATCGGCTCAGATTCCTTCCTTTAATCGTTGTTATTAACTCACAGGAGTCTACTTTAATCAATACTTATCCAGTTATATATCCCACCAAGATAAATTCCCAGATCTTGTTTGATTTGGAAGAGAAAAAGAACAAAATAAAAGCACAATTAAACAACAATATATATATATATATATGTATATATATAGACACATATATAATATTAGTGGTCTTTTTGTGGTGTTTGATGTAAATGGTACGTCTATTAAACTGCGAGAACGAATGTGGAAGACCGCCAGTGACGTGGGGCTATGGGTGAAGGATAAAAGAGCCAAGGGTATTATGGACATTTGAAATGAGGTTAGGCCGGAGGCCGGAGGCCGGAGATCGGAGATAGGGTTATCCCTCTTATTTATTCCACTGAATAAAACGACACACAACTTTCTACGTCTCGGCACATGACTCCTATCTGCGCCTCCGTACTTTTGCTGTACACGCGGCGGAGGGACTATTATTCAGTATTTACATTATTAATAAGAGCTTAGATTAAATATATATATATATATATATATATATATGGACTACCAGCTTTCTATCTATGAATTCAATCAGTACCGTGCACTGTGATCTTAGCGTGGGAACAGTCACATAGGATAATTGCCTTATAAAGGAAAGAAACTATAAGTGGAGGGAAGCAACAAGAGCAGGTCGATCTAGGACAAGCAGTTATGAGTCTTCATAGGGCCCACCTAGGAAGCTGACTTTATGTTTCTTAATTTCCTTTTTCTTTTATTTTATTTTTAAATAAAACCCTCTTACCCAAAACATAAATTTAGCTTTGATAATGACTCACCATTGAGCCTGATTATGTCTTCCCCACCCCCCCTAAACCAAAAATACTCCTTTAAAAAAAAATAATAATAATATAGCATCATTGATGCTGTATCAATATAGCATGTTGAATTAACAAAACTATTGATTATTAATTGATGAAGAAAGTCTCCTGGCCTGTAGATTTGATTTCCAAAAAAAAAAAAAAGCGATAAAAGTTATTCGATTGAGCGTACTGTGCTAGTAAAAAGAAAATAATTTTTTTCGCATTAGATGTACGAATTAAATATCCGCAGTTTAATTTGAAAATTATTGTATGAATGTTATATTGTTTCAACATTAATATATTAATTAGAACGTGGGGGATGAAATGAACGTTTTGTCAGGAAAACAAAAAAGGGTTTGGCAATTAAGGTGTGGAAATTAATGGTGTTGATGCAAGATTTGAATTCTGATTAGTTGGTCATTTATGGATTCCTAAAAGGCACTGTACGCGAAGGAATGTAATTTAATAATATATTTGTTGGGACAACAAAATAAAAAAAAATAATTTAATAATAGAGGGACATGTTCCTTAAAACAATTTTTAAGATTTATTATTAATTTTTGGAGCAATTCATGTATAAGAAATGTCACGTCATTTATATATTTAATGATTAAGATTTATTTTGTAGGTGGACTCCACTTATATTATACGTAGATTTTACGTGTATAAATTCAATCTTAATTATTGATTATATTTAACACATAGCACAGTACACCTAAAAAAAATTTCTGTCTTTGAGGTCGGCCTCCTCAGGGTCATAAATCACTATCTTTTGATGAAACGACTGATCAATCCAATGCTGCAAATCCACGAGTCAATTACAATGCTGACCTTACTATGCTACACAACGTTGGATATGGGTTGGACCAATTTTTTCTTTACACAAAGTAACACACTTCACGCCCACTACCTAGCCTTCTCCAATCCTATATCTCTTTCTTCTTCTTTCTATGTTTTTGGTAAAAAGAAATAAAAGAGGAAAGGAAAATCACTAGGCACCAAATTAGTCAAATTCATAAGATACCCACTATGTATTATGGGCACACTGTTTCTCACATTGTTTTTCTACAATTTAGTTTATCACACATTTTTATTCTTGATTTGGAGAATAAAAAGCTTTGGCGACAATTATAAATAAAAAGTCTCTGTGACAAAATAATATTAATTTATTTTAAAATATAAAAAACTGGTCAGGCATGTCATGGGGTTGCTTTGAATGATTGCCTGCGAGATTTATGAGGCTGAGTCACAACCATTGAAATTGAATTAAGACGATTGTAAAACTAATGCAAAAAGCCTATCAATGTTGGTGGGACCCTATTATCAACCCCCAGTTACCTAATCAACGGTGATTATTGAGTTTGCGACGACAAATAGTCATCCAGCCACGGCTGCCCTAGCCTTATTCCTTTTTTTTTTTCCAAACCACTAAATATTTATTAATATCATGTCATCACACGCACAGGAGAATATAAAATTATGAATTTAGTATTCTTATCACCCAAAAAAAAATGAATAAGAAAATTTGGGAAAGTCCAAAAAACTCACATTGTTTCTTTCTCCCTTTTTTGTTGTGATTGAGTTGTGGGCTTCCGTTTTCCTTCCTCCAAAAAACTTTTCGCCACTAATGAGCTTTTATAAATTAAAAAAAAATGTTGTGGAAAAAAAATGGATGGTGAAGATGAATGCTTTTGGATTTTATTTGATGAAGATTTGAAAATTTATAAGCATAGCAGAAAAGTCCATAGTCAACAGGATATGAGCAATAATATTCCTCTACCCCTCAATCCCCTTATAGGGTAAACTGAAATGGAAGTTTATTTATTTATTATTATTATTTTGGATAAAAAGAGTTTTAAAATTTTAATTTTGACAAAAGTAAAATTGAAATATTTTAAATTAACATCTATAATTACAAAAGGAAAAGAGAGAAGGAGAGAGGAAAAAAAAAACAAGGAAAAAGGAAAAGCTGAACATTTACTTCACATACAATACAACAAAGAGGTCACATATACAGACCTTCTCTCCCTCTCTCTCTCTCTCTCTCTCTCCGCTCCATTCCACCTTCCTTTCCCCTTTTCACAACCATTTATGAGATTCCTCCAATGGCCTTTTCTCTTCCATTGGATTGTACAGATTCCTAGCTAAAATACGCTTAGCAATACCTTCAATTCCAGTTGATTTGTGGCTATTTATGTGATTTTTTTCTAAAGATTATAGAACAAAACTCTTCTGGGTCTCTAGGCTTCTGCAAACTATCATTCTGGGTTTGCTGCAAAAAGCCTTTAATACCCAATATTATAAGCCCCAAAAGGCTTGAAGAGAACAACTATATTTTCAGAAAATTTTACATTTCTTTTTATCTTTTTTATTTTTTAATAAATTATTTTCCCCTTTCTTTCTGTAAATTTTCTTTCCATTTCTTTTTCTTCACTTGGGGAAAAGATAGAGACATGGGCAAGCAAGGTCCTTGCTATCACTGTGGAGTTACAAGTGAGTTCTTGTTTCTCCAATTTGCACATATTCTTTTGAAGTTCTTATTTTGAGCTTTGACCTTTTGTTTTTCCTCTCTTCAAACAAGGAGTATTCTGCAACTATTTCCTCACGCAGTGATTTTGATAAAAGAGAGATGTATCCGAAAAGGAATGGTTTGCTGGCCAATATAAGTGAACAAAAGAAAAAAAAAGGGCGCGCTCTACGTTATATTCTGGATGTAATCGAATTCAGGGATACCAGTATTCTTGTTACTTAGAATTGTTGGAGTTGAAATTTCTGGCAATTGTTATTGATTTCCTCCTTGTATGTCTTTTCGCAATCTAAACTTCCCTCCTTTGCTGGTTTTAGTTTTCCTGAACCCTGTTTGAAGTATAAGCAAACGTAGCTGATTCTGTTAAATACTAGATGGGACTCACTGCTTGATAGACAAAACCAATTGCTGTTAAGGTGTTTATTAAAAAGAGCCAGCCCATTGTTCTCTTGTTCCCATTTGGATTTTGTGAAAAGAAAAAAAAAAAGGAAGAAAATTATGCTTTGGAAAATGCCCATAGTCAAATCCTGGTCTGTATTTTGAAAGGTATTCACGAAGTTCTTGCCGCTACCTGTATGAGAACTTTCTCATTGTATTAGAAGATCTCTGTCCAAGCATTGTAGTTATCCTTCATACTTGTCAGAGTTCCCTTCTTATTGATTGAAGAGAAAACCATCCTTATGCTTCATTATTATTATGTTGTTAAAGCTTTCTCAATCTAGAACTATTATTTTTGCTCGCAATAAATAATCCTGGAGCTTAAGCCTTCAAGATGTTCATTGTTTTTTCCTGGTAGGATTATTTATCTTCTAGAATTTTGAAACATCTTCAAGTGCTGAAGTCATAATGGTGTATTGTTCAAAACTATAGTGCCAGTTAATCATATCGAGTATGGCTCTGTAATCCCCAAAAAATAAAGAGATTGTTTCGTTTAGATTGCCTTAGCTTTGATGCCTCGAGTGAGCCTCAACATTTAATTGTTATTCATTTCAGTTTAAATGCAAGCATTCTCTATCAGCTTAAGGTCTATGAACCAGTGTCTTGTTTTCCTCACAAAAAGGATGCTGCTCTCTATTATCTTAATCATTTGAGGACATCATTCAATAGCAGGCACATAGTGAACACTTCAAACGGGCATTGCAACTTTCTTATCTAATGAATACTGACAGATGATGCTAGCACAACCTTAAAGTTTTTTGTTGAGTTCAGCTTACTAGTATGTCAAAGATGACTAGTCCTTCCTTTTTTGTTTATTGGAACTATGGTTGGGAGAAACACCATTTCCCTGTTAATGCTTTTGTTCTTCATCCTGTATTGGTTTTAGGAACTCATAAAGTACCTATAAATGCATCTTTCTTTTTTCTGGGCAATGAACCCATAAAGTGGATTATACTACCATCACGGCCTCATTGCTAGCTTAGTTAAGGGCGTTGTTGAAACTTGAAAGGACTTTGAACCTGGAGAAACAATTGATCCTTGAAAAAAAAAAAAAAAGAAAGAAAGAAAGAAGGAGAGAAAATGATATAGAGGGCTTGTAAATTCTACTTGTCCCATCCTGATCTACCTTGGGAATTGAATGTCTCAATTTTCTTATAATAGCCTGGTAATTCTGCAATAGATTATACTTGATACCATGTTCTGAGAGTCATGTGAGGATTAACTTCGTCAGGCCTGAATTATTAAGTAGCCTGTTGCTATTATAGCTGTTGTATCAAGGCTTGGACCAATGAAAGATCATAATTTTAATTTAACAAATATCCACACTTTACATTTATTTTATATGTCTCTGGCCAGCAACTGCGGAATGTTTTACTCTAAGAGGTTTAAGCTTTGTCTTGCCTATGGGCAAAGTCCATCTATATTTTATTCTGTGCATCACAAATGGGATTATCAGGCGTAAATGAATATATGGTTCCTTGTAATTAGCTAAGCAATCCAAGACGTGTCTCTAATACCGTTTATAGAGTCATTAATTTGTATAGATTTCTTACAATTGAGAATTATAACAGGCACACCACTTTGGCGCAATGGCCCACCGGAGAAGCCAGTACTATGCAATGCATGTGGATCTCGATGGAGGACAAAGGGAACACTTGCAAATTATACTCCATTACATGCTCGGGCAGAAACTGATTATTATGAGGATCAAAGGGTTTCAAGGGTAAAGAGCATATCACTAAATAAGAACAAAGAAGTGAAATTGTCTAAACGAAAGCAGAACCAAGACAATGTACTAACTGGAGTGGTTGCCCCCGATTACAACCAGGGGTTCCGAAAGGTTATAGATGAAGATACAAGCAATAGATCAAGTTCAGGATCAGCTATCTCTAACTCAGAGAGCTGCGCTCAATTTGGAGGCACTGATGCCAGTGATTTGACAGGTTGGATGTTTACTATGACTAGTTTTATTGGAAGATGATTTCTTCACCATTGATTGTGGCAGCACCGGGCAATCCATTGAAGATAGTATAAATAATAAAATTGCCAGTCCAGATATATTATGGGCATTACCAAGAAGTGGATAATGAAAAAGAAAGGGGCGGGGCGGGGCGGGGGGGTGGTGGGGGGAGAAAAGAAAAAAATTGTGGATTTTCTGTACAATTAAGAGGCCATGGCTATCATAAAAGAATATGAGTGAGTTTTGCTTCTAATTGTATGAATATATTTTCTGTTCTCAAAAAGTTTCTAAGAAGTGATTTCAATATATTCCTAGCATTAAGCTCTAATTGCCTCAACACAGTTCAAATGCACTTAGACATGGATTGTCTATTATCTATAGATTGTAGAGGAGGAATCAATTGACACTAGTGTAAAACTTGACACACTTAATCTTTTCAATATCTTGTTATAGGATGTTGTTAGTCCAAATGTTGATTGCAAGAATTCATAATATTGAGCTTTTAGACCAAATTTTAGAAAATCTAGACAATAATAAATATGTAATCAAGTATGTTTGAATAGTATATTGAATGATAATTATAAGATATTGATGGGATGGAAAACAACTTCAGATTAATGTAAATTTTGTGAGCATGATATTTGTGATTTAAGCTTTTGTTCAAACATTGGATTTTATGAAAAACTCACCCTGTAAAAATTAAAAAATTTGAATGGTAGAAGATTAATTTAGAATTTCATCGTTGTTAATGGCTTCCTCCTCTATATTATAGTATGCATCTTTATGCATAGTTTTGACAGTCAAGTGTTAATTATTACATATATGCTTTAGTTGTCTAGTTCTACATCATTGGTTGACATAGATCAAGAAATCTTGCTCTATGTTGCAGTGCAATGTATGTAATTTCCTGCTTACATATCAAGTTGCCCTTTTTCTTTGAATAAAAACATGTAATTCTGATATGCATAGCATTTATGGGGTTATTCTAGGTCCTGCTCAGTCAATTGTCTGGGATGCCATGGTGCCTTCAAAAAAGAGGACATGTGTGAGTCGTCCAAAGCAATCTTCTGTTGAGAAGCTTACAAAAGATCTATACACTATTCTTCATGAACAACAGTCTTATTTTTCTGCATCTTCTGAAGAGGATCTTCTTTTTGGAAGTGAAACACCAATGGTCTCTGTTGAGATAGGGCATGGAAGCGTTCTCATTAGGCATCCAAGCTCTATAGCTCGTGAAGAAGAGTCTGAGGCTAGCTCTCTTTCGGTTGATAACAAACATTGCCCAACTAGTGAGGCATATTCATGTTCTGGTACCACTCCTATTCATAATGATTATAGCGGTGTGAATTTTCCATCTCAGGGAGTTCAAAAGATCAGGAGCTCTGCTGGCCAAGGAATGCAGCAGGAGCAACTTAAGAGGCAAGTTCTTCGCATACTAGTTTATATGCCTGCATAATTTGTAGTCAGTTATACGTAAGTGTAATTATTTAGTTTAATAGCCAATTTAATTTGTCTGTTCCTGCCCTAAACAGTCAATTCATTTTGTTAACATGAATTCCCCCCCCCCCCCCAAAAACAAAACAAAAAAAGAAAAATTCCTTGGTGCAGTGCTATTTTAATTTATTTTTAATGACAAAGAATATTATCTGTGGTAATTTATTTTATTTTTCATGCACTGTGGAATTTCAGGGATAAGTCTCAACATGATCAGGTTCAAATCCTTGGAAATCATAAGTCACCGCTGTGCTTGGTAAATTTAAATGTAAGTCACATTCCTTTCTATCTCTTCATTGCACTATGAAAAGCTAGATTGAAAAAAATTTTGTTCAGGCTTGTGTTTAGACTGTGAATGTTAATGCAGTTAACCATTTTAATTCAACTGAATTTCTTCATCAGTGATATTAAATTAAAGTGTTTTGACGCACACACTTGATGTATAAGCTTTTTACGAATCTTTTATTATTTTCTTCATTTATATATTTACTGCAACAACTTTCAGGATAGAAACATACATTTTTTATGCCAAATTCCATTGGAGAATGGGCAATGCTGCTTTTTCCATATATAATTCACTCATGTAGTCATGTTTATAAGTCTTTACTCTCATCTTTTTCTATATACCCATAGAGACTTTTAAGGTTTCCAATTATATATATTGGTTATAGATGTTCATATTCATCAAATTGTTAATTGTTTAATGTGATTGCTATTCATGTTTGATGCAGGACGTCATTAACTACGATGAATTTATGAGAAACTTGACAAATGAAGAGCAGCAACAATTACTCCAGTGTCTCCCTGTGGTTGATACTGCCAACCTTCCTGATAGGTTAGAATCCTTTTCGTCTACATTTGATAAAAGTTTTATTTGTTTTGATCATACTGTTTTGATGTTGTTTGTAGGTCAAACTCCATACACAGAAGTTTCAAACATTTCTTTTACTATTTCTTTTTGGTGTAAATAGCTAGTCAGAATCCAGCATAACTATAAATGGTCTTCTGACTTCTCAGAGAATTAAAGCCATTTCATTTGATACATCATTGCCTCAGAATTTACAAAAATATCCATCTCTAAGTTGGATGTCATGGCATTTAATGATTCAATATTTCAGAATTTTGATTTTCTCAAGCTTCTTACAGTGCATCAGATGTCTGACTTCTAAGGGAATATAAGAAGTTGAGACTGAATCCAAATTGATATCTTGTATTGTTGTATGTGCAGCCTTAAAAGCATGTTTAGTAGCCCTCAATTCAAGGAGAACTTAAATTATTTTCAGCAGCTTCTTGCGGAAGGTGTCTTTGATATCTCCTTATCAGGGGTAAAACCTGAAGACTGCAAGACCTTGAAAAGGCTTGCATTATCCAATCTGTCAAAATCGAAATGGGTGGAACACTATAATCTACTTAAGGTTTATACAATTTTTTTTATTTGACATCATTAATTTTGTTGATAAATTGATATTATAGATATTTATTGGCTATCACATCCTTCTGTGGATGCAGAAATGTAAAAACAGAGCTGAAAAATCTGTTGCTTTGGGATCTACTGGCACTGCATCTAGTAATGCTGCAAATGTCAAGAGACATTATGACAGCCAAAATCAAAACTTTTCAGGTTAGCTTAAAATTTTGTTCTTCTGCTTTCAATCTGAGAAATAGATCCTATACAAAGACCTTGCAAATACTGTCTGTATGTGGGGGATTCAACTATACACTGATGTAATTGTTGGGAATACTTTGCTTAGATCAGGTTGAGTAAACTACGGTAATGCATGACAGATGGAATTACTTCATAGCTCTTTCCAGTGTGCTAATCATTATTCAAAAATATAAATTGTAAATGATAACCTATTCTGGTGTACGTTGTGACCACTTTCATTTGCTTTATGTTATTTGCTCGTGCTACGAATCTACATACAGATATGAATCATTATTGTCATTATTATTCTTAGAGGTTTATCATTTTATAATGTTTGATGTGATTTGTAATGTTCTTGCTGGCATACAAGTGAAAAATATTATTAGTTTTTAAGTTATATCAGAAAAAACCATTTCATTATTTAGTTGCGAGTACATGGCACTTAAAATACTGAATATATCTTAAAAGGACCGATAATCAAGTTAATAATACTGCAATAATTAATGCGCTCAGCAACTAATGGTTTGACTTTATATCAATTTTTTATCTTCTTAACCCTCATGCTGCAAATTTTAGACTTGAAGAAAACAATGAGGAGCCCCAAAAGGGTGACGGTGAAGGCTGGCTCTGAGGGCAAGGAAGCTGAAGAATATGGCTCTTGTTTCAGTCCAAAAAGCCTATTTGCTCTGCCTCCTGATGGTGATTCGCTCATGTTGGATTCTTTCAATTTTGTTGAGGAGAGTTCTGATCAGGATCTCCTGCTAGAGGTGCCATCCAACAGTTCTTTTCCACAGGCAGAACTCCTGCGTCCAACTCTAAGCTTTGGTGCTCAAGCCAGCACCAGTAGTAGCTCAGTATACCCACATCTTCTCCATCCCTGACAAATATTACCCCAGGTTACTTAGATGGCTATGGCCTGAGTCCTCTGTAGTGATTAGGGCCTGCATATTTTGCGACTTAAACACCGAAAACCCTGGACAAGAGATATGGTGGTTGCTCTTTTGTTTCCTTATAACCTTGTTGAGCTTGGATTGGCAAGGGATGGAATTTGGGTGGGCTTTTTTGTATAGGTTGGTAACAGATTGTAACATATAGTATGAAATGCGGAGTGATCATTTCCAGAGTTTTGTATGCAATTGTACTCTATGCTTTGTGAATAATTTCGATACCTTTTACGGGTGATTCTGGGACTTGGTCCTTATGCTATGCATGAGAAAGGGGAGTGATCGATGATCCTGGTACATGACCGCCCATTTAGCGAACTTTCTGTATCGTAGTTATATTATGCTGAACGATTAGTTGCTTAAGCGACTGAATTTGTAGCCCTTTGCCTCCAGGCTATAGAAGAAAAGTGGTGTCAATTACGATTTATAATAAGAAAAAAATTTATATATAATTATTTATATTTTTGTTATCAAATTTTTTGATCAAAATATAATAAATATATATTTTTTAATAATAATATAATTTGTGCATGCTTTTTATGGATAAATGTATAGTATTTTAATAAAGTTATCTAGTTATTATGTTTTAACTGAAAAATTATATATGTTATATTTTAATTAAATAATTTAATAACAAAGATATATAAAATTATATATTAGTCTAATTTTTATAATAATGGGTTAGCAAACTTTGTTTTAATCAGGAATCGCTAAATAACAACAACGTACAGTACCGCTAACCCATAATCTAGGTCTCCTACAATAATGGTAGGAACCTGTGTAGTATGAAAAAGAAAGGAATAATGGGTATGAGTTCTATGCAAGATGGAATTCATTGTTTGTTTTTCTCTCTCTCTCTTCAATTGCATGAGATATATTATTGCAAAAGATCTATTTGGATTAACCCAAATTGGCTTAGCGGTGATGTTAACCCTTCAGTTTTGATTTAATTATTTTGATGATAACAAAATTCTTAAATTAAATTTATAAAAATATTAAGATAAAAATAATTAAATATTACTTATTGCATTAATCTTTGTTATTGAATTTAATTTTATAGGCAATACCAATTAGTTAAAAAAAATAAAGTGCATTAAAATAAAAGTATGTTTTCTAAATTTATGGACAGTAGCAATGCAAAATAATTGAAGGAATATGTATTTAGAAAAAGCAAATAAAAAGAAAGGCAAAAGAAGATAGCAATTCAAATAGTGCTTATCGTGTATATATATACCACCGTATCATTAAAGTATTACTGTTTGAAGGCATTGAAAAAGTTGTTTTATTTGTGTAATATATTATATTGGAGGGTTACTTTTTATTTTTGCATAACATTAAAATAAGGTATTGAAAATTGGAAGGGAGCTATTATATCTCTGTGCAAATTTCAATCTTTTTTTGCAACACAATGGATAATGTGAAAGAAAAGCACAGTGATAAAAAATGAAAATTTGATGCCATAAAGTAAAAGCAGAAGAAAGCTATGACCATTCCATCCTGTATACAATTAGAAAAGCTACATTGAAGAAAAAGAAAAGAACAAAAGAGATAAATAAGCAAAAAACTATTGAAAAAGATAAAGGAGTGTGGGCAACCAAAATAATACAAGTTATTCCTTTGTATTTTCTACTTCATCAAACTAGTGATAGCATCACAAATTCCATATTTAAGAATAAACAACAAATATTAGAGATTTTCTAAGAGTCAACTTGTTTAAAGTCCTTTCAAAAGCTCTCTATCCAAAATCCTTTTTTTTTTTCATTTGAGTAAAGTTGCAGAGTCAAATTTATGAAAAAAGAAAAGAAAAGAAAGTAAGAAAACAAATGATTGTTTAAAAGTTTTCTTTTAGAAGCTTTAATGAAAAAAAGCAAAAAATAAAAACAAAGTATAGAAAAAGAAAAGCTAATGCATTTTGCCTCAATTGTCACTACGCTTTGCTTTAATTTTTAGATCTTTAAAATAGTACAAAAGCTAAACAAAGAAAAGCATTGCACATACTGCCAAAAAAAGCACAAAGAAATGGTATGTATATGTATGAAAGAGTGTTAGAGCAATTTTTCTTTATCAACACAACCAAGAATTTTGTTCGGTAAAAATGAAAGAAAAGTAGCAAAAGAGATAAGAAGCAAAGGAAGGTCAAGGATTCAAAATTAAAAAAAAAAAAGAAGAAAAGAGTCTATATAGTTGAAAGTATAACTTTTTTTAGCTATTTTTGTTTCCATACCTCTTGCAACAGCTATTTTTGTGAAATTGAATTTTCGAATCAATATATTCCTTTTGCAAGCCACTATATAATAGTAAGATGAAGAATTGAAGAATATAGAGAATTGAAGCAAAAAAAAAAGTTAAGTTATATTACAGTATTTATTATTTTATTTATCTTAAATTTTTTGAGTTTAGTTTTTAAATAAATCTAATTTATGAGAACTTTTAAAAGTGAATTTATTGTAATATTTTATTAATAGGGCTTTAAATACATTCTCATATAATTCTGTAGGTCTTTCCTAAGTATTAGGAAAGTAAGTTTAGGGTAAATTTAATGAGAAACCCTTTGTAAGAAAAGTTTTGGATAAGGTTGTATGAAACCCAAATATTATAAAAGTTTTAAGTGAAATTAAAAACTTATCTTTTGTGGCTATATACTTTAATTTTATAGTAAAAATTTTTCAATGAGTTGCAAGAGAATTAGACGTAGGTCAAATGGATCGAACTAGAATAATATACAATATACTTATTCTCTCTTCTCTTCATTTCTATCTTTATACTCTGGTAGAATATTATATCGATAAGGTTTTTGAAAGTCTACTTCATCTGTAAAATATACACTATTTTTTATAGCATTTTATTAACAATATCTTCTTATATCTACAAGGTTTTCACACCAACATTTTTTATCAATTTTTTTAAATTATTTTATATTAATATATAATTAGTTTAATTGTCTTTAATTCTATATTTTTCTGCAAAAGCATTTATTCACCTCTTCTAAGTGTGTTCTTCAATGAAGGGATGTGTTTTTTATCTTAAATACTTGAGTTCAAACTTTTCAATATTCAAGATAATTTATTTATTTTTAGGTTAAATTGTGTATAATCCTTTTGAATTTTGAGTCTTGTGTAAATAATTCTTTTAACCTTTAAATTTTGATAATAAACCCTATTAAACTTGTAAATTTGTACAAATAACACCTTTTTATGAGTTATCCTATTATTTTACTCATAGGATGTGATATATTAAGAGAATTATTTGCACATAACCCAAAGTTTAAGAGGAATATTCGCACATTTAGAAGATTTATTGTCACTGACATATTATGTTTTGTTATTAAAATAATAGACCAATTAATAATAAGGGGTTATTTGCATAAATTTAATAGTTTAAAAAAGTTCATTATCAAATTTTAAAAGTTAGAGAATTATTTACCCATGATTCAAAATTTAGGAGATTTCTACGTAATTTAGTCTTTTTTTAAATGCACAAAGTTGAAGTGGAAAGTGTACCCTTGATATTGTCCCAAAAAAAAAAAATTCAATTGATGCATAGGTTAATTGAAAGATACTTTTTTTTATAACGAAAAAAAAATTATAATACCATTATAGCATGTCATAAGAGAGCACTAGATATTATAAATAAGTATACAAGTGCAGAACAAAATTTTAGATATATAAAAGTTTATTTAATAAAATTATTTCGTACCTGAATTTTAAGATTTTTTAAAAACAAAACTAAAATTAAATCTTACTATAGGTAAAGGAATAAAATATCAAAATATTAATTTTTAATAAAGAAACCTGAATGCAGTATAATCATGCTAAAATGAACTAAATAAAAGCAACTAATTTAACCTTAGCTGGTAATTGTAATCTAAAAATTATTTCTCTATGTTCTCTTTTTTTTTTTAATAAAAAAATATACAAGAGTTTGGAAGGAGGTTGGGAAAGAGAAAAGAACGGGTTAAGAATCAAACTGAGATATATTGAATCCTTTTAAATTTAATTTTATAAGAAGTGCCATTTGAATCAAATGTCACCTCTCTATATTCTATTATTGTAGGTTTCCAATCACGGTTTATAGTAAAGAAAATTTTAGAAGAAAAACAGGAAGAAAAAATCAAATGGGAGAGATGATATTCTTGAACGAGAAAGAATTTACATTAATATTTTTTGACTTTTCCTTGTTAATCATCTTCGTTTTGTTTTTGTTTTTATTTTTTTTATTCTTTATAAACCCCAATCAGAAGTTTGCAACCAAAACAGAAATATGTTTACACAATGAAAGGAAATCTCTACAAAGTCGTGGCAATGGAGAAACAGAGATTCACATGGGACCTAATGGGAGAGAAAGACAGGAAAAAATTAGAAAGGGAACCTGAAATAGATGAGACGACATTCTTGAAAGATAAAGAGAAATAACTCACAAAATTTATTTATTGTTTAACTATTTTGTTCCCTCAATAATTTTTTTTACTATTTATTTATGAAATGTTTAATTATAACAAATTTTAAAATTTAAAGTTTGTATCTTATAATATAAAAATATTAATTTTATAATATATTTCATACTCAAAATTTTTATAAATATGTTATCAAACGCTTAAATAACATATACCAATTACCACAAGTCACTTAGATACATTTTTAAAGAAAATTCATTTTCTATCCATAGTAAATAATAAATAAATAAATAAGCTTTTCATTTAATCTTCTATATATTCTTTTTTAGTTTAATCATTCATTTTTTAAGATGCTCTCAGTATTGTTCTCAAATCAGCATCCCAAAATTTCGTAGAAGCTAATACACTTTAGAGTTACTTTTTTTTTTTTTACCATAACGCTAGGTAACTTGCACCTAAATATATTCAGTACATAATGATAATCTAATCTATGCAATGAGGTTGAGCGAGTTCAGATATAAAACTTTTGAATTTCATAAAATTAAGATTTTAATTAAGAGTTACTATCTGTCAATATGAATCTGCATTTTGTTAAACTTTACCTACCTTGTGAAAATGAGATAAAAAAATAACAGTAAATAGATATATTTTTTATACAAATGTTAAAAATACAGTAAATTATACTAATATTTTTTTAATTTAATTTAATTATATTTATTTGTTTGTTTTAAAAATTATATCCGAATAAATATATATGTGTGTATCTGTATGTATGTATGTATTGTAGAAATATATTTTTTTAATATTATTTTTGTAAAAAAAAGTGAATTTTTTGTATAGTACAAGATTCTAATTTTATTTTTAGTGTGATAGTAAAATTAATCAAGTAATTTTATTTTTGAAAATAATCTTATTATGTAAAAAAGTAATTTTATTGACAAAAAATAAAATAAAAATAAACTGCATATAATTTTAAAAAATACATTAAATATAATCTAACTCAATTTTGGACAAAGTTGATGTAATATACAATTAAAAATACTCTAACCATGGCTTCTTTGACTCATGAATTCCCCACATTTTCCCTTTTTTGGGTAAATTTAAGGTGATAGATAAACAAAAACAAAGGGTTTTTTTTTTGGGAGGGAGGGTACATTGGACTTATAGAAAGTGAATGGACTTGATCAACACTTTCTCTTCTTCCTAATATCTCTTTCTTAAATTTATTAAAAAAAAATCATAGAAGACCAACCTAAAAATTCAGATCCTTTGTAATAACAAATTAGTATAAGATAGAAAGAAAAAAAAAAGAGAAGAGTAAAAAAAAAAAAAGTCTTATATATAATCTTATTTATCCCGTCAACCAAAAAAATATATATTCTTATTTATTATTATTTTTTCTTTGATTGTATAACTATTAAAGATCTAATTTTTAAATTAAAAAATTAACAGATTCTTTACATTTATTATATAGGAGATAAATTTTGAAAAATATAACAAAAAAGAGAATAAATAAAGTAAGGAGGTCTTATCTACTCTCTCTTTTTTTTCTCTATTTCCCTCTTAAATTTCAATCATAATCTTTTACAACATACAAATAAATTGCATGTAATATAATTAAAAAAATATATATGAAAACAAAGTTCTTTATATTCTCTTATTTTCTCTGTGTGTCTGTCTAATTACGTAATTGCTTAATGACATAGGATCCAATATTCAAATTAGAAGTGAATTTATATGAAATGGGACAGTAATAGGGTTCTGGTTTTTTTTTTTCCCCTAATTAAATTTAGGTATCTGTGTTTTTTTCCCCTAATCGTCTTGCCATCTTCCCCCTCCATTCTGCCTTTGCAGTGAGAACCCCGATTCTGATGATAGTGATATTGATAGTCCACTAAATTAGAATTCGGGTGGCTTCGGGAATATCAACCGTGCTTCTGTGTAACTGTTTCCCTTTCTATCAAGTTCAGGGGTTGAATTCATGGTTATCAGGTGACCCTTCTATTTGCTTAAGCTTTTAATTCTCTAAATTTTTTTTACTATCTTTTTATATGTCACACCATTTATGCCCTCTGCGAAGTTCGGTTTCATGCTGCACAAGGGGTTTTGGCTGCCCAGAAATATCAGTGTGAATTTCCTTTTTGTACGTAAATGATAAATATTTTGTGATGGGGCTCCTAATATTTCAATTTTGTTGCTATTTTTCACAAGTGAAGTTCTATGGACAGTCTTTATTGCAATGTATAATTAAGATGTTCTAGATTTACTTATATCCGTATGTCAAAGTGTTTTCTGGTTCTTCCAATTTTTGATAATATATTAAGTCTGTTATTTTTACGTTTTTTTTTTAATTGTTCGATTTTCACTCAGATAAGAATATTGGTTGCCAAAGCTTCAATAGTGTGCATCGTTACACATGCTTTTGGATTGGGGATGGGGGTTGTGGAGAATATGCTGCAGTCGAAGTCATTGACCAGGCTTACATCAATCAATAACAGCAATAATGAGGGAGGATCTGGGAAGCCGCGGATGGAAAATGGTGATTGCACTGTTCTTACTCCGCTCATATATAAACAGCGAAAAGTGTCTGCCATTCGTGATTATCCGGAAGGTTGTGGACGGTTTGTGCCTAGAATTGATTTAACACCAAATGTAAATACTGTTAATCTTGGTTTTGCTAAACGTACAATTGTTGAGGATAAGAGTGGTGAAGATTTAAAGGATGAATTTGTTAGACCTTCCAAGCTTGAAGATGAGCCCCAACATTCTGTGCTTTTAAATAGTTCATTTCCTACTGAGACTCTTGGACAAACAAATGAATATAGTCTAAAGAAGGAAATTTCAGTGGTCTCATCTAAAATTGTGGACGAGCCTCCTTTGATAAATGATGAAACTGTAAAAGTGGAGTTGGTGGGCTTGGAAGATTTGGAGGATTTGGAATTGAGAAGAACTGCAGAAGCTGTCAAATGTGATGATTCATCTAATATGTCAAAAGACTTGCACAAAATTGGCCCTTCTTCTCCAGAGGGTAATGTGGTTTTGTCGGGTTGTAAATTTTTGTCACCAGATGCAAGTATAGCTGGTTCTAGTGATTGTTTGGAGAAGGCTGTAACTAGAAGGCATTTTCCTCAAAGACGAGTTTCAGCCATCAGAGACTTTCCTCCTTTATGTGGACGAAATGCTCTATACCTTAGTAAGGATGAGTGTTTAGAGGGGATCTCTTTTCTGGATAACAAGAACATGGGTCAACAGAACTTGGCTGTAGATGACAAAGAATTGAAAAAGTTCATAGCCTCTGATGGGAAAAAAGTGGAAAAGAATATCACACGTGGAGATGCTAGCAATCCAGTGGATGGAGTCGGAGGTGATTTTGAAGGGAATGCTACACAGAAAGTGAATAAGTTGGATGGATTTGGACCGTCTTCTGAGATGCAATTGCCACTGAAAAAGACAAGAAATAAGGGCATTACACTTCCTGATGAAAGCAATCACCATCAGGTATTAATAAATTCCCCGACAGTAGTTAAAGAAGAAAGCAGTGATGCTGTACAGCTTGAGGGAACATTAGGGATGGAGATGGTAGTTTATTCAGGAGCCCAAAGTCCTATGACAAAGCCTTTGGGCATATCTGGTTGCCATCATAAGTTGAAAGGAGACTTCAATGGACTGCAGGTTTCATCTGGCAGGATAATTGTGCTAGGTCTAATGTCTGAATCAGAATGTCCTTGGAGGAACAGTATAGGCTCTTCCAAATCTAGTATGATTGGTGGTACAAATGAAGGAAAGGGAAAGAAAAATGATTTTTTAGCACGGCTTGACAGGTCTAAAGTTGCTATCAAGTCTAAAGGCTCACAGAATTGTTCTGGGAAGAAGCCTGTAGAAAAGAAAAAAGGAAGCTGCGCTTCTGAAGGTATGGGTCAACTAGTAATTGGTGAGAAGAAAGATTCTCTTGACTCTAATGAAAATATGGAAGAGTTAAGTGTTGTCCCAAGATCACATGGTTTCAATGTTAATGTTCCTCCTTTAGGTCATGGTAATCTGAGTGGTCATGACAATGACTCAAATGTGACTCGAAATAAAGTGAGGGAGACATTGCGCCTGTTCCAAGCTGTTTCTAGAAAGCTTCTGCAGGAGGAAGAAGCAAAGTTAAAAGACCGAGCAAATACTTATAGGAGGATTGATTTACAAGCAGCTAAGATCCTTAAGGAGAAAGGTAAATACGTTAATACGGGGAAGCAGATCTTGGGACCTGTCCCTGGGGTTGAAGTTGGTGATGAATTTCAGTATAGAGTGGAGCTTAATATAATTGGCCTTCATCGCCAGATTCAGGGAGGCATAGATTATGTGGTGCATAATGGTAAGATCCTTGCAACTAGTGTGGTTTCATCTGGGGGCTATGCTGATGAGTTGGGCAATTCAGATGTCTTGATTTATACAGGGCAAGGGGGAAATGTGATAAAGAATGATAAAGAGCCTGAAGATCAGAAGCTTGAGAGGGGCAATCTTGCTTTGAAGAACAGTGTTGCAGAAAAGAATCCTGTCAGGGTAATACGTGGCTGTGAGTCAATGGATGGAAAATGTAAGAGATATGTTTATGATGGGCTATATGAAGTTGAGGCATATTGGCAGGATATGGGGCCCCATGGTAAGCTGGTATTTAGGTTTCGGATGCGAAGACTCCCAGGTCAACCAGAACTTGCTTGGAAAGAAGTGAAGGAATGCAAAATATTCAAAAAAAGAGAGGGTCTATGTGTTGATGACATTTCTAATGGGAAAGAGCCGATTCCAATATGTGCCGTGAACACCATAGATGATGAAAAACCCCCACCATTTCAATACACAACTAGAATGATATATCCTAACTGGTGCAATCCCATTCCTCCAGAGGGATGTAGTTGTACTAATGGATGCTCTGATTCAGAGAAGTGTTCTTGTGCTGTCAAAAATGGGGGAGAGATCCCATACAATCATAATGGGGCTATTGTAGAAGCAAAGCCTCTTGTCTATGAGTGTAGTGCTTCTTGCATGTGTCCTTCAACGTGTCATAACAGAGTCAGCCAACATGGCATAAAATTTCAACTTGAGATTTTTAAAACCAAGACAAGAGGATGGGGTGTGAGATCATTAAATTCTATCCCTTCAGGAAGTTTTATCTGTGAGTATATAGGAGAGCTTCTTGAAGAGAAGGAAGCAGAACAAAGAACTGGTAATGATGAGTATCTGTTCGATATTGGGAATAACATTAACAATACTCTTTGGGATGGACTTTTGAGCCTAATGCCTGATGCACAGTCAAGTTCTTGTGAAATTGTGGAGAATGGTGGCTTCACCATTGATGCTGCCCAGTATGGTAATGTTGGCAGATTTATCAACCATAGTTGCTCCCCTAATCTTTATGCTCAAAACGTCCTCTATGATCATGATGACAAGAGAATACCTCACATAATGCTCTTTGCTGCTGAGAACATTCCTCCCTTGCAAGAGCTGAGTTATGATTATAATTATATGATAGATCAAGTCCGTGATTCTGATGGCAATATAAAGAGGAAGGATTGCTATTGTGGTTCTGTAGAGTGCACTGGTAGAATGTATTGAAGCCTGCAAAGAGGTGATTTCTTGCTTCTCATTAAAACTTAGTTATGAACCATGATAACCTTTATTTTCTTTCTGAAGGCATATATCTTGTTTAGTTGTTGCCTTCTCATGGATGACTCTTGATGTTGCTTCAGTATGACATCCATCAGAATGCTGAAATTTTAACCAAGATTTTAGCTATGCATATTTAGCTACAGCGCTGCTTTTTGTATCTAAGCAAAGAAAAATATGTATTGAAGCAATTGCCTTTCCATCTAGTCTCATTCTATTGTCACATATTCCACGTATGTTTGATTTTATTGTTGAATGTTGCTTATGGTTAGTACTCTAACAATAAACGCAGAAAGAATAAGAGGGAAGACATACTCTCTCTCCTCTCTGGAAAAAGAAAACATTCTTGGAATGCTTATATCAGTCCTTTAATGCCACCTGTTTGCAAGAGTTTGTTTAAATTTTGGACCCAATTATAGAATTTAATTTTTGTGCCAAATCTTATCATAAGGAGAACGTGATGCATTAATTTAGATGTAGACCTCAACCTCATAATTACATATGATGGCCCAACAATAAAATTTAATTTTACTTTGTTATCATTTTCTTTGACCTGCATCTGATATTGAACATCAGCAGCTAACAAACCTGTGTTATGAACTTCTCCCTTGCTTGGCCAGATTACTTGATTGCTTCTATCATCAGAGTGCTTTATTGGTAAATTGGTATGTAGAATATATGCTTTTGAGTTTACCTTCAGTTCTACCTTTTTGTTGTATTGAGTAGGAGAGGTAAAAATTAGACATAGTCTGTTCATCTTACAGAAGGATCGTATGCATGGCTTAAATTGTCTTAGGTGAGCGACTAGACATTACATGGATCTTGTATGTTTGTAGAAATGACATAAATCAAAACATGCAGCTAACTTCTTCAGTAATTTATGCAATTTTTACAGCCCCTGCTCTATTTCCCTTACTAGAAAATATACTTTCTTTTCCTAAATGAAATAACCACTCTGCTGATTGCTCTAGTGATTATGTAAGATGCTGGAAACTTGGTATCCTTTTGAGTTGGTGAATTGTCCGATACATCTAAATCTGGGTTAGAAAATAAGTGCATCTGTGTACGAATTGATATTTTCATTCAAAATCCGCAGTTTAACATATGGCTGTATTGAGTAATCAATGGTTAAGCTTCTTGCTAATTGTCCTGCGATGAAATTTCATCGGTGACAGATCTTAGGATGGAAATATACTATGAACAGTTAATTGGGATGTCTGTCATTTGGTGTACTGGATGACACTGCCATGGGTTTATTTGATGGCAGTCTGCACAGAGCTTGTTCACCCACTTACTGAGTCTTCTCTTGTGTTAGACAGGATGGTTTAAGCCTTTTTCCAGGGTGGGTGGCTGCTTTGGTGAATTCTTGAGAGAGAGAGAGAGAGAGGTTGAATCTTAAAACGGGAGGTGGTGCGTACAAACTGCGAAGTCGGAAAATGCCGTATGCTCTTTCTTTCTTCTTTCATAACTGGTAACATGCTGACAGATTAGTTCGAGAAATGACGCTTACTCAGTCCATCGTTTACACCTTGATATTATTAATTTCATGTGACTAAGACAACTATGGAGAGGCCTCTTCACCAATTGTTTGGGACCAAGACTAGTGTTAGCTAACATTATGGGCTCTATTTGATTTTTCCTAGTGTTTGTGTGTAAGTGTCAATGCCAGAATAGTTAGGTATGAACTAAGGAAAAAAAATTTCTTTGTTGTTTTAAAGCATTCCATTAAGGACACTTTGAAGTACAGTATTTTGTCACTCAGGGTCGTTATCAATTAAATCGAGGTATCTTGTGGTAGCAGCCAAATAGGAAAACAAAATGAAAGGGATCCAGCTTCTGTTACTGGCAGTAACTTACTGCACAGTGGGACTCATCCCTTCTCTCTCTGGGCACTAACTGGAGAGATCCAGTTCCGTAAACAAGCAGGTTTTTTTATTCATATATTCCATCTTAAATGGAAAGTACAGGAGCCCCTATAATTTTATTCCAACAAACACAGCACTAATAACACTTTCATAGAGCGACACTAAAATTAACCAGAACTTTGTAAACACATTAGTTCCCCGTGTCTATGATCTAAAAGGGCTTTTTCAATCTAGCTGAACCTCGGAGTCATAAGCAGCTCCAACCTTCCAATCACTAGGAATAGCATTCTTGGACTGCACCCAATAAACTCCTGCTGTCCCAGTCAGTTGCAACCTCAAGATGATTGGTCCACGTGGTGCGTTAACTGTGTCAAACACTGCCCCAAAGGCTCTTCGCATTGGCCGCAGTTCTTGGCGATCTTCCTGTAGCATTATCATTTCAATTCAACACCCTTAATCTGGTAAGTGCAAGTACAAAAAAAAAGGCACTTTGTAGAGAAGCACTCGTGAAATTTTAAACCTGCCATATCTCAACAGAAGTGACGTCGTATCTTCCAGCTACGTAGAGAATGACAATAGCAAGATAGTCAGGGTATTTGCTGTGCTCGTGGACCTTGTAGACGATGTTATAGCCAGCATATCTGCAGGGGACCCTTCTGTACTCGACGTCAACGACGCCGTAGTTGAAGAGCTCTGCAGATGCATCTGGATTGCGTCCCAGTCTGGAGTAGGCACGTGGACTCATTGTGAAGTCTGTTCTGTCTCCTTCGCCGTAGTCTGTTGCCACTACGAATGAGCTGTAGTCATCGCAGTATTGTGGATTCTTACATCTCACCTGAGCCCCGTCATTTCATAAAACAATCAAGTATTATTGGATATTGAAAATCAAAATCAAAATCAAAGTTATTCTCTATTCTAACTTGAAAAAAAGAAAAAGATTCAATTGTAATATCTTTATACGGAAAAGGTGTCTCGAGTCATTAGTATGTTAAGAGAGTTACTTGGTAGCAAGCACCACATCCAGAGCCATTCCTCCATAACCCGGAGACGCCTGCAACACGACCATCGTTCACAGTCCTTCCGTATTCGCCATATCCACAAGCTCCCCCTATTACATATATATATATATATATATATATATGAAATTTCGTCAATAATCATATATATAACTATTCGTGTATTATTTTTCTGAAAGCACAATGCATATTTTACCATTTAAAAGTGTACCCTTTATTTTAAAAGTAGCACATGCATCATTAAAAGTAAACTTTTGTCCTAACTTAAGAGGAAACAAGATAAAATTTTCAAAATATCAACATGCCATGTGCCAAAAAGTTTACGTGTGCTTCCCCCACTCCTTTAATATGGGTATCCTAATCCCAGCCTGCATAGTGCATACGCATGGATGTTATGGGTTCAAACTATGAACTTCAAACTCATTATGCAAGCTAGCTGAAGAATAAGGCTCTGCCAGCCACTAGGCGAAGCCATGGGATTGCATAAATGGGTTTGATACAAATAATGAGATGTACGGAAAGGGTTGAAGAGGAGGGTCACGAACTTGGATTTCCATAGGAATCTGGGCTACCATAATAGGTAGCTCTGGAGGGCGTAAAGTCTTGGGAGGTACATAGTGCAGGTAAGAGCAGCATCACGCAAACAAGGCCAACTTGGTATTTAGAATGAAGTTCCATTGCTAAATGCCAAATTCAAAGGCACAGAGAAGAGTAACTAGGAGTTAAATGCTAGAAAGAAACTACAATATAGATGAAGTAATTAGACTTGGACCGAAAAATGGGTTTACTGGTTAGGAAGCAAAGTTATGTAGTGGTATTTATAGATTATAGTAGAGGCCTTACAAATAGATAGTGAGATAGTACCCAACTTTTCTTCCATTGAAACTCAGGATTGGATTGGAATAATGAAGTGCACATGTAGACCCTAGCATAATGGGCTCTCTGTACAATTATATCATATGTATCTATATATATATATATATATATTATTACAATGCCAAATTACCGAACTTTGTACTATTGTAGCATTTTGTTTTTTTAGGAAGACCCACGAACCTGCAAATTTGACTTAAGATTAGAGTCCTGATGGAAATAGATTCAGCCAAAGGGGGAAAAAAAATACTGTTAGCTACTTTTCTCTCCAATGGGCCTCCTCCCTAAAATATGTGTAGGAATCAACGCAGGAAGACCCTTACCAACAGATACGGAGCCTCGGATTCGCAAGTGCTTTTATATGTAATTAGTTTTGCGTCATCGGAGCCCATTGTAAATTTTTTCACTTTTTCACACTTCTTTGAAAACTTAGGCCACTTTATCCTCTCTCTCTCTCTCTCTCTCTCTCTCGGTGACATTTAATCTTATAATCCGGAAGCTAAAGGGAAAGATATAACGAACTAACAATTATCTTCATATTCTTTCTTAACAAATTTGGTAGAACAGAGTCATTAGTTACAATTTCAAATCTTACTTTTAGGCTTGCCACTCTTTTAGGTAGAGGTTACAAGTTTTTCTCACTCTCCTATCAACTTTTTTATTCTTTATTAAGTATATAGTTGTTCATAATTACATTCAACATCAAAACTTCATTGCGTTTTCCTTTAAAATATTGTTGCAAAGCTGTATATAGGACGACCAAAACTAATTTTTCTTTTTCTCATATTATTTATCTAATCTACCGTATCCCCCTTTTTTTTTGGTTTTATAATTCCAACTTGAAGGTACGCAGATGGAATAAAAACTATAAAAAAAGGAAGAAGCAACCCTGAAAAGTATTTCAAATCCTAAGCCATGCTAGCATCTACTGTACAGCTCGAATTTCATTGCACGTCAGTGTTCACATTTTGCTTCCTCTACTTCTTTCTCTTATGGGATTCTAAAATTTCCTTTTTCGTAAAAAAATGAAAAAAAAAAGAGATGAGTAAATTAACAAAAATAAGCATCACATTTGATCCGTCTAGTCGTGAGTTGATAACAATTTTTTAAAAAAAAAGATGTTTTGAATCGATTGATAATAGACTAGGAGTCTGACATGCAAGCTTATCCAATTGTTCAAATGGACTCGACTAATTTTGATGCAATAAGGATGCAGCAAAAAAGGCTAGATGGAAAGTTGCAACTTAAGAGGAGACAAATATGATTGAGATCTGAGAAGAATGGAAGTTGGGATTACAGAAACAAGCTCAAATTCAATGGGTCTGTACACGGATCCAAACCCATTCATTGACGGGTTGTTAATATCCAATGGGTCTGTCCACGGTTCAAAAAATTACAGAAACAAGCTCAAATTCAATGGGTCTGTACTCAAGTTTGGATTACAGAGACAAATGTGAACTTGCCATTCATAGTTTTCCTCTAAAATTTTTGTTTTTAAGCTTTGTACTGATTGCAATATATAATAGATATCTTTTTTAACAGATGTCACTAGGTATGATACTAAGTGCTTTCCTCTTAGTTACATCTAAAGGCATCTTATCTATTGGGAACTTTGAATTAAAGCGCGCGCGCGCGCGCACACACACACATATATATATATATATATATGTTTGCATGTTTACTCCGAAAAAATAAATAAATGCCCCTTGCAAATGCATGGGTCTCTAACTAGTTGTCAAAATGGTGTGTTAAAAGAAGACAATTATATTAAGCAGCCAAAAAGAAAACTAGGTTATTGATGTCTTTACCTAGCCTTTTCCTTGAAAGAAATTGGAATTTCTAATATCAAATCATGAAATCTTAAAGAAAAATCTTAAGGAAGAACATTAGATTATTAAGATTTTTTTAAATTATGTTAGTAAGATATTTTATTTGCTAGGCTGCTGTTAACAAATTTTTCAATTTTAAGATCAGTTGTTAATCTATTGTTATTAGAAACAACTATAATTATCTTTATTTTAAATTATTGTTTAGCTATCTTTATTTCATTTAGTTATTCAATTACTTTATATAGATGCAAATATTTATGAAATATTTGAACTTTTGCTGTGAATTCTCTATTTCTAGGTTAGCTTTCATTCTAACAAGGAGTCTATGATTGATTCTGTGTTATATTCTACTTGATTCTTTGGTTAATCCATTCATTTGGTGGGACTTTTGTGTGTTTATTTTATCAATATTTGATGGTAGTCTACACAGAGTTTGTTTAACAAAATGGTTTAAAACTTTTTCAAGCTATAATGTCCTCGAAAGAGAGAACAGAGTGGTTTAAACTTAAAACGAGCATTGATAGAAATATGAATATGAAGGTAACAATACAAAATAAAAACAAGGTAAAGAGGTAGAAAATGAGAAGATAGATGTCAAAGACAAGAAAGTTACCATTTTGTTATCCCTAGTTTTGTAAGGCACGCTTATTGTGATGAATTTGGTGTCAAAACCAATGGAAATATCTTCTTGACTTGAAAAAGAAGAGTTTTCTATTTGTTTCTCATTCTTTTTTTTTTTTTTTATCTTATCTTGTTTGTAATATATCTCTTAGAAAATTTTCTTAGCATTGCTCAATTGTTCATATACATGTGAGCACTCTAATAGCTTAGGTTATGCCATGCATATGAACTATGAAGTTGAAAAATGTTATATGCTCTACCTTGACTCAGCCAAGTGATTAAGGAGATTTCAAATTTTTGAAGGGCTAATTTAAGAAAGTTGAATCAACAAAATTGTTGAGATAGATTAAGTTTTAAGGAAATATAATCTATGTAGCATTTTTAATTTCCAATTTGAATAGTGTGTTAGTTTAGGGAGCAAAGGAAAAAAAAACAAAGAACTCTAAAAATACAATGGAAAGAAAGAAAATTTTCACTTGTTCACATATTTCATCTCAAACTAGCATTTTAAAGACATAGAAAGCATTACTTTTTGAAACCTAAAAGCTATCATGACAAATTGTAGTTATCTTTGTACAAACAATTGCAAACAAAAGTTAAATAAGAAAAGTTCTATCATATACTTAAAACAAACAAAATTTTTTAGTAAAAGATGTTTACACTAACGTTATTAACTATTGGCTAATATTCCTCCTTAAATTTGACCACTCTTATAAATTCTCTAGAGCTTCATCTTGGGCAATTTTTTTGGTGAAGATATCATCTTATTGATCCTTAAAATAGTAATGTTGTATGATTGCCTAACCTTCCTTCTTTATTTCTTTAAGAAAGTGATACTTGATTTTGATGTACTCTATTCTACCTTGAATATTTGATTTTTCATCATTACCACAGCTAACTTGTTGTCACATAACACCATTATTGCTTCCTTTGGCTCAGTCTTTAGATCAACTAGGAGCTTCCTTAATTACACTACTTGATTCACAACATGTGTAGCTTCTATGTATTTCATTTTTGCAATGGATTAAGCCATTGTCTCTTACTTCCTAGTGCTCCAACATTTCCTTCCTAAACAAATGATGAAGCAATAGTTTGATGTTCTTTTCAAATCATCAAATAAGCCCGCCCAATCACTATCAATGAACCTAATAAACTTTACTTCCTTCTCCTTTGAGTACACACTAAAATTTCTGATTCCTTTAACATATTTAAAGAAACTTTTTTAGCATTTTAGAGAGGCACATGGATCTTGTGTCCATATTGTATAAAACCTTTAGGTTGCTCCCTTTTAATAGGAAGGTTTTTAGATATTAATTTTACATTAAATATTTTGACATCACTTTTGTCAAAGATATCACATGTATCATTATGAGAATGCATCCTACATTTCTTTTCAAGCAATTGACCTATACTTAAGAGATTATGGTTAATTTTAAGCACAAATAACACATCATGAATAACTTTTGTACTTAAAATAGTCTCAATGGCAACATTGCCTTTACATTGTACATTTACAAAGCTTTTATCATCTATCTTCACTCTTAACCTATTCCCTATGTCTAAGAATCTTAATAATTTTATCCTAGAAGTCATGTGATAAGTGTAGCCCATATCAATCAACTACTATTCATAGTTTAAGTTTGAATGATAGGTTTCTTTAACTTAGAGAGCCATGAATGCACAATCCTTTATTAGGTCATTTTCAACCACTTAGGCTTTTTAAGATTGTTGCTTTGCCTCAATCTTGTACACTATTTTCCATGTGTCCCATTTGCTTACCAAATTTCCATTGCACTTCAAGTCTAAATCAACAATATTTTTTAAGATGGCTTTTCTTGTGACAATTAGAGCAAGTTTAACACTTACTTTTGTTTTCTTTAGATATGTTTCCTTGCTTACTTTCTTTCTTGTCCTTTTTCTTATATGCTCCTTTTTTATCTCTAAAGTTTTCTTGGTTCCTTATTCTTTGGTTTGCCATAAAGATATCTTTACTTTGTTTGTTAAGTCTAAATGTTTTTTCTACTCCATAGCTTGGAGAGAGATTAGTAACTCAGCTAAAGTGAGTTAACAAATGTCTCTGGAATCTTCTAAGAAAGAAATTTTTATTCTAAAATTTTTAGAAAGATTGACTAATATCTTCTCTACCACTTTCTTTTTAGAAAGGTCCTTATTCAAAAACCTAATTTGATTTTCATTCTTCATAAATCTATTTGCATACTCCTTAATTGGTTTTATATCTTTCATCCTAAGGAGTTTAAACTCTCTTCTTAGATTTAGCCCTTGCATCTACTTGGGTTTTTCACTTCATTAGAAACTCATCCCTTGACTTGTCCCATGCCTCCTTTCCAGTTTCACATGCAATAATCCTTGTAAAAATGGTTTTAAACATAGCAACATGAATAAGTTACAAAGCCTAGAACATTTTTGCACATTCCTTATAGTGATACTTTATTAGAGCTATTGTTGGTTTGTTTCCTATTGAAGTAGGTTTAGTATTTCTCTTTACAACATCCCATAAATTTAATCATTTAATATATGCCTTCATCTTCATGGCCTAAAGTAGGCAATTTTAACCATTAAATATAAGAGGTGATCCAACACTCAAACTACCAGATGCCATGATCTAGTAAAGTTGTGAAGGTGTTTTTACTAATTGATGGATCTAAGTAGCTAGTTCTAGCTTCTACTCATAGGTTCCTCTAAGATTAGTGAAGCTTTGGTATCATTTGTTGGCTTAGGGAGCAAAGGGAAGAAACAACAAAAATAAAATGGAGAAGAAAAAGTTTTTCACTTGTTTGTGTACTTCATCTCAAAGTAGTATTTTATACATATAGAAACACAACTTTTTGCCTTCCTAAACTTAAAAAGTATTTTAACACATTACAGTTGCCTTCTTATAAATAACTGTGATAGGTGCAATAGTCAAATAAGAAAACTTCTATCATATATGTAAAACAAACATTAGCTTTTTCAAGTAAAAATTGTTTTGTTCCCTAAAAAATGCAATAAAGCTACACTAAGGTTTTTAACCATTTGCTAATACGGCAATGTTGAATTGTGAAAGGTTAAGCCCATAATGATTTTTCAAGGTTTTACAATTTGCAAGAGCGTATGCCTATCAACGATTTTATAGACAAAATCATCTAGAATATTCTTATTTTACATCTTTTATTTAAACATAGGTTAGTCTTTGGTGTTACTTGTAAAATTGGTAGCACCATGCCATGTCTTGAAGACCACTTGGAGAATGACAAATGGTCATCCCCTAGGACCCACCCAATTTAACAACTTACGAGAACTAACTTTTATAGTATCACTCTCAATGGCACCAGCTTCTTTGTTTATTCCCCTTTCACCCCCACATGACTTTTGTTTAAGATTTATAAAATCGATTGTACATGGTGCAGTTGAAGAGAATAAGACAGTTTCCAATATTAAACTGCTTCAAATATTGGACCCATAGCCTCAAACTTTTTCTTTTTAATTGCACATCATGTATTTATTCTACTAATTATGAGTATTAACCCCCTAATGTCAAAAGCTTGCTAATAGTTTAACTAAAAGCCTTAGCCTCATTGGTAGCTAACTCAAAAATTGTAATGTTTCTTTTATAATTAGAAAAATGATAATAGTTTAACTTGACAATTGACATTTACTTAGTTTGATTGTTTTGCAATAGCACTTCGATCCTTTGCAAATCTCTAAAAATGTGCAAGGGGTGTTGCGACTAAATCTGATCATCTATGTCAAATTTGAATAGTTTAGATGTAATTTCTTTTTATTTTGAAAGACATAAAATATAAAATAAAAATAGCTTTCTAACTATCACTTTAAAAAAATTGATTGAGACTACAAAAATTGAAAAAAAAAAATCAAAACCATTTAAATTTAATCTAAATAGCTTAAATTACATTTTGGAAATGTGCACCACATATCAGATATGTATGTGTAAAGAAACCAAATTCTTTTACAATAAGCATAATATTATTAATTTAGAATGTGACAAAAACAATTATGGAAGCCACTTCTTCAATTGGTTGGAACCAAAATTAGTGTAATTTAAAGTAACATTGTGGGTTATATTTTATTTTTCTTAATGTTTGTTTAAAGTATCAATGTCAGGATCGTTAGGTATGAACTAATGAAGATTTTTCTGGCTGATTTAAGGTATTCCATTTAAGTGGCCCTTCGAAGTACAATACTTTGTCACTCATAGGCGTCGTTATCAACACATAACAATATCAAGGCATCTTGTGGAAGCAGCCAAATGAGGAAAACAAAGAGCTTTCTTTATTCATATATTCCATCTCAAGTGGAACGTACACGAACCCCTATTATTTTATTCCAGCTGACACAGCTAGCACTAATTTTACATTCTTAGAGCAACACTAATTAACCACAATCTTAATAAATGCTATAGCCCTTCCCTGTCTATGATCTAAAAGGGTTTTTTCTAATCTAGCTGAACCTCGGAGTCATAAGCAGCTCCAGCCTTCCAATCACTAGGAATAGCATTCTTGGACTGCACCCAGTAAACCCCTGCACGCCCACTCACTTGGAACCTCAAGATGATTGATCCAGGTGATGGGCTAGCTGCGTCAAACACTGCCCCGAAGGCTCTTCTCATTGGCCTCCATTGTTGGCAATCCTCCTGCACCATTATCACTTTCTTAATTTGATAAGTACAAGAACAAAAAGACAGTCTGTAGAGAAGCACTTGTGAAGTTTCATACCTGCCACATCTCAACAGCAGTGACGTCGTATTGTCCATTTACGTAGAGAATGACAACAGCAATGTAGTCAGGGTATTTGCTGTGCTCGTGGACCTTGAAGACGACGTTATAGCCAGCGTATCTGCAGGGGACCCTTCTGTATTCGACGTCAACGACGCCGTATTTGAAGAGCGCTGCAGATGCATCTGGATTGCGTCCCAGTCTGGAGTAGGCACGTGGACTCATTATGAAGTCTGTTCTGTCTCCTTCGCCGTAGTCTGTTACCACTACGTATGTTCCATAGTCATCGCAGTATTGTGGATTCTTACACCTCACCTGAACCCCATCATTCCATATAAAATCAAGTATTATTGGAAACTGAAAAACAAGATCAAAGTTTTTCTCTTTCTGACTTGTAAATAAATAAAATTGGATTCAATTATAATATATTTATATGGAAAAGGTGTTTGTTGAGTTATTAGAGTTACTTGGTAGCAAGCACCACATCCAGAGCCATTCGTCCATAGCCTAGACACGCCTGTAACACTGCCATCGTTCACAGTCCTTCCATATTCTCCAAATCCACAAGCTCCCCCTAATAATATATATATATATATATATATGTATCATTTCATCATTAATCATGTATATATAAATACGTGTGTGTGCGCGTGTAGAGACTGCAAAACTATTAGTGTATTGCTTTTATGAAAGCACAAAAGTGACATTTCATCATTAATCATGTATATATGTATCATTTCATCATTAATCATGTATATATGTATCATTTCATCATTAAAAGTGACATGCATCATCAAAAAGTTAACTTCTCTCCTAACTTAGGAGGAAACAAAGTAAAAATTTCAAAATATCAAAAAGCCATGTGCCAAAAAGTTCATATTTGCTTCCTTCATCCCCTTAAACCATTAACCCGTAACATAGGTATCCTAACTAGCCTGCATACACAGGGAGATTATGGGTTCAAACATCTAACTCATAATGCAAGCTAGCTGCAGAACAAGACTACCTTAGCCACTAGGCTAACTCATGGGTTGAAATTGCAAAGAATGAGATATATGGATGGGGTAGAAGAGAAGGGTCACGTACTTGGATGTCCATAGCAATCTGGGCTACCATAATAGGTAGCTCTGGAGGAAGTAAAGTCTTGGGAAATACATAGTGCGGGTAAGAGCAGCATCACACAAACAAAGCCAACTTGGTGTTTAAATTGAAGTTCCATTGCTAAATGCCAAATTCTAAGGCACAAATTTTTAAGAAGAGCAACTAAGAATTCAAAGCAAGAAGGAAACTATAGCATATATGAAGTAAGAATCAGACCGAGAGATGGGTTTATGGGCTAGGAAGCAAAGATGTGCTCTGGTATTTATAGTAGAGGACTTGTGTACAGGTACTGAGGTGCTATTCAACTTTTCCTTCCACTTGGAACTCTGGATTGGATTGAAATATTAATGATGTTTACATGTAGACCCTACTTAGCATATTGCGATTTATGTGCCATTATATAATATATATTCGTAGTAATCGATTTATTATTACAATGCCAAATCGCCTAACTTTGTACCATTGTAGCATCTTTCTGGGAAGATCCATGAACCTGAAAACTAAATCCTGATGGGGATATTTTAGCAAAGAAGAAACAAAAATGACTAGTAGATACTCTTCTCACTGGCCTTCCCGTAAAATATTTCCAGGAACTGTTCACGGCCTAACATACATACCAACAGATACGCAGTATGTAATTAGTTATGCGTCATAAGGCATATACTAAAGGTTTTTCACCTTTTCACACTTTAAATTGTACCTGTAGGGTTCTTTTTTTGTGACATTTAGAAGCTAAAAGGAGATGTATAATGAACTATCAAATATCTTCACACTCTTTAGGAATGAGCGGATAAAAATTTGATAAAACATAGTCACGAATTACAAGCTCAAATATTACCTTGAGGTCTGGTACTCTTTAGGCAGAAGTTACGACTTTTTCTCACGTCAATGATTTTATTCTTCGTTATAAAACTGTTAATAATTACATTCATTATCAAACTTCCTTGCGTTATTCTTAAAAATGTTTTTGCAAACGACTTAAAACTATTTTCTTTTTCTCCCTATATTACTTGTTATATTATATATCTAATCTATCTTATCCCCAGTCTTTTGTTTTATAATTCTAACTTGATGACATGCAGATAGAACAAAAACTGTAAACAAGATGAAGCAGTCCTCAAAAGTATTTCAAATCTTAAGCCATGTTAGCAACTGAAGCACGATTCAAAATTCATTAGACCTCAGTGTCCACATCTTGCCTCCTCTCCTTTTCCTTTATCAGATTCTAAAATTTCTCTTGTGATTAAAAAAAAAAGAGAAATGGATAACCTTTGAACCATAATGCCAATAGTTTTGATGATACCTTCTGATTATAGCATTGAATATATACTAGTCATTATCAGAAATTTGTTGGGTCAAAACCAAAAGTTAAGAGCTAGGAACAAATGTAATAACCTTCCTCAACTCAAAGCCATTACTGTTATTAGAGTGTGAAGCAGAGACATGTTTTTGTAATGATAAGTTGAGTTGGATGGTAAAGTCAAAACCAAAAACCTTGACAAGTAGATTAATGACACCGATATGATGAATATTCTAGCAGCCATGTTTGGTTGTAACGCACCACCTGAAAAGGATATAGGCATTGCTCGTGTCAATGTTTGATTAATAAGCTCAAATAATTGGGGCTAGAGCACCCACCCATTTGTCTGAGAAAAACTCCTAATTGATTTAATAGTTGAAAAATAATAATATCAATGATACATATTTCATTTTTATAACTTCTGATATGTCTTTTTCTTTTTTCCTTCTTTTCATATGATTAATCTTTACTTTTCCAATATGTATACTTCAATATTACTAATTAAGTCTATATTTGAGACGCATTTTCAAATAATAATAATAATAATATATTATATGAATCTCTTCTTTACTCTATTTTTAAAATATCTATTTTAGTTTAATTTTAATTTTTTTGACTAAAAGACTTCTCACTAACTTAAATACATATGAGATGATTATTAAGTTAATAGAGATTATTCTAAAAAAATAAAATTGGATTAAAATATGATATAATTTTTTATTTTAAGGGAAATATATATTTTAAAATAAAAAAATTGGTGTAATTTTAATAAAACTGAATGAAAAAACTCCTATAATTCAGCAAATTTTCAAAATTTATATAGTTGTTGGGATACATGAAAAGCAGAACAAGTGTAAAGCAGCCATTACAATATTGGAGTAGGTGCTTCTTAATGGAGGCCGCCCACTTGGTAGCTCCTTCCTACTCTGAAGCTGACAACACGTGTTGGTGCAGACAGTTCTTGAAACCTATTTCCTGGTTGGCCGGATTATTATCCAGGTGTATTGCTATGAAAGCTTAAATTTTACTTTTTTAAACAAAATTAGTATTTTTATTTCAATCTAAAAATTATAATTTGTCAGACAGAATTATACACATATCTAGGTAAAAATAACATAAAAATACTCAACTTATAAACGAGTTGAGCTTTACATACCAACATCCTTTTAAATATAGACTAAGTTAAATTAATTATCAATAAAATTATAAACATCTCCATCTTTCTATTAAAAAGTATATTCATTTGTGAATAAAATTATAAATACGTGAAATCTATATATCTTCTTTTCCTACCCAAATTCCTAAGTAAATGTTTTACATTCTTATAAATGATATATCTATGGTATTATACACAATGATCATATGCTTTTGATTTAACTTTGCTGATTTTGAAGGAACTCTAATTCAAAACATGACAATTTTTTCTTTTACAAATTATAATTCTTAAAATGGTCACCACCAATTCTATGCACAAACACAAGGTGAATGTCAACATCTCTCGGATTACACATTCTAAAAAGTAAGGTCCTGTTAAGCATTATAAATAACGAGTTAAAGGCATATGTTAGGGAGTGCATGTTTAATATTCTCGAAAATTTTCCACTAACTAAAAATATTCAACGCTCATTAAAATTTAACCATATTTGTTCTTTTAAGTTGTATGCAATGATAAAAATATCCTTGCTTAAGAAATAAAGCTTTCAACCTCAACCCTTACGAAGGTTAAACTTTTTACACCAAGGTTCTTTTCTCACAAACAATTTCTTTTTTTTTTTTCTAATCACAATGACAAATTATAACAACAATAACATCAAAACTTTTTTTTATTAAATAAGATCGATTACATTGATGAATCGGATACTATCAAATCTTATTATAAACAATTTTTTTTTATCACAATGACAAATTACAACAACAACAACATTAAGGTTTTTTCTTATTAAATGAGATCGGCTACATTAATTAATCAACAACATAAAATCTTATCATAAATTATATTTTTAGATAAACTATTTAATTTTAAATCTTTCTTAATAATTTTTTTATAATTTTTTTTAATCTCTGTTTACCTTTAACTATTGAACTACTCTCTTAACTGAGATTTTTATAAATCTTCTCCATATATGCCAAAACTATCTAAATCATAATTTTACAATCTTTTTCACAATAATTGTGATGTTTACAAATTTAGTCCTTAAAAACATTACTTCAATCATAATTTTGAGTATGGCCAAAAAAATAAAAATCATATTTCTAAGAGTAAATAAGACTGCTCATACGTATAATTTGCCAACGTCTTACCATTTGCGTTCGATACTTATATTTTGAATAATTTTATCACATACTCAATCAGTTGATTTTACAAACTCTAAGCGTCGGGCCATGATTGGGTTTGTTATCACCATGTTTAACAAATTTAACATTAACCCTTTCCATTGTTTTCTTTTTATCCTTCCTTTTTGCGTACTTTGCCGTCTCCATATTGTATTAGGCTGCGTATCGTACTGCTTTAGAGGAAGCCAAGGTACAATTCCAATATGCTATCGAGCATACTATCTAGGACATTGGACCATTAATGGTTTTTTAAGATTCGATCCCCTGCACTAGATTATCAGTACACACTCATTTCCATTATCTGTTTCCATATAATGTATCTTTGCTTGCTCATCAGGTAATATGATTTTGAAAATTAGCTACCAACATATATATATATACATGCAAATAAAAATTATAAAAGTAGATTGCATTGAAAATATAATCATTCGTACAGAAAATTACAAACATGCAAAGGAATACCACTGCTTTTGGTTGGGGGTGTTGGGGCAGGGTAGGGGATCATATAACCACGATATTAGCACTGAGATTCCAATTCTACTATTTGCTTGGACCAGGGTTTGGCAAGGTTGTACAGTTTGGCTGCTGCATGCTGAACTTCTACCATTTCAGCTGATCTACATTTCCACACACACAATTTAATTAATATTATGTCCTGTTCCAACAGAACATATCACACCAAGCGCAAGTGCCCATACTATATGGTTGGAGCAGTCCATGCTCTCAGCATTGTATTCATTTTTCCATTCTTATATAGACCCATGTAATTGAGAAAAACAACTCTCATTTTCCCTTTGCCCCTCCCCCAATTCCAAAAAGAAAGCGAGAGAGAGAGAGAGAAGAAAACAGAACAGCGACAATCACTTAATGGGCAAGAATAATGACATCACTCTCCATCAATGGGTCACACCACTAATATTAGATAACGCAAAGAGACACTAAAAAGGCAAGGGCCAGAGTACGTGCAAGGTTCATAATTCCAATGTCTCACTTCCTCACATCTGTCTTCAACAGGCGTTCTCAAACAATCTGTCAAGTTGCTGGACAAAACTAAATCAAGCCAACAACAACAAAAAAGACTACCTACAAATACAATCATACTTAATCTGAACCCTAGTGGCCATATCTGAACTATCTGGAAAGCAAATGCAAGGTGCAAGCCAGAACACCAAAACAGACCCAGCACCAGCAGCAACTTTAGCTAGACCCTTTTCTACGTGTCCCTTCCTTGATATCTCTTTCTCATTTTGTAGCAGGTTGGGGGGAATAATTGCATAGGTTGTATGGCGATGAAAAGAACTAGCAATTGCTCTCCTATTCGAGAACCTACCAATGCTTGCACTTTAATAGTGGAATAGAAAAGAATAGAAACCAGTGAGATCGTGAATGTCATTGTCAGAATCTTAATATTTAGATAATAAGTGAGCATGACATTAAAAAAATACAATAACTTGGGCTTCCTTCCTAGTACGACCATGGAACACTAACTCATGGTAGCTGTAGTCATGGGCCAGAGAAGCAAAGTAACCATTCCATCGTTGCCAATGCCAAGTGTGAAGATGAAATTATGTGACCACCTAATTGACCAATCTTAGCTTCAGATCGTTAGCTTTCTGGACATAAAACGCAAAATGCCAATGGAATAATGAAGAACCCCAAAGTACCAAAGAGTTGTCGGTTATAGGGGAACAGTTACTCTTTTCCTATAATATGGTTCGTATTTACAAAAGTAATTCAATCTTGAAAGTTAAAATAATTAATTATTTAATTAATATGATAATGATAGCACATGCACTTTACCTAAAAACTCCAAGAAAACAGCAGTTCAAATTCTCCAACAGTCAAATAAGCTGTGCCTTTTTAAGGTCAGAAACAACTCCACGGTCCTCAGTGCTCCTCTCATTGTATAGTACCTGTAGAAAACAGTATATCTTCATTTTTCATGGCAAATAAATGAATAAACAAAATATCTGACTTTTAGATGGCAAGAACCTTATCTATGATTCCATACTCAACAGCTTCACTAGGACTAAAATATTTTGGGCGCTGAATATCAACCTCAATCTGCTCAGGCGATTTTCCAATATGCTTTGCATATAAATTAACCTTCAAAAGGGAATTAAACCATGTGAATATGAGTTGTTACAATAATCAATAGATGCATAATTGATAAAGTTAATGAGTCAAATCCATACACAAAATCTCAACCAATAAGCATATATATAACAGTAATTTTAATAAAACTAGATGATTATTGTTATAACCAGTTCTGTCTTCACATTCTTTACTTCTTTTCTTGCAAGGTCAACATCAGTTGCTTGACCTTGAAACCTTGCAATTGGCTGCAAATTAACAAGGAAAACATGGTTACATTGTTTGGATGAAAGATAACCCCAAAAGGCATACAATAGCTTAAATTGTATGAAGAACCAGCAGAGTATGAACCTGTCTTATCATTATTGTTGATGATGGCAAAGCAGAACGGTTTCCCTTAGCGCCAGCAGCTAAAAGTAAGGCAGCTTCTCCCCAAGCATTACCAACACAGAGAGTAAAAATAGGAGGCTTGACATACCTGTAGCAGAACAAGTCAGCTAAATTTATAAGCACAAACTTTCTGCAGGCAATTCTTTGAGATGGGAGCAAAGCAAGTAAGACAAGAAAAAGGCAATTGTTTACACTTTCAGGGGGGGTGACGGTGGAGAGAAGAAGAACAATGATTTATAGCACTAAAAAACATATCGCTTCATGCAAATGGGAAAAAATAAAAATTTTTATTTTTGTTGTCATGTGTATAACATTTCAATGTAGACATGTTAATCCAGATAGGAAAATAAGAGACAAGGTAGGCACTGACATATATGAGATCAGTAGCCAGGTAGCATCTATACGGTAGGACATTAATAGGCAAAACTTGGAAAATACACGTGGTCAATCAAACCATATACTTGGGGAAGGGGGTGCCAGGCAGCCAATGGCGAGGTTATGGACAACCCCTTTTTTTTCTTTATGCCTCAATGTATTGAAATTTCCATGGACATGACTTATTGATCATCTTCATTTACAGGGTTCAAGACAAACTTCAATTAGTAACTTCACAGCCACCTCTAATGTGGAGTGGTTAAGCTGAATATATAGGATTCATGAATCATGATAAAACTCAGGCAAAACAAAGGCATAAACCAAAAGTTAATTTAGTGTCTCCACAATCTTCCAGTTACTCAAAGGGATTGTTATAGTTTAAAAATCAACAAAAATACTACCTCACAACAATTAACACCAGCTAAATAGTCACTTTAAAACCCACTACAAGCAAGGCGTTCTCAAGAAAACAAACAATAACATTATTTCAAAATTCTTATTCTGATATGACATCAATGCACAGCGTAAAAGATTAATAAAAGTGCAATGAAAAATATTAAAGGCATTATCATAGAAAACATAGAGATGATGACCTCATAACATCATAAATTGCAAATGCTTCAGTCTCATAACCCAACTTCTCACCGCCCTGAAAGAAGGAATAAAGATTCTATTAAACAAATATACATTTCATGGAAACTAAGGTACCGTTATTCTAGCATCTTATGAGAATCCTTTGCAGTGCTTTGCAAAGAAAAGGAGCTAAGATGATCAAATATTAATTTTGCATGTCACTAGCCAGAAATTAAAGCATTATAATCCTTTTCCATTGAACCCAAATAAATATGAATATGCTTAAACACCATCTCATATATTTAAAAACTACCAATAACTTGTTTCCTTTTCTATGAAACCAAGACATCTGCCACCACCAGTATTATGTTAGAGAAATGATTATTGATGTTTTTCAACCTCTTCCAGTAAAAACCAACAAGACAAAAGGAAAAACTTATTATTGTCTTATATTCTCACAGAAGCATTGACAACAGACAACCTTAGTTCTAGCATGTTTAATCACAAAACCAACTACACTATTTCAGTCTTAGTTACAACTATAACTAATCTTGTGGCACACAGCCTGGCTAACTCAGAAAAGCAGGCTCATTAATAGGAGCCTTCTCCCTGGCTCACTCTGTTAATGAAAGATAAATAAAATAAAATAAACATTTATTTTCTTTGACTTTTAATGAAATAACATCTAAATGATAATGGGATAAATAATGGATTTAAAATTTGCTCCTCACTGTAATGTAATTCTTCATATTCAGACACAAATTTTGATTTCCCACGTCATGTGAAACAATTTTAAGATACATGCCTCAGTAGAGGCTTGGAATCAAGTTATGGTAAGTCAAGTGAGCAGTAAGATTAATTCCTTTTTTAAAAAAAATAAAAAATCTTTGTTCATCAAACTACAAGAGAGATGTTTTCTCATGGGCCTGCAAAGACCCTATGCTAAGCAGAATATATAAAAAACCATTTACCTTGGTCGTCCCAGTGGAGTTTATGTACAGGTAAATAGGCTTTTCATCATCTTCGTATTGAAGGTATAGAAATTCAGCTAGTATTAACTCTGTAACAGAAGGAACAAGAGACATGCCCAGATAGACAATTCGATTTTTGTACAAGTAAGAAGCTAAGTCTGGTGGAGGTTGCTCCCATGCACTTCCTCTTGAAAAAGGAATAACCTATCCATACACATACAAGAACATAGAACCTGCATGAATTATATTGGCAGCACATATGGTGTTCTAACATGCTGTAATGTTATATCTATTATTTGCGTATCATATAAGTTATGTATATACAACATCAAACCTCACAGGAACCATATAAAATATGCAATTTTATTTGGGATCCAGCAACCATACCCATGAGTGACCATAAAAGAAAAACATTTACTAGAACGGAAGGAGAATTACAAAGAAGGAAAGTAAAATATCCTCCTAAAACAAAGCACCAAAGGAAAAGCAAATTAAAACAACAAAGATATTAATAAAGAGACTATGAGCTGAACACCAAGGAGAGGCAACAAGAACAATTCTATACCATAGCAGTATAAGTACAAAGATCTTCCCTTCAAGACACCAATGGACCACGTATGTTACATACTGCAATCAATTTACCCTCCTTACTCCTGCCAAAACCTCTAAAAATAATCAAATGAAATTACTCCAAGTTCTGCAGAGTGCAGACCTGCCCATGATTCACCAAACAAATCTATATCTTCGTTTTCATTGAAAAGATGATTGACAATCTACCTTGTTTCGAAGCTGTAAATAGGATTATATTTATAGAGGAATCTTATGCCGGAATTTTAGATTGGTCATTGGTTCTTACTGATTTTCATTTTTCAAAGAAAACAATCAATAATAAAGCTAACAATGATCGTCAAAACTATTTCTTGACTCATCTTGATCAAAACAAATAGCAGAATGTTGTAACTTTCCGTACTGAGTCCAATTCAATGATTTCCTACCTATTTGATATGAACTTTAAATCTACAATTTCATTTGAAAATTCCACTAAGAATGTATCTGACTCCACTTCAAACAAGTTCTTAGGCACCCAGAACCTTCACTCATACAGTATTTACCAAAATCACACACATTTATGTATCTGGCAAAATAAAACCAGCCACTACGACCAATTGCTTAATTCCTTCTACGCAAACAAGGAAGAAGTTTAAACCTTCATACCAATGAACCTACTATAAACTTTGGCCCAGAATTAAGGCAAATTCTTGGTGAGGTTTCACTATTTACTCAATAAAATTTGATAAAATTCCCATTTCAATCTCATCCAACCACGCATGCGAAACGTCCATGTAAAATGTGTTTCGAAGATGGAAACTTTACCATAGTAACGACGCCTCTTTTGCCCTTAGACTCACAAAATGAAGCAGGATTCAGACAAGAAGGTCGGAGCTTGTGTCCAAAGAATAGGGTAGAGACGCTGCCACCGACAAAAGGAGCTATGAAATTGGTGGAGAGAGATGTTTTTACGGAGGCAGAAGACGAGGAGCACTTCACCGCTCGGAAATGGTTTCCAATTCGAGAAGAATTTGGCGATGCTAACATAGGTCTATTCAGTGGAAAGCTCGAAGCCGTGGGGGCAACCTCCATAGCTGTGTTCAGGTCTCGCGTGTGGGAGAGAGCAGACAGAAACACTCGGAACACAAGTCAGGAACTGAACGAAATTTTGAAAGGGGTGGGGGTTATTGGGCTTCATATCCAGTTGTTTGATCCAATTATCCGCCATTTACGCCTATCTGTATTGTGATAGTTGGGCCTGCACACACACACACATAATAAAAATATCTTCTTTCTTTAAATCTCTATTAACCAATTGACAAACGAAAATGAGTCCAATGATATCTACGGGTCCATACACAAAATGGAAAACGAATGTTTTGAAAATAATAATAATAATTTTGATGATTAAAATAATATTCATACTCTTCTATATATATATATTATTAAATAATAATTACAATAATGTAATAGATATTACATATAATTGTTAAAAAAATTACCTTTTCACCAATGTAACTAAACTGGGCCAAAGTAAAAAATTTTGTAAGATGATTTTAGTACTCGTTTGTTTGGTCAAGTGTTTGTGAGGTACAAGCTGTTTAATTTTTCTTTTTTAAAAAAGTACTTATTTTGAGAGAGTGGGGTGTTTGGCCAAGTTTCACTAAAATAATAAGTTACTTCTTAACAATAATAGAAGCAATTTTGTTGCTATAAAAAAGAACCAAAATATTAAAGCTTCTCCTCAAAAGTAGGAGTGAAAATTTATTTTTTTAAGACAAAAATATTTCTACTCAAAATCATTAATTACCTTCAATTTTTTTACCTACCATTTTAAATACATGTCCTTTTAAATAATTTGATAGTAAAAAATATTTTTAAAATATTTGTCAAACCCAATCATAGTAATAAAAGCATTTATCAAATAATTTTGTCAAAAACATATTGTTTCTCTCTCACAATGCCTTTTATAAAAGTCCATTTAAAAAAATCCCAATAAGTAAAAATGAAAACATTAGGAAATTTTGAGGCGTGTAAATGGTATTGCAATTGTATGACTGAAAAATAACGAGGTTATAGAAGTTTTCCTTAACATAGCCTTAAGGTTCTGGACATATTTGCCAACGGATATATGAAACAGGTGGTGTTTGCCATCTTCTCCTTCATCGTATGGAAAAGCTAGTCGTGTTGTTCTTCCAGCTGTCCCCTCCTAGTATGCATTGCTTGCTTGATTCCAACTGGGTAGATAGAATTGAATTTTTCTTGTAAATTTTAAAGTGAGAAAGAAAATGACAGAAGTAAATAAGAGTGTAAATAATATTTATTTTCTCCCTTTTATCCACTACCTTTCTAATATTTTTTTTTCTCTGAAATTCATAGGAAATAAAAATTTAGAGGATCAGACTAGATAAAATGAAAGTAGCTGCTCAGGTAGACACATACAGAAACGTATGCATTGATCATTATAAGTTTTTTTTACTGTAAATTTGCTGTAGAATTAAAAAGAAAAATAGACATCGAATGTGAAGCCAAATATTAAAAAAAAAGTGAGAATATATAAGCTTCACGCCTCGATTTATATCTCTTTAATTTTACAAGATTTATAACTTAATTTGTAATTGTAACTAGGAACTTTAAATTCCAAGCTATACATTAAATTAAGGAGTATCCTTATCTTTTAGAGCTCAATGATGCGATACCATTTATTGACTCTCCTTCGCAAATTGAAGCTTCAAGTGGCAATAACCAATTCGCCTCCAGAATTTGAGATTGAGTCCATCATTTACATGGAAACAAAATCACAACGGATTAAGTCTCATGCGCCTTGCTTATCAACGCAGTCAAACCGGAATGATGCGATTCCTTCGGTTAGAAATTTGGAGAGAGATAAAAACCTCGGGTCAACGTAAGAGAAGTGTGACTCCTTTGCGTTTTGAAACTCACTATGAGAGTTCAAGCGTGTAGGTTGGAAAAAGATTTTTTTTTTTTCTTGGGATATTTTACATATGTGTACTGTGAAGTCAAATGACTTGCTGCTATGTGTAGTTTTTGTATTTCACAGGAAAAATACAACTTGATTTGATTAAAAAAAATGCAACTTAATGAATGATGATGTAATGTCAGTGGAAGTACTCAGATATAGTAAATCAAGAAGGTGGCTCATTTGTGACATAGTGAGATAAAACATTTTGTTTCCCCCTTCTGTCCCAAAAAAAAAAAGGTGGCTCATATATGATTTGATGATGCAATGTCTCTGGAAGCACTCTGGTAGCTTTCATCATATGAAACTATGTCCAAAACTCTTCTGCCTTCAACCAAAGATTAAAAAATGGGCAATTTAATGTGATTCTTATTCAAAAGACAACCTCAGGAGATTTATCCAAACCTTCAAGATGAAGATGAAACTTTTGCTGTTGTTTCATGTGATCCAGTAGAACAGATCAAAGTAATGGACAGAAACAAGATGAAAGGAAATAGAAATCATACAACAGCAAGGAGATACTGACTCAGCATTAGACAACTTACAAGTGGGCAAAACTACACCTGCAATCTCCCAAACCAGGACAATGGAATTAGAATAGGCAATTCAAATTATATTCTCAAATATTCACCTCATCTGTGTGATTCAGAAGTACTACCAAAGGGCTGTCAGCTAGGAACATTGCACATAAACTTGAAGACAAAAAGAGAGGGAAAAAAAAAAAGACCTTTAAACGTCGAAAAGATTCATACAGCTTGTGCAATTTCGTTGAAATCAAACTGCAGCCTCAGTTTCATAAATTAGGGACTGGCGCTTAGTAATGTAATACACCCATTCTTGAAGGTTTCGGTTTCCTCCGAGATTGTTTCTTGTGTTTCTCCAGAGCATCATAATCTGTTCTCTCCTTCCACTTACTCTTGCACAGTTTGATTGGCCTATTTCCCACATATTTACCATTCATCTCTTTAAGAGCAACAGCAAGGTCAGAAGGATCCGCGAAGCTAACAAATCCATAGCCTTTTGTTTTTCCACTCCGCTTATCCCTCACAACTCTGGCCATGTTAAATGAAGGAAATCGCGAAAAAGCTTTCGAAAGGACATCGTCATTCACCTCATTACCAAGATCACCACAAAACAGCCGATGATCATTCTCTGGCCACTCTGCCAGCGAAGGATCCTCCCATGATTGCCCTGCAGCTTTGCGAGGAATCGCTTTCTTTTTTGTCTCTGCTTTGTGCTCGATCTCGCTGTTCGCAATGGCTGCTTTGACATTCTCGAGAGCCTCAGGTGTGATTGTCTGTGCATCCCGTTGAAATAACTGCTGCGCCTGCTGATACTGCGGGTAAGAGTAAACGCCGGGCACAGCGGCCGGAGGCGCTTGAGGGGGAATTTGCACAGCTGGTGGCGCCGCGACGTATGGCGCAGCATAATGAGACGACGTCGTAGAAGCAGATTGCTGAAGATGGAAAGGCATGGGGAAGTAGGAGCCTTCGGAGTAGGTGAACTGCCCGGAATCGGATGAGCGAGCTGAGGAAGATGGGTTTGCCATGAAAAGAGGAATCAAATTTAGGTTTCAGAAAAGGGTGGAATTGAGAATCACAATCTAGGGTTCCAAGAGGATTGGGAATTCAGGGGTTTTGTTTAGTGATTTAAATCAAGGGGAAGGATTAGGAATGATTCCAACCCCAGCAGAAGCTTTTCCGTGAAGGAATTGGTGAACTCGTCGAAGCTCAATTCATATGGATTCATTGAAACACGGAACACCTAAGATACCCGAAACCTGCAACAAGAAAGTGTTCCAATCTTCTGTGGGCGGAAGCAGATCCTCTCAAGTGCGTTACCGTCAATTGTCCAGCAAAGTACATGGATCTCAGCCGTTAACTTCATCCAATGGTCATCGTTATGCCACATCAATAGCAACTCAAAACGCACCGTTTCACTTTAAAACACTAAATCTAACGCTCAAAGTGAACCACATTGCGGGATCTGAAGCGTTAGTGGATGAAATGAAAAATCCAAGATGAACAAGACTAGGCCACAGCTCCTCAAACTCCATGGATAAAAAATGAAGAGTTTAGATCTAGGAGTTTTGTATTCAGCTGGATCGTCTTCTTTGACTATTTCTTGGTCTTCGTCTAGATTGTGGGAGCTTCATATTCGGATGGATCGTTATAGTCTTAAAGCATGCTTCATCTTCTTCTAGAACGTTGCATTTACAGGTGAGATGGGAGCTTTCATGTTTAATTAGTCAGATTGAATTGTTCATTTAGTGACAGAATTGGGGAGTGAGATTGAGTTGTTCATTTAGCTAAAGGTCTTTTTTTGAAATTGTTCTATGGTTAGATTGAAACAATGAATTGTGGTTTTTGAGATTGAATTGTGTTAACGCATTATCTTATTGTAGAAAATATGGTTATGCTATTCCTGTATCAGAGAAAGTTGGAAACCAATGCAGCATTTTGGGTGCACTTCGACATGCACATTTTATAATGAATGTTATCTGAAAATGTTTGGATTCACTTTTTTATTTTCTCATTCTCTTAGAAAGTTTTTGTTTTTGTACTCTTTATTCTCTCATTCTCTTACAGAGTTTTTATTCTAATTTTATTTGATGTTACTAATTTGGTATACTTCTCTAATTATTATTAGATGTGTGATCTAATTTTGTCTCATGCAGTATAGTTGTGAAAGATTCCTTGTTTTTTTAAGATTAAATTGTGTTATTACATAATGAATTCTAAAATAGTGAATTATGGTAATTAAAATTTTAGTCATTGTATTAGTAGGGCATACCACTACTACATTGCTACTATGGCATAGAGGCTACAAGAAAGAGATAGCTTAAAATGAAATTTCTATGTGTGTGAGTGTATATGTTACATACACTTGTGTCCATTGAATACTTTAAAATTACTATTGTGTTGATTTGTTTACTGCTGAGTTTTAGATTAAAGATTGCTTGACAAACTTTTGCTTTTCATTTTTAGGGTTTTGGTAATTTCCTTTCGTGGTTGGACAAGAAAATTTTGGAGATTGTCATTTTTCCTTTATATTATAATTAGACTGGCAAACATTTCCTTGCATGGTATTTTGAATAAGAAAATTAGAGATGCACTTCAAATTAATGTGTTTCTATGTTTGTGATTGTGTGAGAGAATTGTGAACATGTAAGCCAAAAATGAGAGGAGGAGGAGAGAAAACCAAATGGAAAACAATACTAGTAGAAGCAATTATTTAAGTATTAATTAGGTGATGGTTAATTTGAAAAAGATGAAAGTAATTAATTATAAGAGAGAAGAAAGAAAAGTATAAATATATACCTACTAATTCCAATGGTTTACATTTGCAAAGATCAACCTCTATAATAATTAAGTTCTTCATCTATTGGTGTTTTTCATTCTCTTATCTTATCATTCACTCTTCCCTCATAGTAATATGATGCATTTTTGGACTACATAATAGTGAATTGCTTTTTTTGTCTTTCTTGCAAATTAATTATATTAGGTATTGTGATATGGTCATGGATCAACAATAACCATAGCTCAACAAAGTTAGGTGAAGAAATATTGCTAAAGTTTCCAGTTGCAAGTCTCATAACCAGCCAAAATTTCGAACTTCAAATCCAACTAAGGTTTTAAGTGTCAACACTAACTTCATGTTTCAAATCAAATTTCAAGATTGCAGTTTTATATTTCTTGTTTGAATGTAGCAAGTTTCAAGTATCAAAGGACAAAAATAGATGAACTCTAAGTATTATTGTATAGGATTGGACATTTTGAATAATGTGAGCCTATACATGGAAATTTAGTCTGGGAGAATGGTTATGGTTTTTTGAATTGTTAATAAAGTTTGGAATAGATTAATGCTATACGATATAGGGCAATAAAGTGTAACAAGATTTGTACAATTGTTTCCTTACAATAAAGTGGGAGAAAATTTTTTTCATCATATAATATGTTGAAACTTCTATTTACAATAAAGTGGAATATTTTTCTCTCGTACTTGTATAACAAAAAACAAACTTGTATACTATCTAGCTTCAATACTTATCAAATTAAATGAGTTTCTTTGTTGAAGGCTAGCATTATATACTGACTCGATCTAATGGCTTTGTACTTTTAAATATTTCATTGAGATTCCAACATATAGGTTGTTTTTGGAAGATGAAGAATGTGATTATATTCTTCTACAAAGTTATACACTTTAAATTTTTCATCTATGTTGACAAACCTAACTTTGCTTGGCAATTAGTTTTGATCTTTTTTTTATGATTAATTGTTTAATTATCTCTTTTATCTTCCTTTTATATACCTTTTTTACAATAAGCAAACATGGTCGTATCAATTGTTTATCTTTTTTCTTATTCACATATTATTTACTGATTTCAAACCCAACTCTTCTGTCATACTCAACCTAAAACTTCAAAGCAGTATCTAAACTATCAAACATTATTTTTAATTTTGGCTTCCTATCAACTTTCATATTATATCAATTACTCTAGAATAATGAAAATAAAAATATGAAAAAGCATATATCAATAACATTTTAATTAGCAATAATTTTTGGGTGTGCAAGTGAATGGAATTAAAAAAAATTGTGTAAATGAATGAAAATAAATTAAGTAAGTGTAAACAAAGACACAAAATTTGAAACATATTTGCGACTTTTAAGAAATATATGACTAAAGTGTATATGCAAGTGGATGAAAATAAAATAAATTGATGTAGACAAAGAGCAAAAAAGAAAAAAAAAATTTGCCACTTTGAACAAATACATGAGAAAGTATACATGCAAATGAATGAAAATAGAATAAAAAGGTGCAAGTGAATAAAAACAAAAAAAAAATATAGGTGTAACTGAACGAAAGTAAGATCAATAAGAAATGAAAAACATAGGTCATTTTAATCTTTTTTGAAGTAAAAGTATTATTAAAAAAAACAAATTTTACCTTCCAACAAACTCCACATGAAGTTTTTTTCAACCTAACAATAAAATAGTGATTGTTCTTCCAAGCTTTACCCTATCTTCTCTTCCAAACTCAGAGTAAACCCAAAAATGGCGCCAATCCTTCAATAGCCAAGAAAAATGGAGCCAAAAATGATTTTATTAAGCAAACTAATAAAGACCCATTTTATTCCTCGTAAAACAATGCACCTTTATATGCAACATTCCATTAAGTTGAAATGGTGCATTTCATGTTGTGGGTGGCATGTCCCAAGGTAAGGCACTAGTTCACATCAATGATTCAAATTGATGCACTTAGCTAGACAATTGATTGTGCACAATTTGAAGGATCGAAATCGTATCATCTATGGGCTTTTATGTGCCCTCACGAATAAGGGTTGGAATTTTTTTAATTCAATTTAATTTTATTTTTGTAAATAGTTTGATCACATGCAAGCAAAGCACTAGACATCAAGAGATTAAGCTAAACAAAAAAAAAAATTTTCATATAATATCATATGCTTTGCCCCAAATAAAAGGTTGAGATATTTTAAAAAAATTGTTTTGTTAAAAACAACTTGGTTAGGACACAACAAAGGCACAACACAATAGAAGATCAAGTTAAACAAGAAATGCATTCTAATCGTTTACAATGCTTTTAGCATAACAATGTATGTTATGCCCCTATGTAAAAAGGTTGAGATTATTCGAATCTTAAACTTAAACAAAAAAAAAAAACAACAACTTGAATACCTTGCACGCTAGCAATACTGCAAATCCAAACTAAACAAAAAACTTGGTCCTTTGTAAATGACAAGGTTTTATAACAATATTAAAGAAAATAAATTAATTAATAATTTGGTTGCTTGGCTTTTCAAAACAATTTTTATAAATTTTGTATGCCTTAAATTGTTAAATTAATCAACTTAATCATAATTAATAACTAAAAGAATCTTAAATTGAAACACTATCTTAGCACAATTAAATAAAACTATTTCAATAACAATTAGGTTGATAGAGTTGTGGATTTGAAACAATTACAAAATAAAATGTAAAAATTATTTTAGTGCATTTCAATATAGAGATCAATCTAAAATTTTAAATAAAATTGAGACTAAAATATTAATTATCACATAAATAAATAAATCATTTTTCTCAATTTTATTCATCACTTTTCCAACAATTTTTTTGGCCTTTGATTTTTTTGGAATTAAACATTGAGCATTAGGTGTGCAGAAATCCAAATTGAGTTAACTTATAATATATGAGTTTAATTAAGGAATTCAAAAATATTTTTAAGTGCAATTTTATGTTGCTTTGATGATATTTATCTTAGCCCACATATGATAAACTATATATTATAGTATAATCATATAAATATTTTAAAATTTTTATTGTGAAAATAATTCATGTTTTGCTAACATTATAATTTTAAAAATTGATTTTTATAATGAAATTCTCATTTCTTTTGTCATACTCCTTAAAAGGAAGAATGATCAACACAAAATGTAATGTTAATATCAATTCCATGAGTCTATATATTAAGACATGTACTTAATATTGATAATACTTTAATCTATCATCCACGCATTTATTCAAAAATTTTGACAAAATCTCCTTAAAATAGGACAATCTTAGATCATATAAACAATCTAACTAGTCAATTTCCTACAACACAATCCATGGGATTTCCACTATTAGTTTTAAACATTTGAAACATAAACATTTAAAATAATCTATATGGAAAGTAAGGATTTGCCTTTGGGTTAAAAAAGTCAATGTTTAAATTATAATAACATGTTGAACATACAAAAAGAAAAAGAAGAACATCACAAGGCCCATGTGAACAAAGAGTTGAGCTCACCACACAAACACAACATAAGCTAAACTATAGACGATAAGTGAGGTTCTACACTTTTATTTTTTAACTTAAAATAAATAAATAAATAAATTTTAGAAATTTAGTGAGTAAATAATGTACACTATAATAGATAGATAGGACAAGTAGAGTCACTAAGTGCTTTAATAAAAACATATTGAAGTGTAGTATCACAGTATGAAAGAGAATAAAAGTGAGTTTATTAAGAAATAAAATCATGTTTAAAGTGTTCGCAAGTAATTAAACCATTCAGTATAAGAAAATGACCAAATTTATTATAAACATTAAAGTCAACTTATTACATTAACAAACTAAAAATATATATGCAAAGAAAGCTTAAAGGAGATTAATTAATACAAATTTTAGAGTCAATTTAATGTATTATAAAGACTAAACATATATATAAGAAGAGCTAGAAAAATATAATTAGTAGGAGAACCTTCGAACAAAATTATTAATGTGCCTGAGCATATAATTATAATGACAATTAACCTAACTCGAGCACACAACTTGTGAGAACAATATCAGACATGAGCTCATAGCTCATAAGGTAACTAATCATTATACACATCCATTCAATTTAACTCCCTCTAATACCATTAAATTGATTCATTTGTGTTGGCCTCTACATGACTGGCGTCACCCTTTACCCTGTTAGTTAGTTAGGGTTTAAGCTAATTTTTACCAAAGGCTAACATTTACCACTATCAACTATAGTGTTATAAAATAAAGTATAATGGCACAAATGTAAGAAAAAAGAATGAAGTGAGAGACATAGTCAATAACCCTATAAGTCATAGAATCTTTCCCTAAAATATGTTTCCAATGTTTCCAGTAGCATAAAAAGTATAACTCATGCAATGACAATTCATATATTAATTCTAATGAAATTTTCATCAATTATTATCTATCATCAAATTTTATCAATAACGTTATCAATGCTAATCATATATGCACAATTGAATACTTAAACCATCAAAACTATTTGAAATATGTAATTATAGTTCAAATTTAAGTATAAGCCTCTTTCATGTAATTAGTTAAGATCAAGTTCAATTTTTTTATCCCATAATTTCTAAGGGAGAGCACTTATTGAGGCTTGTCCTATGGAGATAATTTCTTTAGATAGTTTGAAGTAAAGAGACACTTAAAGGAAAAACTAAGAACATTCACGAAAATGATAATTAATGAAATTTAATGATAATATTTTCAAAACTATAGAAACATATTATGATAATATTATCTACTCAAAGACAATGGTGGTCTTCCTTTTTACCAACTTAGGAGTTCCTTATAGACATCACTGATACGCAATCAATATTTTAACATTTTACTTAACAATCAATATTCTTAATTTAGCTAAATTCATTCTTAATATCTAAAGCCTTACTTTTATTCATGTTTTTTACTTCTATTATAATATCATAACCTAGGTTGTTTTTATTTGATTGTCAAATCAAAGATTAAGTTCAGAAATTATGTTAGAGACCAATAATTGAAACAATGAAGTGTAATTATCATACTAGAAAACCTAATTGGAGTCTTCAACAAGAAGTGAAATCCTTCTCACAATCCAAACTCACTTTTATGTAGGCCAAGCATATAAGAAGGAAGGAGCTTTTGATGCACAATTTTTGGTGACTTACTAGCTCAATGATAGTGACACACAATAGAGGAAGGGAAGGCATGGCAACAGGCTATGACATAGCTTGGAGTAGAGTTTCAAACTCCTTACTCATGTGCTATTCTCACAAAAGAGGAAACAAGAAAGCTTTCATGCCATAAGTTAACAACAAAGTTAGCATTGGTGACAACTAGGCAACAAAATGAGGTGGTAGATGATTAGGAGGAAAGGGACAATGTAGCATCCAAAAAATAATTAATTTGGATAATATATAAATTTTTAATTTTTAATTTAATTAATTGAAATTATTAAAGACAAGTGGAATTTATTTAGGAATTTTAAAGGAAAATAATTAATTAAGGGCTTAATGAAAGAAAATAAAAATAATTAGAGCTTATAATATTTAATTTGGGTTATGAAAGAAAAATAATTTAGTTATTAGCTTCAGCTTATTTAATTAGCAATTTAGTGGGCTACCCAAAGAAAACTAAATTAAGATCTAATTACTTTTGGGATTAAGATAAATTAAATTAGGAATGAATTTTATTTTCTAATTGCCTTTTTCTTATAATTGGACTAAAAGGACTAACTCATAAAGCTTAGCTTTGAGAAAATAAACTTAGACCTATTACCCATTCAATTTAGAATCCAAATCTAACTCACTAAAACATATAATTAACCCTGACACTTAACTCCCTCTTACACTAAAAGACCTTTTGTGACAATGCTAAAACACTCATTTTGTCTCATGCACAATGTTGAAAATGCAAGAGAATAAGTAAATCCAATGTTTAGAGCTCTGATTAAGGAGGAAGATGTGATCTTTGGCTCACGTCGATAAATTTAAAGTTCTTAAAAGGTTTTCAGTGGAAAATTAGAGTAAGAAGTAAGTACAAACTTTTGGTTTCCTTTTATGTGTAAAATTTAGGAGTGCCTATTTAGTTGGAACTTGTGTTTTGTAAATTGAAACTCTAAAAAACTTGAGTGAGGTAAATTACTCAACTCTTGTGATTAGGCATTTTTTGGAATTAATTTAAGGTCATATGATTGTTGAGTTTAATGAGCACGTGTAAAAAGTAGCTTATTAGAAGATAGGTAGCAACTATAAAAGGTAACTAAGGTTTTAATTTTCTTCACATGTGTTTATGATTGTTACATGATGATACTTTGGTGAATTAGATGCATAAATGAGTTAGTTACTAATTATTGTATTATGGTGGACCTAATTATATTTTGATAGTTTAAAAAATGTTAAGGGACCTTACTATATTCCTAAGACCTATGCTTCAATATGATTATTTGAGGTCTTGCTATGCTCTTTACAAGCCTTGCTATGCTTGTCATTTTTAGTTGTTGTCCAATAATTGATATGTGTTGCATAGTTGAATTACTCATTTATAACATTCATGTATAACCTGTTAAAATAAAATTCATATGTAGAGGTATTCTATTTATATATATGTAGAGGCAATGATAAGTAGCTCAATAGCCAAATCAAACTAGCCAAGTTAGTTTTTTTTTTTTTTAGTTTAGGTCTATTTTTGGATATTTTTGGAATTATTGATGTAAATCTATTTAGGTTTTCTTTTTGGTTATTTTGCTTAAGCGATATGGAATTACCAGCTTAGATTAGATATTGAAAGTTATTTTGTCTTTTTTGAAGAATTCTGTAGGTAATTATGATTGATACATGAAATTAATTATATTTGTATTTGCAATTTTAAATAAATAGGAAATGTGAATTCATGATAGTTTTTAAGCTTCTATAAATAGCATGATTCAAATTATTTTGTAAAAGTAATATTATATTTGAAAATAGGATAATAGTTTCTTATTACTGATCCATAATGTTAAAAAATCCAGTAGGAGAGAGATGTACTTGGGTTTTAGTTGATTTTTAGGTATTGAAATTAATTTTAACTGAGACAGAGTTAATTCTAACTTTGAAAACTTAAAAAATTTTGCATTTTTTTTAGATATCTTAGTTTATTTTTATCTTTTAGGCCTTCTTAACTTGATATTAAAACTTTATTTATTAAATTTAGACTATGTAAAGTGTTAGGTGTCACATTTGATACTTGTTTCTTGATTAGGTAATGTGCACATATTGTGAGGAAGAGGGAGAAATGAAAGAAAAAAAAGGGGAAAGAAAATAAAGAAAAATAAAAGTGAGTGTAAATGAGTAACTTTTTTCTATCAAGCAAATGAAATAAAAGTGTTTTCTATGAATAGAGTGAAAATTTGTTTTCTTAGCAATTATGTCTATTAAGGGTATCTATTTTTTTGTAACACTTAAAAACAAGAGAATTCAATTGGGTAAGATTTGTATATCTAAATGGTTTTTTAAGTTAACTTTTAAATCTAAAAATGTTCCTAAAAATTTGCTTAGATATTATTTTTTATTATTTGTAATTTTTTTATGTTAATTGAGTAATATTTCTTATTTTCCTACAAAAATCTGAATTAGTAAAAAAATTATTTGGAAACAACAATATGGGTTACCACATCTTTTTTAACTTACATTTCAAACAAAAGTAAAGAATGTGTATTTTCTTATATTCCCTTCACAATAATATAAAGGTAAATAACTTTACTATTCGCTCTATTTTGAGAATCAAACTTCTTTTCCCAAGACTAAAAGCAGAAATCAAAAGATACATTATATTAATTTTCATTGTAATAAAAAATGAACTATAATTAGATTGACCAAAATATTGTATATTTATTAATTACATAATACAATAAATATTAAATATATGTCTAATCTAAATAAATTTATCATTTCTTTACAATTGACAATAAATTAAATTTATCATTTTAGACATAAATTATTAATAAAACAATATTAAAATAAAAAGTTTAAAATTTTTTAATAAATTATATTATTAATAAAAAAGGATATTTTGATTAATGCTAAAAGAAAATTTGGGATATGACCGTGATGGAGTTACCTATGTCAAGCTATCCACCACATGTAGTTTTTTAGAAAGATAAAAAATTTTAATTATAAAAAAATTAATTAAGAACAAAAAATTTTAGCTGCAAAAATAAAAAGTAGTGATAGTATGTTAAAATAATTTAATTGTGAGAATAAAATTTTAATTATAAGAACTAAAATTTTTAATTGTGACGTAAAAAATTTTAACCATGAAAAAAAATTATATTTTAACCATTTTTACCAAGAATTTTTGTTTGATATGTTGTGTTTTTAAAATAATTTCAAAATTTAACAATAAATATTTTTAATTTATAGTTATGAAATGTAATTTTTTTAAAAAAATTTAATTATAATTTTGGAAGGAAAACTAAGAATATAGTAAAGACTTATACATTTTACAATATGAAATATAATTTTTTTTTGTTAAGTTTTTTATTTTCATAAATAAAAATTTTTATTTCTTTAGAAAATAATACATATAATGATAATAATTTGACATGTGATGATTGTATTGTGAGTATAATGTATTGCTCACTCGAAAGATATAAAAAAAAATATATAAAAATTAAATAGATAAGAAGTGAGATAAAAAATAAATTTTTTATCTTTATTTTTAAAATAATAATTATAACTATATAATAAATATTATATAAATTATAAAAATAAAATATATTTGTATACCTTCCTATTACAACCCATCAAATATATCCTAATTTTTTATCTTTATTTTTTAAAAAATAATTTAAAAAATAAAATAATAATGATAAATATATAATAAATATTATATAAATTATATAAATAAAATATATTTGTATACCTTCCTATCACAACCAATCAAATAGATTCTAAAGAATCATATTTGAAAAATGGTATATATTTTTATAATAAAAAATATATAATTTAAGCACCAAAAAAGGGCGTAACTTCGCCAAGACCAAGTCAGTAGAAGGCAGCCTATAAACGGACCTCGCTTGTACCTTTGTTGGCTTTTTCTAGGCCGAGGCTAGCCCCAACACCTAGCCTGCAAGAGGTATACCATGTTCTGATCCCCATACTTGTGCAACGAAGCAATGTTGATTACCATGGCATCGTTTTCTCCTCCAACCCGATTCTCAACCACTCCTTCATCGCACAGGAAACCACATCTCATCCACAAACCCTTTATCTCCCTCAGACCCAAGAACCGTTTGTTTCTTCTCTCTACCTTAAAAGCTTCAGCGGCTGACAATGGGATCGGAGCTTCAGGTTCAGCTGCGACTGCAGCGGAAGTGGAACCCCAAGTAGAGCAGACAGTCGCGGAGCCTTCTCCACCGGTGCTGGAGAAGGATGAGAGCCCTGCCGCAGATAATGGGTCCGTTGCTGCAGTGGCTGAAGAAGTGAAGGTGATCGGTAATTTTGAGGACCCAAAATGGGTTGGAGGGACATGGGACTTAAAGCAGTTTCAGAAAAATGGCGAGACCGATTGGGATGCTGTTATTGATGCTGGTGAGCTTATGAATTTGCTGTAGTTGCTAAACGCGCTCTGTGTAGTCAAGTGTGCCCCGTGAAACATTTTGACACAATTGACCGATATTTCACTTTTCTAGTTGGATATCTTTTCAAATTTGAAGTTGTAATAGGGTGAAATTTCAATTATTTCGTTCTCTACTGCTCTGTTTTCTCAGCTACCCCTTTAGGTTTACGATGTCTGGTGATTAAGTACAATAGCAGGATTTGATACCCTTAGCTGGCGTAAGTTGTTATCCTCTCTTTACATTTTCATGATAACCAAAGGGTGCTCAGAGCTACAAATCCAATTGATATAGGTTTCCGTAGCACCATCTTTCTGGTTTGGATATATTAGCATTCGGACTCAGGTGTTCGGTTTCTATCTCCTGTCTTGATATAGCATTTGATATTTCTCTACTACATTTGTTGGCCGGAAGAACATCTAGTTTTTGGGTTTTTGAATGGGTCATGTATGATTATTATCACATGTATCAGCCTTTTTTTTTTTTTTCTCTTTGCTTAGTTATGAATAATACATTCTTCCTCGTCAAGGCATAGACTTTTGTCTGAAACATGGGGATTTGTGACAAAGAAGATCAACTGAACTTATGTTGAGAATGCTTATCCATAGTGAAGCTTCTCGTATCGTCATGTGCCAGAAACTTCATAAGTCTATCGAAGTTACACCAGATGTGGCTCTTTTATACCATAAATCTGGTTAAGGTAAGACACGATATAGTGGTCTTACATCTTTTGGCACTGTCACCCGATAAAACCATTTTGTGAATGATCAGAAAGACTGTACCATTTAAAAGTGCCATCCTTACATTCTATTTGACAGTCTTTTGCATGTTTTCATTTTCTGGTTTCTTTTTCCTTGTTTCTTAGAGAGGGAGAAAAATACATACTGTTGGAGTAAGATTTGATTCAGAAGTGAGTTTCTTATATTAAATCTTTTCTAGTTCTTTCTAGATACTTTGTAGTTTGCAAATTCATATAAGGATCCTTTGTTATTATTTTCTTTTTTCCAGAGGCTAGGAGGAGAAAATGGCTTGAGGATAATCCAGAATCATCCGGTAATGGTAACCCCGTAGTTTTTGAGACCTCCATTATCCCTTGGTGGGCATGGATAAAAAGGTTCCATCTCCCTGAAGCTGAACTGCTTAACGGTTTGTTCTAATTTGAATTCTCAACTGAAATTAGAAAACAAGGGATTTTACGCTAGTAAGAGAAAGAAATCTCAGTTGCTGATCCATTTGTAATTTTTTTTTTTCTTTTGTGTATCAAGCAGGTCGTGCAGCAATGATAGGATTCTTTATGGCCTATCTGGTAGATAGCTTGACAGGAGTGGGTTTAGTTGACCAAATGAGCAATTTTTTCTGCAAAACTCTTCTGTTTATAGCAGTGGTGGGAGTTCTTCTGATCCGAAAGAATGAGGACATAGATAATCTCAAGAAGCTATTGGAAGAGACAACATTTTATGACAAGCAATGGCAAGCAACCTGGCAGGATGAGAACTCAAGCAGTTCCAAAAAAGAATAGTGGGATTGCTGTTTTGTAGTTCCCGCTCCCCCCTTCTGTCTTTTAAACTAGTATTCTATTTATCTTGCTCACCCTAAGCAATGAGAAGAATATGAATCAGACATTGTATCTCAATTCTTTCTGTCATCCTAGTGCAGATGAATGACTTAAATCCTTATTCAGATAGTTTCTTTATGTTTGCAATGACAGATTTTTTTTTTTTTTTTTTTTTGTGAATCTCTCTGAAAATGTGTTGTTTGTTTGAGTAGCTCTTAATTGGTTCTGTTGCAGTTGCAGCTCATTTGGGCAAACAGCAAGGATTAATTTCAAGTTCCTTGTACAAACAGTTGTACGGTGTGCACATTAGGATTGGTGGCAATATTGTTTAGTTTGTTCAAGCACTGAGCGAGTGATTACAATTGCGGGAATAACGTAACGCTCATCAGATGGAAACTAGTAGGTCTGTAGGTGTATAAGAAACTAAGTTATAGCCACAGACTATGTCCTTGAATTTTGTTGGAGTGGTCCTCAGAGAGTCGATGTTTCTTTCTCTGTCGTCTCTTTCCGAGCAGATAATGGACGAGGGTATTCCAAAAAGTTTCCATGCTTCTATAGCAATAACACGGCGAATTTCAATACCATAAGGTTCAGTGTCCCAACAAGGAACGTGATGGAACACGAAATGGGCATTTGTAAATTTGGACGATTTATATCGTCATGAGTATATCTCCTGAAGTTCTTGCCTTTGGCAATATGCCATTGTCAAAGTTGGCTTTGCTTATTTCTTATCCGAGTACTGATCACTCGGCTAGCAATCTCTAGTAATTCTGTTTGCACCATCTCTGGGGTTGATGGGCAATTTGGTGCATTTGACGCATAAAAGTAAGTTGATTTAAAAAAAAAAAAAACTTTTCTGATCTGATGCCTAAGCGGGTCAATGTGAGAGCAAACAGAATACAAATGGCTGCAAGTTTAAATCTTATTTGTCTGGAAGAAATAATGAATTCCCACATGACTATGCTCAACTAGTTACCTAGCTAGATTGAGTGACTATCAGTTAAGAAAGAAAGAAGGAAAGGTCCTATTTGGGAATTGAAAATAAAAGCTAAATACATATGCTAGGTGACAAACTGTCTTCTGGGTTTTTTGAGTAACTAGCGACCAGCGATGCTCCTAATAAGAGGTAAACAAAAGGAGGAAAGGTAGGAGAGTGTGCTTGCTCATTCCCAACCCCTCAAAAGGGTAGCTCGCGCAACACGGTTGACTCCAAGAGTGAAGGCACCCATTCGCAAGTCGCAATCATGAGTTTTACACATTGCCTTTATGTCCTGGAAAGCTCTGGTCATGTACTTCTTCAGCTCACGGTTCACTGTCTCTTCATCCCACATAAATCCTTGAATATTCTGTGCAGGCAGCTCAGCAACAGAGAGAGTTTTGACATTCAGTTTATAAACTTCGGTTTTTTCAAGTTAGGGAATGTAATTCATTACCTGAACCCACTCGAAGTAGCTCACAGTCACTCCACCAGCATTGGCGTAAATATCAGGTAATATAGTGACTCCTTTCGTGGACAAGATCTGCAAAAAGAAATTATTCCCATTCCCATTATCTAACACAAATTCGGCATATCTCTCAAAAAAAGCAGCAGAGGGCTGTAATCTTTACCTCGTCAGCTTCTGGGTCAGTAGGATGATTTGCGGCTTCTACTATATATTTTGCCTTCACATCAGCCGCGTTTTCCCTGCTCAGATGAGATACGCCGAATTAAATTGAAAGTTCTTCAGGCTAAAATAGCCGATAGATTCCAAGTCAAAATTTTGATCCTTGTAGCATTATAAGTTGGAGGCTGAATCCGAAAAACATACTTGTTCAGAACTCCGCCCAAGGCACATGGGATGAGAACATCACATTCATGGAAAAGCAAGTGATTTGGATCCATAGAATCTCCACCAGGAAAGTCCTTCAAACGTTGATTGCCTTCCTTGTGTTTGAGTAGAGCGGGGATATCAAGTCCATTTGGGTTTTTAACTGCACCAGTGACGTCACTCACAGCAATCACCTTACCCCCTCTCTCAAAAATAGACATGGCTGCCCACGAGCCCACGTTTCCAAAACCCTGGAAAATGTAACAACATTTTTATATGAATGACATGGGATTAATCATCTTGTCTGTGGAATCCTTCTATGGTAGGAAAGACATACCTGGATGACAAATGTCTTATCAGAAATTGACTTCCTGTATTCAGCAAACAAAGCTTCTGTTGCAAAAACCGCGCCAAGTCCAGTGGCAGCCTCCCTTCCCAGTGAACCTCCAAGATCCTACAGAACAAAACATCTATAGCCATTTTTTTTTTTCCAAATGAGTACACCTCTTATCATTCATAGGTAAAGCGAGTGTGCAATTTGATACATACAACAGGTTTCCCAGTGACAACTGCAGGTGAATGCCCATGAAACTTTGAGTACTCATCAAGAATCCATGCCATTGTCTGCAAAACATAAGAGATACATTCCATAATTGTACTCCAATTTGAAGGATGGAAGTGTTTGATGATAGTTTCAATCAATTGGATAGAAAAATAGTCTTGAACGAAGAAGGACAAGATTTAGTGTAGTTATTTAAGTGTTTGTTATTAAATTTTTAATAAAATTATCACTAAAATATTTTTTAGAAGATCCAATTATGCAGTGATAAGTTATAAAGAACCTTTATTTATTATGTTATTATAAAAAGAATTGATAACAAATACGTAAAAACTATACTCAAGATACCTGTGCATTAGTGCCCATATCAGGAGCAGGAACATCCCTCTGAGTGCCAATGAGATCATGGATCTTTTGGGTGAAAACACGAGTGAGACGCTCTAACTCACTGACACTGAGGTCCCTTGGATTGCAGCCAATCCCACCCTTTGCTCCTCCATAAGGAATGTTTGCCACAGCTGTCTTCCATGTCATCAACTGAGCTAGAGCGTTCACTTCATTGGGGTCAACCTGAAACACCATAGAATATAACGGTTAATTTGATAGTCAAAAGCCAGATGAAGTTAACGGTTGTCAAAAAGACAGTATAAATAATTAATGTTGGATGAAACATGTATTCTCGACAGTCAACCCTATACAACGCTTATATGGGTTGCCTGTTTCCTTTTGGTTGAAGACTTCTACAATATATTTAGCATACTATTGTCACACACTCGTAGTGATGAAACGGTAAATTAAAGCACCAGGTTCCGAGGATCCAAAGCAAGTAAAAATAGATAATTTAACATAGTTTGAAGTCAGTTGTCCTACGGAAGGAAGCAGTTTTTTACTGATGAAAACTGATAAAGAGGCAGTGAAAGCCAAACGGCCATATATATATATATATATATATATATATATATTCAGAATTAGCTTCTTTACAATGCCTTAGAGAATGCAGTTCATCATCTACTCATTGATAACAAGATCTACCTGCAAGTGGTTGTCCAATACCTCAATCCCATTTAAAAGTTCTCTCATAAATTCTTCCATCAATGGTTATGGAAGTGCATTTCGCCTTCCTGTTTATGAATATTTACTGGTTCTATGAATCTTTGTCATCAAATAAAATTTGGCATATTGAAATGCGTCCTTGAAAATTAAATCATAAAAATCACCTTTTTTTTTTTTTGGCTAATAAGCATAAACTCGAACACTGAAAATGCAAAAGTGAAAGTTTTACAACACAGGAATTCGATTGAACCGAACCCGAGGTCAAAATCAATTAGTATTCATCATGCATGAGATAACACATAGTATCAACAAAGACACGCAAAACCAAAATAAAGGAAGTAAACATGATCGAACCTCAGGATGATAACGAATTCCGCCTTTCATAGGTCCACGAGCATTGTCATGTTGGACCCTGAAACCAACATAGGAAACCAGAGTCCCATCGTCTTTGGGGATCGTACATTCAACCTGCAAATCCGGAACCAGAAAGGAAATTATAATCATACGAATGAAATCCCACTTCTTTCGTAAAGGAAAAGAAAGAAAGTAACTGAAGCAGAACAGAGAAAAGCAAAGAAGAAGGCTTAAAACCCAAAACAGCGAGAGAAAGAAGAAGCATCACTTTGATTTCTCTGAAGGGGATGAGAAGACTATTCTCTAGCTTGGAATCCAAACCAAGAATTCGAGCTGCACGTCGAAAGTTGCGGTTGGTGGCTGCAAGGGCATTCATGGGGGTCGGAAGATGAATGAAGCAGATTAATTTTATAAATTAATATTTAATATGTATTGGTATTAATTAATTAATTATACAATAATTATATATTATATTTTAAATAATTAATTTTGTATTTAGTATTGAGTCTTAAATCAATTGAGTTTTGTTGAAGCCTCCGTCCTTTACTAGCCAATATTATCTTATCACAATTTTGATCCGTATGAAAGAGATTAAGAAAATAGTTAATTATAAATGTAGATATCATATTAAAAATTGCTAATGCTTTTTCTTTTTCTTTTTTATTCTAAAACTTTGAGAAGTAAAATAGGTTATGTGATCTATCTCTTTAAACCAATAAATACATCAATAGATTTTTCATTAGGTACACAATTCTTCTTATTTGTTTTGACTATTAAATTTTGTTTGATCTATGCGGTCAATGCATGTTATCTGATAAAGGGTGATATCATGATTTCTTAGTTGATTGTATTGATTAATAATAATTAATTACTTTAAAAAAATCCCAAATTTTTGAACCCTATAACCTTAAAAATTAGGAATTCTTAAAATTAGGCAAGTTATGCAAAATCAATCAAAATTGATATTAAATATTAATCCCTTAACATGAATGGCATGTTTAATTTCATACAATTTAAGCTTAGTTAATAGCAATTTTGGATTTGAGCTTCGGATAGGCCTTCTTTAGTCCATGAGATTTTGAATCTATTTCTTCCAAAATTAACCCAATTAAATGATGCATAAACATTTTGTACACTCATGTGAACAAGAAGCATAATTCAATTGAAAGAAAAGAGCTCATAAACTTTTAGATCGAAGAGGCCCTTGTTTGAAAATTATGAGGCCTCTGTTCGAAGCATTTAAATGCTTGTTTTCTCCAATGATTTGAAGTATCTAGGTTGCATTGTTGTCAGAAAATGTTTTGTAATGTTGAATCTGCAAAAAAGGTAAGATTTTAGAACTTTAGGACTCAACAACGCAGTTGGAACTGGAAGAAGAAGTCTAGCTCTAGCCACACATGTCCACTCGTGCTCCCACACACATGGGAGTACATGTGAGGCATGCGTTGGAATTTTTAACCTATTGTTAAGTCTAATTCTATTATTTTTTTTATATTTTATTTAAATATTAGTTTTTTGTATTTTTTTTTGGCCAAAAAATATTTATTTTGAATTTTAGAATATTTCTAGAACAAATAAATACACTTTATTTATTGAATTTTGACCTGAGAAAATTCATAAATGTACTTTACCATATTATGTATTTTGGTGACGGACCACTCTCCCCAATTATAAGTGTAGCCATATTAAATAAATTCTTGAATCTTTAAAATGGACATTTTGCAATGTAATAGGCTAATTTTACACTTAATGGTTGCATCTTCTGCCGTGAGACCAACCATGAAAGTATTCTAATTAGTAAATGTTTGAGAATGGGTTACATTGATAATGGATACACCTTATTAGCATAATATTATTAGGATTTGACTCTTTTGGATTAACAAATAGCATTTTTTAAAAATGTTTTCAATATTTCTTATACCCTCTCAGTATGGGTATATTGAATACATCTTGTGTAAACTCTTTGTGAAGGCCAAAATTTTATGATATATGTAAGTTTAATTTGACACCACTTTGTTACATAGTTGCTTACTAAATCTTGAATGAAAATCTTGTATTATAATTATGTTGTGTATACATAATTAATTATTTTTTAATTTTTGGTTATTTTAGTTCTTGCTTTCCAACAACTATCTGTGGTGGAGGCTCTTGATGGAATGAATTATGATGATTGGAAATAGTCCTTGAACATATACTTGATAATTTCTGAAAAAAGATTTGGCACTCAGAGAATCTAAGCCAGGACATCTTACATTTGAGTTTAGTTCTGTTGATAAGGCCTATCATAGGCAATGATATAAGTCAATTTGGATTTTTCTGGCCATTATTAAATATACTATTGAGAAAGGAATTAGAGAGAACATTCCAAAAAAAGACATTGCATTAGAATACATGAATGCAGTTAGAAAGAAATTTATGAGACTTGACAAAACTAAAAAAGTCTATTATCTCTTATTGCTTGATAATGCCTATTATGATAGAGTGTCAGGGGTCAGAGCACACATTATGAAGCTCATCCACTATTATAACAAGCTTAAATCATATGGAGTTGACATGGGAGAAAGCACCTTAGTTTACCAAGCCCTTCAATCGTTACCATCGGAATATATATTCTTAAGAACTTCTTATAATTCACAAGCAGCAAAGTGGTTAATTAATCAGATGATATTCATTGTAATTTAAGAAGACGAGGTGATCAAGAAGAATAATTCTTATACATTATTTGTGAATTATTTGTCTCATGGTTCAAGTAGTAAATTAAGTGTAGTGATAGGAAAGGAAAGATACCAAAAAAACAAAAATTTAAAAAACTTAGGTTTAAGAAAAGTGGTGAAAAGAATAAGGGCCTATGGAAGAAATTCAATGGTAGTTGCCATTATTGTAAGATGCTTGGTCATAAGATATTTGATTGTTATAAGCTAAAGAACAAGTGTGAGAGAGAAGATACATCTTCTATTGTTACCCTTCTAACTCTAGTGCGTTTTGAATCCAATAGTCTTGAAATATTTTCTAATTTCTAGTAGTTAGGTTCTAGTGCAATTATTCATGTTGCAAATTCTTTGAAAGGGCTCAGAAATAGGAGGATCTCAAGTGAGATAGACAAGGTTATTTTAGGAATTGAAGGCAGCAAGGCTGTGGTAGATTGCATTGGATCAGTTTCTTTATATTTGTCTTTTGGACATGTTATGAATTTGAATAATATTGTTTATGTACTTTCTGTGAGAAGGAATTTAATTTCTTGTTCAAATTTAGATAATTGTGATTATTCTTTTTGGCAAAAAAATGGAAAGAATGATATTTATTATGATTCTATTATTATTGGTATTGCCACTTTACAAAATGAATTATATTTTTTGAACTTAAGTGATTGTCTTGTTGAATCTTCTAATGCTCTTATTAATGTTGTGATTGGGCACAAGCCCAAGAATTAATGAAAACTCTTTTATTTTATGGTATCAGCACTTGGGCCACATCTCTGAAGAGAGATAGGAGAGGTTGGTCAAATAAAGTGTATTGCAAGGTTTGGATTTTTTAGATTTTGAAACTTGTATTATTTGGATTAAGGGAAAACTTTCCGCTAGAGCTAGAAACAAAAGGATAAATAAGTTTGAAAATATTTTAAACCTAATTCATACTAATATATGTTGTCCCATTACACCTACAACTATAGACGAATTCAAATACTATATTACTTTTATAGATTATCATTCTAAACATGGTTGGATTAATTTTCTATGTGAAAAGCCAGAATCGCTGAATGCCTTTAAGAATTTTAAGGCAGCAGTTGAGTTAAAGACTGGCAAGGCTATAAAATACGTGAGATCAAATAGCGAAGGAGAGTATTATGGGAGGTACACTGAGATAGGCAGAAATCCAAGTTCATTTACTTTATTCCTGCAGAAACATAGCATTAAAGCCCAGTATACAATGCTTGGGACCCCACAACAAAATGGGATTGCAGAGAGGCGTAATCGTACTATAATAGACATGGTTAGAAGTATGATTAACTACTCTTCTTTACCAGAATTCTTGTGGGGTGATGTTTTGAAGACTTCGGTCTATATTTTGAATCAGATACCCAGTAAAATAGTACCAAAGACTTCATATAAACTCTTTACTGGAAGGAAGTTGAGTTTAAAGCATTTTCAAGTATGGAGTTGTAGAGTATAAGTGAAGCCATATAATTCTCAATTGAAGAAATTAGGTTCAATAACAGTTAGTGGATTTTTTATTGGGTATTATATAGATTTAAGGGGATGCAAGTTTTATTGCCCTACTTACACTACTAAAATCATCGAGTCTGATCGGATATTTTATTTTGATGATGACTTAGATAGTAGGGTTTCATACCTAAAGTTATCAATTTGCATAATGAGAGCACCATTTTGCCTATGCCTATTTTGACACCTTCTATATCTAATAGAAATGAGGTTGTAGAAAATTTAATTAGAGTGGATGCATAACTTCCTATAGAAGAAACAAGGGAGCTGGTAATTGAATTGAGATATTCTCAAAGAGTCTAAAGACTTGCAATACCAAATAATTATATGATTTATTTGCAAGAATTCAAATATGATACTATTGAAGGTACAGATCCCAAATCCTTTAAACAAATGATGTTTAGTCCTAATTCTTTTAAATAAATGGAAGCTATGAGTGATGAGATTGCTTTCATGCATCAAAGTCATGTGTGGGGGCTTGTAGAATTGTTGGATAGGTGTAAAACAGTTGGTTGCAAATTGGTCTATAAACTAAATGAGGGAGTTCTAATGAAATTGACAGATATAAAGCTAGACTTGTAACTAAAGGTATTAGAAAGAAGGAGTCGATTACACAAAAATCTTATCTCTAGTATCTATAAAAGATGCTTTTAGGGTGGTCATGGCCCTTGTTACACAATCTAATATTGAACTTCACCAAATAGATATCAAGATTGCTTTTCTTAATGGAAACTTGTATGAAAAAGTGTACATGATTCAACCAGATCGTTTTATTGAACTTGTAATGGAATATTTAGTATACAGACTACGAAAATCCATTTATGGTTTGAAACAAGCCTCTAAGTAGTGGTACTTAAAGTTTGATAAGGTCATCACCTCTGTTGGGTTCATTGATAATAATTCGGATCAATGTATTTATAAAAAATTTGATGGATGCAATTTTGTCTTGATACTCTATGTTAATGATATTCTACTAGCTAGCAATTCCATAAATTTTTTAAGTGAAACAAAACATATGTTGTCATGCCATTTTGAAATGAAAGATCTTGTTGAGGTATCTTTTGTTCTAGGGATACAGATCCATCGTGATATATCTCATGGTGCTTTAGGTCTGTCTCAAGCAACTTATATTGAAAGAGTACTTAAGAAGTTTAAAATGAAAAATTGTGTATTTAGTCCGGTACCTACTTAGAAAGGTGATTCATTGTCATGACAGTGCCCTCAAAATGATGTTGAGATTATTGAAATGGATATTATTCCTTATGCTTCCACTGTGGGTAGTCTTATGTATGTACAAGTATGCACTCGTTCAGATATAGCTTGCTATTAATGTACTTGGTAGATACTTGAGTAATTCTGGAATGATTAATTGAAAGGCTGCTATGAAGGTTATGAGGTATCTGCAAGGTACCAAATACTACATGTTAACTTACAGAAAATCTGATATACTTGAAATTGTTAGCTATTCAGATTCAGAATTTGCCTATTGTATAGATGATCGCAAGTTAACTTATGGATATATTTTTATGATATTTGGAGGAGCTGTTTCATGAAAAAGCGTTAAATAGACACTTACAGCCACCTACACTATGAAAGTAGAGTATATCGCATGGTATGAGGCCATTTATCAAGCAATATGGTTAAGGAAGTTAATTTTTGGCATGCATTTGGTTATTCTATATCACGACCCTTAACAATCTTCTGCGATAATTTATCTGTTGTGTATTTCTCTCAGAATCACAAGAATTATAGTTGTACTAAATATTTTGATGTTAAACTCTTGTTTGTTAAAGAAAAGATTGTTGAATTACAAACTCACATTATACACATCCCGAGTGAAGATATACTTATAGATCTGATGACTAAAGGTCTATCCATAGGAGTATTTCAGAATCATGTGACTTGTATGGATCTTATTAAATCTTTCATATAGAGTGGGAGATTGAGATATGATTATCTTATTTATTTTAGTTTAAAACCACTTATGCAATTTTGTTTTGCTCAGTTGGATATTGATATATTATCAATGCACTTAATATCATTTGTTTTCCTATTGGATTCAATTTTTTTGTGTTAATGCATTATAAATCACTTGATTTCCTATCGAATTCGGTAATTTTGAGTTATTTCTTTTGAATTTGTTTATAACTTAATATACATTAATTGCTTATTGTTATTTTATGATTAATTAATTAATGCTATCTTAGTGGGAGATTATTAGATTAATTTATTTTATAAATTAATATTTAATATGGATTGACATTAATTAATTATAAGATAATTATATATTATATTTTAAACAATCATTTTTGTATTTGGTAATGAGTCCTAAACGAATTGGGTTTTGTTTAAAAGCAGATAGTTTGTGATAGGTTAGATTATACATAGACTGTAGAGATCGCAATTTATAACCTTTAATAGTCAGTACTTTTTATCACAAGTTTGGCCCATATGAAAAAAATAAAAGAAAAAATTAATTATAAATACAAATATCATATTAGAAATTGCTAACGATCTATCTTCTTTTTCATTCTAAAACTCTGAGGGACAAAATAAATTGTGTGATCTACTTCTCTTACTCAGTAGACTAATAAGCACATCAACGTATTCCTTATCAGGAATGCAATTCCTCTTATTTGTTTTGACTACTAAATTTTGTTTTGACTAATAAGCATTCATGGCTGTTGGAAGATGAATGAAGCAGAGAATGGAATAGAAAAACAAGGCAAGTACGTGGTCTTTATAGGCTAAAGATTTGGTATTGTGAAAAAAAAAAAAACGCATGGGCTGCATTGATGGCGAGAGATGAGCGAGAAAGGAATTAAAATCGAGGAAATTTATTTGATTCGGACGATAATAATGTAATTTCTTGTGTGCTCACTCCTTTCAATTAGGAAAATGTTTTCATTGACTTCAACATCGTGATTATAATTGGACTATATTTTTTGTAATTAGTTTCTGCGATCACACTAAGCAAACGCGATCATACTATATAGAGACTTGAGTTTATATTATATTTGAATTATGATATAATAATTTTTAAATATGAAATATTGTTTTATATTTAATAACTATTATGTTATACTTAAGAAACCTAATAGATTTGAGTTTATAATATCATTATTTAATATTTTAATTTATTCTACGTGGTTTATGACTTTCAATTTTGTTTATATTTCTTGTAATTAATGGCTAGAAAGGTAATTAAGAAACTTTTGTACAATTATTCTCATTGATTTAATTATCACTAATTTTTTCGTAAGAAATTCTCACTTATTTAATTACGTATGCTAATATGTTGCTCATGTTAGTATCTAATTCTTTATAATTCATGGATTGGTGCATATCGTTTATATTTTCTTATGCTTTTTATTAGACATTTTATTACTAAAGGAGTTTTCAATTACAGTAATGAACAATCGTGTTTATATAAATTTATAATTAGAGTGTTGATAATCTTTGGATTATTATATTAATATATGTTTATAATAATTAATTTTAAGAATAATGACGGTCAATAATTAGTTTATAGTTATTGGTGACTAAAAAATTTTATTAAAATAAATAAATAAATAATATAAATTTAAATGTCAAATTCTTGCTGAGACATATCATACATCACACGAGCACTTAACTAGTTATCACTAATTTCTCCATAAGGAATTCTCACTGAATTTAATCATTCAAGTGTTTCAATCTTATATTTACAGAGGAATTATATCTTTGAACATATACTTCAGTGTTGAGGAAAAAAAAAATTCGGCTAGCACCAAAATGATTTATAGTTACATAAAAAAAAAGAAAATGATTTATAGTTATTTGTTTTTGTGTTTTTACAATTACAATCAAGACTATTCTCGAATTAGTATCGAAATTTTTAGCATGCTTGGTGTATTTTTAGTGTCAAAATTTTAAATTTCATCAAGCCCTTAGTCTTTGTAATTTTTCAAGTACCTATATAGTATATGGGAATCTTAAGTAAGTAATTTGAAAATTTAGATATGTAAGATATTTAAATTTAAAATAAATAAGATTTTTTAAATCTCTCTCTGTGCTTTAATTGTTAATATATCGTACCAAATATGGCTGCTCTAAAATGTTTATATATCTTATACTCAAATATATATAATTGCATAAGTATTTAAAATTCTTAAACATTACGTTAGAGTAAAAATATTTGTTCACTACCTTTTGCACATTTTCTTCGCCACCTTCATATTTTATTAATCGGTAAATGTTTTTATACATCTATTGAATTAAATTATGTAGAGAATTAGATGTATAAAATTGGACAAAGATAGCATAAAGAAGTGGAAAAAGAATAATCTGCCAATAACGTTATATAGCAGCTTGCCAAAATTACCTATTAATAGACCAAATTCAAATTTACCTTTTGGCAATATTTTTATTTGCATCGTTTAGCAAAGAATTGCCATGAATTTTATACACCATTTTATAGGATATAACTATAAATCAATACAACCATTGTTATAAAAAAATAAAGAAAGGAAGAAAGAAAGAAAGAAAATAACTATTTCATTGTTTTTGTGCAAAATGTGAAAAAACCTATGAACCTTTATGACAGCTAATTAATAACTGAAAGATCTCAAATAAATAGACACATTTTTCCTTTTTGAGTGAAACAAACAATAATGCGATTGTAATTGAATCTGTGTATCTACAACTGCTTAAGAAAGGAGTTCAATTTCGAAAAATATTTACTGTTTTGATTTAATTTTTTAAAATTGATTGATGATGTGATAAATCTGAGATGGATTATCATAACATTAGGGATACATTTTATGCTACAAAAAACTACAAATCCTCGTTAACTTTAATTAATAACAAAATCTGAGTAATGACCTCTGGGTTGTGTTACTAATCACTTTGGTTATTTCTTAATGATTTTTCTTTTAAAAACATTGAGTGGTATTTTTTGTTTTTTTGGATGTTAAATTGAGTGGTATGTGCTTGTGTCTATATTTAATCCATATTTGTAATATAAAATTAATTATTAAATAATTAGGTTTTAGGTTACTCTACTCACAAATACTTACTTCACATATTGGTGATAAGATCTTTTTATGTTCAGGAGTTAAAGATCTTTTTATGTTCAAGAGCCATTTATATGAAAGAGAATGACATAATAGGTGAAATCTAGTAAAATTCACCTGTGTGAGTCCATTAACCATTGTTATTCTCTTTCCAACATGAAAGATTTTTAGACATAATAGAATTTAGATTCTATTTATAATTTATTTAATAAATAAAACAGCACACAAGTTTTCTCCGTAATTAATGAATTCGAAAAGTCATTAGCCTTTAGTCACATGCAAAAACTATAACAATGCCAAAGGACACTTTAATAATCATGTTCATTTACCCAATTAATCAACATCAATCACTCTATTACAGAAAAAAAAAAAAAATCATTGTGCATAAATATTTGCCTGTGTAGTTTTCTTAAGATGTAGAAGTAGAAGGATGAATGTCTTTGGCTGTCGCCGTGCTTCTTTCAAAAATTTCTAAATGTTGATGAGAAGCTATATTTGAGTTTGTGGGTATCCGTTTTCTTTGTGTAAGAAAACAATATCATCATTTCCTCCTCATTTTTATGGATTCTCAAGTTTTCTTTTTGTTTTTCCAGCAGTGATTAGGTCTATCGTCATATGCATACTCACTTTTTTTCTAACCCCTTATTGTTATCTTCTCGAAAGTTTTTTTCAAGTGAAACTACTATAAAATGGATGATAGAAGTGTAGTAAAATTTAATAATTGTACCTTCCTATAGTCTTATAGTGAAACATGATGTGAGAATATACACACTCACACATTCAAAGAGATATATTGTAGTTATTGGTTATAAATCGTATAAGTGATTGTTTGTTTTAAATTGCGTGTGTGTGCACACACATCCCCACATATTCAAAGAGATTTATTGTAATTATTCTTCATAAATCATGCAAGTCCTTATTTGTTTTAGATTGCATGTTATCAATTTTTTTTAGTTAAATAGAACATGACATAGTTTTTATTGTATCCATCATTTAATCCTTCATACATATAATTAAATTAAATATCATTGGATTCTTTTGTTAAAATAAAAAAGCAAGCGTATCTCCCATCTTAACATGGAAACAAATATATAATAAGTTCTCTCCTAATTAGGAATTGTTGATGCCCTACATTTTATATATATATATATATATAATATTTGTAAATTCACTAAAAAGATGTGTATGCTTTGTACTTTCTACTAAATACAATAATCTACAAACTAAGACGGAAAGTTTGGGAAACAATTGAACCAATAAAATTTGTAACTAGGGCTAGGTACAGCATCAAGCATCAGGGTCACATTGAGAAAGCCATGTTGAGAGAAGAAGGGAAATTAGGAAAGAAACACAGGAAGCTGTTGGCCATAAAATCCCAGGTATTGATAGTGTCGAGGCACCACCATTGGGCCCCCAACATTGCAGATAATGATGTAACTTTTTTATATATCTTTAACGCTAGGTATGGTTTGGTTTCGGTCCACCCAAAGAATATGAATTGACCCCTTTTCTGTTTCCATTAGACCACTTCCACATTGGTAAATCTCATGGGCCTGCATGATGCCATCACACACACACGCACACGCACACACAAGCATATGCAGAATCAAACATACAATTTACTTCTCAGAATCCTTAACTTGCTTATTTCAAAATGCCAATCCAACAGGTAAATTTATTACTCGTGTGTGTGTATTTACTGTACGCTGTGCTGGGCTTGACATGGTTATATTTGTAGGTAATATGCAGGAAAGAAAAGGCAGTGCTGGTGAGGGTATATGTAGAGAAGCCAAGGAAGAAGAAGGTGCCATCAAATCATCTTCATCATCACCACCAACACCACCACCACCACCATATAGTTCATCATCATGGCCCTATCCGTAAAGGATATGATAGGAAAGCAGAACTCCTTAGGTACTCGCAGTTCCTGCGGGACAGTGCACGGAAAGCACCATCCACACCCTTATCCTCCCAGCAGCTTTCTAACAACATTAATGGGAAACCAACGACCCGGGTAAAGATTGTAGATTTAACTAGATATATCTTAATGTTTATATGTTTTATAATCTTACAAAATTATGAAAGATACATTATATAAACGTTCTAAAAGTTTGATTTTTGGCCTCTTTAATTACTACAATTTGACTGTGACTTATAGGATTATTTAGAGTCATTGTTCTCCTTTTGAAGGTTGTCTCTTCCCAAAGAAAGCAAATGAATGAAGGAAAATTACATGGTTGTTTTGGCAATTGGAAACTACTGATTCCAAGCTTCTTGAGATCACGGACAAGTGCCAAACCTAAGGAGAGAAAGATGAAGAAACAGATGCAAAGTGGATTGTCTGTCAATCAGATGACAAACGTCAAGGAAAAATTAGGGGTATTTAAATGCAGCAAATCTTACCATATATTGTTATTGCAGTAAGGCACAATATTTAAACAAAATTTATATGGAATTAATTATATATCTGAAATCAAAATTTTTAATTAAAACAAGATAAATATATGATTCTCTAATAATAATATGACAAATGTATCATTTTTATATATATTTATATAATTCTCTAATAAACTATACTCTTATCATATTATTATTAGAAAATTATATACTTTTTTTATTCAGAAAAAATTATATACTTATCATATTTTAATTTAAAAATCTAATAATAAAAATATAAAAAAAAAACTACATCTACGTTTAATCCACAATATTTAGTGTGTCCCAATCAAATTTTTGTTTTACAGTTTTACTCGCAGGTGAAAAGAAGAAAAGGTTTCTTTCCTAGAGTGTTTTCGTCGACACGCAAGCATTCTTGAGGTTCAGTTTCGAGGGCGTTTACCTCTCTCAAGGTGATATGTTACAATTGGGAGAGACTCATTTTCTTACATTCAAGTTTCCTTCTCCCCTCAAGTATTAATACAGTCATTTATGGTTGTTACTGTATTCCCTTTTTTTTTTGTGTGGTACAAGCTAGTATTTTTTCTATAATTTGAATAAACCTCAGGCAGATTACCACACCAATTTTTCACTTCCCCCCCTTATGACCCACTGACAGGCTTAAGAACAAAAAAAAAAATTAATACTATTAAATAGAAAGTGATTCTCATTTACCAAGCTTCTATTACCATGGGGTTTTGGCACTCTCCCATAGTGTAATGTTTAATAATGATTATCTCATTTTGACAATGGTAGGTACTGCAGCTTAGCAACATTATTCTTCCCCTCGGTGAACTGGAGCACCAATTAACGTATATTTTCCGACAAGTGATAACCAAACAATCTGTTTCGTTTAAAACAACCCCATCAAGAAACCAAAATGCAGAGTTTGTGTTAAACTTGTTGAGTGTCAACCTTTCTTCAGACTAGAGGCACGATAATGTTACACTTGCGAATATGCGCCGCACCCGGCACGGCATTCACAAAGCGGACAGTAGCGTTCCACTATTCTTTCAGGCTGAGATGCCACTAGCTGTATCTTTAAATATTAAGGGATACACCTGTTGAGATTTAAAAGAAAGGATAAAATCCCATTAAACAAAGAGATTTATTCAGAAGGGCAAAAAGCCATTTACTAATCATCAGGCACAGGTAACCGGGATAATTGTTGGGGCTCAGCATAAAGATAGTAGTAACAATCACATACCAGATGAAAGGAAAATAAATCTAAAACCAATATTAGTTTATCTTCACAATTTTAATAACCACATTCCTCCACTACAAATTCTATTGTGGAATCCGCCATACTTTGTAATTTTTTGAAGGTACATGATGAAGGTCTTGACTTCTGCTAACTATTACACCTCTCGTCATTCTCGACTTATATTTATAATTGACTCTGTAAAACTACCTTATCTAAACTACGAACTATTTAGATCTTTGTTGTCGAGTATACTCCCACATAGCAATAGCACCACTGACATGAACGTTAAGAGATCTAACAACCCCCAATTGGGGAATCTCGATGCATGCATCCAAAACATGAATTATATCAACAGGTATGCCTTCTTTCTCTCGGCCAAGAACCAGTACCTGAGTAAACAACCAAATAGCATTCATATATAAAGGAAGAAATGTCACGGATTTGTGAGAACAAACTAGAAATAAATTGAAGCAATAAAGGAAGCTGCACATGAAAAAGGCATCCAACTAAGAAAGAAAATCGGATTTTCCTACTATTGCCCTCCCCCTACCCACAGAAAAGGACAAGTAAAAAGTTATCCCAATCTGTTTTCCACCTTGCTTATTCAAATATTTGACAAAGCAGATCCCGTGCGAATAAAAATCTAAAGTCTTTGGTCAATTTATATTTTAGCTTTAATTATCCTTGATCACTAAAAGGGGGGGGGGCCTTTGCCAGCTGCTTCTTTAGATTTTCTTTCCACAACTAGATTTCACTTAAGAAGCCACAATTTTCTCCCATCATTTAGAGAAAAAACTACCCAAATAGTGCAACCCCCGTACACGTATGCAAAATGAGAAATTCGGTCCCACTGAAATATCATTACAAAAGGCCATCCTGAAGGCACTAGACGGGGTAGTCCAGCCAATCTAGAGAAATGGTTCAACAATGGCCAGGTGACTAAATAGGCTGGTGATTCAACCAAACACAGTATTCTCATTTTTCTGTAACATGTTTACCTGTAAAAAAGGCCGAAGCATTATATGCAAATGCACCATTTTTAATAGAGAAAATGCAGGGAAGACGACCCACGGGAACATAGTAAAAGAAGTCCAAAGAACGTGTGTGTAAAGAATGAATTTCATTACTACTTATGCAGCATCTCCTGATATCCCTCAATCACGCAAACAACATTAAAAGAACTGGAAGGCCAGGAGTCTAAAGACAACTTACTGTCTTTCTTGGAAACATAAACTGATCAAGGGGTACACTATTTGCAGTTTGTTCCAATCCTAAGATGGAGAATCCTTCTCTCTTCTTTTTCTCCAAATATGCCTTTACACTATTGACTGGAACTTCTACTATAGGAACCCACTTTTCAGCTGTCACACTGTAAATAGCAATTCTTGTGAATTATTGACAAATTATAGCACAATAAAAATACTTTCTACAAAATAAATCACGAAAATTAATATTAACAAGAATAGTTCAACATTCTATGACTTTTTTAAGAATAAGTAACATTGACAGGAAATATTAAGCTTACATGTTAAGAAACTAATTTAAGCATCATCTAATTGAATGAATCTATGAAGTACAAAGGGAGGTGTTGGTTCTGCCGTAATCAGATACATGTGACAAGTAATAACCATAACAAGAAACATGTACCAGAAAATAACCATATTCAAGTTGCACGGAAAAGAAATAGCCAGCAGACACATCTTCAAGATGTTTTGTAATTTGTCATTCAATTATGAAATATTCAATAATTGATCTATAATAGTGAAGGATATTTTGTTTACAACTGGGACAGGCCATAAGAATCACATCCATTCAGAATTTAGGTTTCAGATTGAGATAGACCCTGTCTTCAACTCTAAATTTTCAAATTAGAGAATTTTCTTTTCCAGTTGCAAAATTGAAAACTTCACATAACAAGAACTGAAAAACCTGACCACAAATGCAGAATGATGTCAATTTTAGAAGGTGCTTTGGAGTCCAAAATTCTGGCATATGGGAATTTTTTTTTTTTTAAATCAAAGAATAAGTTTTATTATAGAGAGGAGAATATTGGTACCAACAAAGAAGAGAACAAAATATCCTCCTTAACAAAGTCACAAAAATATAACACAGGAGAGACAAACAAGCTCACTCATCAATCCAGTAAAGCTATCAAGTTCCTCTGCATATTTGTCAGGGAGATTCCCTTGACATAATCATGGTCCGGGCAATACAGAGGGGCCATAAAAAGAACCCTGATTTTTTTAGATGAAAAAACAATTTATTATGAGAAAAGGGAATGATACAAAAGTGAGTCCATGCTCATGGGTGGTATCAAAGGCATAAAGTTTAACCCTCAAAGTTATTTCCCATATATTTTAGTGTACTCTCGTCTTCCTCTCTCCTGTTCCCATGGGTGCTTGTCTCTTGCACTCAACTGTTGTTCCCTTAGCAAGTCAAAGATGATTTCACTTGCGGATAAATTTCAATATATTATACAAGGCAATATGTCCATAACAGCTACGGACAAGAAGTCTCTGATTTGCATCATTAAAATTTTTGTTCTCTATTAGCTTGAACATTTAGGAACACTAGTGGTCCTACAGTATTGCCACCTCTAGAGATTTAAGCAAAATCCAAGTGACTCAGTATTAGTGGAAGTTTGTGAAATGTTCATAAGGAAACAACATAATTTAACTATCATCGAAACCTGATAAGTTGGAACTGTTTGTCGTTTAAGATGTTTGTATCAGCAACGGCCAGCCCTGATGCTCTAAATACCTGCTCTAAGCAACAATTAGTGTAAATAAAATGAAGTAATTATCTGAAAATCAGAAAAGAAAAAGACAAGAAAAGAATATATAATAATTGAAGAGATCAGATTGAGAAAAGGAGGCAGAAAAAGTAACTAACCTCGCATGTGCGTGCCAAACCTGCAAGATTAGGTATGCGATCAAGCAGTGATGCTACAAGGATAAAATTTTGTCGACTTGCCTTTAGCCATTCTAGAGATAATCTTCTTGACTGCAACAACTGATCAAGAAGGAGATCATCCTCTTCCATTTCTGTCAATTTATATCAGATTAAATTACAGTGGATACAAACTCTTAAATGTCAGGTATAAGTATCCAGCTCTTTGGGCACACAAATCAGCAAACTGAAAGGGATATACCAGACATTGTCTCCAATGACTTCAAGTATATTAGTAATCTTTGGTAGTTGAGTGTTTGATGAGACTAGAGAGTGAGGAGTATGCCCCAAAGGCTGTTTCTCCTGAAGCATGTGTTTTTGAATTTTTGGGTAACTAACTTCTTGTCCTTTTGAGAAGCAACGTGTATGTCATGATTACTTGGATCATTTTTATACATTCATTTTCAAGTCTACAGCAGGAAGAAGAGCAAAGTTTTGTGGTTTTGTGCTATTTTTGCAGTGTTGTGATTATGGGTGGAGCATAATGCCAGAATTTTTAATCAGCAGTTTAGTCCCTCCCATTCTCAAAAGTAACTATCTCTATTTTTCAGCTTCTACCAGAAGTACATATAGTCTAGGGAGTAAAAAGCAGACATAGTTCTTGTATGTCAGCTAAACTTCAAATGCTGCTATTTCAATTTAATAAGTATCCATTTATCTATAATGTTTCATTCCTTTTAGATGCTGAACAGATTTGAACATACCAGCTATTTTTCTGTAGGTTTTTTCATTCCCATAAAGGGAACTAACATCTACTTCTCCCAAATCGTGTTTGGCCAGAGTAATCTTTTTCTGGAAATCTGATGACATGTCTTTAACCTGGGTTCCTTCACCACTCATAGACAATTTTTCCATGCCATTTATATCTCCCTCTATTCTTAAACTCTCATTTCTGATAGTCACCACATCCTTTGCCATTGAATGCCGCAGATCTTCTCTAACACCCTACAATGTTGAAAAATAAGATGAAGTTATGCAGTGAACCAGTAAATATGGCCTCTTTCTCCTAGAAAGGAAAGTATGACAAGTACTTACATTTAAAAATGTGATAACTTGGTCCATAAGAGATGTTGGAACACATTCAAATTCAACTTCCTTTAAGCACAAAAGAAGAAAAAGAATTAGCAAACCGTCAGTTACAAGCTTAACTATTTTGAAATGTTGGGATGGAGTTGAAGGTTTAGGTAGTCACATTGCAGCCAGTTGAAAATTCAAACAAAATCATTAGCAATGCTTTCTCAGAAATTCATAATAAATTAGCAATACTTTTTCTGAGATTCATAAAAATTTTTAAGAAAATAATCACAAGTTCACAACCAGTCAAAGTCCTTAACGATTTGATATGGCTACTGAATACTCTAAATATATTTTTATTGTCTAGGAAAACGGTAGTAGAAGTTTGACTGATCAACTTCACCTAGGCTCTCACCTCAACTCGATTGATGAAAATTCCTGCAGGGGTGACAGAGCTAATTGGGTTATAGGCATCAAGATATCCTTCCATTGATGCTCGTAAGCTGAAAGAGAAACAATACAATTTGATGAGTTCAATCTGTTTAAATATGGTATAACAGGTTATACATGTCACAGTCAAATTTTCATCCAATACACTGTCGCATAATGTGACATTACATCATCTGGAAACTTAATTTATTGATATCAGACACAAAATTAGCAATTCACTAGGGTTATAGGCATCATCTGTGACATTACACAGAGTTTATATTTCTGAAACTTCTTTTGTAACTCCTGACAGAACACCTCTGGAGAAGACAACACATGAAAGCAGGAAATGTACAGCAAAGCAAAACTTCTAAAAAAACAGCATATATAAAAACTCTGTAATTAAATTCAAACAATTTACTTAAAAAAAGCTTTCCAAACTAGTGAAAATTAAACAAGAACAAGAAGAAAAAGAATATAGCAACATATGATCTACACTCTACAGATTCACAAGATAGACTACATAGACACCCCAAGAAAATTAATGATCCTTATTATAGAACTGCAACTTCAGAATGCAATTACAAAGGGCCATCTAGAGGATATTGTGATGTTAGAAAGAATTTATCCTTTCAATAGGCACTCCCATGATAAAAGCTCCAGCAGAACAAAAACAAGTAAAATATTGCATAGTAAAGTTAATTGCTATCACGGCATCAATTTCTCTCACTTTTGAATGGGACATTGATGGAGACCAAGAAAGTATGGGATGTTAAAACCCCACATTAAGTAGTATAAAATACTCAAAAAGATACTTAAATAGAGCGGTTCTCTACCCTCAATAAGTAGCTTTTGAGAGACTCTTCTCCAAAAGCTAATTATTGAGGGAAGAGAACCACCCTATTTAAGTAGTCCTTTGAGTATCCCATATTACTCAATGTGAGACTTTGGCATCTATTATCTTGATCTCCATCAGATATCAAAGATAGAGGTCCAGAAGATCAATTCATGATACACTGAAAAGCTCATGTGTAACATATATTCCAATGATACAGATCCCTTCCATTCGATACAATATAATTCTTATGAGCAATACCTTCTTGCAAATTTATAATGAATTATTTCTTTACAAAACAAGAAAAATAAAAAATGATTGGCATTCCAAAGCAGCAAGAAGTAAGACTATTATAGTTATACATATTTCATGAAAATGGAACCTATGTACATCCACCAAGATATAGGAGACACAATCAGATTTTACCGTGCACAATCGGAGTTCTTTGCAAGGTATGTCTTCAAATCCATGAAGCACCTCTTCTCTAAAGGTAAAATCTCAGAGGATCCAGAATTTAACAAGGGAAACAGTTTATGCAGAATTTGGTACAGCAATAACTACAAAACAGTAAAGCATGTCATAAGCTGATCATTCAAAAGATAGAAAGACAAGCATCACCAGAACTAACCTGGGTAAAACCACGTAAGCTGTGATGATGTGAGGTTAACAATGGAACTAGAGGAGGAAATAAGTCATCCAAGTGCCTAGACTGAACATCTTCAGATGAATGAAGAATGACATTAGCTGCTATAAATACATACGAAGAGAGTGCCTGCATATCAAGCCAAACAAATTCAAGAATAATTTTTTGCATACCGCAGAATTGGGCGTAACAGCTAATATTATATATCCACTTGGTAAAATCTAGATATCATGCAATAAAAGACCGGTACCAGAGAAATTGTAATGTCAACAGACATACTTACCTAAACAAGCAAACAATATACTACGCATTTAGCGATTTGCATGTCAAACTGATAAAGAAAATTGCCAGGCCAAGGTAAGTAGGTAATATTGCAATGAATGAAATACCAATTGAAAATAGTAAAATCTTTTAAGTTCCCCCAAGTACTTTTGTTGATCTACTTTATTATAGTAATCATTCTCATTATTCCATTTTTCATTTTTCTGTATCTTTATGCATGCACCTACAATATAAAATTCATTGCACAGCAAGTTCAAAAATAAGGTTAGCATATGTAAACAGCTGCTCAGAGTAAAACCCACAATTCAAATAAACAGATAACGGACTCAACCTAGTATGCAATTAACTATTTCTTTTCTCCAAATTTCAGATCTTAAACACAGTCTTTTCCCTAAAAACAAGTACTGGAATTCAATGAGCAGAATGTCTCATGCCAGCCTCACTTTTGCATTGAATTTATTTTACAAGAAGGCCTAACATAAACAAAATTATGCCACTGTGATTAATGGAAAACATGTAAGTAGTGTCACAGAACTTATACATGACTCATAGCCTTTAGTTTCCTTTTTCACAAATGAAATTTGCACACATAGTGCAGTAAGTGGCAATTGACCAAAAAATAAAACATAGAACATCTGTAACAACAAAGCGAAAAGCAAATAATCAATAGAAAACATTACTTACCTGAGGTCTAGTGTCATAATTTCGCAATATAGGAACCAATTGATCTCTAACCTGTTAAATATGAGCATTAGGAAAAGTGGTTTGAAAGGGTTAATCAGGCAACGGATTAAAAAAATTTGCATGGTAAGTTGTACATTGAATTTTGTGCATGTAACATATCTACAAAATATTTAGCCTATCAACAACTAATTTACATCTGATTGTAACATTTTATCTCAAGGAAACTAAAAAGAAGTGGTTTTTCTGATCTCTGACTAAAACATGAATTTTAACAAGAAGCAATAACTGAGCCTGAATTCCTTTTAGTAACTTACTGAGTCCAAGCAAACCAAATTTTAAGTAACCAAGCCAAGCATAATATCAAACTATGGAATAATTAGATTTTCTTGGCCTATTATGAAATTAATAGTAAACTTTGTTTATCCAGTACTAGCTACAAGAAATGATTATTTTATTAATACTTGGGATTGCGTCTGAAGGTAGCATATTATGCGTAGTAAACATAAAAGAAATCCTTAGCATGCTTATTACTTGGGAGGAAAAGCCACTTTTAGGCCTTCATTAGTGACTTCATTTCCAATCCTATCAGTTATATATTTCAAGAAAACAATTTACCATAATGACAGTAATTAAATTTTGAGAAGAATAGAAGTGAGAAAAAAAGGTAGAAGAAAGTCTTACAAGTGAGGGAAACTTCAAGCAAATGTTGATTGCAAATGTCTCTAAATATTGACGAACAGCAGGTAAGTTATTTCTCTGCAAGAATAAAATAAATATGATAACTTTACTTAATGCTACAAAAATAATCAATATAAGTTGGAAATAATGAAAATGATTTGAATTAATGCTATTACAGAGAAGTAAACACAAGAAATAGTGCAACTGGAATAGTCTAAAATGGTTGCAAAGTAGGGCTTATATCTTTGAGAAATTTTGCGCCAATAAGAAAAAAGAGATATAGCTTTGCAAATAAAGTCAAACATAGAATGTAAGAACACATGACAAGGCCTCGCATGTACTAAGAGAGAAGAGAAACACACAATCTTAATTCTTAATTGTCTTAAAACTCAATGGAAAGATTTGATATGGAACAAAAAAGCCCATCTGATAAGCCATTAGGGGGAAAAAAAGAAAAAAAAGGGGGGGGGGGGAGATAGAAGAGCAGAGACATAAGCTTATATGACATCACAAAAGATGCCTCCACTGATGTCAAATGCACATCAAATACAAAATTTATGACTGGAAAGGAAAAACTAAAGCACTCTGAAGCAAAATTTACTTACATTAAGTGATAAGCACAAGTAATCAACAACTTTCCCAACTATATCTTGCTCAACAAATGGTGACAAGACACATATTGTTTGCCAAACACGTATTTTGCGTCTATGAATCTGTATCATCGACATAGCAAATTGATGAAAATGAAGTTATAAAAGACTGATATGAGCAAAAATGCCAGAGTTACAAGAGTGTATATATTAAGTCATAAATAAACGTTTCATGTGAGTAAACTATTCATATTCGTTTCATCTCCAAAAGTTAAAATACACCATAACGGACATGATCTATGCAACACATTTTTTTGTTGTACTTATTGCAAGAACATGACCCAAGTGCATGACCAACCATGAATGTGACTCATTGTAACATTCATGAAAGCTGAATCAGAAAGGTAGAAAGAATTGAATAAAATTCTTTTTGGAAAAAAAAAAGTCAAAACATTATGACAACAAACTTTTTAATCAAAATCAATCTCTAAAATCTATGGACTTGTACATGGTTATTAAAGGTGAATACGGGCACAAGGTGCATCTAGGCTCTGCATTAGAACCTTGCTACGGCCAAATTGAGTCAACTATTGCACTGCTACAAAGTAGGCACTTGCTCCCATGCATCTGTGCAACTTGCACCCAGGTTCCAGGATCCCCTGGCACCTTGGTGCAATTTGGTAGAGGAATGGGAGTATGAAAAAAATATTCTAGAACCAGATTTTCAGTTGTTCATTATTTTAGGAGAGGGAGGGGTGGATAAGAAAAACTAGAATTTTCTCACAAAACATACTTTAGCTATTTTCAAGAGGTCAAGTTAAAGGATTAAAAGATACTTACAGCACTGTATTTTTTGTATAACTCCTTTGCAAGATCTTTATCATTCACCTATATCCAAGATGTCATAAGCAACATAACCATCCCCTAATAATAATCTGAAATTTGTGACAAAGTATTTGCATAGAAAGGAACAAATAAGACATGACTAAAAAAACCGTCTAAAAAATTCAACTCCAAATGTTGCAACATGACAAGATGTCAGTAACAAATCTAATGCTAACTTGTACTCCTATCCCAAATCTAGGGTCACCATGCTCCCTGAATTTGTATCAGTTAGCATTCTAATGTCACCGTTACGAGTAATGCATAATAAGTGAAGGCTAGGTAAACGGTATTTGTGTTGTCAGGGCATTTTAATCTTTATATACAACCTGTATAAACCCTAAACCTTGTGATATGTATATAAATGCATGCCTATCCTAATGACAGGATGCCATATCTCCAAACCTTTTCTCTCTACAGTCACAATCATTAGTCAACAAAAACTACTTTATAACAGTGTCTTCCTCATTGACTATATAACTCCATTCTTTTTGTTAAGGTTTACCCAGTCCCACAACCAATAAAGCACAAAAATTAAGAAAGGTAAATGTAAGCAAGACAATCCTAAAACTAAGGTACCAGACTACCAAAGCTAAATAACCAACATAGTTGGGGGTAAAAAAGGTAAAGAAGACATTATGTTTAAATGTTGGGTTCCACTATTAACCAGACATAGGCAGTTACACAATGATAGAGAATCAGTCTCGCAGATAGGTTAATGTTAGTGATCATGTGCTCTCTTTAGTAATCACATGTCATCATTCTTTTTGCTGAATTCTTCCTGGACCTGTGCCTTTGGGCTTTCCCTTCACTTATTTTCTTTCCAGTTTTTCATCTTTTATTTTAGTTAACCAAATCAGATTGTATTTATCATTATGTTTCTATTTTTATCTTGATTTAGTTTGATAGCCTAAAATAAAGGGATTTTAGGCTGATCTGTTTAGGTTATCTCAATCACTTGTAAGTCTGTTTTTTACGTTAAATAAGAACAGAGATCAGAGGATGCTGTACTCCGATCATTCCACCTATATTCTACAGTCACTTCACCTTTAGATTTGAGTGCCTTATAAATAACTAAAAACAATTGCAAAAGGAGGACATCATCAAGCCATAATATAATTACATAAGAACAATTTAATCAAATATTTTTAAATGATGAAATGACAACAAATGAAAAAAAAAAAAAACAACAGAAAATTAGCACCAGCAGCACAATGGCAATACAGTAAGAAAAATAATAATTAGATCCTGTTGCCAATTACTTTCAAACCCTTTATCTTCATTTTCCAAATAAGAGTTTCTTGCATGAAATTTGAAGAGCAACTTTTTCATTCTTCTTATACAAAATCAATATTTTTCAAAGCCAGAGGCCAATGCACAACCATCTGTAAACCTAGTCATTGCTTCAAATCGGGCCACAGCAATCTTTTAAGACTTCAAACCACAATTTTTTTGAGGCAAAGCCCACAGAGTAAATCTGGCTCATATGATACCAGCAAGAAAAGAATCTCACAGCAGCCCAAATATATAATACAATACACCCAAAGGATATTAGTCTTTTCAACACTCCAGCAGTAGAAAGCACTTCATAGATTAGTGTAGAATATTTTTTATCATCTAATGACAGTAATCTATTACCGCAGAGTCAAGAAGCTCTAGCAGAAACAATTTGCCAGATGCTAGAGCTGCAATGCAATCTGGATTTATGGTTGATGATTCCACCATACTAGCCAAGTTTGCCAACTTGTGAAACAGAACAGCAACAGAAACTCGAGCATACAACTCCGTATTAATATATGCCTGATAAGATAAGTAGCCAACAAATACAAAAGTCAATGGTTTCTGCAAACTAAACAAACTGAATCATAATACATTTGCAATAAATGGAAATTGGCATATTATGTTCCCAATATAAAACTTAAGCTTTAAGAAATTTGGGTAGAAAATGGAAATAAGAATATAGCAAAATCATTTAAAATGTTAGGTAGCCTACTTCAGTCAGCTCAGGATCAGGGCTTCTTGCCAATAAAGAGACTTCTTCCCTTGCATCATTGTTGTCAGCTAGTTCAGCTTCAAAATCCTCATCAAATGCAACTGAAAGAAACAATCTCAGATCCAAAATGATATTTGCATCATAAAGCAACAGACAACCATGAAAGGGGTATATAAGAATCACAAACAGTAGATAAACATGTTTGCTACCTGAACCATAGAGAGTTAGCAGTTTCAATTCCTTTGTGTAGAACTTTATAATCCTAGGATTTGAGAGCCATAACCCTGTTAAGTGCAATGCCGCAAGACGAATAGTTCGAGGACTCTTTGTCCCTTCCTCAAGAAGATTTACAACAAACTTGAACCCATATATTAAAAAATAACAGTCACTATCTGTAAGAACTTAACAGAGAAAATACATGTGGAAACAGAAAGATTGGGCCATTAGGGGGGAAAAAAACACACCCATTTCAAGGGTCCAGGCACATTGTCTGTTTCATGCATGCTCTCGTCATTAAACACAGAAGGATGCAAAACAGATGACAAAAGAGCAGCAATTGAAGCAACTCTGCGCTTGTTGCAGCTTACATGTAATATCCAAGAGGAATGGACCAAATGCCACATCATCTAATAAAAGATTGCAAGTTATATGATCAGTGAATTACCTAGCCATTTTATTTGGGAAGAAAATATCATATGCAGCGAAGCCCATAAAAGATGCAAAAGACACCCAAATATTGTTTAACATTTATTAATCTACAAGGATTCTGAAGTCAACACACAAGGAAAAAAATGCATTCCCACAATGAATACAACTGTAGAGGGGGAAAAGAATCCATAAAATATATGCATCCTACATCCCACAGAAGGACAAGAATACAAAGAAAACTGAAGCGAGAAGTAATATTATGGAATACACAGACGCACTATAGAACATACACAATTGCCAATCAGCAATACCATTCCCTGCATTTAAGAGTATATCATTCCACCAAAGCAATAAAATATATGCTTGTTCACATATATTTGAACTTGGAGGGAACTAACTTCTGACTGAATGGCATGTAGCAGATTTCTGAAATTAGGTGCAATACAACTTATCATGTAGGTAAATCAACAAAACCAGCAAGTTTGATTTAACTTCTTAGGATAATGGGGAAAGTCAGTACAACTTACCAAACCTATCATCCAGGGCATAATGCTAACTGCCCACCTAAAAATCACATGCATCCTAAGTTTGCCTCATGGGTACACACAGCATGCTCATGGCAATTCATTTAATAAATGGCATCTTACTAAATTAAACATGAGGAGGGGCACAAACTTAACAGACAGCTATTAAGTGAACCTGTGAATCTATCACATCATGGGAAACAACTGCACCTGACTTCCCTTTGGCAACTAGCTCTAATACCATTCTGACTGACCTCAGCATGGTTAAAACAGAACCTTCCCCAGCATTTTCAAGGCTGCAAAGCACAACATTGAATAAGATGACAAACATTATAAGACACCAGAGGAGAAAAAAGAAGTGAGTCCATCCGAACTCTTGCCATTTTAAACTAAATCCAACAAGGTATCAACTTTGAATATTAAGCAACCCTCCTGGCCCCAGATATAACCCAAGCACCCTAATCAAAAGAGGGGAAACCACACCCAAAAATAAAATTAAAAAAGTATGGCCACGGATGAGCATATAGGTTAACTTGTTCCTTACCTCTCAACAAGATCACTGAAAATGCATCTGAGAGTGCCATTTGAGAAAAAAGAGTGTCTTTCCTCCATATATATCCCATTCTTGAGAGCAAGAGAAGGAATTGACAACAAAGATTCTATGCACATCCACTGTTACAGTAACAAATTTGTTACAATCTTTCAGTTTATCACTCGACAAGTGAAAAGCATTTGATACATTAATTAGACCAAAATAAAAATAAAATTAAAATAGAGAGAATCATTATGAATACGATGATCACAGGTGTAATGACTGACCAGAAGAATTAAATCAGTGAAACCAACCAAAAAAAAAAAAAGGAACTAACAAGACATGTTCATATTTTAAGTCATTAAAAAACCCAGTCTCATGATGCTAAGCTAAGCTGTAACTAACGATAAAGATAGAGAGAGAGAGAGAGAGAGAGATTAGCACCTTCCAATCCAACAAAACAGCCCTTCGACTTCTTGCCAAAAATCCTACTCCAAGGAGATTATTAATAGTTTGAATGAAAGATACAAGCATAGAATCTAACTGAGGCCTGCCTTTGGTCTCCAAAAATAACTTCTCATTTCCCTCGATGAGATACAAAGATTGAGAAAAATATGTGGATGCTAGTACTCTTAGAACAAAAACTAATGCTTCATATGCTGCCAGACAAATTTCTGCTTCAATCTGCTTTACACATTCATATCAAGAACCAAAACTACATCACCATACACTTCAACCATAACAAAAATGCATTACTTTTATAGCTTATAATGCATTTAATGCCAGATACCTCTGAATAAGAAGGTGGAAATTTAGTAGTCCTCCAGAAGAATTGCCACATAAAGGTGAAAACAAAGCCAAGTGAAGCATCACTTTTAATTTGCGCACACCATACCAAGATTAATGATATTGCCTTCACTGACATAATCTGCTTAGTCATATGCAAGATGTATCAAGAAAAAGGAGTGCCTTTATCAAAGAATATTGTAGAACTTAGAAAGGAAGAAGGAAGAACTGATTACTGATCAAAAGTACAAACTTATAGAAGCATTCATGTCTAAAACAAACAACAAATAAGTCCTTTTTAAAATTCCAAGATTTACCATTAAAGAAAAAAAAAAGGAATCAATAGAAATTTTTTTTTTTGAACTGTGCTCCTTAAAACTGAAATGGGAATACATCGATTTCACCATAGTAGTGGTGGGCTTTTGCATTGTCCACGCTTCATCCCAAAGGATTTCATGTAAGAAGATGTGTTAGAGATCAAAACCTATTTCTGGGCCCGCACTTAACAACTAAAGCTATTAAGATGCATGGTTCCTTGACATGCTACATCTAAAATAATTAATTAAATAAAAAATTCCATAACAGCCCAAGCCATCCGTTGAATTTCGTTAACTGACTCCACAAATGGTACAAGTAAAGAAGCTGCAGCTATCAGAGAGGGACCTTCAAGATTAATAAAATGACAGCATAAACACTAAACCACTTTTCTGCATAAATCAAGAACATGTATGCACTTTAAATCTAGTCCTTTAGGGATTTAGTGCCAGCTCCAACAAGATATTTTCTGGAAGATATTTTAGTAGTAGAAAGTCAGTCAGCCAATGATAACTAGAGTGCAGAAAAAACCTACCGCTTGCAATACAATAGTGGTGGTAGAAATGGACAACCGTCGTTGACTAGGGCCCCCAAGCTTTCCTTTCACTGAACCAGGCAGCATTGTATCCTCCACAACAATGCCAGACCAGAAAATGGAACAAGACTGATTTGCAAACTGAACCATATCCTCCTGCATGCCAATAAATCTTCATTAATATTGAAGGATCATAAAAATATCAAAGGAGCTACAACCCATGCAGAAAGAGGTATGAGCTTCACATGAGAGGTGATACCAATATAAAAAGAAATTTGTCGACAAACTTCTCATGGATGCGTTCTGTGAGACTCAAATCATCAACCAGTCCAAGGAAGCCAATCCCTATATCCATTCTGGCTTTAGTGCCATATTCAGTTGCTCTTTCCTTTGTTCTTTGAAGCTCCAAAACTAAACTCAAGGTAAGAATCAGGAACTTGACTGGTATGTATTTTGTATCATGGTTCTGTTTCAAAATAATAACACCAATGCTTTGAATGAACTGCAATATAAAGTCATAGACCCAGTGTCAAGACTTTGGGTTAGAGAATAAAAAACAGGATTACCAGTGCAGCAGAATCAATTGCTAAAAAACCCAACCATGATATTCTCATTTTTTCCTCAGCAGAAATTAATTGCCACATATTCATAGTTAGTGAATATGCAGACATAAGAATGAGAGCGTAAGAGGGCAAAATCAAACCATTAAAATTGGTCCCAAAAGATGTTCCTCCTTAAGTGCTAGGAAAAGCACTCTTGCCCATCTATTTGCTTCAACTTCCCATGCACTCAATTCTTCATCATCATAATTAGGAGAAGCATCAATGGAAAGTTGGTGACTCACAAAGCTCTGAGGAAAGTCATATAGACTTTTCCAGAGCTTCATCTCGTCACTGCAACAATTGGCACAACAATCCATGTGACCACAGCCCAAAAGCCATTTTTGTAGAGTCACCCTTAATGGACCTGGTGCGGAGAGCAAGACTGTGTCAAAATTTACCAATTGAAAACCAAATAAAACTAAAATATTATGTTCAAATCAAAGACAAAAATGGTTAGATATACAAGAGATGAGCATGAAAGATGCTTGTCAGCAATGAGTCAAAAGTGAAAAAATCCCAATCTACAATGACATTATCAATAGATATCCCTGTAGAGATTCAAAGTTTAATTTTCTTCTGAACTTATTTTATTAGATAGAAGGAACATTACATTTATAGATAATAAAAGAAACAGTGAATTTCTACTCCAACTAAAAGACGTAATTTTAAAAAAAAAAAAGATAACTTTATTTTAATTAAAATAGGATAACTCTGTCCTAATTAAAATGAAAACATAAATTAATCTTATCCTAATAAAAAAAATATTTAAACTAATCCTAAACACATAAAAATGTGATCCAAAACTAACTAAAAATAAATAGGCCTTATAAAATAAAAAAAATAAAATAACTTAATTAAAATTAATGGTAATTTCCAACAATCCCAACAAATACTTTAACAGTAATGCCTCCATCATGCAGATTGTGGCATCAATTTAAGGGGGAAAAATAAGTAGAACAATGACAGAAAGCATATCTCTAGATATTCAACATGAAGAAAGATCTTAGCTCTACTGTGGTATACATTCAGAATTGTCTTTGCAGTATATCTGCAGTTCCTTTCTTTCCTATCAAACATAGCATAATCAGTCAAACCCAATATATTTAAATTCCTCAATATAAATACTAGACGGCAGAGTGAAGAGCAAATATTCTTTTAGTCACCACCAAGAAATTCAGGAGAAGGTTCAGTTTAGTATTCTGTTAGTATATTTAGTACATGTCTGGCTTTTCTATAGAAGTGAAATAAAGTTGCTTTCCTTAAGAGAACAAAAGCACTTTTTATATTTGTATGTGTTGGCCAACACAAAATATCACTTTTGAAAAGAAGCAAAATTTATTTTTCTGCCATAAGAGAAAAGCATGAAATTGGAGCTTCTCCTATAAAGCAAAATCCTCACTCTAAATTAAAAAAAAAAAATATATATATATATATATATTGACATTATCCCAAACATTAATAATATTGCTTTAGGCACTTGTTGAAAATTTTGGCTAAACACTAAACTGCTTCTTTGTTGAAATGCTTTTGAAAAAGTGATTTAGAAAACCAAAAGAATAAATTAATTAATTTTGCAACACAACCAAATAGGGTCTAATATTCAAGGGCATCCTTTGTAATACATGCACATCAACATCAACATCTTCATCGAGTTTGTGTTTGATATACCGTCCCTTTGAGCAGACAAATTTGAAAAGAAAACGTGCACATTGGAGTCTTTTTTTGTTTTTTACTGATAAGTGGGGAGGGGGATAATTTATTTATTTTAAAAAGGAGTTTACTTATTAAAGACATCTTGTTAGAGCCTTCATGACCATACAATCAAGAGTTCAATCTTCTCACCTCCACTCTTCTAATTCAATTATATTTCAACACAATGTACCATAGGCTTGTGCATTAACCACGCTTCAAATCCAAAAGGCTTTTGCCTAAGGGAATGCACATACGCTCACACACACATCAAAATCATTCCTTGGGATTCTCTTGATAGATGAAGCTTTTGGGTTGAAATAGTCCTTCACACTCCAATTGGTGAGTGATAATGCTAGAAGTTGTAAAGCTTAAACATTAATTTTCTCTTCAAGTTTATTCATTTATTTAGATATTAAAATAAATGAATAAGCATGTTTCCTTTATAGTTTCTTTGAATAATTTAGAAAAATATGATGAGTTTGGGGGATTTTAGGCTTTTATTCCTTCAATTCCTTCACTTCCCCCACCCCCCAATAAAAAGACACAAGCTAGAGGCAGTAACTAAGGATAGAAGAAGTAAATCTTAAATATTTCACTTACCCCCACAATCAGTAAATTCTCGTGGCAATGCTGAAATGAAAAGCAACAGAATCTCAAGGGGAACATCAAATGTACACACCACAGAAACAGCAGCCTCCAGGATTTTTTGACAAACTGGTAACCATAATATAGGTTTAAGTTGTATTGTGCTATGGCTCCTAAATGTGTAAATAATCAAATGATAAATAAAAATAACAAAATCCAATCATAATAAATTAAAGACCTCTGAGACGGTAATTGGGATTGAAATGCTGTTTGCTGTTCTCAATAACATATCGAAAAACATCCAGTAATTCTGTTTTATCATTTTCATCCGCCATTTCAGAAGCAAATTCCACAAGAGAAGTGCCTCTAATTGACTCATTCCTGGCATAAATAAATTTTCCAATGCCAGTAGCAGCTGAAGTAATGCATTCAGCAAGGCCCATCAGTCCAGCTCGTCCAAAAGATTGATGCTTAGCAGTAGATGCTAGATTGCATAAAAATGCAATGCATTTCCTGTAACTGACATAGAAAAAACAGCAAACAGAACAAAGACAAAGAGGAAGAAATCTCAGCTTAAAAGGGCCCTTCAATGTCTGATGAAACTGGAAAAAATAAAAATAAAAATAAAAATAGAAACAAAAATAAAAGAACATCCTAACTTAAATGGACACCCATGGATCTCTGAATGAAAATTCTTCCATTATGCTCAAGCCAAAGGCACCAGAATCCAGCAAAAAGAGCACAACACTGCAAAACCATACACTCCTTTCTACTCCTGAAGCCTCAAAACAAATAGAATAAAAAAGGGGGGCGGGGTTGCACATAGCCCCCTATACTACAGTCAAATTGCAACTTTGATGCACGAACTTTAAAACAACTTTTAACTCTCCCCTAAACTATCACAGAAAATAGAAAAATTACATATCAGTTAATTAATGTCAAAAAGCCACGTGATTGTCCACATGAAATCTTATGTTTCTATTATCTTTCTGAATTTTCCATAGCATCTAGTGATAATGTTAGATGTTAATTTTGAATGATATGTAATCTTTCACTTTTCGTGATAGTTTGGAAAGGTAAAGTGTTACGTTTTAAAGTTCAAGTACCAAAGTTGTAATAAGTCCCAATGAAGCAGAGAACCAAATGCATCTCTCAGAAATGATGCCAAAGTAAACACCAGAAGCAAACTTCAGCTTTAAAGCTCTTTCAGACTAAAAATATTCTACAAAAGTTATGCAAAGGCAGTATACACACAAGATTCAAGAAGGGATTCCCCTCCTGGTGACCATAACCCTTCATTGTATCCATTCGTCTTGCCCAATAAAACATCAATTCCACCACTACCAGAGGCATAACCCACAACACTCAGGATAAACCAGCAGCCTATGTAAAACTAACAACTCATGTTTCAGTCATTCCACACAATTAACATCCAAGAAAATACCACTAATGCATGTCTCAATATTTACGCTTAAGTTTATATCCTATCAACAGTGCTGAGTCACATTTCACACTTCCTCCAAGGTTCCTTCTTGCTTAGAATTTTTGCACCATATAAATTACATGTCAAATTTCATGCTCAGTATTTCTTTCTTGCCACTATCAGACCTATTTCATGTTTTTCATGACATACATCCATATTAAGCTAAGAACTGCAAAAACATGAATCTAAGTTATCAACTTTGCTTTTTATACATAATGAAGAGATACTTAATCATATGCCTTCTTTCAAACTAGACAATCAGCAAACTTGAATGTAGATCTTTGTAATTAAACTTGACAGACATGACAATGCATGAAGTTACAGAAGCAGCATCTCAAAAAACAACTCAACTTGATGCTAATTCTTCTAGCAAACAAATATAATGAACTAGCATGTTCAAGTAATCTGAAGTCTACAAGAAAAGAACTAGATATGGATATCTATCATCTGAAACTATAAACTAAAATTTCTACCAAACAGATTTCAAAGCATACCTTAGAGCCAGACAACTCGTGTATTGGTGTAGAAACTGGGCTGCACCCTCAATTGTCCTTGACATGTAAACTCCTTTTACACCTAAAATATAAAGTCAAACAAAAATGGAATTAAGCGGAATATGATTTTCCACAATATTTATTTTTCCAGTAACATATGCAGATGAAATAGAAGCCTTTTATCACACTAATAAAGCAAATTTTAATTTAGACCAAGCAATAAGTTAAGCATCATTAAAACGCATAAATTGACCAAGAGCTGAAGAACATAATATGATCAAATATGATTGGAGAACAAGTTCACCAATTGGAAGGACCTAAAAGAACAATGGACCAACCAAACTCTTTATGTTGTATTGGGTCATTCAGCCCTTGCATGAATGGACCAAGGACAAAAGTTTCAGGCACTGATTTTAGATAGTTCCCATAATTCTCCCAATTGATGTCCAGAAAAGACTGCATGATCAAGCACCTTACTGCATTATTTGGGAAACACATAAAAGAGAAAGTAATGAGTAACAATGGAAGAGCCAATTTAACATGCAGAAAACTGTAGAATTTGAGCAATTGTACACTAACTTTCAAGTTTTGCCAGCAACAAGTTAATCAGTTTCCCACTTGCTCATAATGACAACTCCACTAACCTTGAGGATTATCATGATGAAGGCCTCGTTCCCACAAAATTGATAACCAATCAAAGATTTCACCACATTTTTCAATTTGAGTTTGATGAACTTCACTGATATTGCTTTCCAACTTTAGATTTGACAAAGAGAACTGGAGCAACAATGATACCTGTATTAACAAATACTTTAGAAGATTAGATGTGTTGAACTAAGGAAAGCATAAAATTCAGAAACCACAATAAGTCTTCGGGAAAATAACCATTTTTATATGTGAAACTTTCACTACAAACTGTCTTACTAAGGGTCAAAATCTATATGCATAGTGTTGAAAAGTAAAACCAGTGGAAGGAGAAAAAAGAAACCAGAAGAGAGAGAGTGAGAGAAAGGTTGGTTGTAGGCTTTAGTGTGTTTTTCACCTTACTACTTTAGCCTTCACCTGTATTGTAATAGAAAAGGAGGAATGATAAAAATATTCCCATAGGACTTGTATAAATCTACATGTAAAAATTTTGATAAAGCAATGCTCCGAGAGTACCTAGCCTTTGCATTTTCACCTCATTCTTGGATGTAACAAAGTGAGAAATTGTTTAGTATGAGGATGAAAATGACAAACGCTGCACCTCTTATTTTTCCTATGTGTTCTCCTACCAAAACAGATGAAATAACAGTCATTACGTCTTAGCTTTTCTCAACCTTTTCTGGTAACAATTTTTACCAAGAAAGGATGAACCTCTTCATCAATCTAAAATCTCAAGTTTGAAGTATGATAATGACACTCGAAGATAGATGAGATGAAAATGTGAAGGCATGACTATACACCTGATGATTCCAAGCTGCTTCAACTAAATGAGTGCCATACTCTTCAAGCATTTCATATAGGAGCAAAAATGCTTCCCAATATTGCCTGCTGTTGAAAATCAGGTCCTCTAAAGCCAAAAAGTTGCCAACACCCAGTGATCTGGCTTCCTTGTAAGCCCACAGTTCCCTCTTTGTCACACCATGAGGTATAGAACGCTTTCCACTTGGGTTCCTTTTTGAAACACTAGAAGTAGAATTGGTTCCTCTGTGTATGTTTAGCACCATCTTCAATATATGTAAACTCTGCTTCCTCACTAAACTCTCCTTGTTGACCTGAACAGGTTGAGTTTGATTCTGAAGTAAGCAATGCAGGAACAAATCAACAATCCAGCAGGATAATGGAAAACCATAAACAAAGCTCAAGTACCAGTCCCCTCTTGATTTCATCCCAGAATTCATTTTCTGCTCTTATATCAAATTGTTCCATTCTACTCATTGTGTCAGCATCTTCAAGTTCTTCTATATAAGGGAGAAAAGAGAAATACAAAGAGAGCACATTATATGCCTCTCTTCTTTCTAAAGGTCCCATGGAAAACAGTGTTCTGCAGCAGTTCCACAATTTAATAAAGAAATGCTCCCTGAAAACCAAAAATATGTGATACACATTCATGAATAGATAATATATATATATATATATATATAATTCAGGTCAAAATAGTGAAGTTAACTGATTTACCATGAAATAGCTTGATCCTGGCCAGAGATTGTGACTCTGAATAAGGAATTGGAAGAAAATGCTTTGCATATAATAGGAAGAAGAAAGTCAACTGCACAAGACCTATGCTCTGGACTATATAATAGCATCCATTCAGTCATGTTACATAGCTCCCAAATCAGTTTTGCAACAAAGTTATCTGCAAAACACCCATTTTCTTCAACTGGTTCAGAGATCATAGCTGTTTGTCGACACTGAAGAGCAGCTTCCAGAATTACAGACAAAACTCGGCATGATGTTGGCAATGTAAAACAGCTTGAAGAAGACAGCAAGAATTCCTTGTCAATTGATGAATTAGTTAAAAGATCATAGGAAACCCGAGGGCATGATCCACTGCTCCCTTCATAGAAAACTGAGTCTTCATTATGAAGCACACCCATGGAAAGACCAACTGATCTTAAAACAATAGGCAGCAGAGTTTTCTCAAGAACTACCCAGTTGTGAGTCTCAATCACAACATCAATGAAAAGTTCTGTGATCTAACATCAAGTTATGATGCATATCCAACAACAATACAAAATGAAGGAAACAATTAGATGTTAAAAAGTCGTCCAATAATCACCTGTAAATAAAAATAGCCTGGGTGTTTAACATATGTTATACCTGATTAAGCAGAGTATGCTGAAATGCTTGTAACACCTTAGCTAGAGGAAGAAAGCATCTCCATGTAAATGACTGTACAGCATCATAATTAGCTCCTGCAAAGAAATTTTATCCATCTTTCACCATCAATATGTTAAGCAATCATTACGTTACAACCCTGGAGGATATCCTTTTCCAAGAGATCAACCTAGTAGGAAGGTAGAGCCTCTAGGCCTATAAGCTTACTCAGGCATCCTGCAGTAACCAATGTATAACTTAGTAAGATCACAACAAAGCCCCACCCTTCACAGTTGATGCCTACAGTGGCTCCATTCTAGACAGCTTACTCAGCTATCTCATCAATAGCAATCCTCTCAGGTAGCCCTTTACATACAGTGGCTCCACTCTTTGCAGCTCACCAACCATCTCACTAGTTACAACCCTCCAAGGCAACCTTTTCCATTTGTGACATGTGAAGAAACGAGGTCCAACTCTGTACATACTATCACAACCCTGGAGGATATCCTCTCCCAAAAGTGAAACCTATTATGAAGGTAGAGCCTCCAAATTTATAAGCCCACTTAGGCATCTTATACCACCCAATGTGAGAATCAATAGGATCAAAACACATTACCTATTATATGGATGTACACATGACACACAAGTGTTTTGGAATCATCATAACTTAAGCAATGCTTAAGAAGACACTTTCGACATCACTAAACAAGAAATAAATTAGACGGAAGCATTCCAATGGGAAAATGGGATAAAGTGACAGCTGTAAATTCTCCATTTCTTCTTCTCTTTTAATTTAACAATTTCATGACAATCCAGCGTAGTGCCACAGTTTATATTCAGAATGCATTACCAAAAGATCATATAGCTTACAAAAACCTTATTGAATGTTCCCCCAAAAAAAAAAAAAGAATAGAATAGAATAGAATAGTGCCAAACACGGAACAGTAACTCACCTATTTTCTTTAGAAGGTGACAAAATGCACCCATCAATGACATAAGATGTAGGCATTTATCAGATTCCAACTTCTCATCCTCCTTGATAATATCCTGGCAAATTCACCAAAGACAATCAAATGTAAGACCAAAAATATTAATATCAGGTCAACAAACATATATAAACAATAATTTTATCACTCGAACCTTGGAGATGGATTATATTTATAGCCTTAATTTCAAGAGAATAAGATTTTCTTGAACGCATGAGTGTTCTACAAATAATAAGAAATCATCCAGCATGCAGTTGCATGGGGACAGATGCAGAACTATATAGTTTTACAGAGTAAGCGATTGGTAGACCAAAGATACCTTGAGCAGACGAGGGAAATCATCGGAAAGTGAAGCAAAGAGCAACGGTGGGGACAAACCAGTGGACAACAGAATGCAATCCAACATTGCAGGTATGGCCGATGGGGGTACTTGAATGAAGCTTTTTGACAACGAATCAACGAGAGTAGCCATAGAATCTACTTCTAGTTTAGATATTATATAAATTGACTGCAGATAGTGGGCAACACTTGTGAAACTTCACTGACCACTCCCTTTTACTGTTTGTGAGTTTCAGGGCAATACGCAGAAGTGTCCTAGAGTTATTATCAATAGTATAGCAGGAAACCGTTCGGCTCAAATTCAGAGGTCTGAGATAAACCCTAACTGGCCTGATAAACCCCCAGGTCGACTACAGCGTCCCCGTTCTTCTTCGCGCCCAGCTTTTATTCCCTTCGTTTATGGAATATTTAATTTAATTTATATTTACCATAAAACATGTCGCTGAGAGGGCGAATAAGCAAAACGGATACCTGCAGTCGAGCTTCTGACTCTTGGCTAAAACAGTTAGGCTCAGCTTTCAGTTGAGTTTGTTGTAAGGGAAATGGAATATTTTTCACATTATATATAATAGTTATTATATTTTTATAGTTAATATATATTAGTGTTTAACTTTTTATATTTTTCTAAAAAATATAAACATAAAAATTATTTTTTAATCCTACTTATTCATATATATATATATATATATAATACATCATTCAATCAAATGAATATTTTTAGAAGTTATAAATTTTAATTAAAAAAATTATATTTTAAAATTTTAACTAACAAAAATGACTAAAATAACGGACCATACTTTTTTAGTACCATCACCATATTGTAAATTTGCAATACAATTAGGCCTTATTAGTCATATGAAGGTATTTTATTTATATAATTTATATAATATTTATTATGTTCTTATAATTATTATTTTATTTATTAAATTATTGTTTTAACTATCTATCTCCACTCACTTATGATTTGCATTTCCTTTATTTTAAAATCCTCAAACCAAAGGGCCCATTAGTTGAATTGTCTCCGCAATGTATAGGGTGGGTTCAAAAATTTTGTGGGATCTATGTCCAATTTTGTGGGTCTCATTTAAAGGTATTAAGAAATAATTCTCAACAATATAAAAATAGTTAAAAAGTAATGAAATACAATAATTATGTCTTTCAATTAATATATATATATATATATATCTACATATATATATATATATATATATGTGTGTGTGTGTATTGTGACATTTATCATTAACAATATATTCTCTCAAAAAGATATCTTAAAAGTATTATTATAATAATATATTTATAACAAAATAATTATTGTATGAAATGCCAATAAAAATTAGTACAATTAATAGATTGTCAATGTATTAGATTTAATTACATTTTTCTTTTTATTATCAAAGTTTTTAACAAAATTATGACATATAAATGTTTTTAAAAAAATTAATTATATATTGAATTATAAAAATCACATATTTCTCTAAAAATATTATATAATTATAATATTTTTATTAAAGAAACCTAATATCAAATTCATAAAAATTATATCTAACTTTTTTCTATTATTAGTTACGTTTTGTATAAATTAAAATATATTATAATTTGTGTCTATCAAAATATATATATATATATTATAATTAAATGCAAAAATTAACAAATACATTTTTTTTGTAATTTTATCAGTTAATATTGCTGTGTAAACAACATGACTATGCCTTTGTTAAAGAGGAAATTTGCATGCATTTGCAGAAGAAAAATTATCATGCATAGATTAATAATTTCAAAATATATTATTGCCACAATACTAGTGTTTATTCGTTTATTTTTATGTGATCGTTATCAAATTGGAGTTTTTTTTTTTCCTTTGTCCTGGCGCTATGGTCTCCTCCCTCCAGTGGCCACTCTCGCAGCATCCAGTACTCGTCGTTCAGTGCCAACTCACAGTACAGAAGAACCATTCTGACCGTCTCAAACAATTTCTCGTAACCATCCTCCCAAGATGCGTAGTATATTGGTCTTTCTCCTCATCGAGGGTACTGATTACTCCCGCTCCTCCCTACTTTCTTTACTTTGTTGGATGACCCGTTTGGCTGCCTAGAAAATGAGTCCGATAGACTAGAATGTCTCCCGTAGGTTTCAGCTTTCATTGAGAATTCCTCCATTTTCTGTTTTTCTTTTACTGTTTGTCGTTGGCAGCCAGATGGAGGAAAGGTTTTCTTTTGTTTGGTTGATAAAAGGTGATATCTGGTTAAAGATTGTCTGAAATTGCTTAGTTTAGTTTGTTGCTTTTCAGGTTTGTTTGAATATGCAGTGACTGAAGAAGGGTTTTGTTCTGCTCCTTCGGTTGTTGGCATGGAATCAAACTTGAACCCTCTATACTTGAAAGTCGATAATCCAACTCTCTCCCCTACCCATCTTCAAGGTCAATAAACTAAATTTTGTCGTACAAATTGTATTGATATCAGAAAATTAAGAGATTACTATTATGTTGAATTACATTACTTGATTAAGCAACCAAAAGTTATTTGTTACAACAACAACAACAACAACAACAACAAAGTCTTTTCCCACTAAGTGGGGTCGGCTACATGGATCAATCGACGCCATAAACATCTATCATAAATCATATTTTTTAGATAGACCATTTAAATCTAAATCTCTCTTAATAATTTCTCCTATAGTTTTTCTTGGTCTTCCTCTACCTTTAGTTATTGGATTATTCTCTATCTTATCTACTCTCCTAATTGGGGCTTCTATAGGTCTCCTCCCCACATGACCAAACCATCTAAGTCACGATTCTACCATCTTTTCCACAATAGGAGCGACTTCCACCTTCTCTCTAATGCATTTATTTCTAATTTTATCTCTTCTAGTGTGTCCACTCATTCAATGCAACATTCTCATCTCTGCAACATTTAACTTATTTTTTTATTAACTTTTTATTGCTCAACACTCAGTTCCATACAACATTGCAGGTCTTATAACTGTGCGGTAGAATTTACCCTTAAGTTTGAGTGGTACTCTTCTATCACAAATAACACCCGAGTCACTCCTCCATTTCATCCACCCCGCTTGAATCTTATGCTTTACATCTTCTTCTATTTCTCCGTTATGTTGTATGATAGATCCAAGATACTTAAATCGTATGACTTGTGGTAGGATATGTTCTCCAATTTTTACTTCTACGTTAGAAATGGTGTGCCTCTTACTAAACTTACAATCCATATACTCCATTTTATTTCTACTTAAACGAAATCCATAAGCTTCCAAAGCTAGTCTCCACCTCTCTAACTTCTCATTCATTTCCTCTCTCGATTCTCCAACTAGGACAATATCATCTGCAAAAAGCATGCACTGTGGCACCGGCTCTTGAATAACCAAAAGTTATTCGTTAGTTTACTTAAAATCTTTGCGCATTAGGTTACCTGTTAAATGATAGAAGAGAAAAAATTTGGGATCTAGCCCATGTAAAATTTTCATTTTTATAACTAGGGTAGACGTTATTCAAGCGACTTGATTTCAACTCAAGTCAAGCTTAACTCTAACTCAAATTACATCTTAATCAAACCAATCCTGAGTTACATAGAACATGGCTTGTTAGCCGGTTAACAAGTTTGAAAAGCATACATTTGTCTGTAATTAGTTATATTTTTGACATGTTTACATATATTCCTGTGCAACTTGTTTAGTATATACCAGTAAAATGGTACACTTAATATTGATTAATATTAAATCTGTAAAGGTACATATAGTTGTAAGCAACAAGTTATGTAAATGCAAATATATAAATACGTATATAAAAAAAGTAACATAAATATAGTTTTTCAAGCCGGCTAGGTCAGGCACAAGAATTTCTTTCTGAAACCCAGCTTGAGCTGGCTTTTGCTTTGCTTGATATTTCCGCTCCCTTATGCATGTATGGTTTATATTCAGGATAATGCTGTGGACTTATTCATTTCAGTGAGACTAAATTATTTTTGGTTCCAAAGGGTTGCTTAAGTGCTGAAATGTGACACTCAGCTACCATGCCTGAGTCCATTGTTATACTTCTTTTTTTTTTTTTTCCTCAGTAGCCCATGTCAAAAAATTGTTTAGATCTTTCGTTTTCTGTAATGTCCAAAATCCTCAAGTATAGGAAAAATTATAAAGCAAAACTATAGAAACAGTGAACTGACTTTAAAATGTTTCTTCATCTGCCAGATTTGCCTGGTTTCACGCGCAGTGTTTATAAAAGGGATCATGCTTTAATATCACCAGAAAGTCATGTTTATGGCCCATTATCTGATTGGTATTGGCATGACTTGCTCCATTTGTTTGTTTAAAATGGTTAAGCCTCTTCTTCTTATCTAACAATTGCTTTGGCAGGACTGATACATCTGGGGCATATTTAATTGCACCATCAATTGGCTCACACTTTGTAATGTACTTAGCTAAGTTGCAAGGTTTGTTACAACATATTTCCCTGCACCCTTCGTATGTAACTTAGATATGGGGCATCTTCTCATGCATCAAGTGAGATAATGTTTATTCAGCTTGAGGAATTTATTATTCTAAATGGCATATATTTGTCAATGTACTAGTACTGTGATGCCACTTTCTGCTCATATCCAATTATGCATAAATTTGAAATCACATGTTTGATAAAAATAGTAAAAGATTGCAATGACAGAAGAACTAACGGTGTCCTTTCTCAGATATCCAGAGTACATGGGACAATACAATCCTTTTTGACTTCAGGGGCAAAAAAACCAAAAACAAAAAAACAAAATGTGAGATTTACAATCAAAATCACTTGAGAAAGGCAATCAAAGATATAATGCTTTCAGGAGGTAATAGTGCAAGGCAGGAGCAGTCCTAACAAAGAGGGCTTGTAGGGAGTAATGCAGTCCAAACAAAAGTATTCACCTTAGAGGGAGTCACTTAATATGGGTTTGTAGCTTTCCTGACTCCGTTAAGTTAATATTGTGCCAGAGATATTAATAAAGACAAACATTGGACTTAATTTAAAGCTTAAACTTTTAGGTTGAAATGGTCCCTAACAGTGTATCAAAGCCTTCTTGACCAAGTGATCAAGACTTATGTGTTGGATCCTTCCCATCCCCATTATCCTAGTTAAGTTAAATTAAATTTCAGCACAAGGGTATTGTAGACCCATGCTTGAAGCTCAAAGAACTTTCATGTGAGGGAGCATGTTAGAAATATTAATGAAAACCAACCATGGGCCGTCACTTAATGATTAATATCTTAAACTTTTGAATTGAAATGGTCATTGATAACTTGATCGTACCCACGCTTGAGGTGCTTTTTTCTTTCCCCACCAGTTTACCCCATCAGCTGGATCCTTGACTAGTTATGTGCTGCTGACTCCTCAGAAACCACACAAACAAGGATCAACATGTGAATTTATAACCTTGATTCTAGTCTACCATGACAATTTCCCCTTTTTAAGATATATTGTCTTTTCATTTTTGACGTGGCATCTTTTATGTACCATGCAACTTATTGTTTGCCACTGAAACTGGTTACTCTGGTATGATACTGATTTATGCTATACCCTTTTTCAGAGAAGTCAAAATCAAGATTACCCCTGCATGATGTGGAGAGGTTGTTTTTTTTTTTCAGTTTAATTCTAAATTGCACCCAATACATGACATAATGGACCCAGTTGACAACTGTTTCTTGCTATAGATATGTGTTTGATATATTTATGAGACTCTTATGTGTTTATGTGTTTTATCCTACTAGATTCATCTTTGTGCTTCGGGGTGCAGTCACACTCACTACTGATACTTGCAGTCGCTACATACTGAAGGTCAGAATTTTGTAATTGATATATAGATCAAGTTATTCTGTCCATATGATCACTAATTTTGTTAAAACTGATATGATTAATGTTATTATATATATTCCAGGTTTGGTTGATTAATTTAACTGCTTGTAATTGTTCATGTATCATTTATGCTGGCTATGTGTTGTACACTTGTAATTGTGGAATAAGTAAGTGTGATGGCCACCCAAGTAAGGTGGGAACCTTTCCCCAAAACCTAGCTATTGAGGTTGGAGAACCACCCTTTTTAAATACCCTATTGAGTATTTCATATTACTCAATGTGGGATTTTAGCATCCCATACTACCTTGGTCTCCATCAATTGGTCGCCTTTGAAAAGCTAACGTCCTGGCAGCTACACTCTGTGACACTTCACTCGGTGGTATTTCATTCAACCTTCTGCTAGTAAGAACCCTCCGCCGGTCAAAACCCTCTACAGGTAGCCCTTTTCGGAGCCGCTAACCACCAGTTCTGATACTAATTGATGGGCACCTAGGAAAGGTGGGGAATCCTCCCCCAAAAGCTAACTATTAAGGTGGGAGAACCACCCTATTTAAGTATCCCATTGAGTATCCTATACTACTCAGTGCGGGAACTTTGGCATCCCATGCTACCTTGGTCTCCATCAAAGTGACTTGTTTTCATTGGTTTCAATAATATTTATACATCCTTTTAAGTTTACTAGTTTTGGTGGCTGTTTTGGGATCTAGCCCATTATTTAAGTATTGCTGGAAGCACATTTGCAAACTAGTAAAATCTAAAGTGACATTTTAGTTGGGCTTAAATTTAAGATAAAATAAACCTAGGATATTTTTTGAAAAAATTACAACAGCTAATGTTGCTTAAGAAGTTGATTTACTTGTTCAGTGCTATTACAATCTTTTGTTGCCAGCAAAGCTCTACCACCTACTCTGTTTTATTTAGTTGTCCGGCCTCATTTTTCTTCTCGTTTATGCTACTAATGCTGTTTCATGCCACTGAATAAGGTGCTAGGAACACAAGATGGAAATAGGGTTTCCGTGTTTGATACATTTGGGTTATGGAGTCTGGACTATTGATGGAGTTATGTATGAATTATATTTTCCATATATATTACTTGTTTCATTTGGATATTATTGTTACTTTAGATTTCAAATATTAATATAATCAATGCCATGCTTAAATATTGCCCTGTGTGAGGCATTGCACAGTGCCCCGAGGCACCATCAGCCCTTGGTGCAACAGTAAATAATTCACCATAACTAACTATGAATTCTTCCCCCCCCCCTTTCTCCAAAAAAAAAGAACTACAAATAGTGAAAGTATATTAACACCATAATGGTTGCAGTGTCTCATGCCTTTTTTAACTATTGGTTGATCTATCACTAATCATGAAGAATTTGATAATCACATTATTTTTTATCTATTCTAGGCTATGAATAGTTTGATGCCCTATTTTAAATTTCAGGTGGATACATACGCTTATTTACCTCCAAATTATGATCACATAATTGAATGTGATGCATCTGCAACCATTGTGGTATTTGAGCGAAGGTTTGTTCTTTGTGCTTCCTCCTTGTATTTGGTTGATAGTTGGTTGTCTTGGACAAATATTTTATATCCTCGTGACAACACGAGAAACAGAATGACCAATTAATTTTACTGAAGCTAGATTCAAGAACCCAATTTATCTGTCAGGGTTTTTCAACATGAAATTGCCTCAAATAGTCACAATATAAGTGGGTCCAGTTTCCTTGGATCAAATGGCATATTTCTACTTCTTACATTCAAATACTAGCAGCCATGATGACACTCTAATTACTGCAAGTACCAAAATTTTCTGTAACCTACTAGGTATGCTCCTCTGGAAAACCATGCCCCGGAGCTGGTTGTTAATTCAACATATGCGCAGCCACTTCTTGAAACTCCAGGCGAGGTAAGTTGTTGACTCCATCCCCCTTTGTTTCAACATTTAAACAATGAAGAGGTGCTTCCTTCTTTCCCCTCTTCCGTTCCCTCTACTTTCCTTTATGATCCATTCCATCCCCTTCCCTCCACTCCCTTGCCCTCCAAAATTCCCAAACATAACATAAAAGACAAGATGCTTTCTTCTCTTTCTGTCTATTTTTCAAAATTGAAACACTATATGTTCAAAAAAGAACATTTTCCTCCCATCATTTTAACCATTAATGTCGTTGCTTTTCTATTAAAAATAAGTCAATAAATAATGTCATTGCTTGAGATTTATCCTCAAAAATCAAGCCTTCATGATTTTTGTTTTGTTTTATCTTCTCTCCCCATCCCTTCTGGGTGAAAAAGAAGACTGCAAATAGAATACATGAACACATACATAAACAGTTTTACTTCTTTTCTGTACCCATTATCAGGTTTTCGAACTGCGGAAGCTTCTTCCAACATCTTTGGCATATGACTTCAATATCCATGTAAGCTCTAATCTATCTGTTCTATACTCTTGTAAACTTAGGTTCAAATTCTAGATTGTCTTTTGTATAAGTCTGTTATTCATATTTAAAATATAATTTTCTTATGATCATAATGTTTCTGTCATAAGAGGGCGAGCCTTGGCGCAACGGTAAGGTTGCCGCTGAGTAACCTGGAGGTCACGAGTTCGAACTGGAAACAGCTTCTCTGTAAAAAAAACAGGGATAAGACTGCGTACATCTACCCTCCCCAAACCCCACCTAGTGGGAGCCTCGTGCACTAGGCCGCCCTTTTTTATAATGTTTCTGTCATACATCGCTAAACTCAAGTAATTTACATATGCCTGCAGATTATGGATTTTCAACCTGGAGAATTTCTCAATGTAAAGGTGATTATTCTGTTCCTCTCAATCCATGAAGCACTGATATGGATAATTTCTGGTTGTGTTACACAACAGCATTAATAAAGCAGGTCATTTTACAGTGGGGATATGCTGATAAATTAACATTTCCATATTCATATATTGAACTTTTGAGAAAGTGGTATATGTCTATGGAGCAGACATCCTTAATGGTGCATCCAAAATATGACGGCAATTTTCTATATTTCCATAAACTAATACATCTCTGTTATATACTTGGCAATTAAATCTTCAACTTTTTTGGTGTATGGATAGTCTAGGCAACAAGCATTAGACACACTTCCAAGCTGCAGTTTAATTTTCATGATTGATATTTTGCTTAGGTATTAATTCGTATCTGGATGGACGAAAGTCATCTCAACTAAACAGGAATAGTATATGCATATGGCTCCTTTAGAATGCATTTCAGACTTCAAAGTTAACCCATCATCTCAAGTTTCCATTTTTTAATTGTCAAATCAAAATTCAGTTTGTATTCTGTGATGTCAAATTAAAGGACTTATTATATACCATATTCGTGGCTTTTGCAGGAGGTGCATTATAACCAGCATGGTTTGCTGCTATTGGAAGGGCAAGGCATTTATCGTTTGGGTGATAATTGGTAAGAATTATAGATCTGACATTCCAAGAATTAGCCTGTGTCACATGGAGTCGTAGAAGAAAATGAAAAGCTTTGATTCCATTGAACTTTATGGGTAAGTCTGTGACTGGTATGCAAAATCTAGGCTATGTTCATTTAACCTCTTGCGCCATTGGGGTTGAATTTGGGCTGTTGGACGTCTGTTATCTTGTAATGGTATTACATAGATCCTATCTGATCAGATATGCACAATTGTAACATCTTGGTGGAGAGAGTTACATATTCCCTGCTGAGTCTCAGGACTAGTATATAAATCTAGAAGTGCGTATACCGAATTTTTGGGTTGGTTTGAGCCTTTTTTTTTTTTTTTTTGGGAGCTTACGATGGAATATCTTATTAGAAATATTATTATTCCATTTGTTAAAAGCTGGCGTTTTACCTGTTCTGTTCTTATTGAAATTTCATCACTTGCCTCTATAACTATGGTTCATCTTTCCTGTAAACAGGTACCCAGTTCAAGCGGGTGACGTCATTTGGATGGCACCATTTGTGCCACAATGGTATGAATATTACTTAACTACAATTTTTTTTCTTTTTTAACATCTGAACATACAACTACATTCTGAATTGTATATTGCATTATATATCTACACTTCCTCTTAACCTTCAACGTAGACATTCAAGTAAATACTGATACATTTGGCACTCTTTTCAGGTATGCCGCCCTTGGTAAAACTCGGACACGGTATCTTCTTTACAAGGACGTGAACAGAAACCCATTGTAAATTATGTTGATGAATGTCAAGCTGAATGATACTAGCTACCTGCATAAAAATGCCATGGTATGAAAGAGTTCCCTGGGTACTGCTCTAGATTATTATGGTAGGACGATCTTGATTAAATCAAATAATAGATTCTGGCTATTTGTGACTATTCCTTGGTGGTTCAGGAGGGTCGGATTCTCTTCTGAAAATAGTTCGTTTTAGAGGAAGAGCTTATGCCTATGCCTAGATATTCGTCTTAAACCTGTACTGCCAGATTATTTCTTTTGGTTTTCTCTTTGGCCTTGGGCGAGGCATTTGGGGAATTATACATGTTTAGTGTTTATTTTAATTCATCAGATGTATCGGAACAATAAAACAAACTCAATACGGTATCATCGCAACCCCTATAATGAACTTGAGGAATCAGATCCCCCGCTTTTGAATCGTGAGCTGTTAGGGATCTGGACCGTTCGCCAGATCACGCGATTTTCATCTTGCCACACCTTCCAAGTTTTTGACTCTGGCTTTCTAAACGTTCTAATCTAAATGCAGGGTTTTGCATAGCTAAAGTTATGAAGCTTTCTAAACACAACTTTATACAACAAGAAGCAACGGTTTGGCAGCGAATAGTTTTGCACTTTTTAAACGCTCTAGATCACATGAATTTGCACAACAAAATTTGCAGTCAAAATTGATAATTGAGTGAACATGACAGAAATACACAAACACGTTAAAAACAAGAACATTGTCATTGAAAGAGAAACTGAGGCGGAGCTCATAAAGAGAAGTAGTGGAGCAGAGCCAAGGTCTCATGCGGGTGCGTTGTAACAAACAGGGAGATGAGCACATCTAATTGAGACCGTGCCGTGTTAGTTTGCTTAAAAGATGAAGGCTCCAAAGATTCACTTCCCCATAAGATCCGAATGCTGGATCGTGAAGGAGATGAAATCGTCGATGAAAAGAAGAAGCTTCGAAAGATACCTTTAGAAAGCTTCATGGGTTTAGTTGTGCGAAACGCTGCGTTTAGATCTAGAGCGTTTAGAAAGCCAGAGTTGACAACTTCCGTAGACATAACATGATGAAAATCATGTGATCTAGCGAACGGTCCAGATTTCTGCACTGTAAATTTTCCTGTTCGCGCTTCCATAGAAGGGGATCTGATTCCGAGTTTTGTTTATCTACATCTCCGGTTTCATTAAGAAGAAATTATTAAATGAATAAAATTTAGGTATAATTTTTAAATATATCTTATTTAATTTTTTTTAATAAAAATATAATATGTAGATATTTCTTACAATTCAAGATCATTTGATCGCCTCTTTTATAAAAGTTTCTTTACATAAAATATTGTTATTTAAGAATATAGAGAAACAAATACAGAAAAATGTTGACCGTGCTTGTCCTTGTACAATTGAGGGAAGCCAAAAGGAAAATAACATAGGGGAGAAAATGAAGAAGCATATTCTTGGTGAAAACTTAAGTTTCAAGATTAATGGTCAGTGAAACAGTGGTTGTCAGAAAAAGCAGAGGTTGTCAACGCTCGGATGAATATTCCCCATTATAACTTAGGATCCTATGGTATAGACCATAGACTCCAAAGACCCACTAATTTTACAGATAATTGCGCTTTGGCTGTGATAACAGAATAACGCTATCTTTGAGTTAATGATAATCAAAATTATCCTCAGAAGAATGTTAAGCCCCCTATGGCCAAACATCAAGGCAGCCTAACAAAACCACTGGAATATGGATCACAAAACATCTGGTTCAAGAACTTCCGCGTGGCTCACCAAAAGAATTCCTAGGAATGAATCTGAGTTGGCCCCACCTTCAATTTGAGCGTGAAGAGAAAGGAAAGACTAGCGAGAGAGAGAGAGAGATGGGAGGAAAAGGGAGACACAGATGACCAATTCCCTTCACTCCTTCCAATTTGCGAATCTATCTGGAGAGATGCTTTCCATCTGAGCCTTAGCCAAATGGGTATAATGTGATAAACATTATCTACTTTTCTGCTAGAAAGTTGTTCATCTTTTGCTTCTCTTCTGTGAATGACTTGCACTAAATTCTGAAGTTGTCCTTTGTGCGTTTTAATATCATAAATTCCTTCCATTTTGGTCCTTTGTTGTCACTAAATAAATTCAATTCCAGCGAATTCCTTCTCAATGACTCTCTTCCCAGTGACCATTGCTTTTCTCCTCCCGCGCCTCCACAAACCAAGGGGCCAACGCACTTCAATTTATGATGTTTTTATATTTTTGAAGTTTGTTTTTTTACAGCATATTGATTATATTCGTCCACATCTCTGACTATCCTGTACAGCAAGAGATGTTATGTCTCTCAAACAGCGCTGATATTTTTTTTTTTTAACTTTACTTTTTTCTTAAAACTCATCTGCTATATAGCATGCCGTGTTACAGCGTAGGTGATTCATTTTTTTTGTTATCTAAGTTTTAAAACTGATTATAGTCATGATAATTCACTTTCTAGTTCTAGCAACAAAGTCATGGAACTAAACTTTCAGTAAGTCGTTGCCACTTCATAGCACTCAGATTTCCTTTTCTAACAATAAAATTATTCATAAATTTTCGCTTAATAATTTAAATTTTTAAATAAAATAATTTTTGATATAATACCAGAACTTCTATAAACCATTTCGTGTAATCTAATTAGTAATTGAAAGACTGCGATTTTGTTGCTTTATCTTGGGTGAGAGTTGAATTGATGGAAGCAAAAGGGCGATATGTGCTAGTCAATTCTTGTGTGATAGATACACGTCATTGTTGATAGAGATTCCGACACTAGTTCTGTTTCCACTTGGAAATAAGAAACTGTGCCCAAATTTTTCCTTTCTCCATAACCCTATAGATGGCCCTAATTACTCTTCAATCCTGCAAAAGGACTAGTGGGTGGTAGCTTCGTTCAGCTTATCACTACAACTAAATACAACCAAATCTTCTTGGAGAGTGACACCATTACTGATGAGCACTATCAGTGATAGAGTTTTGATAGCACCCTAATGCAACTAGAACGAAGTTCGTTTACTTCATTCAAGTCTACCATTATTGACTAGCGAACTAATCATTCTCATTCATCAAGAAAAAAAGGGCGTGTTCATTCTCTGCCAAAACTGCCTACATGGTGGAAATTTAAGTGAAAACACAAAGATGTGACTAAGATGGAATTTCAAAATGAAGGACAGTGATAGAAACTCAAGAAAAATCCCCTCTAATAGAATCAGTCAGTTAAAGTTGCAATGGATATGTGTGCAGATTCTTGAGTTGAGACTTGTTGTGGATGGACTAATCCTAGTAACGTTTGAAGGCATTTACTTTGGCTCCCTATCTGAGATATTACAAGACCAAAAAGTAATGATCCAAATGTCACAGTATAAAAAATTATCTCCCCAAATATTATATTTTACCCAAAACTCAATCACACAATTACTGAGTTTGAATTACAAAATTTATCTGTTGTTTATGTGCCCCCAAACTGGGGGGGTCATGCTGACCCTTTTTTTTTTTTTTCTTATATGTCTCTTAGTAGGGGACTGATCCATTTTTAAAAAAATTTTATTATATGTTAAATAGGGATTCGCTCCTTACATATATATATATATATATATATATATATATACATATATTATATGTTGTGGGGGTTCTTATCTAAGCAGAACTCGCTGGCTATACATTTTTCTGAGTCTGCAAAAAGGGAGTTTTATAAATGTGAAAGCCTTGGATTTTTCTCTTCAATATCAAACCAATTATTTGATACACTTGACTTAAGAGTTGAGACGTAATTAAGTTTAGTGGCACGCGTGGATCACGCCAATGCCATTATTTTATATTGGTGGATGTGCTTTTTCCTTTTTCTTTTTGTTTTGTAGTTGAAACAGAAATGGATTTCTTTATCCTATGATGGCGGATAATGCAGAGCATCTAAATCGATTTTTATTTATGTACGCGAAAATGTTCTAAAACAATTTACTAGGTATTACTGACACAAGCTTTCATCAAGTTAATTGGGTAGTTGTCTAAGCAAAAACAGAAAAGAAAAGAAAGGGCAAGCTCTGTCCTTTTGCCATTAGTTCTTCTCCGCATTACAAGTCTTTTTCATTTGGGATGTTATTTAATCTTATGGATTGGTCACTTTTTTTCACTTTTTTGTTTCAGTAATGAATCTATAAGGTCGTAAAGTTAAAATTTAGATGCTAATGATGTCAGAACTAATCTAAGGCTCACTAGCTAGATTTACATCTTGGAAGAGTAGAGTAAATTAAGGAAAAAGAATATATGTAAAGGTACAATGCGTGTATGGCTATGAAGTACGAACGAATATATATACATATATATTTGGATGCAAGTATGAACGAATATCATAAAACTCAAAAGGCTACCTCCTGTAATGAACTAGAGTTCCACGTTGCCCACATTTGTGAATCAATTATATGAAAAAGAAAAATTGAAAAAAGAAGCCTTGGAAGCTGCTTCCCCGTGATGCGAATATTCCTTTATATGGATTAGTTATTGTATTGCTTGCAATCCCAAACAATGGTATTTTCTTTATGGGGAGTGGGGGCCGTTTGAGGACCATCATCTAATTCGATCTTCTCAACACCTCCCCTATAATGTTCATTATTATAATCCCAAAAGATTAATCAAGCCATGATGTATGATATAATGGAAACACTGTAGCAATTTTTAATGAAGAGGAACTACAGAATTAATAGCAATGGAAAATAGGCTTGTGAGGTCTCTCTCCATTCTACTTTTCATCAATTCCCCGTCCTTGAACTTTGGCTTTTCGTTATAATAAATTAAGTGGTAATAAAGCCATAATCATTTCCTAAGAATGCTTTCATTTCACTACATATATAATATTGGAACATGAGTGTCATGTGAAGAGCATCCTCGTATGTATTCCATAGTCATTGAGCTAGCCATTGCGCTGGAAACCATTATGGGTTTCGCTCAAGCAATCTGACAAAATCTTTGTATGTGATAACGCATTAAAGAGAGTGTTCTATTATGCCTATCTTGAAGATCTCTAATTAACCAAGAAAAACATAGCTTGAATTCCATGTTTCGTTGGTGATTTGAACCTAATGATTATAAAGAATGGAAATATTGCAAAATTTGTGCAAATCCTCAAATCATTCCTAATGAGTTATAGGACTGTTTCAGATTTGCACGTTTTGCAGATGTGCAAGCTAGCCTTTCCTCTTGTATTTAACTGAGTTAGCATTAGAGAAAGTTGATTAATTAAGTATAATAAATCAGCACCTTCACGGTGGCTCATTATACTATTCCTCCCTTATAATCAAAAGGGCCAGTGCTACATTCCAAGGCGGCAGGTTATACATATAATGGAAATATTGCTAAATTTGCGCAAATCCTCAAATCATTCCGAGCGAGTTAGAGGACTGTTTCAGACCTGCACGTTTTGCAAAGATGTGAAAGCTAGCCTTTCCTCATATATTTAAGTGAGTTAGCATGGGAGAAAGTTGATTAAGTATAATCCGCACTTCCATGATGGCTTATTATAGCTATTCCTCCCTCATATTCAAAAGGACCAGGGCTACATTCCAAGGCGGCAGGTTATACATATAGTGGAAATATTGCTGAATTTGCGCAAATCCTCATATCATTCCTAGCGAGTTAGAGGACTATTTCAGATCTGCACGTTTTGCAGAGATGTGAAAGCTAGCCTTTCCTCATATATTTAAGTGAGTTACAGAGGAGAAAGTTGATTAATTAAGTATAATCAGCACTTCCATGATGGCTTATTATAGCTATTCCTCCCTTATATTCAAAAGGACCAGGGCTACATTCCAAGGCGGCAGGTTATACATCTTTGCTCTTACACTGAGATGCACCATGCACATTATGCAAGAAAACCGTGATTGGTAAAGAGATAGAAAATGAGGACAACTTATGGCTGTAAACCTATAGCTCACATGATATCAGTACTAATCTTTTAAGATTGAGATGAGTTTGATGTCCATATTTCCATTTTCATGCATGTACTTATGTAGAATTTAATGAAAACAAAATGTTTATATTGCAGGAATCTCAGCCCCATTAATATGGGGATTATTTTTTGATTCTGATTTACTTTTGCCATTTATTTTTTTTTTATCTGTTTCAATCTTTTCTATGTATGTTCCAGATTTTATGAGATCTTAGGATAACAGAATATCCTTATTTTTATTTCTTAGGATAATAGAATATCCCCATGTTTTATTAGTCTTTATTTTCAGAGATTGGGTGGGATCCTTTTTTATTATTACCCACTCATTATATATTGTATCTTTCTCCTCAATATTAAAAAATAAGAGATTCTAAATTCCTTCATGGAATCAGAGCACCACGCTCTATAGAACGGAATCTGAGGTTTGGCACCTACAGCGCCTACCATAATGGCTTAGAAGGCAACAGCTCTAAGTTACGCATGGAGGAGCCACCAGAAACAGCCAACCAAAGGCTTAATGTTCCCCTTACATTGAGCACAGGCAGTGACTCCTTCTCCCTTGCAATTATTGGGCACAAGCTTAATGGGTACAACTATCTTCAATGGTCCCAAAATATTCTCATGTTCATATGTGGAAAGGGAAAGGAAAAATATCTAACCGGAGAAGCAGCACAGCCCCCTGCCAATGACCCTAAATTTGAGACATGGTATGTAGAAAATTGGATGGTGATGACTTGGCCAGTTAACACCATGAATCCTGACATTAGTGAGGAGTATCTCTTCACCAAAACTGCAAAGGAGATATGGGATACTGCTAAACATTCATATTCGGCCATAGAAAATGCAGCAACATTCTTTCAGTTGAAAGGAATGATTAAAGACCTCAAATAAGGTGAATTGAGGGTGGTGCATTATCATTCTACCCTACAAAGAATATGGCAATAGATTGACCTTTATGATGCTCAAGATTGGTCATGTTCTGTAGATCAAATGCTGTACAAAAAATTGGTGGACAGAGAAAGAACATACGAGTTTTTATTGGGGCTGAATCCAAAGTTTGAAGAAGTTCATGGTAGAATAATGGGAACTACACCTTTTCCTACTCTCAGAGAGGCTTTCAACATAGTAAGATTTGAGGAAAGTAGAAAATTTCTAACTCAAGGAATCTTAACAAATCCAAAATCTTCAGCTTTAGCAACAAGAGGAATGGCATCCGAATCCAAAGGGAAGAAACAAGGTAAAAGCTGGTGTGACCACTACAATAAGAGTGGACGTACCAAAGACAATTACTGGAAAATGCATGGCAAGCCACCAAATTTTAAAAGCAAGCAAAAGAATGAAAGCAAAGGCCACTCAGTGACCCAGGAAGAGTGAGATGAGTCTGATCGGGGTACTTTAAGTGCTGCTAAAGTCAAAACCTTGAAGAAATTACTTGAAAAGCACAGGAAAAGTGGTATGGTGGCTGAACATACAGTAACTATGGGTAATTTAGCCCAAATAAGTAAATTTATTATAGCTCTCCAGGTAAAAGTTTGGAAACCTACCTCTTGGATTGTTGACTCTGCTGCAACAGACCATATGACAAATAATTTGGCATTGTTTAGTGAAATAAAACCCTGTAGTGGTATAAATATCAAAATTGCTGATGGGACCTACACTAAAGTGTTGGAGATTGAGACTGTGTATGTTACTAAAAAAATAATTCTGTTTGATGTCCTTTATGCCTCTGGATTCAAGTGTAATTTGCTGTCTGTGAAAAAAATAACAAGGACATGAAAATGTAGTATTAACATGTTTGCTACACATTGTGCTTTCCAGGAATTGAGCTCGGGGAGGACGATTGACAATGCTAAGAAAGTTGAAGGTCTCTACTATCTAGATTGCAGTCGTAAGAAGGAAGAGAAGAAGGTTTTTTCAGCAAGTATTTCTAATAAAGATTTAATGTTAATGCATTATATATTAGGTCATCCTAGCTTCAATTATATGTTAAAACTATTTCCAAATATTATGAAAAAAAAGAATTGTTCTCTTCTATGTGATGTGTGCTAACTTGCTAAACATACCAGAAATCCCTGTCCTCCACAAGCTCACAAACCCACTCACCCCTTTGCTTTAATCCATAGTGATATATGGGGTCCTTCTAAAATCCTAACACTTTCCAAAACCCGTTGATTTGTTACTTTTATCGATGACTACACAAGGTTAACTTAGGTGTTTTTTATAAAGGAAAAATCTAAGTTGTTGCAAGTTTTTAAGCAATTCTTTCAAATGATTAAAAATCAATTTCAGACATTTATCAAAATTCTCAGGAGTGACAATGGGAGAGAATATCTCAGCTCATCCTTCACCCAATTCTTAAATGAAAATGGAATAATCCATTAAACTAGTTATGTGAATACACCATAACAGAATGGGACTGCAGAGAGAAAAAATAGACAACTCCTTGAAGTAGCTAGAGCTCTCATGATGACCCACAATGTTCCTAAAATTTTTTGGAGAGAAGCAATCCTAACTGCAGCCTACTTAGCTAATAGACTATCCTAAAAAACTCTCCTTTTTCAGACCCTTGTCCAAAAATTAACAGAAACCTATCCTGACAATCATCTTATCACTTCCATCTCGCAAAGAGTCTTTGGTGTATAGCATATGTTCATAATTACCATAGGGGGAAACTTGATCCTAGATCATTTAAATGTATTTTGTTGGGGTATTCACCTAACCAAAAGGGATATAAATGTTATTCTTCAGATTTGAGGAAAATGTTTGTGTCTATGGATGTCACTTTTGCTGAAAATATACGTTATTATCCCAAAAATTCCATTCAAGGGGAAAGTAGTGGGTAATGGAAATTTTTGACAGCTATTGCAAATCAAAATTTAACTGAGAAAACACTAACTATTGTTTTTCCACCCCCATCCAATCCCAACTCTGAACCTGCACCCATTACAAATGTTGTACCAAAACTTAAAACCAATAACCCATTAGATCCTAAGCGTGAAAATGCTACTACAGAAATTGAACCTACTGTAGAACCTGAATACAAATCTTCTATGACTGAACCTGTTCCCAGTGAAGAGAACTTGCAGGAAATAGAAAGGCTGAATCAAAATGAAGACAGGATCTTGAGGTACTCAAGGAGGCCAAAAAACACTAGTCAGCAGCAGCTTGAAGAAGATGGTATGACCCTTAATGTTCCAAGGCCAAACCAAGAGCCTAAACCTAACCTTGTTTCTGATGACTTAAGTTGGCCCATTGCCATTCGAAAAGGTGTTCGCACATGCACTAAGCATTCGATTGGTAAGTTCATTTCTTATGATAAAGTTTCAGCAAAATTAAAAAAGTTTTATCACCAATACTGCTAATGAAAAAATACCAGATTCTTATGAAGAAGCTATCAAGCATTCTAAGTGGAAAGAAGCAATAGATGAAGAGCTTAAAGCTCTTGAAAAGAACCAGACTTGAAAAATAGTAAGTCTGCCTCAAGGAAAATCAACAGTTGGTTGTAGGTGGGTCTTTACCATCAAATACAATCCCAATGGAAATATAAACAGGTACAAAGCAAGGCTAGTTGCTAAGGGATACACACAAATGCATGGTATAGACTATCAAGAGACTTTTGCACCTGTGGCCAAACTAAACACCATAAAGGTACTACTCTCACTTGCTGTTAATCTGTATTGGCCTTTGAGTCAGTTAGATGTTAAAAATGCCTTTCTTAATGGTAATTTAGAGAAAGAGGTGTACATGGATGTACCTTAAGGTTTAGATGATTATGGCAAACCAAGAACTGTGTATAGACGTTATAAATTATTGTATGGTTTAAAACAATCCTCTCGTGCGTGGTTTAAAAGTTTCACTAAATTTGTGATGCATTTGGGACTTGTTCAATGCCAAACTGGCCACACATTATTTGTTAAGCATGCAGACAACAAGATAACAGTCTTGATAGTTTATGTATATGACATAATTATTACAGGGAATAATGTGAATGGCATGCAGAAATTAAAGAACTTACTAGCAAAAGAATTTGAAGTGAAAGATTTAGGGAAGTTGAGGTATTTTTAGGCATGAAAGTGGCTAGATCTCACAGAGGAATTGTTGTTTCTCAAAGAAAATACACATTAGACCTACTGAAAGAAACCGGGATGCTAGGTGCAAAGCCGATAGCCACTCCTATGGATACTAATATAAAACTAGACTACAAGGAGGATGGCATTTCTGTGGACAAGGAGAGGTATCAAAATCTTGTTGAAAAATTGATTTATCTTTCACATACTAGACTTGATATTTGTTATCTAATTAACTTGGTGAGTCAATTTGTGAGCGGACCACAAGAAGAACACCTAGAGGTGGTGTATAGAATTTTGAGATACTTGAAGATAAATCCTAGAAAAGGAATACTATTCAATATGGGGGACTCATGCAAGTTGAAAATCTACACTGACACTGATTGGGCAGATTCAGTGGTAGATAAAAGGTCAACAACTAGATATTACACCTATTTTTGGGGCAATTTGGTAACCTAGAGGAGCAAGAAACAATCAATTATGGCACGAAGCAGTACAGAAACATAATATAAGGCACTGGCTCTAGGTACCTGTGAAGGTATATGGCTGGTCAGACTACTTAAAGAGCTAAAAATTGAGTTACAGACTCTTATTCAAGTGTGGTGTGACAACAAGTCAGCAATAGAGATTGTTAACAATCCTGTCCATCATGACTGAACAAAGCATGTGGAAATTGACAAACACTTCATTAAAGAAAAAATCCTAGAAGGTATTATCAACCTGAGTTACATTCACTCTCACTCACAGATGGCTAATCTCCTTATAAAAGCGCTATCCATAACCAGATTTTAAGACTTAAGTGGCAAGTTGGGAATGCTAGACATATATTCTCTAGCTTGAGGGGGAGTATTGTAGGAATTTCAGCCCCATTAATATGGGGATTATTTTCTGATTCTATTTTATTTTTGCCATTTATTTCTCCTTATCTATTTCAATCTTTTCTGTGTATGTTCCAGATTTCATAGAATCCTAAGATAACAGAATATCCCTATTTTTATTTCCTAGGATAATAGAATATCCCTATTTTTATTAGTCTTTATTTTCGGAGATTGGGTGGGATCCTTCTCTATTATTACCCACTCATTATATATTGTATCTTTCTCCTCAATATTAAAAAATAAGAGATTCCGAATTCCTTCAGTTTAACTAGAAAATAACAATGCAAGCCTACCCACAAAATTAATTTTGGAAGGTTGCTCTTTGGAGAAACAGAAAGGCAGATTGTTCATGGCATGCTGATTCTTGGTATTTTATAAGTCTTATTATGTTCTTTTTTCTAGGGGGTGTGAGTCTCTCTCTTATTTTAACGATTTAATATATCTTGTCCCTTGTGTTTACAGATATATAAAAACAAACACCTTTCATTCACTCTTGATATGACCAAAATGAAGGTTTTTTGGCAAAAGAAAGTTGATATATATATATAATGTGGCGGTGTGGCCAACACAACCACTGGAGGGAGAGGTGAGGGATGAGGTCAATGCAAATTTGGATGACCCACTTTGGAAAATTAAAAATGCAAAATGCTACCCCTACTTCTTGCCACCCTCCTCAGTGCAAATTCACCACCAATCACATTACAAAGCATAACAGAAATTCCACTCTCCTGGTGCTTTTTAATATATACTTAAATATAACAATGTAAATATGCTTACCACTTGCTCTCATGTACACTAATGTAGAACGTTTTATATCACAATATGCATGGGCCTAAATGCTTCTGTTTGAAGCTAATAGTCTAACTGTTACATAGACTTTATGGGGGGAAAAAAAGGGGACACAGAAAGGTAGATGAGACCAAGCATGAGCAAGAGTCAAGTGATTATCACATATTGCAGCAAGTGGCAGAATTGAAAGTGTAAGAAGTCAGCTTATATATAGATAAGCTCATTATAATGCTTTTAATCTTTCATTATTGCCGACTTTTATGTGTATATGGATGATAACAAATCGACTCAATCCATTTGTTTTTCTGTATGAGCTCATGGCATCACAAGCGTGACATGGAATTCTATCTTTGCCAAATTAATGACCACTAAACATCATATTGTTGTCCAATGAACTTTATTAGAGAGGGCTTTCTAGGAGATAAGTTTGGAATTGGATAATACGTTAGAAGTTAATATCTCAACTCTCAAGTACTATACTTTTGAAATTTTCTCTTTTTAATTAAGAGAGATGACTTTTTGGGAACTTCTATTCTTAGAGGTCATCTTCCATAAGCAACCAACCTAGACTGACCAGTGGAAGAAAATGATGGCTGCAATCTACTAGCTAGATGAAGTCATGTGTGGTTCCAAATTATTAAATGCTCATAGCAATGTGATTGGCATTATCCATTATTTTGTTTGACAGCATACAAAGTCCACCTTGTAACCCTTGTAATTTCATTTTGGAACATGATTATTGATTAGACAACCACTAATTAAATGAATAATCAAACAATTGTCAAAGTAGTCAAGTTTAAACCACGTATTAAAGTACAAGCACATATATTAAAAGAAAAGAACTCAAACTGGATGATTCAATTTCAATCTTATATTCTCTAGATAATTGTATATATTTTAGTTCATATTTCATAGAAAAATTTAGAGTTTAGATAACGAATTGACGATAGAATTTTACTTTCTTTTTTTATATATTATTTTTTTAAGGAAAAAAAAGACACAAGATAAACTTGCTTGACTTATGTGTAAATACAAATTCTACTTTTGTCTAACTGCTAACTGCCATAATGGATTCCCACTGATTTTATTTCTTTACCGAAAGTAACATAAAGATTTTCCAAGCTATTGGATAGATGCACTGGCTGAATTGGCCCAACTTCAATAGCAGCATCAAGCTTTTATGCTAAAGTTTCCATAGGTAGGCTACTTCAAATCTCAGAATTATCTCAGAATTCCGTACGGAACAGGTAAATAATGTAGGTATATACCCTATTGACCCTTAAATTTACTAGATTGCGGAGGGTACATTCATGCAAATCAAATCAAATCTACATAAAGTTGCAGATATTGGTGAAGGGTGTGGATAGATTCCAGATGCTAGAATTATCAGAATAAAATATCGGCAATTTCATTCAGATAGAACTTTAAAAAATATTCCTTGTAGAATTATGGGCTTCTGTGTATGTTAGTCATATGAAAAATGGGCCATTAGTATATGCACAATGTCAATATCATGTGTCATAATTAAAGGCACAAGTAAATGAATATCTATGATGATTATGAGAAGTATGGTTAGTGCACAAATTTCATCATGCTTACATGTTGAATGGGAAAGAAGCAGTATGCAAAAGAAGCTAGCCAGGAGTTAGATTGGCCGGTGAAATAACCAACGATGATCTTTTTCTTTTTCCCTCTCCTTTTGCTTTCGTTAAAATGCTTGAAGATCAAATCACACTTAACCTAAGGCTAAGCAACTATAAGTGAGGGAATTCGACAGTGATAGACAGGTACATAATATCAAATTAAAATTATATTTGCTTTCAAAAATTCCAGAACAGCAGAAAGTACTGTGGCACACAGAGAGGATGCACAAACCCATCTCCGTCTTTCCAAGTAGTTATTTCTTTTCACATAAACTCTTGTTTTTATTAATAATATATAATACACTCAAAGATAGAAAGCTAAAATTTTAAGTTTAAATAAAATTACATGAAGATATTTGATAATCTTATAATTTATTTGTTCCAATATGTGATTTCTTACCTTTCCACCGGGAAAAAGATGAAAAAAGATTAACTTAGTCTATTTGATACATAAAAAGTTAGGAATACAAATAAAAATAAAAATAAATAGTTGATTTTCTAAATGAAAAGTAACTTCCATAACCTTACTTAAAAAAAATAATAAAAATAAAAAATATTATTAAGTAATAATTATAAAGATATTAATAGACATTGTTCAAATTTTTCTTTCTTACTTTTTTTTTCCATTGTTCTACCGAACATGATAAGGTTCCATCACTGGGTGTCATTCTTAGATTGATCAAATAAGAAATACACTCCCAGGGCTGCCAAGTTATTCAAACAGAATAGTTCCATCTAATTAAAGAACTGACACCTGATTCCTTTTTCTAATTGATATTATAAACTAGCATGAACTTTCAACTGTATTAGTGGCAACTGTACATTCACAATGTGGTGTTCTGTTCAAGAATCAAGTCCAACTATTCGAGTCCTAGTGAAGAAATCTTTTGGTGCTTTTGTAGATGCTTGTCACATCTTTTCAGAGTTTCATATCAGGGAAATATCCAAAAGACTATGTCAAAGTCCCTCTTCCAAACGCGATTCCTCTTACAAAGCTAATTTTTTAAAAATATTTAGTTCTTTTTCATACCATAACTCATCATAATTATTCTTTCCCTCTGGCATTCTTTCTTTCTTTCCTTTTTTTTTTTTCCGGTTGCAAGAAAGGGTCTTGGGCTCTCCAAAGCTCTGTGGTTGTACTTGTGAGAGTGAGAGGAGAAGAAAGGGGGCTTGACTGTTAATATACAAACACGAAAGGACAAGTAGGTGCTTTCAAAAAGGCTAGGGAGATTTGAGACATTGTCTAGGCTCACCAATCAACTCCTAGGAACGGAATAGAGCAATATTCCCCCTCTCAATTTCGTATTTAAAAACCTCCACCCCATCCTTATTCAAGCCAAGAAACTCAGTGCTTAGACTCAAGAAAAATAGCTAATATCTACACTGCAAACAACAGCATGAGAATCTTGTCAAGTTATTTCCATTCCCTCTCCCAAACTCCTCAAAGGCTCAGAAAAAGAATGCTTGCCACTTGGACCCCAGACCAGGAACTCAACCAAGTGAGGTTTAGGTCTGGTTCAGACATGAAGAGGAAGCTCGAGTGGTATGATCTGGTAGCTCTTGGAGTAGGAGGAATGCTTGGTGTTGGAGTTTTTGTCACTACCGGTTCTGTGGCCCTCTATCACTCCGGTTCCTCAGTCTTCATATCGTATATCATAGCTGGAATATCAGCCCTTCTCTCCTCTTTGTGTTATACTGAATTTTCTGTTCAAGTCCCAGTTGCAGGAGGAGCTTTCAGTTATTTAAGATTAACCTTTGGTACAAAACGTTTTTAAAGGATTTTTCTTGTTGTCCTCCTCCACCGCTTTTGAATTCAACTTCATTCTTATTATAAAGTCTTGTTTTGGATGATGTAGGAGAATTTGTGGGTTATTTTGCCGGGGCAAATATACTGATGGAGTATGTGTTGTCCAACGCTGCAGTAGCAAGGAATTTTACAGAGTATTTGAGCTATGCATTTGGAAAAGATGATCCAAATGTGTGGAGAGTGGAAGTACATGAATTGCCAAAGGACTACAACATGCTGGATTTTCCAGCTGTGGCTATTGTTTTTCTTCTCACTCTATGCTTGTGTCATAGGTTTGATCTATTTCTCACCCTCTTTTTTCTTTTTTTCTCCTGAAGTGGAATAGGAATCCATTTGTCATTGGGCATAGACTTTACTTTTAATATATTATCCTTTTTCTGTCTGTTGTTGGTTTTTCGCTTTTTGATTTCTGATCATGGAAAATCCAGACATTATTGATATTACTGACAATTTTTCCCTAAACTGGTTTCTATGGATTTTGAAAATGAGAGTTTTTTTTTTTTTTTTTGTGGCTGCAGTACTAAGGAGAGCTCCATATTGAACCTCATTATGACAGTCTTCCATGTGATTTTCTTTGGATTCATCATAGTCGCTGGTTTCAACAATGGAAGTGCAAAAAACTTGGTAAGTCCAAAAGGACTAGCTCCTTTTGGTATTAGAGGTGTTCTTGATGGAGCAGCTATAGTCTACTTCAGCTACATAGGTTATGACTCAGCTTCAACCATGGCCGAAGAGATAAAAAATCCTTCTAAGAGCCTTCCAATTGGCATTGTTGGTTCTGTTCTTATAACAACAGTGCTTTATTGCCTAATGGCTCTGTCCCTGTGTGTGATGGTTCCTTACAACCAGGTCAGTGCACTGAATAAGTATCAATTATAAGTTACCTATTAAGTATGATGTGGACCTCAACTTTATGTTGTTTTTAAGTGATATAAGCAATTTGTTTCTATGGTTTAACAGATTTCGGAGACAGCATCATTTTCGGTCGCTTTCCTTAGGATTGGTTGGGACTGGGCAAGCAACCTTATAGGAGCAGGTGCTAGTTTGGGTATAATGGCTTCTCTCTTGGTTGCCATGTTAGGACAAGCCAGATACCTTTGTGTTCTTGGAAGGGCTCGGCTGGTGCCATCCTGGTTAGCCAAAGTGCACCCTTCAACTGGCACCCCATTGAATGCCACATTCTTTCTGGGTAAGCAAATCTACCAAAAGAAAATAAGCTCCTTCATAGTCAAGTTCAGGCCTTTGGGTTCTGCTTCCTTCCCATGGAATATCTGTACATTCTCATGCAATTTATACAATCACTTACCGCATGAAGTGTAGAATTTAGGTTTCCTGAAAGACCCCCTCATTTTTTAATTAGCTCAATCAAACTTCCTATACAAGTAGACATGATCAATTTACCACTTCAAACGTTCTTTGTTAGCATATTTAGCAAAACTCTTTTTTTTCCCTCCAAAAATCATCCCAGTATCAATTGGTTGTCTCAAACTTCTTTTTTTAATCAAGTTAGTGTTTGAAAGTTTTATTTTGTTCCAAATTCATCTTTTTAGAGGTATACTAAAATGGTACTTTAAAAGCTTTCAATGAATAAATATTTTATGAATTGAAACAAAATAAAACTTTCCAATACTCAAACGATACAAAAAATTATTAGGGGAGTCAATTGATAATGAAGTTACATTTACAGGAGTAAAATAAGAATTTATTCTTTTTTGTATTTATTAATAATAGGTGTATTATTGAGTGACAAATATGATATACTTTGTGATGCACAAAGTTTCCATAAAGTCATAATTAAAATATTAAGTGTCTAAAATAATTGTAGAGGAGTTGGATCCTCTTATATGAAGAATTTATATGACACTACCATATGATGGGAGAGATAAAAAGATACAAACTCAATTAAAAAATGAGTTTTATTTGAATCATAAATCTCATATATTTTGTATTTACCTCTTTTTTTACACGACACTGTTATGAATTTCTCATATTAAAAAAATCTGCATTCCAAGCTCAATTTCAAAGCCAAATTAGTGTTAATATATCATAATTTAAGAAGCATGAGCACTAACATAAACATAAATGTAGGACATAACATTAAAATAATGACACAATAAAATCTAAACTATCCATATGTAATTTAAAATATTGTGTAGTAATACATTGTGTCTAATATGATTATTGGACATGGTTACCAACACGGCATCTCAAAACACTTATTTTGAAGTGCCATGCTTGCTCGAAGAAACCATGAACCCTTTTGGTGATGTTTGTAGGACTATGCACAGCATCTATTGCACTCTTCACGGAGCTAGACATCATAATTGAGATGGTTAGCATAGGCACGCTGTTGGTGTTCTACCTGGTCGCCAACGCTCTTATGTACCGCAGATACGTAATCACTAGCCATACCCCACCGTTGAACACTCTTTTGTTCCTCTTTCTCCTCACTGCCACTTCACTTGGCTTCTCCATTTCTTGGAAGTTCAAGCAGCAACAGTGGGGTCTGCCTCTGTTTGGTGGCTTTATGATCACCATCACAGCCTTCTTCCAATACAGAGTGCCTAGCCTTCCCCAAGCTGATTGGTCTGTGCCATTTATGCCATGGCCTGCTGCCATCTCCGTCTTTCTTAACATTTTCCTCATGACAACACTGAAAACCCTCTCCTTCCAACGATTTGCTATATGGTCATGCCTCATTACAATCTTCTATGTGCTCTATGGGGTTCACTCCACTCATCAAGCAGAGGAGACTGAGATGGGTGTTAATGAATTGAATTCAAGCACACCCAATTTACAATCCAAGGTAGAAATGCAAGTGCTTTAGTTGAAGTAATTAAAAAAAAAGGTATATGTAAATTAGTTGACTAAAACAAAAGGTAAAAGAATGGACGCGTATAAAATATGTAAGTACAATGTGCGAGACAGAATGAATTTTTATCTGACATGGCCGTATCGCTATCGTATGAAGAGGAAAACTCTTTTAAGAATCATTTCTAAGTAGTGGGAAAGATGGTTGAGGTCAACTTGGAAGAAGGAAAGCAATGATGGGCACAAATATTGAGTTCTGATATGAAAGTGAGATGGGAAAGCCGGGTTTATCTTTGTCTTTTATGTATGTATGGAAGGGGGTTGAAGAAATGAGTAGGACAAGCTGAAAAATCTGACAGGGACCTGTAAGGGACAAGAGTTTCATTCCTCGAATCTTTCCAATTATGAAAAAAATTTACTACCATGGCAGATAAATTGGATAAGATATACTATGATATTAAATTTCTGCCTACAGCTCATATCTTTTTTACCCATTGCAACATGAGCTACATAATGGAAAGTAGTTCATTTTTTCTTTTTTCTTTTTTTTTATACAAATTTTACCTAATTCGGTCTTAAACTATGATATGGGTTTCGGATATTTTAGTTCAGGTGTCCTATATCGACTCAACTAATTATATTTTACTTATTCTAATTCAATTTATTCTTATCATGGCTTGCAAAATAAGAAATTCTAGCGTAAATTATTCCAAGTTACGTTGTCAACAATTTAAATCATCTTAATTTTTAAAGATTCAATTTTATTCTTTTATCTCATAATTCATAAAATTTAACATTAAATTAAGTAATTTGTTAATTTAAACGTTAGTTATTTACTTAAATATTATTCACTCACACTTAGATTTGAGTTAAGTTTGATATTAAACTTCACATGAGTTATAAAACAAACAAAATTAAATCATTTAAAAAATAGAATAACATCATTATCTATTTCCAATTAAGGGGGGCAAAATTAAAACTTTTATAAAATTAGAAGAACCATAAATATATTTAAACTTAAAATTTACACATAAAGTGAGACACAATGGGAATATATTTTTAAAATAAAAATGATATAAAAAAATTACCATGAATCTGAAATTACAACGGAATAATGTACAACATGAGATAAATCAGAATATCAGCTTTCCACCAATGGGAAAGCCCTCATAACCCCATCATGAAGAATTGCAATATTTATAAGGCTTACAACAAGGTTGGATATTTAGCATCTAGAAAGTCTCTGAGAGTGCGAGCAGCTTTTTGACCACCCATTAGTTCAGCCAGCTTCTCCACAGGAAGAAGAGCAAGCTCAGCCAAGCTCTTACACCCATCCATTATGGCCCTGTAGTTTGAATCTGTTACACCTGGAAGTCTTCTCAGAAACTCCACAGCAGACGTGTTGTAATTTTCAGCTCTGTCACAGTAATTAACCATTAAATTCATATTCTAGGCAGAAAATGAACCAGTCCATACAAACTCATTGACAAAATTTAATACCAAAAATCATACTTGGTAAAAAGCATAAGACTAGGATGTCATAGCAACTAGAGTAAATTATACAAACTTTATTAAGTTTTGTTTTAAATTATACAATCCTTCTCTCTATTTTTAAAATATACATAAACCTCCTTTGAAATTAAAAAATTACTCTATACTTTAGTTTAATTTTAAATTTTTTGATCACAACACCCTCCATTTAAATTTTTTTTAAGTTTAAAAAATATATATTTAAATTAATAAAAAATATTTTAATCAAAAAATTTAAAATTAGACTAAAGTGTAAGATAACTTTTTGTTTCAAAGAGATTTGTATATATTTTAAAAATAGACAAAAGTTTGTATAATTTCATCCAAACTTAAAAAGATCTATCTAATTTACTCTAATAAATAAGACACATTTGAAAAACTTCCAAGCAAGCAACACAAAAATATCATTCATCCAAATGAATCGAAACCCTTGCCCAACACTAGCCAAGCAAGCTCTTAGGCGCTGCCTTTTTCAAAGTGCCTCTCACCTTGATCCTGCACGCCTCAAGGGAACCAAATACAATCTGATCCCAGGCAGGCAGCAACAGTATTTGGTACTAGCACAAGACTACAAGAGCTAATATTCAGGTGCTTCAATTCCTCTAATTCCTATTTTCACACCTCATCCTTGGAAGCACAAGTCAATCTTTCAACTCTAAAGGAAAATACAACTTACCTCACATCATTTTCCACAATTCCTTCTTCTGAGGGGACACCCACTCTCATTGCTTTTGTTTCATCTGGTTCATCTTGATTCGCCTTCAGTGAAGCAAACATTTCAGCAGTAGCATGCAAACTCCGAGACCAGATTATTCGTAGCCGGGGAAAGTGTAAAGCAAGCAATGACAACTTTGATATAATACTATTGGGCGTCACATCATCACCAATATCACTAGCAGACTGAAAAATAAATAAATACAACCTAATGTCATCCCCAATTAAACATAACATAGAGCTCTGCTATATATTGTAGAGATACCTGTTTAAACATCTATAACTATCAAGGCCAACAAAATATACTCTCTATCAGCACGGCCAAATCAGGCTGAAAATTATAAAATTATACTTAGGCCTACGTAGAAAGCGGTATGACCTAACATTTTCCATCTAGACCTGCTATTTTGGAGTACAACTTAAAAGCCAAGCATTCTGAGGTATAGGATTCCCTTATTTGGATTTGCCAACAATTCTGTCGTAACAAGATACTAAATTGCAGCTTAGGTAGAGTAAAATTTTAATCAGCAAACCTGGAATGAAAAGCTCTTATCCTGTGAGAACTCGATTAACAGTACAGGTATCCTATAATATCGCACCATTGTCTCCACCTGATGGTAAAGCCGTCCTGATGTGAAGCTCATAAAGAGATCTTGGATACTTTTTCTTTCCACACAAATCAATGGTGAGAGAATATAGTCACCAACTTCTAGGGTCACTGGAATAATGCGCATTCCCTTTTGATGAAGAACACTTGGAAGGCTGCTCATGAACTCTCTCACGTCCACTATGATCTGAAAAGTTAAATTTCCCGAATATAAGTTCTCTGGCAAGTAAATGAATCACATATCATACATGAGAAAAATAATCACAAACCTGCATTTCTTTATCGACCTCCCTTCTCCCACCTGCTTTTCTCGTTATTGAGTTCTGGGAAGCAGTTAAGTCTGCCTCAACAGTAGAATTCAATCCTAAACAACGACCATCCTAATAAACAGCAGGCAAAATGCACCCAAAAAAAAAAATTGAAATCACTATGATAAACGTAAGAAGTAACATAACACATACTTTAAGAAGAGAAAAGAAAAACCTGGTCAACTGGTATCATCATCATAGATTTCTGCCTGATTAAAGATTCAAATGCCCCATTCTCCCGGCGTATACTTGCCTCAAACTTCTGCACCTCAGTAGAATCTTCATAGAAAAGAAAATAGACTTTCAACCATTTTGAAGGGTTTTCAGCTTTGTAGACTTCAATTTCCCTTACAAAGGTCATGTCCGGATGGTATACAATAATTATAGAGGGCTTTAATACGTCAAGTATAAGCTGATCACTTTCTAGGGCATAAAAATGAACTGGTGGTAATGGTTTCGCATTCATGGATCCTGGAGCATCAGCTTTAGCATGCCTTCGAAGAACCATGTTGTCTATAGTTGTCCCACCATGCATGGTTTCATATGATCCACCAGCACTGACCGGATTAGTTTCCTCCATTTGGCCATTATGTTTTGAGTTAGAAATCCCTAAATTATCCCTTGTTGACACGTTTTTACTACTATGAACTCCAGAGCCATCAATAATAACTGGGCCATTTTTAACCCCTACTTTTCCCTTTCCTTTTCCTCGTTTCCGTCTACCAGAATCAAGCCCAGGAGGATTTTCAACCACACAATCCTTCTCAGCTATATCTCTTATTCCAGATGCTGCTGCCAGGAGTGCATCATGCTCCTGCTTGCTAATGCTGGCTTCAGCATTCTGTACAGGTGCTATAGGAGTAACTCCATCAAGAACCCCAAAACCTTTGGGATCCTTTGGCTTCTTTTTCTGATGCACTACATCACGCAGCTGTAATTTGCTTAGCAAGTACTTCCTCCATTCTTCAGCCATGACCTTTACCCAAAAAAAACAAACAAACACAAGAAAAAAAGACAGGATATGTAATTCAGTTTTCTTGTAGTCTTATTCACTATTAACCAACAACGACAAGGACCAAAACAAAACAAAAGATTGCAAAAAAGAATCTGAACCTGCCACCTTCCATCATAATAACATAGAATTATGAAGCAAGCTATATACAACAATTAAATAGAATACTAAGTAATTTTCAAGATTATTCTATGACACATTTTGCAAAATCATCAGAACCAATAAGAAATCACAGTGCACATGAACAAAATATAATGGTGACTTATGAGGCCGTACAGCCTTCATTACTAACAAATGATCTTCCAGGAAATATGCATCTTAATTAAATGTTTGCAGCTTTGTGCTAGAGACTCTTGCAAAAGGTTTGCTAGAGATAAACATAAAACTAATCATAAGCCTTCACTTAACAACTGTAGGCTTCAGCATTTCAAAAAGTAGTTGTTGACAACAGCTGTCAAGTATCAACCATAATGATTCCAAATCACTTAACTTTTCCTCAAACTCTATCTAAAAGTGCCAAAAGATATTCTTCTTCAGTAGAGCAAGTGACCTAGAATAGCATGGGTCTGGCCCAAGTTTGGCAATTTGGGATGGAGCCAGTGAGCTAAAAAGCCATACAATTACATTCCTAAAATTAATATTCAACCAAGTGACGACTGGAAAATAAAGTTTAAAAAAAATGTCACTTTGAATAAATTTTATAAGATCAAATGCAGAGAAGTGAGAAAAACCTTCTGTGGACTGTTGATGATGCATTCTTCAAGCTGCAAGCACGAACGTTCATCTTTACATGCCACTAGTACAATTCCATTGTCATTACCTTCATCTTCAACCAAAACCTCTTCCCCTGACACACCTTGCTTTTGCCTTTCCTCTTCTATCTCCTCAAGAACCTCCTAATATGATATGGGCATATCAAAATTTAGCTCAGACAACCAGAAGTTTGCCATAAACAACAATTTGCTCCCAAAAACCTCATCAAGCCATCCAAATTCGACCCAAAAAGGAGGGGGAAAAAGGAAGAGGAAAAAGAAAGACAAACAAAGAGACTTGAATTGAAGTGATGCTACAAATTCATAGCTAACTTCTCATATACCAAATCAAATCAAATGAACATGTGCCTATATATTTTTGCATTGTAGGGCAGCTACTTTCCTGGAGTTTTTGTAAATACTATGTGTGTCCTTCAACCTTGAAGCAGATCCTTGTAATAGGTTTAAAAGGAATTGGAACTAATAAGGATGCTGTTAGGGCAATGTGCCATTCAAGCTATTACCTGGTTTGAGCAAAGTGCACACATTTTCAACGGCATCTCTTTGCCCTTACATTATGGGATAGAGTTGTGTTTATAGGCTTTATTTGGTAATTTCAACAAGGTTTTTAAGGAAGTTTCCCCACTAACATGAAAAGAGGATGGAAAGCTGTGCTGCATTTTTTAGCATCATAGGTTCATTATTTTCTTTTAAATTCTCTTCTGGTGAGGACATCTGATTCCTATCCTCCTCCCTCACCATATTCTTCCTCTTTTCCACTAATAAAAAATTCTCCTTTCATGAAAAATAAATAAGCATAATCTTGAGACTTTGTAGAATTGGAACTCACTGACTCACACGTAAGACTTTCCACTTTGGTGCTTCTTCCAATACTTCCTCCAAAATTAAACCGGTATTTGAACTTTTTGATGAAGTACCATCAACTGCCACACATGCAATTAAAAAAGTGAACTCAAAAGAATGCCATCCAAAATGCTTAGCAGTGTACATCTCACGTCTTTTCTTCTTCTTCTTTTTTTCATGTTAATTTTCTTCAAGCTAACTGATTAAGTAAGTCATGTAACAGAATCAACATTTATGCGAGGGTGACATATCAGAAATAATAATTCTTACCTTCTTCACTGTCATTGCCATCCCCCTTGCGTTTTCTCATTTTGTTTTTTACACTCTTATTTGACTCATTTAATTTCACACCATCTGACCTCTCCAGGCGATAGACACGTTTCTTTGCATAGTCAAATATCTTATAGCTCCCCTCTGCAAATATCCAAACCGATCGAAAACTTTCTGACACTCTCAATGTATCCAAGTACCTCAAGAAAGTTACTGCATCATACCTAGCCAGAGAAAGTCTCTCAGTCATTCCCTATTCATAAAACATTCTTCAGATGAATTAACTATTAAGAATACGATGAGTTACTGTAATTACAATATTCCCAACAAATTAGGGGGTTCACACACGCAACATTAATGACCAATTACTAAAAGCATTATAGACATGGCAAAATGCATCATGTACCCTCATTTTTTGAATACCAAACATCAGAATAATATATACCTTAAACCTGTACAAGTTAATAATGTATGTAAACTGTAATCACAAGTAATGCATGTACCTTACAAGATAATCTAACAATTTCCTCAAGGTCCTAAGGTCTGACACCAACTGCTTTGTCTTCTTCCCCAAAGTATGCCAAATTGGATCCAACTGCCTCCGCACAATCTCATCGAACGACTTGAACAACCCATTTTCCACCGTTAAATCCTCAACGTCAACTTTATTAGTCTTCCTCATCTCCTTTAGACATGCATCCATAACCTCGATAATAGCTTTTTGAATCCCCACCACATATTTAGTCATTGGCACCCTTATATCCACCACAACCGGGGGGGCCTTCTCCAGTTCCTGTGAAATATATACCTGAAACCTCGGCCACAAGTGCAACTTCCGAATGTACAAACACTTCATAGTTCGCTCCACCTTAGCAAACCCAGAGACCATCGCGTGAGGCTTATCAGAGAAAGCCCGAATATACGCATCTCGATTAAGAGACCGGATAATTCTAACTATAAATGCTTCAGTGGAGGTCTCAGAGAGTGAATGGGCATTTAGTATGATAAGTCCAGCAATATTGGATGTGGGTAATTTGTTCGTTAAAAGATCCACAATCAGAATTCTGGGTGTGATAAAAAAAATTGATCCAGACGAGTAAAGAGTATGGCGGTGGTGAGCAGGAAGATCGGCTGTGATTTCAGAGGGGATTTGTTGAAATTGGGGATTCTGGGTTTTGAGGTGGAAAAAGATTTTAGATTTGAGAGAAGGGGAAGAGGGAGAGAGGAGAAGGAGGGTTCCTTGAGAAGAAGAGTGTAGAAGGAGAAGGGAGGAAATGAGCTTGGATAGAGAGAGACCAGAGGAGAGGATGACAAGCCCGCCATTGGAATCATCTAGAAGGTCTGTGATTATATGCTCATGGAATTGAACCATCGATTATAATCGTAGATTAATTCGACCTCATAAGCCTCATAGATAAAGAAAGAGGCTTTGATTTGAGGTTGTAGTTGCAGCGACCAGGGAGGCGAGGAACAAGGGTTTGCTCGCTTGCGACTTGGAGCTGCAAATGTGGCGGCAAAACCATGGAATGGAAAAATAGTGGAGCGCATGAAATAAACAGGTTTTCGAATCGAAGGCTCTCAACAATAATTTTTTAATTAATATAGTTTAATTGGAATACCTGCACTTACCATGTTAAGGTTGAAAAATCCTCAACTGTCCGTGTATTCAATAGTGAATATTTGTTTTATACTTCATACACAATATGAAATATATCCTAATCAACAAGAGTAAATGAATTTAATGCATTTAAAAAAATTTATTATAATCAAAAAAATTAAATACTTGTCATATTTTAATTAAAAAATTTGATAATAATAATATAAAGATTATATATAAATTTTTAAAAAAACCTTCCTTTACTTATTTTTATTGACTAAAATCTCTTTTGTAGATAGAATATTTTTTTATTGATTCTCTTATAAAATTATTTTTTTTTAATTTGATCTTATATATAAAACATTTTTTTAATTTAATCTTTCATACAATTATCTTCTCACTTTAGTTTCTTATATTTGAGTATTTCTTAATTTAATTTGTCATAAATAAAACTATCATCAATAATATCTTTATAGTAATTTATTATATAAAAAATTAACAAATGTAATAACATATAAAATATTTTTTGATAGATTATCATTTAGTTATTATTATATAATATATAAATTTACCGTTAGTTTTATTAGTAACAAGTTAATAAAAAGATATTATTGATAATATTTTTATTTTTTAAAGATTAAATTAAAAATATTTCATTTATAAAAAAATTAAACTAATAAAACAATTATATAAATGGTGAAAGTAAAAATATTATATTTATGAGATTAAAATAAAATTTTAGTTTATTTTAACTTTACCAAATAAACTTATTAGATATGACCCCTTTTTAGGAATACTTGAAAAAAATCGTTTAATATACCTTGACAGGTATAAAAGGTTTTTAACTTTTTAATTAATTTTTTTTAAGAAACAAGGCATAAAATTCAAACAAAAAAAGAAAAATTAAACAGAAATCTGAGGAAGTACTAGTGTATAAATAATTAAAATAAATTAAAGTGTCAAATTACTGGGGGAAAAGTCCAAATACCATGCACCTTGAACATCAATTAGCTTTTTTTAATTTAATCAAGAAGTTTGTTAATCATACTTTTATTAATATTTTCTTATATAGATGTGAAAGTTGTCGAATTTATTACATCCATTGAATAGACATGATTGTCTTATAGTATCAACGGTGGTGGTAACAAATTTTCACATCAAATGATTTTTTATTTATTTTTTAGTTTGATTATGTGTGCATATATATATATATATATATATATATGTGCTTATTTGTTATTATTTCATTTAAGATTTTTACCATTGGAGTTAACGAATTTTATTTTAAGGGGTGAAAATTAGAAGTTAAATTTTTTAAAAAATATTATAATTAGTATACAATATTTGTATATCATATGAAAGAGGTCTAAAGTACATCCCTATATATAACCAATATTACAAAGGAAGCAACTTTATTGTAGTAAAAATAATAGTTAATAGCCCGTTGTGGCGCTCGTTGAGGGCAAGCTAAGCAATGAAGTAATGTATTATTGTATTATTATTTAGTATGTAAAAAGTTAAATATAAAAATAAAAAATAAAAAAATAATTTTAAAGATAAAAAATAATTTTAATATTTTTTATTTTTAGTAATTAAATAATAATTATTAAATAATATTAAATAAATATTATTCTTTTTTTTAATTCTATTTTTCTTGTCCTATCAAACATGGTCCAATATGAATGGCGACGGAAAGAGCAATCATTAAATCCTAACTGTCTGACCTTTATCTCTTTCTCAATTTTAAGAAATTTTTTAAAATAAACTTTAAAGGATTCTATTTTGATGTGTAATATCCCAATAACCAATTTTCTCTTTTCCTGCGTTTAAATGGAATCTAACTTCCATCAGGTGTATGACAGAAACATGACATCCAATGAGGTATTTTAATATTTTTTATTTTTTTTTTAATTTTAAAAAAAATTACTAATCTCCTCATATTTGCGAAGATTAAACCAAATTTAATTAAATATTTTTTTGGATATATTTGATGCATGGTGCACCAAGTAAAATTAATAACTAAAATTTAATTTGTAAAAATAAAATTTATGTATAATATAAATATCTAAATGATGTGACTTGTAAGAATTGCTAGTACAACTATAAAGAAGTCAGACACGTTTAGATGGCTGCCTTGTTATTAAAAAAAAAAGTCAATGCAAATCATTGGTAAAAGGACCCTAAACCCTTCCGTAAGAGGTACAGTAGTCAATTTTTTTTACATTTTAAGATTTAAAATTTAAAAATAAAAATTTTAACTGTAAAAAAAATATATTTTAAAAATTTTAATTATATTGTATAGTAAAAATCTTTATAATATAATTTTTTTACAATCATAATTTTTATCTTTATAATTATAATTTTTATCTTTTATATTAAATTTTAAATCTTCAAAAATAAAATTAAAATTAAAAATACAAGAAAATTGCTATTGCGCTACATGCAATAGAATTCTCTACTTTCCTATTACATTGGTGAAAATCCTTAAAGGTATTTTTATATAAATTTTAATTATATCATACAATAAATCATATTTTTGAATATGATTTAAAAAGAAAGGTGCTTTTTAGGTACCTCAAATATCACCGTTAACTTTGTAAATCTTTCTTTTGTGCGGAAGGTGCTTTCTTGATCATGCATTACTTAAAAGACAAATTGGGTGAACAAAGAAAAGTACAAAGCATTAAAGGAGTTCAAATCAATTCTTCCTCAGAAGGGCAAGGCAGTACACGAGATTATCATAGTTATAATGGAAAGAAAAAAAAAAGATTAGTATTGAAGACAGCTAAAACTTACGATATGATTTCTTGGTTTCTCACCTCAAATGCTACATTGAAGAAAGGACATAATAGATTAAAAAAAAAAGAGATAAGATAAAGTTTTATGCTTGAAAAAAAGAAAAGGTAAAGGCGAACAAATCAACATCATGTCACATACGTAATATAGCATACTATATCAAAGACTATAGAATCTGTGCATAAAAGAAAAATGAAACTTGCTGTCATATATTATTCTCATTTTAATAATATTTCGAACGCAAAATGACATTGCAAAGAAGAAATTTTGGAATGCCCTTTATACTTCAAAAGTATTGTACCTTCTCACTTTCAACCCAAGCATTTAATGAGGAAAGAGATGAAGTGTTATAGGAATAAATAAAACCTATATCCTTTATAATTGATCTACAATGAAAAAAAAAATAGGTGATTGTTATCTTCTCATCGTCATTATATAAAATGTTATATTGGATATAAATGATTGAGATAGTTGAATGTGATTAATTTGAAAAACGTTATCCTCCCCGTATATTAGTGTAGCTTTACCAAGCCAGAGTGTGCATCATATCCCTTTATGTGAAGCTTAAAAGCAAGTTCTTGAAAAAGGTTTAAGTGAGCTTGATTCTTGAAAAGTGGGTGTATCATCTTTATTATTGACTTTGCAAATTATATATTAACAATGTTGATAGGTTTGGTTTGATTCGATTATGAACTAAAATAAAATCAAACTAAGATTGTCAATTTAACATTTTTTTGAACTTTATTGATTTTAATGTCTAATCGTTTTGGTTCAATTTTTGTTCAATTTAATTTGATTTAGTTCATACATTTTTTTATATAAAAATGATTTGATTTTTTTTTAGATTTTGTTTCTTATAATATATAAAAATTTGAATTATAATATAATATATCTCTTAACATTCTAACTAATAACAATGTTAAAATAATTAATTAGTTATATCATTTTTTTCTTTAAAAAAGTATCCCTTATAATTATGTTTAATTATTCTGCAATTGTAGCTGAATATCATATGTTAAGATACTAAAATAATGACATTGTTAATATATCTTATTTGATAAACTTATTTAAATGTAAGTAAAGTAAAAAAAAATGTCACTATTTTTTTTTATTGATAAAAGATTTATACATCATTTGGACTTAGTTAATAGAAGCAAATATATATATATTGGTAAAATCGAACCAATTTTAATAAAACCAATAACCGAACTAAACCGATTGATTTTATAATGTCCAAAATCAATTTTAACTTTTTTTTAATCGATTTAGTTCAATTTTTATTAATTTGATTTAGTTCAATTAGTCTAGATTGGTTTTGAACACCCTTATTATATATACACGTGGCTAACAAATTTTCTTACATATAAGGTTACTTTAAGGCTAACTCTATAACTTAAAATTGATTGATTTGTACATATCTACGTGATAACAAACTAAATAAATTATTCCAAGCTTATCTCCAAACGTCCTACTTATCCCCAAGCATTTAAATCTTAGACTAAATCCACCACTCCCCCTCAAGTTGGCGTATGTAGATCTACAATGCTCAACTTGACCAATAGTAATTCAAATATGTCCTTGTCCAATGCTTTAGTAAAGATATCTACTAACTAAACCCTCGTCCATATTTTCTTTGATGTTATTTCATCAGACTATACCCTTTCTTTAACAAAGTAGCAATCTATATCTACATGTTTTGTCCTTTCATAAAATATCATATTCATAGCTATATGTAATGCTACCTGATTATCACAAAACAATATAATTGCTTCTATGTGAAATGCTTGCAACTCTATCAGTAACTATCACAACCACAATATTTCACTTATTGTTACAGCCATAACCCTATATTCTACCTCCGCTGAAGACTTTGCTATTGCTATTTGTTTCATTGTCCTCTATGGCATCTGTGAACCACCTAGTGTAATGAAATACCCTATACAAGACCTTCGAGTCATTTGACATCCACCCCTATCCACATCATAATATGCCTGAAAGGCTATATTTCTTGTAGCTATTAGTAGGATTCCCTATCCAAGTGCTTACTTGAGGTATCATAAGACTCATTCTGTGGCATCTATATGTGCCTGTTATGGCGAAGCAACAAAATGACTTAATATATAAACCATATATGTCATGTCTGCTCTTATAACCATTAAATTCCATCGGGAATGAATTAGGTTGGCATGCTTGCATTCTAGTCTCTTTTAAGATGTCTAATGTACTTTCGTTGGCTAAGGACAATGCCTCGTGATGATCTCACAACCTCAATTCCTAAGAAATATTTCAACGGTCCTAAATCTTTGATGTAAAAGTTTGCATTCAAATATTGCTGCCAATATAATGTCATCAACATAGATTAATTCCACAACAAGCATATCCCTTTTCGCATATATCAATAAGGAATGATCTACTTTGGATTGCCTAAACTCTAAACCAGTTAATGCATATGTGAATTTGTGATACCAATTTCTTAAGGCTTGTCGTAGCCCATAGAATAATTTCTTTAGCCTGCATACTCTTGTTTCTCCTTCTTATGTGAAACCTTAAGGTATATGCATATAAACCTCTTTCTCCAAATCTCTATGAAGGAAGACATTATTTATATCAAGATGGTGAACCTCTCAATTCTTCTTAATTGTCATTGCCAGTAAGCATCTAATTGTAACAAGCTTTGTGACGGGTGCAAATGTTTTATAAGAATCAATTCCTTCCACTTATGTAAATTCTTTCGCAACCAACCACGCGTTCCACCTTTCCATTTTGCTTAAACGTTATCTTATACACCCATTTAGAACCTATGGCATTCTTTATAAGTGGTAATGGCTCCAAGGTCCACGTTTCATTTCTTTCCAATGCCTCTATCTCCTTTTTCATTACCTCTCGCCAATGCTCATGCTTCATAGCCTAGGAAAAAGTTTTAGGCTCATCATGCAAAGTGATGGCCACTAAGAAGGCCTTATATGAGTGCAAAAATGTATTATAAGAGATATAGTGTGATAAAAGATATATCATAGAGTTTCCTAATGTAGGATGTCATACTTAAAGGATTCTTATTATATTATTAAAAAAATATAGGGTCATAATTCTATTTTTTTCCTTATCATTATAATTTCCTTCCATTATAGAGAATTGGGAGCTAATAGAGACACCGTTAATTACAATTTAAGGTATGCTCTTGTGGAATTTCTTTACCCCATCGAATGTTATATAAAAATCATAAAAATTAGTAAAATCATTCCTTATAATATTAATTAAAAGTCACTAGAACAATTTTTGAAAATTCCTATGGATGAACCCTTAATCCTCCCTATTTAGGACTCCACTTAGTTTGAATTCACTACATATTATCCCTTATGTTTTCTAGCTTTGTTGGCCTAGTAAACGAACTCTAAAAATTCTAAAACTTTCTAGATTTGAGTTTATATATCTTAGCTACTCTTTCATAAAATTTCATGTATTAATTCATTCATTTACCTAATTAATGACATTGATTGTGAATCCTACTCAAAGTTGTCCAGTATAGACGTATAGTTGAATTGGTGCCTAGTTCCCCTAATCTAACTTGTTCTAAAAACTTTGAAATTTTCCAAATCTTAATTTTAAAGGCTAGAGAACTCATCATAAAAATTGATCGACAACCTTGCGAGGAGTCTTAAAGCTCATGCCATTTCTAAAATGTGTTTATGTTTCTTTTCAACCACCCCATTTTGTTAAAGAATATAAGTGCATGTTGTTTGTAGAACCATACCTCATTCCTTATAATAATCAAGCATGAAATGTGATTGAAACTCCAAGCCATAATCCACTTTTATTTGTTTGACTCTTTTTCAAAATTGTGTCTCAACCATGTTTAAGAACATAAGCAAGTAATGGCTCACATCTTATTTGTATTTCATCAAATATATCCAAACCTTTCTACTAAGGCCATCTATAATCGAAAGAAAATAAGTAGTTCTGGAAAGAAATTCTATTTTATATCTTCCCTAAATATCACAATGAATTAAGTTAAAGCACGAAGCTAATTTTATTGAACTATTTGAAAAAAGTAGCTTAGTTTTTTTGGCCCATATACATGAATCACAATGTTCAATCTCTTTATTCCTAACAACATTAACCTTTAATGCCAAAGATTTGGTTTATATGCCCCACTTACAGCCATCGCCACACCTCTATTTCACATTGGTTCAAGAAGATATAATCCATCAAAATGTCTACCCACTCCAATTAGGCTATTTGTAGGTAAGCCCTACATTACACAAAAATCCACAACAAAAGTCAATGCACAGTTAAAGTCCCTTATTAATCTGCTAACAAAGAGTAAATTGCATTTGAAATTAAAGATATTTAATATATGGTTGATTTTCATCCCATTTGGTAAGTTCATCTCCCTAGTGCTTTTGATAGGTATACTCGCTCCATTGGATATTTTTAACTAGTTGCTATTCAATAGTTCCTTCCTTTTCTTTTAATAACTTACCATTGTAGGTTACGTGTTCAATTACCCTTAAGTCAATTATCCAAGGTCCATCATAGTTAATCTTATTAACCATATTTAAGATTGGGGGTGTTTATTGATCAATTGCCTTTGACATCTCACCCTTGCATCTTAAGTACTATACTAAACAATTATATTGTGCTTGCGTTAAGCCAAGAATAAGGCTATTGTTTGGACCAACCATACTACCTTCGGTCCAGTCCTTTTTTCAATCCACAACCCAATCTTCTCTTTCTTGTCATGACCATTCTTACACCATCCTCGTGGATAACCAATTATCTCAAAGCATTGGTCTTTTAAGTGACCAATCTTTTGACAATTTTCATACTTCAATTTCTTTTTCCTTTTGACTCTTCAATCTATTCCATCATTGCCATAATAAACACTTTGAATTTGGAAGGTCATAGCTTCGGGCACTAGTTTGTGCATATCTGAAACCTATTTTTGCTTCTCATATTTCATTACAAAGTGATATGCATTACCAAGAGTAAGGGTTAGCTTCATACTAAGTATTTAAGTCATGATGGTTCCAAACATATCATCTAATCTTATGAGAAAATCATATAGTTGATCTTTTTCCTTCGTCTCCATTAATTATTTCTGCATGTCACAGGTACACCCATTATAAGTGCAATTCAGCCAAGGTGCAATCGATTGCATCTTATCCTATAAGCTCTTAAGCTTCATGTAATATGAGGGCACATATAGCTTTTCTTGTCTTAAGAGTTATCACTCACATTAGTTCATAGGCTCTTAGAGCACTTCCTTTTTCGAATTTCTCCTTAAGGTCTACCCAGATCTCTCGAGCTGTTTTAGCATATCTAACATTACTTCTGACTTCTTTGTCCATAACGCTCTTCAACCATCCTTTGACCATCGCATTATAGTGCATCTAGTATGCCAAATTTCGTGAGTTTGTAGCTGGAACTGAGATTGTTCCACCAATAAACCTAATTTTATCTTTAACAAATAACACATTACTCATGTCATTTATCCATTATCCATAATTTCCATCATGGAGAAGTTCACTTACATAAATTTGGCCTATGTTATATGAGGCATGTATATAGTATAGGGACATCACATCCACACCATTTGTCTAACTATTAAATGTTGTTCTTCTTGTGTCACCCCCTTCACCAATAGAGGTCAACATTGTCTAAGTGGTTTGATTGTGGCGGTGGGTAGGCTAATTTGTAGTGGAGTTTAAGTACTAGGCTTTAGCTTTGATGCCGTGAAAAGTAGGTGTGCCACCTTGCTTCTCATTACTAACTTTGCAAATTATATATACTATTAGCTAACAAACTTTCTTACATATAAGGCTACTATATGGCTAACTATATGACTTGAAATTAATTGATCTGTACATATCTACATGATAACAAACTAAATTAATTATTTTAAGCTTATCTTCAGATGTGCTACTTATCCCCAAGCATTTGAATCTTAGACCAAATCCATCAATTCTATATTACGAATCTAGAGATATTATTTTCTATAAGAGCTTATTTCTCTTAGTGAGATTTAAGTTAATATTTTGAAAGTTCTTAGTGAACTAATGTTTCATTGTGTTGACTTCTTGAATATCATTATGGATTGAGTTTATAAGAATCTAAAAAAATCTTGCTAAGTATCTGGTAAAATTGTAACAATTGTATGAGTATATGAAACTTTTAGTGAATGGCCCTTATTGATTAAGTGTAAAAGCTTAAATGACCTTAGCCCAAATGAAGGTTATCTTGTTGTAATTAGCTAGTAAAATATTTGCATGAGCCTCAGAGGTTTCCTTAAAGATTAGACGAAAAGCTTTAAATAGTTGAGCTTTTAAACAGAATTGGTCTTTGTACTATGATTATCCTATAATAAAAAATTCCTTGTTTTATATATGAGGACTAAATGTTAAGACCATATTAGTTTGAATTAGGATAAATCTTATTGTATTCCTTGTCTCTCTTCTTTATATTGGCTTTGCAATTTTCTTAACATATTTCATACGAACTAGCCCGTTCTAGTTATTTTTAAGGAATATGTTATTCAAACCACTTTCAGATATCTAACTATTTTATCAAGAAATTTTTATATCTATTTGTTACTTTGATTTTAAGTATAATAAATTGTTCTAATTGCTTTATCACTAAAAGTTTCTATCCTCACTAATTTAATACTCACATGGTTTTTAGGAACTAAATTTTGAAGGAGCTAATGTAAATGAACTTGAGCTTTCTATATTTGTTGTCAAAACAATTTTTGAAAAAGTTTCTACTTGAATGATTTGGTTGAATAATTCTGATTAGGAATTTAAGATTTTCAAAGCTAGTTGATCAAAAATCAAATGCTTTTATTTTCTCATACATATCAAATTTGATTTCCATGTGTTAAAAAAGAATAATCTTTATATCTCATTTTAAAGATTAGTCTTGTAGAAGGTTGAACAAAATATTTTAAATCAAAATTTTTGTCTGAACATCCTATTCACTTGTTTTCGAAGATTCCTTTAAAATAGTCATTTTTCATAAAGTTGAATTTCTTTACAAATTTTTTTTTGAAACTTATTATTTTCAAAGATTCCAATTTAACATTCTTTCGTAAAGTCTCATGGAGCAACACAAACTAATAGAATACTTAATTTGATGGCTATGAGAACCAACGAGATATTTTAAAAACAAAGGACCACGGTTTCTCCTTGTCCTCCCTACCTTTATTACTTTCCGACCCTCTACCATTGTTATAACCGTCACTTGGCATTGCATTTGAATGAAGTTTTCATTTTTCATTGAAAAGATTCATAAATTTGATAAGAGTAAGGTTGGATGCAACAATGATTTAAATTTTAAATCTATGTTCTATTGTATATATATAAAATAAATGTCTAAGTAAAATATTATAATACTAGAATTAAGTTTTGTTTAAAAAAATTAAACTTGATTTCAGATTCAAATCCATGGGGATGAATACTATACAATGTAATCTCAAATCTAAATTTATATGAAATATTAAAAAAACTCAAAATAATTTTTTTTTCAATGTACAAATTTCCATCTCACGTGGGTATAAAAGTATATAGACACCATGGCGTTGTCACGAGTAAAATGTGGACAAGGTGCGCAGCCGGTTGCGCTCCGTAGCAAAATATCTAATCTATATCTATAATAATATATATTCCGCCCTATCCTTGCCAATGGCGTCGCGAAGAATCCCGACCCATTTCTACTGGCTTCTGCCACGCGTCTCTCTCCTATTGGTATAAGGAACGTGCACTTGCATCTTGCTTTGTTTTTCTCTTCTTAAGCTCAAAAGTCATTTGCATCGTAATTCCTTCGTTTCTCCTACACTGCACAAAACAAAATTGGGGATACATGGAGCCCACTTTTGTCCATTTCCTTAACTCCGCCTCACGCCGTTATACCCCGTGCCTACTCCCTACCTCAATTTGAATTTTTTTACTTATCCAGTCTTTTAGATTATTTAAGTTTGATTTAAATAATTTATTTTTATTTTTATTTTAAAAAAATTTAAATTATCTAAATCAAATCTAAATAATAAGTAAAAAATAAATACGTGTTAATCACTTATTATCTTACTTTCACAATTCCTTTTTTTTTTTTTATTGACTACAAAGCACTCACAGCACACACCCACACCACACTTACACATACTACCGTGGCGGGATCGAACCCGCATGCCTCTCTTATTAGAGAGGAAAAAGTATCAATTGATCATTGGCACAGTTCTTTTCTTCTACACTACCAAACTATCCAAGAATTTCTCATCGTTTTATTTGTGTAAATAGAATTAGTTATTAATATTTTAACATTGGATAAAAATAAATAACCAATCATTTTTCTTTTAATAAATGAGCCTATTAAAGTACTTGGTGAGCAGTGCAATATCGCACATGCTTTATTGTGCACAAGACACCGGAAATGAAGCTCCGTGCTGTACTTTAACAATCAAGTTATTCAAATATTTTGTACAAACAACTTAACAATAAAAAAATTATATTAGCGTGGCTCAATACTCAAAGCATGGTCTTATATATCGAAATTTAAATATTTGACAATAGCCATACATTAGGTAATTAAAGAAAGAAGGGTATACTGAGCTATCAACATACTGTCGCCACCAACTATTTTTGTTGATATCATTAAGAGTACTAAAACTAAAACGAATATCACAAGTGAGAAAGTAGATCAGTAGAAAGGCAATTACGTAAAATCATCGGAGAAAGGGAACGACAACCCTTGACGTTTCCGTTAAAGCGACGCAAAGATCACGTGGTGGAATCGTCCAACCACACACTGTCAATAATCAATAGTGAACAAATTAATTAAAAAAAAAAAAGAAGCAAACATGTTAAAACAATCACATATTCCTCGTGCTTTAATTTGACACCTCCAAATCAAAATAATAAAAACCGAGCATCATTTTATTGATCCCAATACATTGAGTGTGAAACAAGCCTCACGAGAGAGACTAGGCATCTCCTTCATTGATAGAAGGAACCTTACCGACCTAGATCGACCCTTGAGACCATCCATTTCAACAATTCTCTGAAGTAGATTCGTGGGTGTTTCTCTTTTAGCTGTAATTATCTGGCTTTTGTGTATATTCTCGACGGGAAACTCGTCGGAGTACTTGGAGTTTTCCGACCAGAGGACGTTTTCTCAGACTTATATTGAGTACTAGAAGATCTTTCCCTCGGGAATAGGGATATGACTTGCAACATCGAAGGAAGTGGTATGGATTAAATTGATTTTCCCAATTCACCCTTTCATTCCGAAATTTTTGGTTTTGTTTACCGTGACTTTTTTTAAAGTATCGCATGCAGCTAGTTTTCTTTTTGATTCCCCGAAAACAAACTTATTTAGGAAGGGCAATTGTGAATTATGAATTACGAATTACGAATTTTCATGGCTTCTCTTTTTTCCTTGTTCGTTTTGAAATAAAATTACCTTAACTGTAGTAAATTGAAGTAGTTTGTGGTTTTTTTCTGAAATTTCAACGTTCCATTCTTCCTAGGGTGGGCATGACTTTCTGTCTTAAGTTTCACTTGTAAACTTGCTTATCCTTCTGTAAACTAAAGGACGACTTATTATTATTTTAACTATAATCACGGTATAATTATATTTCTTTTATTCGCTCAAGATACTGTTGATTATGTTGCATCAGTAGTCTACTTTACACACATACACACACACACACGCATACAGGAAAAAAAAAAAAAAATATATATATATATATATATTTATATGTAGAGTAACAATTAGAAAGAGTAATGTTAAACGAGGGGAAAAAATGGTCAAATTTTAAGATTTGCAGTTTAGATATGGTTCGGCAACGATCATCCAAGATTTCCTCCGTGAAAAGCTCTTGCTTTCTTTAAAACGTGCTTTATCTAAAACTCTTAGTTTTCGCGGTCTTCTGGGTTTTACAATTGGAAGGGGGGGAAAAACCGATAAGATTTGAGATATTTTCAGTAGAGAAAATTTAGGGACACAGTCCCGAATTGTCTTTCATATATAGTCAAGATTCCTAAATTGTTAAAAACTTTGACAGGGTTAGCTGAGACATCTTGTGAGTCTGCAACAACCATGAACTTGTTTCCAACCAAGGAGAGCAACATGACACCACAGAACTTCACTGCTATGAACTTATTTCCCCATCTCTCCACAGAAGAGATTCCAAGGATGGCAAATTCCAGGTGTGTTGAGTCAATTTCAAGCCTTTCACCAATACATACCATTACTTCAGAAATACAATGACTGTACACTAGTTTATGACTCTGGTTATTTTAACTATCACGATGTACAGTGTAACTAAGTTTGTGACTAAGGAGCCTAAAGCTGCACAGTTGACAATCTTTTATGGTGGGCAAGTTATCGTGTTCGATGATTTTCCAGCTGAAAAAGCCATGGAGATCATGGCCTTTGCCAGCAAAGGAACCTCCTCTACACCGAAGAGCTCTGCTAATTATGCTTTTACTCAGAGCCAGCCTTCATTTCCTCCTAATGCAATCAGAATTTCTTCTGATTCCAGTAGGCCAACTTCACCCAATGCGAATATTATTCCTGATATTTGCAGCACTAAGGTTCAAGGGCACTCTCAGTCACCATCCGGACCTGTGGTTGGTGGTAATTTTCTTTCCATCAATCTAATATTTAGACAGATGGATGTTGTGTGTCATTGGTAATGTGTTTCTAATCATAACTTCCTTTCCATACAGATTTACCTATTGCTAGGAAAGCTTCACTTCATCGGTTCTTGGAGAAGAGGAAGGACAGGTAGGCTGTCCTAAACAATTCAAGAATATTCAAAATCAAGAATTATTTTTCGGTCATTTGTGTATCTGTTTGCTTATATTCCCTTTTAATCCTTTTATCAAAGTGATAGATGCAACCACCGCTAGGTGTTCTACAAGGTCTAATAGTAGCAACAGTCTTGATTTCACTAGTGAGTTTGTGTACTAAACGTTGTATTATTGAACTAATGAACAAGAGTAAAGGAGTCCATTGGTGTACGTTGGTCTTCCTCCCTGCCAGTTGTTGTTGTACTTACAGCCAGCATCTTTTAATTATGTTGTTTAGGATTAATTGATTAAAACTGTTTTTCCTTTTCCTTAATCTTGTCCTGGCAGGATTGCTGCAAGAGCACCATATCAAACTAGCAACCCCATGGTGGCTCCAAAGAAGCCAGCCGAATCCACGCCATGGCTCGGATTGGCTGCAAAATCGCCGCAGATCTGAGCGTAGCTGCGGTTCTATCTTTTATGTAATTAGGATTCTGATGGCTCCTTTTATAGCCTTCTGTCATATGAATAACTTCAGCTCTGCTAGGCTTTTTAATAGATCTAGCTGTTGATTAGTCCTATTTGTTGCTCAAGGTACTTTGTTTAGGAATTTCCGATATCCGGGACTTCCAACTTTTGGATCCATTGTTCATTGTACTTTTTTTTTTTTAAGTTCTATTTTCAAACAAAAAGTGCAATCATAGCCATTAACTAGCTACAAAGGGAATACGAAATTTAAGTCGAAAGTAGATGAAGATGCAAAACAATGAGACTTATTGTTTGCTTGCAACAGTTGGTTAAGTCCTAATATTAACATCTTGATAAAGATTAGATGGTATTTAATTATTTATACTGCAAAGATTAATGAAATTTGATTTGATGTCAATGTTCATGGAGTTATAATATTCTGAGACATGTTATGTGAACGGGCTTTTTGACATTGGTGCTTAAAAATTTGAAACTATTCACTCAGACACGCTACCGCAAAAACTATTGTCCCATATGCTTTTTTTTTTAATAATTAGTGGGTCGCGGCATTCCTAATGTCACGACCTATTTAAAATTTTATGCGAGTTGCGGCATTAAGAATGCCGCGACTTGTACACATTGGTCATGGGTCGTTTGACCTGTGACCATTGCTGCAGCTTTTGCTGCAAAAGTTGCAGCAATTTATAGCTACACGCTCGTTGCACCTACGCCCCCCCCCCACAGACCCAACACCCCCCCTCCCCTAACCCGTCGTGTCTCCCCTCCCTCCTTATTTCTTCTTCTCCTTTAAATGAATTTGTCTTCAGTTTCATTTCTCTTCTCTTCCTCACTTCTCTGCAACTTTTGTTTTTCTCCTTATCATCTCCAACCTTTCTTCTTTCAATATTTTTGATTTGTTTCATGCTGTTGCTTGGCCAATCTTATTCTAACTTCAATCTATACACATACATGTAAGTTTTCTCTGATCTCTTCCTTAATTTTTTATAATTTTTTACATATATTATTTTCTCATCTTCTATTTCCCTGCTTATTTATTACTCCCTCCGGTCCTGTTTATAAGGAAATTTGAAGAGATTTTTTTGGTTCCAAAATATAAGAAACATGGTATATTTTTTTATTTCACTAAATAATAAATTTCTTTTTTACCCTTCATTTATTGTTATATCTAATACACTTAACAATGCATAACGTTTTCCCATGCAAAATAAAGATGGGTAAAATAGGAAACAATTATCAAATTTGAACCTAATTAATGAGTTAAACTAATATTAACTGTTTTTCTTAATACCAGTGAAATAGTTTTTTGTTGCTAATAAACAGGACCGGAGGGAGTATAGATTATATTGATTTGTATGTGTATTATAGAAAAATTTTATTGTTGATTATATTGGTTTATATGTTTATTGTAAAATAAATAAATAAACTCTGCTCTATTAGTTAGGAAAAGAAGAAGGTTAGAATAAACAAAAATCCATTAATTTTTATTACTTACAATATTATAAGCATATAATTTTTTAATAATATTATAATAAATATTTAAATTAGACATAAAATTATATAATTACTTGTAAAAACTATGTATTTATCACAATATTATTAAAAAGGTATATTATTAAAATTTTTAATTATATTACAAAAATATATTTTTTATAAAAGTTGAACTAAGTATCATTCTAAATAATTTAAATAATAAAATATAATTAAATATACGAAATATAAATTATATAACAAACTATATATAATATATTATTGGTTGTATATGTAATTTTTTTATCTTATATTTCTCCACCAATTTATTTTGATTATATTGCTTTGTATATTTATTTAAAAAAAAATGTAAATTCTGTTCTGCTAGTTAACAAAGAAGAGAATAAGGTTGGAACAAGTAAAGGTACATATCATCAGATTTAAAGAATTCTTCAAAACTCTCAAGAAAAAAATTAAATTGAATTATAGTGAAATAAAAAAATTATTAGACTATTGTAGGATAATTTTTTGCTTACCACACATTATATGAAAAAGAGAAGTTTAAATTAATTTTATGTAACTTGTAATTAATATTTTAATAATTGTAAATAAATTTAAAATTACATATATTTAGTTTGTATTATTCACACGTGATATTTTTGTATGTTTAGGGGCGAGAGTATTATGTAATTCAACAAAGGAAAAATACTCTATAAATTACAGTACTAGTCGGTTAAAAATTTTTTTGAGGTAAGAAGTTAATTTAAAGATAATGTATTATCTTTATATTCATGTAGCAAATGTGCTGAGTATAATTTTAATTTACTAATATGTAATCCAAAAAATAATTTAAATATGCATATGTATATATTTGTGACAATTTAGTATGTAATTTATTACCCTATAGTTGTGAGGATAAGTTATATTTATATGTTTTCGAGTGAAGACATGAAATTTTTTTTATTAACTAATTAAATTGAAGGAAAAAATGCATTATAAATTTTTTGATATTTTTGTACAAGTAAAAAATAAACAAGTTAAATAGGTTTTTTTACTTAGTTGCTATTTAAATTAAATCGTTTGACAGAAAAATTAGGATTTTTGGACATTGTTGCTTTAGTTTAAAAAACTAAAAACCCAGACACTACGCCGCAAATACTAGTAACTCATATGCTTAAATAGTTATTCAGATGTGTTATATTATTTAAACTCATGTGACCGGCTTATTTACTGTCGTACGCGAAAGAAAAAGACAATTAACATATATAATTACAAATATATATATATATATATATTTCCTTGATTTTCATGACTTCCAAAATTAAATCTTAATATTTTTTCTTATAGATGTATTTTGTTTTTGAAAAAATAATTACACGCTTTATTTTACAATATTAAAATGTTAAAAAATTTAATTATTACTTTTAAAAAATAAAACAAAAATTTATAACCATTCACGTTTATTTTAATAATAATAATAATAATAATAATAATAACAATAAATATATTTTATTTATAATTTTTGACTTTTTTTGTTGATTAAGAAAAAAGGAAAAAAGAGAAAAATCTTATCTAAATATTTCTTTATAATTTTTAACATTTTCTTTACAATAAATGTATTTTCTTTATAATTTTTAACTTTTCAAAAATCTCGATAAGATTAAACTTAATAATAATTTGTTTACTATTAATTTTTATAATTTAAAATATAATAAGCATATAATTTTTTAAAAATATTATAACAAATTTTTAAATTCTCTACAAAATTATACAATTATTTATAAAACTATATATTTATCACAATATTATTAAAAAGGTATACACTTATTATTCTAAACTACACAAACATCTTTTTTATAAAATTTCAATTAATTATCATTCTAAATAATTTAAATAATACAATATAATTAAATATATCAAATCTAAATTATATAATATATTATATATTATATATTAATATAACAAATTATATTAATAATATAATATAATATTAATTAATTATTCATTTCCACAAATTCATTTCCACCAATTAATTATTCATTTTCACCAATCAAGTCGCGGCATTCCTAATGCCGCAACCCACTAATTATTAAAAAAAAAAAAAACATATGAGGCAATAGTTTTTGTGGTGGCGTATCTGAGTGAATAGTTTTAAATTTTTAAGCACCAATGTCAAAAAGCCTATGTAAACTGGATGGTAAGCATGCCTACGTTTCAACGAGATAGTCAACCGTTACCACTTGGGTCAATAATGTAAGAAAGTCTCAAAATAGAAAGTCTTAATGATTGTTTAATGGGAGTTGCCACATTTCTTAACCACCCCCCCCCCCCCCCCCCCAAAAAAAAAAACACCTTTTCTCCTCGTAGTCATTGAAAGACCTAAACTAAGCCCTCTTATGTGCTAAAGAATTAGTATGGGCAATGCTAACATACCATCGAGCAAAACTTAAAATAACACATTTAAGCCCCTAAAAACAAATCACAAAACGAATGTTCATTTGCGTTGTACTTTAGTAATACATTTCCCGGCCAATAAAGAAACTGTGCTGCAATAAAGAAATTGTCAGTATCTCATCAGTCACTTGCTGCTAGTGCACCCCCCACGCATGCTAATTAATATAAAGCACATTCGCCCAAAGAAGAAAGCAAAGCTCTAAATTCCCTTTCTCATAAGCTCTTCACAAATGAAGTTCATGGAAGACGTACGCACTTACAAGCCAAAATTGTCATATCTATATTTGCATAAACAATTGTACTAATCTGACTTTGCATTGGTGTTAATATCTGCATGGTTTTTCTGGATTCTTCGTAGCAACAAGGGAACGGGTTTTTCCAAAACAGAAACATTGATATTGTTCCAAACATCGGACGCTGTGGGGAGTGCAGCAATTTTCTCGGCTACACTCATGTCTTCTGGAAGAACAGAACCGAAAACTGTGTACGCTTTTTTCCACTCCCCATGGTTAGCAAGGCTTATGAAGAATTCTGGTCCTGAATCAATCCAAGCAACTGAACCCCTTCTTATGGTTGGACAGTCTTCTACTGGAATTTTGTTAAATGGGTTTCCCTGTGCTTCCAATGTACCCTGAATTAATGCGAAAGGGGGACCAAAAGGAGCCTGTTGAAAACAGAGGATTTGCTTAAGTGAAGCAATTCAGACAAGATAATAGCAGAAGCGATATAGATCAATATGACTATAGTCTTGGTCTTACATTTTTCAAGTGGTTTCCTTCTGAATCCCATGATTGGCCTCGGCTTTCTGCACGATAAAATTGGCAGCCTGCACAATGGCGCAAAGCCAACAACTCTAGAATGTATGCAACCGAGTGTGAAGCACAGTCAGGGAAAAGCTGCACCACATAAAGAATAAAGTATGAAAATTTAACACTAGAGTTATTGTACAAAAGCACAGTTGAAGTTGCATTTATTAAAAGGATGAAGATTAGAGACTTGATAAGTAATAACAGATTAACAACAACTATCTTATATAAATTTATCGAATATGTTTCAAGGAAGAAGGTAATGATAGACTCATCAGACAACAAGGAAGAAGGCACAAAACTCCATAAAATCAAAGCATCAGGATTTTGGGACTCCCTAAAGCACGAGAACTTACTTTTACACGAAGAATCCCGTATTCTGTTTCCAGCCCAACAATACCCTGCAAAAATAAAAATCTGGTGTCTTACTCAGATTCATAAATATCAGACCCATCGCATCATGCCATAAATGCCCTGGCATATGAAGTAGAGAGACTTATCAATCATATGCTATTAGCTGAACGATCAACAACACAGATTCAGCTCCATATCATCTTATCAATTCCCCGTTGAAAGAGGTTGGATAGTAACTCAACTTTTCAATATATTCCCAGCAAAGAGTTTGATGGTATATAGTAAAAGTACATCACATGTATGACCACAGATTCCCTTACGCATCTGGGTGATATCAGAGAGAACATAATTAAATTCAAATTTCTAACCATCCCACTCCTTGTTTTTTCTACACTTCATCCACTCTCATCCACTTCCTGCACCTTTCTAAGCCACCCTCTTATGACTGCTTCAATCAGATCCAAATCCAAATTTACATATCAACATGCAAAGATCAAAAAAGTTATTAAAGGAAAAAAAAAATCACTATGAGTAACAACTTAAAAGCCATCCATTAAGGAGAAAACTAGAATCTCCAATTTTTGGTAATGTTCTGTCTGGTTGAGCGTGCTTTTTTAAGCCAGTAGTATGTGATGGAGAATCTTAGAGCTTGTGTCAGTTCCACATTGATATTTTATCTATTATTATTAAGTCAATTTTGTAGCATGAAGGGAAAATAGCGTTTATAAATTAATATATTCACCATAAAATATAGAAAAATAAGAATCTTCTCTTACCTCTCCTTTTCCAAAGATGAGACCGGAAGTCCAACTAACTGTTTTCCCTGCTTCTTGCCGTTCAGGGGCTAAGCTGTCCTTTTGTTTCTTCAACCAGCACTGGAAAAATTAAGTTATAGGACGTGACTACTAAGCAAGATCTAAAGAAAGATAAAATCTAGATATCCTCTGAGATATAAGACATCAATCAAACACAGGGATGCACAATTTTCTATCTAGATAACCTCTTAAGATATAAGACATCAATCAAACACAGGAATGCACAATTTTCTAAGGGCAGTAGTGTAAATTGAATGAATATGGATGATCGTTTCTTCAAAGACAATGAAAGCCATAATATATTTGACATAATGCATACTCCTCTGAGGTCATTCCTCTTAAAAGAAAATTATATTCCAGTATAACAAAAAACTGATTGCAGTCATTTGGTTCTGCAACTATGATTCACAAAAAGATCAAGACAAATAGAAAAACCCGCAGATCCTCAAACAAATTAAAAATCACTTACCTCACCGAACTTGGATCCGCAAGTCTCACGATTCCCACAAAACACCCACGTATCACAGAGACACGGCCCATCCTTCCCAGTGCACATGGATTTACAAGCGTTGCAGCAGTCTTCGGAATTATTAAATTTAAACTGAGAACCCCACTTTACAGCAGCTCCCCATAGTTCCAAATTTTCAATCCCTCTACAGCATCCTCTATTATCTCCTCCAAAATTCTCCATTGCCTCACCATCTTCAACCAACGACCCGAACGTTGAAACTGAAGAAGTCCCTGTGGTTGTGAGCACTACAGAGACGAAGGCGTAGACCAAACCGCATGAAACCAAGCACACCAAAAGGAGGATCAAACGGCTAGGAAGACTGGGCTCCGGTTCGCCAGCTTTACGACCCATTGAAGAATTAGGGAAGAGGAGCAAAACCCAGAAGGTGGATTAGATTAGCGTTTTGGTGAATCTGGGAAATGCAGATGCAGTGGCCGTTGACCACCAAATGAGGCTGGTTAGGATAGAACAGTGCCCCTTCCGTGATGCGAGTGAAACTATGAATGGGACAGATATCGGTCATAGTGATTCAAATTAAGTACAGACTAGTGTAGGTGAGCTGTTGAAATTGGAGATTCTAGATTTAGATTTCACTTCAAACCATAAACCAAAAAGATAAAAAAAAAAAAATCTAGGGCATTTGTCATATTTGTCATCTTTCTAGCTTTTCTGTTTCTCATAGGCTAGGTCTGGGTCGGGTGCTGAATTCCATGTTCGGCTTTATCCTTTTCTAAAAAGAACTGCTGTTATTTTATTTGGGTTTTAAAAAAATCTGAATGGAACGTGTTATTGACAATAAATACCCTCCGTCCCCTCTCTCTAGTTGTGTGGTCGCTGTAACTCCGTTCTTTTTTTTGTTTTGGTAACAGTTCACGAAGGTATTTAAATCAACGATGATAGTAAGTTTTTATATTTTAATCATCACAATGTTTTTAATAAAATTATAATATATGTAAAAAATATTTTAAAATACTCAATAATATAATTTTGAGTTATAAAAACTATGTATTTAGTATTTAAAAGGATCAGATTTAGATATAATTTTTTAATAATTTTATTATTAAAATTTTTAATTAAAATATAATAAATATTTAATTTTTTAATAATAATATTTATAAAAATCATACGTTTGTTATATTATAATTAAAAAAATTATACGTTTGGTATATTATAATTAGAGAATTTAATAATAAAAATATAAATAACTTGATATAAGTGTTTTCTTATTGAAAAATATACACTTACCTTATCTTAATTAAAAAATCTAATAATAAATACAATATAAATTTTTTACTCAAATATCCTTAAATAAAATATAATTGACACAGTGAACCGCTGGAGAAAGCTGTGTTATTGTTGATTCCAATTTAACACAGGTACAATAATTGTCAAACTACTCAGCCTCTCTAACGAGGTTCAATTATTAATCCAAGAGCCCAAAACAATGGTAATCACTCGGAAATTCTAGAATTAGGTAGACTAGTGTTTAATTTGAAGAAAAAAAAAGTTAGGAGTATTTTTGACCTTTTGATCTATTTTACCTTATTTTAAAAAATTAGGTAAGATTTAAAAAATTATTGATGGCCTCTTGACTGCACCCTCAGTTCTTAAAATTTGTTTCAAGAATTTTATCCATAAAAAATTAACGTATTAATATACATTAGGTATAAATTTATCGTAAGTTCTATTTTCCTGATTGTTTTCTTGTTTTCTTTATTCTTAGTTCAACTTCTTTTCTTTCTTTAATTATTTAGTTGATTCAATGCTGTGGCTAATCTCAGCCCAAAAGAAACTCCCAACTATTTTGAACTCAATAAAAAATATAGAAACAGTGATAAGACATGAACGGATCCGTGGCGCAATGGTAGCGCGTCTGACTCCAGATCAGAAGGTTGCGTGTTCGATTCACGTCGGGTTCAAAATCCCCAACCGTTAGCTACGTAACGGGTCACTTTGTTTTTTTTCTTTTGTTTTTCCTTTGTAAGCCTTCTTTAGTTATATTATCAAAGACTGTGACAAGGCGTTCTATATGTCATTTGTCTGAATTTATATTACCTTTAGCTGGGCTCAACATAAAAGTTTCTATGTAAGTCCTCCAGTATCATTATTTCCTTCTATTCCTATCGATTTTTGCCAAATCTCAGTCAACAGATGTTTGGGATTATGTCATCTGTTTTGTTTTCTTTATCTGATTACGGGGATTGCAAACTGATTTTTTTTTTCCCGGGTGGGGGGGGGGGGGGTTGGTGGTGGGGTAACTCGTGAACAAAAACAAGCACACGAGAACTGAAGATGCTATTCTTTATTCATTTCGGTAACTGTACTAAGCACCGCATAAAACATATATTCATAAACCACACACTGTCTAGCCAAACCGTCTAGAAAAATAGTTACAACCTTCGCACCTTTGTGGTTTACTTAAAGAAACACCAATCAAGCCTTTTGACAAATAAGAAATCCAATACATTATTCAGCTAATAAACACAAACCCCATCTCCAAATAAGGCTTGATATGTACTTTAGCTAACAAAATATAATGCACATTTTGATACTTGTGACTATGTTGTAGCATAGTCACCGCTAACATCAAGAACCGACTCCTCATCATCATCCTCACCGTCCAATGACCCTCCTTCACCAGCTTGTCCTCCGCCTTTGGATTCTTGCCCTGGTGTCCTTGCCTCTTGTACGATTCGCATTATTTCTTCAACACTCTGGCTTGGCTGATCTTTTTGTGCTTCCCCATAGTTTTTCTTCTCAGCTTCAATTATCTCCTTAGGCAAGTTCTTCAAAAACCAAGGATGCTGTTTTATCTCTGGGATTGTTATCCTCTTTAACAAGGATCATAAACAATTAGTTTGAAAGCATATATTGCCTAATTATAAGGTGAGACCATGAGAATATGAAAATGCACATACCTTGGCAGGATTGGCAACAAAGATGCGAGAAAGAAGATGTCTGCAGTCTGCAGAGACACGTACATAGTCGGGTATGGCGTATTGAACACTCATTATTCTCTGCCAACAAGAGCAACCAGAGTTTCAGTTTCCTGCCATAGATATTTAAAACTGTGAATGAATCAATGGAATTTCGATGTTTATTAAATAGGATCTCACTCCAATGGTCTTTCGGAAGTTCCTAGGATCCTCAGGATCTTCAAATGGGTATCCTCCAACTAACATGACATAAAGTGTTACGCCACAGGACCAAACGTCCGCAATCTACAAAACAACCAAATTTCAAACAACATCGGACATGGCTTCCATAATTCGTTTCCTTAACACAATTTTCAAGGCAACCCACAATACCTTTCCATCATACTCCTTTCGTGACAGAACCTCTGGGGCAATGTAAGCAGGAGTTCCAACAGTTGATTTCGGTTGAGAGTGCAGCAAAGCGGACTGCATTTAGATATTATAATTAAATACGCCGGGTATGCCTTAAAAAAAGGCTCATTTCAGTGACATGTTACTACGTACTAACCTTGGAGTAACCGAAGTCACATATTTTAAGTCGAGGCGTTGGACTTCCATCCAAGAGAGTGTTTTCCAATTTCAGATCTCTGTGACAAATTTGCTGCAGCAGGAAGTATACAAGATTATATGAAACATGAAAGTTCTTGTAATGAACAACACAGTGCATACATACCATTGAGTGACAGTAGCTAACTCCAGATATTAGCTGCTGGAAGAAAAATCTCGCCTGTGATAAACAGTCATCTGGTAAATATTTGAACATGGATGCTTTTAAATGCACTAGCTAAATTAAATAAATTCTAGGACCTCATCTTCACTAAATCGACCAGCGTTGCATATTCTCTCAAAGAGTTCACCACCTGCAGCATACTCCATGACAATAGCTAAATGAGTAGGGGTCAGCAAGACCTGCACAAAAATCCCACATTCATCACATGCAGAAAAATCTAGGTGATTTCTGCTGATTCAAACTACAGCTCTTGGCTTGCAAGATTTTTTCAAGAGATAATGCCACAAGCAGGATAGTAATTAAAGCTTTTTTGCATATTGTGTTATGTTAACCAATAACTAAATGCAAGCGAGTATCACCCATACATCTAATAAACTGCTCAAATTTGTTTCAAGCAATGTGTGTAATATGAGACCTGTATGCATATCCGATATGTCCAATTCCATATCTTGTAACACAACGAGGGAGCAGTTCTAGGTGAAAAGAAAAAACAAAAACAAAAGACAAAAGACAAAAACAAAAAACAAAACCGTTACCTCTTTAAACTTAATAATGTTTGGATGCCTTAGAGATTGGTGGTTAATGATCTCCCTCTGAACTTTCTCGTCAATCTAAAAGTACAAACAGTAGACATTCAGAAAAAAGATGCAGGATGAGCAAAGCAACAGGAAGAGATGTATAGAAAATAATTCGTAAGATTGCTTCTGATATCCATATCCGGAGTGTTGAATGTGATGATGTAATAAGCCAAGTTTGATAAAGAAAGAAAAAAAAAAAAAGGAACTCTCTTTCCTCGTTTTATGAATATCATAAAAGGAAAATTATCAGACATCAGCTTTCGGTACGAATGTTGCCAGCATTTGCAACCACCACCAAGGTTTCAACATCGGTGGCAAAAGATTTCAATAGAATAATAATATGCAACGTTTAATTGAACACACACACAAAAAAAAAAAAAAAGATTGGTGTGCTGGCAAAAAATACAGAGTGGCCTTTTAAAGGGTCGAAGAGCTCAAGCAGAATGGGACATCTCAATATGAAACTACTAATAGGTAAGAACAACAAAGCCATGACCACTACGGCCCAAAAAATAAAAAAAAAGCCGTGCCTACACTGTGAAAGCACGTGAAGGAAGAAATACCATGAACAGAAAGAGCAGACCTTTCAACAATCTACACCATCGATTGACAATTACCAAACCAGTAGGTAGTACCTTGAATCTCACAGTGAGTAAAATTTAAGCGAAGTCGATACTATTGAAAATCTTTCAGAATTTACATCAAGGATTGTAAGCCCAACAAAGAAACTCGAGAGATGAATATGCAGCTAATACAATATGATAATCCAGATAGGAGAAGAGAATAGAGAGACAGGAAGTTAATCTCCATTGATAGCAGAAAATCGAACAAAATTAACTAGTAGCATTTATCTTCTCCAAGAATTCTTAGCCTACTCATATAATCTAGCAGAAGGTTTTACCTTTTTGCCCCTTTCTATGTACTTAACAGCAACAAGCTCTTTCGTCATCTTATCTCTCACCAACCTGGCCACTCCGAAATTCCCCGAACCAAGTTCCTTCAGTGGCTCATACCGTTCCTCCATGTCCACCCTCACAAGCACCTCCGAAGATCGCACACTGAAAGACAAACATAGAATCAGCAAAACAGAGGACGCAAAGAGCACAATACCCCCAAAAAAATGAATAAAAAAAGAATAAAAGAAGACAAGAAGGCTAGTTTAATAAACAAACAAACGCAAGCCTAAGAAGAGATCAAAGCAGGAAGCATAAACAAATCAAAAGAGACCCTAAAAAAGCAGGTAAAGTTGTCTGAAAACAGAGGAACCACCCAACTCACCTTTTAGCAAATCACCAAACGCCCTTTGAGCGTGAAAAAGAAGTTATATATAGAGCTCAAACAGATTATACTGTATATTATTATAGCATCTATATATATGTGGCTGTTGCAGAAGTGGGAGCTAATTTCGGCTCTCCTTAAACAAACTAAAATTGTTCCCCAAGAACATTGTAAAATGCACAAATCTGCGGACAAATCCCAATCGATGTGGAAATCAGATAATATCTTTCTAACAGAATCGCTAGTGTCTTTTTTCCCTTCTCAAATTTCTTGGAGAATTGAGGGACACGTTTGCTAGAAAAGGTTTCCACAATAGAAGCCCCACAGCGACACTGACTGACTAATGACTATCATCGGATTCGTATCCGTACACGACACGCGCACGACTATTCAGTAACTCCTGAACGCGTGAGTTTCACGTGCGTTCAACGTAGGTGTACTGTCCGTGGGCGTGTCAAAGACGCATGATTAGTCGTTTTCGGTGTCCGAATATAAAAATTTGACATGTTTCGTATTATATTAATATTATCCATTAATATCTATTTAAACGTAGAAGAAATGGAAGGGTAAATATCTATTTTGATTCTTTAATTTTACTTGACTTTTCAAATTGACGTCTAAGTTTACAATATATTAGAATAATTTTTTTATTTTTATCTTGCCTTGTAAGTAATATAATTAATTAAGTCGGTCAATTTAGTTATAATTAAAGTAATTTTAATTATATTAAAATAGTATCTCATGTGATTTATTAGTTTTTATTTTTTAAAAATTTTAAATTGAAACTTAATTTTAAGAAAGAGTTTAAATAAAGTAACAAAATAAATAATAGAATTAACAATTATACGAATTGTTATCTCAATATTAATTTAATTAATAAAATTAATACTTTATGAATAAATATAAAAAATTAGTATGTTTTAAATTTAAAGCATCAAAATATTAATTTAGTAATACACAAGTTGAGCAGAAGTGGGTCGCACCCATGATCTCTGCGCCTAACATGAATTGAAATAAGCGTAAACTACATTATCCAGATGGCCGACGAAGGCAATGTGCTGTTTATGTCTGATGTTTGGCGCCGTAACAGTCTTCTCGTCCCTCTTTATTTAGCCGCCAAGTGGCGGCTCTCTATTTTTCATATAAAAATAAATTTTTTTAATTTGGCATTTCTTCGCCTAGATGCCACTTAATTTATAGGAGGAAAGAAAATTCTTCTTTCTAATGTAATTATTTTTACGCAAATATTTTAGAGAAGTTTAATAGTTTTACCACGAAAATGTTTACAACAGAAAATTTCTTCTTCTTTTTTTCTCAAAAAACTGATATTAATCACCTTTTTACTAAGTAGTTTACTTGATAGCAGGTGTGCCTCTGCATCTAACTCAGCTCATACTCAATATTGAGTTGATTCTTTCAAAATGATTGTCGAATTAACGTGAGAAACTGGCAAACCTGAACAATTTCTACGATAGATAAGATGAAAATGGTGGCTTTATTTATTAATTTTTTAAGTTCAAGTGTCTATAATTTTTCTATCTGACTTGAATATATTTATTTTTTAAGGAGAGAAGAGTTACAGGCCACAAGTTCAATTAAAGCAAACGATTATTCTAAGGCAAACTTCAAAGTTTTAGAATAGTCTCAAATGATAAATGATAGAGTAAATTACATTAATTTAGATTTGATTAAAATAGAATTGATATATTTTTTTATTTTAGAAATTATATTTGATTGCTTTTTAATTTATTTTTTGTCAATGAAATTAATTCTTTTACTTAATATGTATTTCTTTTAAAAAATAAAATTATTTAATTATATTCATAATTATATTAAAAATAAAATAATAATTTTATTTTGAATTTTAACATGACTTTAACTGTCTTTATTATTATATTAAAAATAAAATCATAATATTGTATTGTGTAAAAATTTAACTTCTTTGAAAATATAATTGAAATAAAGATTTGTGCAATATATATAAAAGATATCAGGGCCATTGAATATAATTTTTGGGGCGTTGAATATAATTTTTGAAACAAATAAAATAACAAGTATAAAAAATTAACATTCCATTCATATAGCTATGGAAGGTAGATTTCATTAAAGGCTAGAAACTTATTTCAATTCTTATGTATCAAATAAGTTTTTTATGCTTTTCGATTGCATTTCCTTCTTCTTACTCAGCTTTTTCATTCTACTAATCGCCGTTAGTTTTGTTTTAACTCCTTTGTACCCAAAAAAAAAAAAAAAAGACAAAGGTAAAGAGATACATGGGGAAGGGAGCTTAATTATTTCCAAATGGACAGTTATAAGACCCTAAAATTGACTAATCAACTCATTAGAACACTAATCACATGCACATGTCTTGGATTGGATTGCTCCCAATGCGCCAAACGATCTGTATACATCACATAGGAAGAACGAAGAAACCAACCAATCATGTTATGTTATGTTACTTTTCAAACTAGGAAAAAGCACTCGACAACGTGGGCTCCCACCATCTAAAAGAGGACCCTACCATGTTCTAACTTCTAATTCAAATTGAACACACCGACACAAGTGGACAAATCCCATCCATTACTCATTTGGGTTCAAGTTTGTTCTTGGTCCCATTTTGAAAATTGAGATTGAATGTAGATTCGATCCTGTTCAGATTCAATCCGGTCTTGTCCAATTTGACACATTTTTCAAAATAACAATTGCATAATATGGATTTACATTAAGTTGAACTCTTTTATAAATAGTACAGTCTATATTTAATTAATTTTCAGAAATTAATTTAGCAGTTAAAAAAAGCATATTCTCTACTTTAGTAGTTTTGAGTTTAAATTTTGAAGTCAATGTAAACCTATAAAAAATTTATTCTCGCCATGTGAATGCGAGGAATGTCCAAAGACACTTGTCATACCCAAAAAAAATCTAAATTCAATTTAAATATAATTTGAGATTTAAAAATTTAATCATATTCAATTTTTTATGGATTATTTAAATTTTGTATTATCAAATCACAACCAATGATTCATATTGGATGAATATCTTATATTATCCCACGGCGTACCTGGAAAAGTGTTACACTGTTATTGCTAACTTCTATTCAAGTTTTACGATCAACATTTTTTTTTAGTTGTATTCTTTAATATAGTTTTTCTAATAAAATTGTTCTTTTAGTTTGGTTATTATATATGGGATATTTTTTTAATTTAACTCATAACAAATTATTTTTTATTTAATTCTTAAAAAATTGAATTTTTATTAATAACATCCTTTTATTAATCTATTATCAATTCACATATTACTAATGATGACTAAGTAGCAATCTATTAAAAATCATTTACAACAAATTAATAAAAGAACATTATTAATAGTATGTTTATCTGTAAGGAACTAATTTAAAAAATACTTATTTGTTAGAGACTACATAAAAAAATAAATTTGTGATGGATTAAATTAAAAAAATTCTAAAAAAAACTAAAATAAAAAATATTTCATTTGTAAAGGTTCAAAACAAAATTTTAGTCCTAATTTTAATAATTTATCAGGGGCATTTCTCTTTTAAGACTAGGAAAAAAGAGGAAGGTATCCCTCGAGCCCGTCCTTTGTATCCATTGATTTAAACAAAATATCTCTATTTTTTATTTAAAAAATTGATTTAAAGATATTTAAGTCATTTTTTAGTGTTTTTCTTTCATTTATTTTGGTATGAAGAAAATGACTTAAATACAATTACATGAATAAGGACTTCATGAGAAAATAACTTACACATGTTTTAATTTATTTTGTCTTTTAATAAAAGAGTAAAGATATAATTTTAATCAAATCATTAGACGTGGAAATTATTAATCTCTACATAATTAGAGAAAGATAAATTGATATCAAATAGTACTACATCACTGTATAATTTTTTATAAAATAAATAATTTATTGTTTTATTAAAAGTTTTAATAATAGATATTATACACCCCAAATTTATATATTAATCTAATATTATTTTTATTTTATTAATATAAAAAATGTATGTACAATATATCAGAATATATATTTTAAAAAAAACAATATACCAGAATATAATATATAAATTTACGGAAAACGAATGTACCTAGAAAACATAGAGTCAAGATATTAGTGTGTTAAAGGAATCTAGGAGTCATTTTTTGTTCCTGTTTAAGCAGGCAAAAATGTCAGGGTTTAGGGAAGGCAATAGCATGTGAATATGTGACTTTGTTGAAGCCTGTCCCAGTCCCATCCTTCCTGGAAGCATACCTACCTTGTGGCAAAAGCTTTTGACCACACTAACTGTGATATAGAACGACGGATGTGTATCGGCCATTCAGATATGATTGGAATGGTTTAATTTTTTTAAAATAAATATTTTTTTCTGAAAAATTAATAATTTTAAAATTATTTTTATTTTATGTCACGTTTTTTTAAAATAAAAGAATTCAAATTAAATTTAAACGATGCAAATAAAATGTACAGAAATCTGCATAGCACACCGTTGCCATATATCCATGCACATCCTCTAAGATTCGCATAAGAACCAATCGCCTACGATATATGGATATAGCTAGCATCTTCCACACGGGAGATTCTTTGCTTCCATGTATGTGCTTGCATTATTAAATGACTGTACGAGTTGACTTATCATAATCTGCACCGTAATATTTGTTTAAAGGCTCTTTATCCAGAATGCCATTTGTTCAGATCCCATTAGTTCATGGAAACTTCTGCATCCCGATCCCATCACATTTATGTATTGTACGTGCAATCTACCAAGACTTTTGTTGAATGGCCTTCTTTTTCAATCTTCACAAATATATAAAAATAGTAATTACACTTTTGAAGAAATCAAACCCAACAATTTTATATGCGATGATAATATGAAAAATAATTAAAAATTTTTTAAATAGTTTATAAAATACTTTAAATTCTTATAATCATATCACTTAAACTAATTTAAATCTTCAATTTAATTTAATAAATTAATACCATGGGTATGTTTTTTTATTAGATGGATGGACAGCGTATCAAAATGGTGACATCAATGTAAATTAATTACTGAAAATTGTATTTATTCACTCTGATTATTATTTTTATTGCAATGCCTTCTTCAATTTTAAAAAATTACAACCAATCCCTGATTTATTAACTCCATTATAATAAGTCTCTTATTATTTAAATTTAAAATTTTTAATTAAATAAAATTATTAAAATACCCTTATTTTAATTTAATATTCAAAAAAAATAATGCTATTTACCAAAATCGAGTGGAGGTTACGTGACCAGTCAGTTACTGGTTATACATAGTAAGTCAAATATAAAGTGGTCAATATTAAGAAAATGGAGGAAGGAGAATTTTCAAGGTGCATGTCATGAAATTTCCTCAATGCAAAAGAAAAATTCAATACTGAATTATGATAAGCCGTTGATTCAATTCAATGAATAGCGCTTGGCTACTACATACATATTCAGCTTTGTGTCGGTTGGCTTTGGAAAGCACGTGATTTTCACGGATCAGCCCATATATCTCGTGCTCGACGTATCAAAGTGCACCATTTGCGTCTCCATTTCTGCTTCTGGCTCCTTCGGGCAAGAGCAGGGTAAATCTCTGCAGAGTTCTAAGATCGAACTAACACAGCCGTTAGGATTCCTTCTTTTGAAGAATTCTGCCTTACTCTTGCCTGTCTTCTTCCTACCACAGTTCTTTCCACTTCTCTGCAAAATGGCCTCTTTGTTCGTATAACCGTATCGGAAATTGTCAGCCGAAATCCGGTGAGTTTCTTCCCCTCACCACACGGACGCATTATGCTCATTTTCAATGTGTGATATTTCCAATTTTTTTCCTGAAACGTTTGCTGAGTTTGATTTGATTTAGATATTATGTTGAGGTTCATTTTGAAGGGATTTATAGGAGGGAAGGAAAAAAAAAACAATTAACAATGTAAGTTTCTGAGTTTTGTGGATTAATGATCTGTCAGCTGTTCTTGTTCTTGAGCTCTTATGGTTGCTTTGGTTCCATGGAAAGAGAAGAGAATGGTTATAGGTCTATAAATTTGTTTATCCGTTGAATATTTCAGGATCTGGGAATTTTTTTCATGTTGATTGCCTTTATTCTTGTCAATAATCTTTCATCATGCTATTTTTTTTTTTGGCTAACTGAAAAAAATAATCTGACTTGAAAGTCAAGTTTTTATCTACATTTATTAATATGTTTACTATTTGGCTCCAGTAGAGAACGGGTTTTAACTTCCTTTATTTCTTCCCTCTTCTCATACTCCATATTGTTTCGAAGTTAGGCTTCTTCTCGAATAATTTCGCGAACTTTGTCCTTTTGTGGTCTCAGTCATCCTTTCTGAATCATCAATTCTTATTCTGGCATTCAATGGTGGAGTTCTGCATGCATTATTTTCCTTTTTCTCCTCCTTTTCTGCATTTTATATATGTTTTTATTGTCTTTTGTTACCATGTCATTTTTTGGTTAAGACGACATATGCAGTCATGAGATTGATTGATTGATTTATTAGTTATTTCACGTTATGATGTTTGAATTTGAATTTCAAATTGCAAGTTTAAGCTGGTTTTGATGATATATTGTAGTAAAGCCCGCTAGTCTAGTACTGTGCTGCCCACACTTCATCCATAGATGGGCTGTTTCTACTCTAAGGCGGGAAGTAAAAGAAAGTTCCCTAGGGGGGAGGACCCTTTAATTCTTGCATCAGAGACAGCCTGTAAGTCGATAAAGTTTTTTTGGTAGAAATATATACGGCTGTATTTACATGCTTCTCAGCTGCATGTTGTGAATCTACCTTTCCTCCTGCTGAATGGATCTTAAAAAGCATGATAATGATAATTACAGTATTCTGGTAGGGTTTTCAGTCACTTTAAGGTTTGCTCACTATGGGGAGTATGGCGAGAAGGATAAGGATTGCAACAAAAGGAACACGGTTCACTTGGGTTGCTTTTACATTGAAAATGGACAACGGAGGCTCCTAGAAAAGAAGCACTTTTGCCTGGGCCCACTATTTTTCCATATATCCTTAAGTGGGCTACATCGAGTAATATAAATTACTTATCTTCCCCATTTTCTGATATGAACCAAACAAGAGAAAATGTTCTTAGTTTATTTACTTAATGAATTGTTTACATGAGATTCCCTTACCTACAATCCACTCTTTTCCATTCAGACTGTCACCAACTAACCACCTTAAAAACCACGATAGTTTTAGCACCTTGGGGTTCATCACGTGCAATAGTAGTTTAAGTAGCTATCTATCATGCTTGGAGCTATACATCTATGGATGCACTTTCTATTTCATACGTCTCTGTTTGGTAAAAACCTGCTAGCTGGTTAAAACATAAATAAACTGAACCTAGTCTATACTTTCTGAGTTTTCTTTTATCACCTTCTCCGGCTGCTTGTGTTTCCAACAGTTAAATATTTCTATACAATATATATTATATCCTGCATTTGTTGCTTGTTGACTGTGGGCTCTCAGCCCTGCCTAAAGGCTTTCTTTCCCTGCACTTGCACACAAAACTGTCCTCCTTCTCGGACACCCTCAATTTCATTCAGCAAGCTTTAACTAACCAATAAGGAAAAAAAAAAAGTGAGGCTTGTTGGGTCAGTGTCTCTTTGTCTATTCAGTAATCGATGTTATAATACTGCCTGTTAGTCGTTTATTTCTATTAAAAAAGTTTACTTTATCCGCATCTATGTGATAAATTCTCTCTCTCTCTCTCTCGGTGGAAAATACTATTTGACTTCGTAGTTTAAACTTACGTGTCAATTTCTGGTTTCTCAGTTAGTGTTAGCGAGGTTGAAGCACTGTTTGAACTTTTCAAGAGCATCAGCAGTTCTGTCGTTGATGATGGATTAATCAGCAAGGTACCATATAGCAGACACTTCTTTGGCAACAATTAGTCCATTATGTCGTATTACTAGTTTTGGTTGTTTTTATCCCCCTCTCTATTCTCTATTATGAATGTTACTTGGAGGTCTATTTTGTGTTGTGGATAGTGTTATACAAATTTGGTGATTACTTTCGCCTGTGTATTTTGTTAGAAGAATTTTGTCATTAATTTGCTTGCTGTGTAATTATTTAGAATCCTCAGGTTAATCTAGTACACTATGGATTCTGAGTCATAAGATGAGGTTGGTTGTCATGTAATGCTCGCGGACATAAACGATCTACAACATAATGCCCTTTCTGTTTTCAGTTGTCTTATATATCTTTTGATTCGTAGCTTAATTGATGGTTTCTTATTAACTTTGTTATGACATGTTGGGTTCTTCAAACATTAAAATATAGTTTCATGCTACAATGTATTGCCCTTTCTGTTTTCAGTTGTCTTGTATACCTTTTCATTCGTAGCTTAATTGATGGTTTCTTACGAACTTTGTTATGACATGTTGTGTTCTTCAAACATTAAAATACAGTTTCATGTTGTACTTATGAATGTTTTTTCTTTCGCAGGAAGAATTTCAATTGGCAATTTTCAAGAATAAAAAGAAGGATAATCTCTTTGCCAGTCGAGTATGATAACATCCTTTTGCATTCTTAAAAACATTGCTGTAATACTTAAGGTTGCTTGCAAGCATATGTGTGTGCCCGCAGACTGATTCAAATGCACTTTTTGGATCAGTGATATGTAATTCTAGTAGTCATAATTGCAGAAATTTGCCCTTTATGCTTCCGAAGGAAACTCAAATATATTAATCCTTCCTCAAGCCTGTGAAATAATTGTTGTGAACCAACTAGTTTTTGGTTGGCAGGCTCCATTAGGTGTTGAATGTAGATATGCAGGTTATTGTTCGTTTCTACTTGTAAGTGGAAAAAGTAGCCTCTTTTCTCATTTCAAACTGAAATCTATGTTTGTTTAGCTTCTCATGAATTTCTTCATTTACATTTTATGTCTTACTAATTCTTATTCTTTTTGGATAAAAAGTCATGCAACTTAACTCCATTCATTTGCCTTTTTATTACTTGGATCTATGTTAATATTTCACTCATTCTGCATGCAGATCTTTGATCTGTTTGATGTTAAGAAGAAGGGAGCTATTGATTTTGGTGACTTTGTTAGATCACTCAGTGTCTTCCACCCTAAAGCATCACAAGAAGACAAGATAGATTGTAAGTTGAAGGTTAATTCCTTAAATTTAGATTGTAGATCATCCTTGATTACATGTTGTGATCTGGGTGTACTGATATATAATGTTTGGGATTTTCTTGCAGTTTCATTTAGGCTTTATGATTTGGAAAATACAGGCTTTATAGAGCGCCAAGAGGTAAGATGATTAATTTTTGTTTATATATTTTTTCAGGCAACGGCATTCTTACTTGATCTCTAGATTGATAGCGATGATAGTCATCAGTTCATTTGCGTATAAGTATTTTCCTGTATATATGCCTACTAATCTCATGAAGCATCTTCATTTTACTTTGGCGATTTGTGGCAGGTCAAACAAATGTTAATTGCTCTTCTTTCAGAGTCGGAAATGAAGTTGGCGGATGAGGCAATAGAAACAATTATTGATAAGGTGAGCTGTCTTTGTTAAAATCCTAGATAATATAAAATATAAATATTAGCAGACTTTAATTTTGAAAATTGAGTAATATTCTGAAAAGTATATAGGTTATTGATGCCATGACAAGAAATACAAGATATACGATTGAATTGCTGTAAACTTCTTTTCCTTGCAGTAGTAAATATCACAAAATTGAAGGTTTAAACCTGACATTCTGTTTTCGTGGTCAGACTTTCTTGGATGCTGATATAAACCAAGATGGCAAAATAGACAAGTTCGAATGGCAAAACTTGGTTTCTAAGAATCCCTCACTCCTAAAAGTCATGACCCTACCCTACCTGAGGTATGTCATGTGTAAAACCGTTTATATGGTAAATATTTAAACCACTTTCGGTTTCACTCAGATCTTGTAATTGTGAAATCAATGCAGGGACATAACAACCACCTTCCCAAGTTTTGTATTTAATTCCGAGGTTGATGAAATTACAAAGTGAGAGCGTACCTATTTAGTTTATGCAGTTAGTAACTATATGAGGTGTAATTTTGTTTTCTAAAATGAGTTTGAACTCGTTAGGTGTGGTCTAACTATAAGGTTTGGTCTAACAATAAGGGTTCAAGTAGTTAGTAAGGGGTCTTAGATTTAAACTCCTCTTCCATCATGTATTAAATTTTTTTTTTTTGGGGAAGAGGGATAAGTCTGTGTTTTGCCTTGCACTGTACGTTGTATATGATGCTGTAATTGAAATTTTCCAGTCTGTTTTCATGTTAGCCTTAAGATGCTTTGGCGGCAGTAGATCCCCAAGATAAAATTAATAAACAAGTTCAAAGAGTGCATAAATAAGAAGAAAGGCATCTTTACTTATCCCGATAAATAGAAATATCAAAACAATTGAAAAGTAGGTTTAATGAACATGTGCACATAAAAGTTGAAATTAAATATGAATTTTTCTACCATAATTTCCTTGGATGGTAAGCTTTCCAAAGAAAAACCTGTCAGACAGTATAACATGTTTGATCTCATTCTATTTTTCATTTTAAAATTAATTCCTAATATTATTTGTCTGAAAACTAACATATAATGTTATTGTTTTTAATTTTATTTATACATGCAAAAAAGGATTAGTGGATAACAGTGGATTTGTCATTGCAATCTGGGAGGGCTCAACATTTTTTTCTTTGGGAACCCATGAAATGTCCCTGTAATGCCCTCCCTCCTTTGTGCTGGCATACCCAGAAGATCTCAGCTAAAAAAATTTTAATTTTATTCTACTAATTTTTTCATTTAAAATTTTTCTTCTGTGCACGCTGCAAAGCATGGTATGTATAGCAGAAAATCCAAATTCTCTTTCCTTCAAGCATCGGAATTCTCTCTTCTTGATGCGATCCAGATCCAGCGTGTCCTGTAGTGTCACATCGTTTTTCTTTTTTCCTTTTCTTGAAACGAAGCCAAGAAACGTGTCCAGTTTTTCAATTGCGTAACACATTGTGGTTGACGTGCAGTCTAAATTGTAACCTACCACACAAACAAAGGGTCTATTTCTTTTTTAATTTTTTTTTAAATCTTATACTGCACAATGCCATGCCATGCAGTATAAGGTCCACTCCAATGAAACGTTATTGGTTGTGCGTTTTTAAACCCATCAGCGTATGCTATGCCTCCCATGGATGCACATGGATCCTTTACTTTTCTCTTGGAGCAGTAAATTTAAATCATCTATAAATTTTTTTCTAAAACCCAATCATAGCAGAAGATCCATATTCTCCCATGGATCCCCTTCAATTTCTCCTCCAGCCAGATGAAGAAGAACAAGCTGCCATATATGAGCACAGCCTTCTGTCCGGAAGTGAGAGAATTGCCACCCAACCCAAACTGCTGATCCTGAGCAAACCCATCCATCTCAACGCTTTTACTCTCAAAGAAACTATTGGCAGCCCCACACGAGGGACACCACCAGTCATCGGCAAGCTTCATCGTATTTGTACCCACAGGATCGGCATTCATAGATTCGGCTACTCAATACTGTGAATTTCTCTTCCAGGCGATGGTTGTCGATATTTTCAGATGGGGAGGATGTATCTTCTTTGGAGACGTCAATGGAGTATAGGGTGAAGTTTCAAGGAGCAGAGCGTTTGTGGGATTGTGGGTTCAAAAGGGTTTAAAACTTGGGTTTGTTCTCTTTCTTCTTCATCTGCGTGGAGGAGAAATGAAGGGGATCCCTGGGAAGCATAGCATTTGCAGTTGGGTCTAAAAACGCAACCTAAAATGCAGGAAAAAACAAAAAAATAACAACGTGGCACTTCTTTCAATGCTTAATTGGCTTTTGTCAACAAGCCGAGCTTCTGATCAATTTTTACATACACATGTATAGATTTTATATATTTAAGGGTTAATATTTACTCTATATGTATATAGATCTTATCTATATTATACATAAATTTTATTTATATAAATTTAATTTTAACTTTTGATCTTCTTAAATACACTGTCATCTTTTAAGTACATCTAAAAATTTTGTTTCAAGTTTTACCACGTCTATTCATGCGTGCAAGTTGTATGCATATTGCTGTGCATATCTTTTGAGAGATGGCATATATTTTTTAATTTTTTTTTTAATTTTGATATTTTTTTAATTTTTAAAAATGCAGAATATAAAATAAAAATAATTTTTATTACAAACTTTACAAAAAAAGTAATAATTTAAATTAAAAATATTTAAAATTTAAAATCTAAACTATCTAAATCAAATCTGAACTATTTAGATTGGATGTGCATAGAAATATAGAGAAATGAAATACATCTATATATGAAGCTCCCTAACTCTCCTTGGCATACTTGATAGGCAGAATTGTTTGTGATAAAAATGAAAAGAAAATGATTAAAAGAATGAAATGTAATGTATTATATTTGATAAGATATATAAATGAATGATATTGTCTTTTTAATTTGTATATTTAATTGAATAAAAATAATAAAAGAATAAAATAAAATATTAAACAAATAATAAAAATATTTTTTATTTAAAAAAATAAAATTAATTTGTATAAAAAATTAACCTTTTTTTTTTAACTTTTGTTAGACAACGAAGCAAGCATTCATTGTTTGCATTTATGAGATATCCTTATCTTACCTCTGTAGTTTCACGAGGTTGAAAAGACAAAGTCATCAAGCCCCTTCAAAAATATGCAAACCTTGACTCCTACCAGCAACTTAACCTTTGTCGCTATTTGTTCTTTACATTAGGATAATCAGATCTCACATTATCATTGACCAAGGGCAGGGCTTAAGGCACGAGTTGTTGAACACTGAATCTCTCCTTGTATACACCTAGTTGAATAATCCTAATAACTATGCACAATCTCCATTGACTGATCCTACTTGTCATGCATGTTGAGGAAATTTCTTTACCGGCTTCCTTAAAAATCCTAAGCACTGTTCAACAAATTCCCAAAATTTCACAACGAAGGACGTCTCCTTTTAGCTCTGAGCAGCAAGTGACAGAAGGGTTACTTCAAAAAGGAAAAGAGGCTTTTTGGTCGCCATTCCCAATAAGATAGCAATCTACGTACCAAACGAACAAGAGCACGACAATCCCTTTTTGTTTTTGTTTTTCCCTCAATTTATAGTCATAGATATCTAAGGATTTTTATAGCAATTTATGTTAAAGCATAATAATTATATTATAATCATATAATTAGTTGTAGACTTTTCTAGAGGTGGATATATTATTTGTACAAATGTGATCTCTCTCTATGTGGCTTTCTCTTATTCATTATGTTGTAACCATGTTGGATTATAAATGAAATACTGTGCACCAGCCTCACATTCATCGAGGCTTGAATTCATTTTCACTTTAGCTATTCTATTTTCGCTCTTGGTATCAAAGCTCTTGCGTTGCTTCTCTATTTCTCTATTCAATATGTCAGGCTCTTCCAATTTTAGTGGTACCTCTAAGTCTCCCTCTCTAGTCTCCTATACCATTACTAAGACCTACTCTCTATTCAGTTATTCTAGCCAAACTTCTTCGATCAAGTTGGATCGAGAGAACTATCTCATGTAGGAGTCTGTTGTTCTCCCTCTCATCGAAGGAAATCGTCTTGAAGCTCATATTGATGGCATTGCTCTTATTCCACCCCGAATGATCTCGGATGATGCCGAGACTAAGGTGAACCCCGATTTTGAGGAGTGGCATGTTGTGGATCGAATGCTTGTTGGTTGGCTACGCAATACAATGTCAATTGAGGTTGGTGCCCAATTACTATACTGTAAGACTGCTCATGAGCTCTAAACTAAAGCCCATAATCTCTCCTGTGCCTCAATGAAGCCTTGTATCATGGTGTTTAAGTTAGAACTGCATCGCACATGAAAGAATGAGATGAAAATGGATGAATATCTGACAAAGATAAAGAATATTGCAAACCAGCTTGCTTTGGCTGAATCCCCTATTAACATCGAAGATCTTATCACTCATACACTGAATGGTCTTGATGCAGACTACAACCCACTTGGATTGAAGCCCAAGCTTCTTTACTTGCTCTTGAAATTCGCTTAAAGCAATTGACCCATTTTTCTTCTCTGTCTATCCAACCATCTGCTAATGTTGCTCAACGTGAGGACACTTATTTTATCTCTAGACGTCGTTTTTCTGTTGGTGGTCGTATTCCAGATGGAGGTGGTCGTCCTTGGAATGCTTTCCGTGGCCCACGTGGTGGTGGTCATTCTCATGGGCGTGGTTTTTGTGGCAGTGGACATGGTCGCCGTCCATGTTGCACATTCTGTTAACGTTATGGACATGTGCTAGCAAATTGTTATTCTCACCCTGCTTTTGATTTTAGTTGCTCCGATGGCTATTCACCTCAAGCTTATTATGCTACTCCTTACTCTGTCAATGATTCTACCTAGTACATGGATAGTGTGGCTAATTACCATGTTACTCCCCATTCTGATCAATTGGATCGTGTGACTCTAGTGAGTAAGTCTCATTTAGTTACTTGCACTGGCCAACACAATCGTGTTACTAGTATTGGTACTGCTTCTATTGCCTGTTATACTCGTACTCTTCATCTTAAAGATGTTCTGTTAGTTCTGTTTGCCATTAAAAATTTAATGAGTGTTAATAAACTTGTTAAAGATAATCAGGTTAATATAGCTTTTACTGATGATGGTTGTATGGTGAAGGACAAGGTGATAGGGAAACTTCTGATGAGAGGGAGACCCAGACACGAAATGTATCCAATGGCCAACAAAACTGAAAGGGAGCTTAAAGACTCTGTTCTTGAAGCTAATTTCTCTGAGTTTGCTAAATGGCATTACAAATTAGGTCATCCGTCTGATCGAATTTTGAAGGAAGTTTTGAATAATTGTAATGTCAAAATCAAATATGATGAGCTATATGAGAAACATATTTGTGAAGCATGTTAGTTTGAAAAGTCAAAACAATTACCATTTATTCCCTCTACATCTCATGCATCTGCTCTATTAGAGCTTATTCATACTGACTTGTGGGGGCCCTCTCCTATACAATCAATTCATGGTTCTCCGTTTTACATTCATTTTGTGAATGATTTCAGTCGTTATACTTAGTTATATCCTTTAAAACACAAGAGTGAAGCAATTAATGCCTTTAATCATTTTAAGGCCTTAGTTGAAAATCAATTTGATACTAAAATTAAAACTATCCAATGTGATGGAGGCATCAAATACAAACATTTTGTTCCAATTGCTGACACCTCTAGAATTAACATGAGGTATACATGTCCATACACTTCACCTTAGAACGGTCGCGCCGAACGGAAACACCAACATATTGTTAAGATGGGATTGACACTGTTGGCTCAAGCACACATGCGTTTGACTTATTGGATTGATGCATTTTAGACTACTATTTTTTTAATTAACCGTTTACCCACACCTGTTCTCAAGGGCTCTACACCTCTATATCAACTCTTCAAAACAGAGCTGGACTATAAAGCTTTGCAACCTTTTTGCTGTGCCTACTATCCATGTCTCAAGCCATACAATGACCATAAATTTCAATTTCATAGCCAAACGTGTATTTTTCTGGGTTATGCATCTCAACAAAAGAGATATAAGTGCTTGAATGCTTCTGGTAGAATCTATGTTTCATGACATGTTATTTTTGACTCATCAGTTTTCCCTTTTGCTACAGGTTTCCTTAATCTGCAAGCTCCTTCTTTTGCAACAGAGTGTGTTATTCCATTGGTGATTCTTTCGTCAAATGATTCAAATCATTCTTCTGAACCTTTGGCTGGTGACTTTCTTGTGCCTCATGGTCGTGACTTTTCTCCTCTTCTTTCTCAACAAGCACCACCACAGCAAACTATTTCTCCAATCACGAGTTTGTGTTCGCCAAGTTTATCACGTGGTGGTCAAATCTCTGATTCAACTTTTTCAACGGCTAATTTTGATCATTCTCACAGGTCGATTCTGGCTCGCACACATGTGTCCACTCAACCTCCAGCTAATACTCATCTAATGACAACACAGGCCAAGGATGGCATTTTCAAACCCAAACATCCCTTTGTTGGGCTTCTTCATTCTGAAGATCCAGCTTCGCTCTCTAAGGCTACAGAACCTATAAGTGTTAAGGAAGCTTTGTCTTCTCCACATTGGCGGCTAGCTATGATCGAAGAGTTTGAGGCTCTTCAACGAAACCAGACCTAGGAGTTCCATATAATGGCAAACAAAAAATTATTGATTGTAAGTGGGTGTTCAAAACTAAGTTTAAGATTGATAGCTCCATTCTTAAGCACAAAGCGTGACTCATTGCGAAGGGTTTCTAGCAAGCTCCCGATGTTAACTATAACGAAACTTTCAGTCCCGTTGTAAGATCAGCTACAATTCAAGTGGTTCTTACAATAACTGTTACTTTCAACTGGGAAATTCGACAGCTCGATGTCAATAATGCATTTCTTAATGGCTACCTCTAAGAAGATGTGTTTATGAGGTAGCCAGAGGGGTTTGTAGATCTACGCCATCCTACCTATGTATGTAAGTTAGTTAAAGCAATTTATGGTCTTAAACAAGCTCCTAGAGCCTGATTTGATCACTTACGTTTTACCTTGTTACAATGGGATTTTCAAAATGCTAGGAGTGATATCTTCATGTTTTTCTTGCGTACAAATGGTCTTGTTGTCTTCATTTTGATTTATGTAGATGACATCTTGACTGGAAATAACTCTATTTACTTGAGAAACTTTGTGACCAGATTAAATTATCTGTTTTCTCTTAAGGATTTGGGGCCACTTCATTATTTTCTAGGATTAGAAATTTACAGAGACACATATGGGATATTTCTAAATCAGGGTAAATACACATTGGATCTGTTAAAGAAATTTAATATGCTTGATTGTGCCCCATTTCCTACTCTAATGGTTACAGGTCGACAACTCTCTCTAACTAATAGAGAAATTTTATCTGACCCAACGCTTTATCAAACAGCAATTGGGGCTCTGGAGTATCTTATTACCACCAGGCCAGATATAGCTTATTCTGTAAATAAGTTAAACCAATTCTTATCTCAACCTACAACCACTCATTTTCAAGCTGTTAAACGGATTCTTAGATATCTTAAAGGAACCTATCATTTTGGATTACATATCACATCTTTTACATATCTTCAGTTAATGGCTTTCACTGATGCTGATTGGGCAACAAATGTTGATGATCGAAAATCTATGGCTGATTTTTGTATATATCTTGGTGGTACACTTATTTCTTGGGCTTCTCGGAAGCAACGTATTGTTTCTCGGTCAAGCACCAAGTCTAAATATAGAGCCCTTACAGATGGTGCAGCAGAAATCAAATGGTTATATTCATTATTATTTGAACTTGGACTACCTCTAAAGCAACCTTCTATTATGTGGTGCGATAATGTCAGTGCTGGTGCTTTATCAGCAAATCCTGTACTACACTCTCGGAGCAAACACATTGATATAGACATTCATTTCATTCGAGACATGGTGCAATTAGGTTTTGTCAGTGTTTGATATATACCTTCTTCAAATCAAATAGCAGATTGCTTGACGAAAGCTTTGACTCACACTCAATTCTCCAACTTCAGAAGCAAACTTGGGTTGTTCATTACACCCTCTCGTTTAAGGGAGAATGTTAGAGCACAATAATTATATTATAATCATATAATTAGCTGTAGACTTTTTTAGAGGTAGATATATTATTTGTATAGATATGATCTTTCTTTACGTGGCTTTCTTTTATTCATTTTGTTGTAACCATATTGGATTATAAATGAAATATTGTGCACCAGCCTCACATTCATCGAGGCTTGAATTCATTTTCACTCTAATTATTCTATTTCGCTCTATAGTCATTTCCAATTTTTGTTATTTTAAACCTAAAATCTAGAGTTTGGATCCTTTTTTACTCATTCAAAGTATAATAACAACGTATTGAAGAGCGTGAAAAAAAACAAGTGGGTGAAAAAAGAAGAAATAAATCATATATATACTTTATTTTTTTATTTTTTGGTGTCAATCTCTTTTTATTTTTCTCTAATAGAATAATACACTAAATAAAATAAAATCCAAATTATAACGTCTAATAACAAAGTTTTTTCCTTGTAACCTCCCGTTGATGCATCAAGAACATCTACTTTCTATTATGCAAAATCACGGAAAGAATTATAGTCAAGAAATGTAAAACATATGGTGAGATCCATAACATTTTATTGGATTACGACTGGGCTATGGAAATTGATTTAATTTCTAATAATTTACGTTTGAGTAATTTTAGTGGAAATTGTCATTGTTCCAACTAGTTTTATATCAAATTTCGGCACAAGGAGATAGTGAAATGGAAGCCTAATATTTCTATTAAATATGATGAGTTATGAAGCACATATACGAGATTGATATAGGTATTATACGATATAAATATAGGGATACAACCATTCTTTAAAAAAAAAAAAGATATGATACTTTTGAAGTACATTTTTAAAATAAACTTGAATATATATATATCCAAGATGCCAATACAATATCCATTAACAATATTTGAGATATAATGAACAATAAAATTTTGACATACATCAATATGAAATGGTGGACGCACTTTACTCTTGCTTTTTTTATACATTTAAAGGATTATTTTATGGTGTCACTTACGGCACTAATGTCACAATTAAGTGGCATCATCTTAGCCATTAAAGAAAAAAAATAAATAATTGATAAATAGCCCATTCAAAAAACGTTTATGTTTTGACCTATCAAATTAGTAGAATTTAGACATGCCCTTATTCTAAACTACACCATTAGTGGATTAATGTTACCAACATATGAGAACAATTTATTTAAGAAATCTTACATGAAAAAGATTTTGCACCTCAATTTTGTAACATATTGACCTCATCAAAATCAAAATAAAATTATATAGACTTCAAAATAAATAAAATAAAAGCAAGTAAATTACAATATGCTAATATTTAATAATGTTAAAAAAACTATAATGAATTTAATGATATAATGTTAACAAAGTGTGCATTTGATCAATTCAAATTTAATAGAAATTAATTCTGAAAAGATGATAAAAAACGTATTAAGCAATAAAACTGGGGTCGATATAATTTTTTTTTTTATTTTGAATGCATTATCCATAATTGCATTTTTTAAAGTTCTCTATCAGAGACAAATTTTCTTCAAATACAACATTTCGTAAATGTATATATGTCAAATTTAAATATAACTAAACAAGCTATAATAGATTTATGTAATTTGTAAGCCCATTAAGTTCTATTCTTAACATAATTTTATAGGTATAGCAGTTGTGAGTTGTGACATCTGCTGAAGAATCCATAGTCGAATATCAGAATTTTGGTGAATGTACAATATTTTATTATAGTCAAAATCAAGGACAAGTGGAGCTCTAGCAAGTGGTGAGTTAAGATTTGATGCTGATCATTGTACTGTACAATTTTTGAGTTATTTATATTAAATTTAAATGGTTTACATTTTTTTAATTTTAATTATTATTTTTATGAAATTATTTCATTTTACATTCTGTATATTTTAATATAAAAAATTTAAAACTAAAAACATAAATAAAATCTAATCCATGTAAATATAATCTAAATGATCCAAAAGCAATAAACATAGCAAATCCACATGCAGCAAGTAGTAGCAGCATGAACACACGATGCTTTATCTTCCAGCACTTTATATTGGAATGGAACACTACTAATATAAAAAGATTAAAAATTAAATTTCATTCACATTTTTTAAGTTTTGTTAAAATTATATCAATACTTTTTATTTAAAAAATATAAGTACATATATGACTCTCTTTTAAAATTAAAAATTGCACTATATTTTAATTTAATTTTAATTTTTTATTAAAATATCTTTTATTAATTTAAATACATATTTTTAAAATCAAAATATCTTCTTATATATTTTTTTATAGAATGTATTTTAGTAAAAAATTTAAATTTAAATTAAAGTATATATTTAAAAATAAAAAATATATATAATTTTAACAAAATTCAAAAAAAATATATATAATTTACTCAAAAGTTAGAACTAAGTAGTTAAAAATTGTCTACAGATAATAGCAAAACATTATATTATGAGATATTACCTAAAACTCAAACATAAAATGAATAGTGGGATGAACATGAGTAAGGACTCTATTATCTATTTTTGAATTTGAATAAAAATATTTACTTTATCCCCATATTCACACTTTAACGGCTAAAAAATTCAATCTTTATTACTTTATTTAATGAATTTTTAAAATTTTGAACTTAAACTCATTTAGAATGAACAATTTTTTCAAGTTAAAACTCATTTATATAAAATTTATTACACTAAATCAATATCGCTAACTTAAAATTGTCTAAATTTTATCTTTAAACATGTGTCAAACTTGACAATATATACAAAGTTCATTCGTAGTCCATTTGTTTATATATTTTTTATCTTTGGATTGCCATGAATTATTATTGTTTTTTTAAATATGCCATGGACTATTTGAGTATCTATACGGTCATCCATTTAGTGAGTGGTTTTTATACATGATATAAAAGATTTATTAGTTTATTTTATCTTACACATTATTTATATTAACTCGAGCATTTAGGGTGCAAGCATTGGACTCCGCAAAAGAAAGCTAGTATGTAGAAATAATTTCAGAAGTTTTGACCAATTAATACTTACAAAACGCACATGTAATTTCGGGAGTTAATAGTTATACCTCTTCATAACCATTTTTTTACATATTTATATTTGCTTTTGGATGTTATTAATAAAATTATATTAAGAATAATCATGTTTTGACTATTCAGAAAATTGAATTTGAAATTGAGATGTTTTATTCATTTGCATTCTTAGTTTTAAGCTAAGTCTTCTTCAATCTCTAAACAATTGTGCAAGAAAAACAAATATTGAAGTGAAAAACATTAAATTCAAACAAATTCCAATGTGGTTCTTTATAATAAGTATAATTAAAAATAAATTACACAGGTTTTTTATGGGTTTTGTTGAAATTATATGGATTCCTATTTATTTTTAAAATATTTATAAACATTTCTTAAAATAAAAAATTACATTATACTTTAATTCAATTTTAAATTTTTTTAACTAAAATGCTTTTTATTAATCACTCTTACATAATTTTTTATAGGGGATATTTTAGTCTAACAAATTAAAAATAAACTAAAATATATGTTTTAAAAATAAATAACAAATTTGTGTAATTTCAATAAAATTAAAAAAGTCTTTATAATTTATTCAAAAATTAATTTTGAGTGTTAATAACTATTTTTAGTGCAATGGCCAAATCTAATAAGTGATAACAAGAGTTGGACAATAAAATTTTCTTGGGTCCAAAATGGACAAGAATATGACAATACTTAATTTGTTTTTGCAAATCATCACCTAATTTGGATAAAACAAAATTTATCTGTCAATGGGTCATCTAAGATAACTTCTCACTATTATCATTATGCAACAACAACTATATTGTAACATATACTTAGAAAATAAAACATCATTAATTCAAACCTCGAACTGCAGCTCCTTCGAGTTATCCTTGATTTACAAGGATTATTATCTGAATCAATTGGTTCACTATAATTTAGAATCAATTTGAATTCATTAACTTAACCAAAATAATCTAAGTTTCGAAATTAATAAACAAAATTATACATAATCATTTTTATACAAAGTTAAAAATTTACATCGGATGATAAAATTGAAACTTGAAGTTAGAAATTTTACTTTTAAGAGTAAACTAATGTTTGCATCCCTAAAAGATATTACAATGGTTAATTTAGTTTTTGAAAGCCATTCATTTAGCCTTAATACCATCAATTCAATCATGATGTAATAGTTTATTACTATCAATTTAGTCTTTACTTTATAATTATACTTAAAATGATGTACTTATTCAAACATGAGTGATGATTTTATGTTTCATAGTTAATTATAATTATAATTAAAACATTAGTCAACATAGTTAAAAGCAGGTCATCATTCGCTTCTTGACTCTTTCTTATTCCATCTACGGAGCATGTCATTATACATAAAACATTAAAATGGCTAGCAAGACACTAAAGTAAAAAAGATTGTTTAATGAAGTTGAAAATATTTATCAATGTAGTATGATTAGTTGATAAAGTTAAAATATAGTTCGATATAGTAAGAACATTAATTGATCTAGTTATAAGACTAATTAATATAGTTAAAATATTAGTTAATACTATTAATAATAGGTTAATATATTTAAACTATTAATTAATGTAGTTAAACAATTAGTCAACACATTTAACAAATTAGTAGTTAAACTATTGCTTAATATTGTTAATATATTGGTCAATATGACAGAACTTTAGTGAATATAGTTAAAAGCAGATCACCCTTCGCTCTTTAAATCTTTCTTGCTCCATTTACAAATCATGCCACTATGCATGAGACATTGAAATGGTTAGAAAGGCATTAAAGTAAGAAAGATTACTTAATAAAGTTAAAATATTTGTTAATATAAAATGCTTGTTTGAGAAAGTTGAAATATGATTCAATATAAAAAGAACATTAGTAGATATAGTAATAAAATTAGTCAATATTGTTAAAATATTAATTAATATAGTTAAACAATTAGTCAATACAGTTGACAAATTAGTTAATATAGATAAAATAATGGTTAATATTGTTTATAATTTAGTCAATATATTAAACAATTGGTTAATATAATTAACAAAATAGTCAATATAGATAAACAATTGGTCAATGTTGTCACTAGATTGGTCAATAAATCAAAACATTAGTCAATATAGTTAAAAGCATATCGCCTTTTGCTCCTTAAATCTTCTTTACTTTATCTACAAAGCATGCCGTTATGCATAAGACATTGAAGTGGCTAGCAAGACACTAAAGCAAGAAAGATTGGTTAACAAAATTAAAATATTTGTCAATATATTATGATTGGTTAGTAAAGTTAAAATATGATTCAATATAGTAAGAATATTAGTTGATAAATTTACAGGACTAATTAATATAGTTGAAATATTAGTCAATATAGTTTAATGATTAATCAATATAATTGACAAATGGATCAATTTTTTAAAACATTGGTTAATATAGTTTACAAATTGGTTAATTTAGATAAACAATTGGTCAATATTGACAAATTAGTCAATATAATTAAAAGCAAGTTGCCTTTTGCTTTTTAAATCTTTCTTACTCCATTTATAGAGCATGCTGTTATGCGTAAAACATTGAAATGGCTAATAAGACGCTCAAACAAGAAAAATTGGTTAATAAAATTAAAATATTTGTTAATACAGTATGATTGATTGATAAAGTTAAAATATGATTTAATATAGTTATAAAATTGTTAATATAGTTTAAACATTGGTCAATATAGTTAGCAAATTAATAAATATAATTAAAACATTAGTCAATATAGCTAAAATATTGATCTATACTATTAATAAATTGCTCAACATATTGGTTGATATAATTATAAAATTGTTAATATAGTTTAAACATTGGTCAATATAGTTAGCAAATTGATAAATACAATTAAAACATTAGTCAATATAGCTAAAATATTGGTCTATATTATTAATAAATTGTCAACATAGTGTTAATAGATTGGTTAACATATCAAAACATTAGTCAATGTAATTAAAAACAAGTCGCCTTTCCCTCCTTAAATCTTTCTTACTCCATCTATAGAGCATGCCATCATGTAAAACATTAAAATGGCTAGCGAGATACTAAAGCAGGAAATATTAGTTAATACAGTTAAAATATTTATCAATATAGTAAGATTGGTTGATAATGTTAAAATATGGTTCAATATAATAAGAATATTGGATGATATAGTTACAAAATTGGTTAATATACTTAAATAATTGGTCAATACAATTAACAAATTAGTTAATATTGTTAAATGATTAGTTAATATAGTTCATAAATTGATCAATATAGTTAAAGCATTGGTCAATATGATTAAAATATTGGTTAATACAATTAACAAAATAATCAATATAATTAAATAATTAATCAATATAGTTAAACAATTGGTTAATATGATTAACAAATTAGTCAATGTGTTGATAAATTGGTCAATATAGCTAAAAGCATATTACTTTTTACTCTTTGAATCTTTTTTACTTTGTTTATTGAGCATGTCACTATGCAAAAGGAATTGAAATGGCTAGCAAAACACTAAATTTTTTTCAGATTTTGTCACTGCCGTTTAATAGCTCTTTTTACTCTAAATATTTTGAAATAGGTTACTCGAGCTTTGAGGCATAGTTTGGTTATATATAAGTTTTTAATCATTTAATATTATTTCTGATTTTAATGATTTAAAAATGTTACAAAACAAATTTTATAATTCTCTACATGTTATTTTCTAACTAATGATATATATATATATATATATATATATTATGTTAGTTCCTAATTTTTTACCCTTTTGAAAAAATTATCAAAATCTGTTTGAATGACAAATGACAATTTTACTTTGGGATCATTTTTAACCTCAAAAATCCTTATGGTTCCTATTAATTTCATACATCTTATATATGAGGTTATTTTATTTTAATTTATCAAATTAAAACTTTATTAAATTTATTTAATAAAATATTAAATAATTATAAAATCCTAATTTTTAGAAATGTTAAAAAGTATTGATAATAAATCACAACACTCATAAGAGAAAGTCATCTTATGTATGAGTTTATACCTCAAAAAAGTTTCAGGTTTAGGGTTTATATCTCAAAAAGTTTATACCTTGAAAATGTTTTTAAAAATATTAAAAGAACTCTTGATCCCATAAAGCTAAGAGACTTAAAAAGTTTAGAGAAAAAGAAGTTAATTGTCTAAGTATATTAAAAAAATTATATTAATTATAACTAAAATATTTACGTAGAATTTTATATTTTTCCTAAACAAGATATAGAACCTAATCCTAGATCTCTTCATTCGATCAATGGTAATATGAATCAAAATTCCATTCCTATGCGCACTGCACACCAAAAAAACATAAAAAGATATGGATTGTTCAAATTAATTTAGGTAGCATGGATCTGATTTTTGTTTTTTTTTGTTTTTAATATTATATATTATTTTTTAAAAAATTTACAAAAAAATTATTTTTATTTTATTTTTAAAAAATTTAAATCGTTCAAGTCCCCAGTTCCTTGAGCCATTGGAGATCCTCTCCCGAGCCATTTGAGAGCGGGGGCACGGGAGAGGATCCAATTTGATGGTCATCTACTTGTCCCCCGAAGAAATTGGCCTGAATACTGAAGTTCGAGACGCAGAGCAGAGGCACTGCTGACCGGGTAGATTCTAGCCTCACTCCTTCGGACGTCCATCAATTGCAAAGCTCTGAAGTCCGAAACCGTAGAGGCACTACTAACTACTGGGCAGATTCGACCCTCAGCAATGGAATCAGAGGCTAAGCAAGTATTTGTCTAGCCGAAGCCCTAATGCGGTAAGCTTTCTGTGCGAAATTTTTTTGGTTCAACCGAGAGCGGTGTCTTTTACTGAGTATCCGTATCTAGCCGTATCAAGCCCATAGAAGTCGCATTCCACACGTCTCCAAACCGTATCTTTGCTAATTTCTATTTTTTTTTTCTTGAAACTGATTTTGATACGCCTGGAATACGTTTCCAAGCATATCTGACACCGATACGGTTTTTGCATGTATCGGCGCTTTTGGTGATTGATGCCGAATATCTTTAGGCCCCTTTTGAATGCTAAAGCTAAATAGCAGGATATAGTAATGGTACTTGGTTTCACCAAAGAAATTTTATCACATAATCACTGCATTAAGTGCTACTTGCTTGGAAAGGCTTCTTCCTTACGGAGGACTGCCTTGATGTCAAACATCTATGAATTTGTCCACAATTTTCGACTTCGAGGGTCTCAGGTATCATATGTTCACTGCATACAGTTCAGTCCGTCTTGGCAAAATTTTTGCACTTATAACCACTGTGAAAGATTATCTTGGGAAGGTTCCCCCCATGAAATTCTGTTGACGAAACTTGAAAATTCTTTGAAGAATCATCAAGTTCATGAGGCATGGCAATACTTTCATGATTTTAAAAGCCTTTATGGCTTTCCCGCAGTTTGTTTAGTGAATCAGCTGGTTGTTCAATTATCTTACTCATCCAATCATGTCTGGTTACGAAAAGCATGTGACTTGGCCTTGCAAATTGTCAAAGAGAAGTCAAACTTTCTTCAGGCTGATACCTTAACAAAACTTGCTCTCTCTCTAGCAAGGTTGCAAATGCCAGTCCCTGCCTCAATGATTCTCAGATTGATGCTGGAGACACAGTGTGTACCCCCTATGACTTTATTGTCGTTGATTTTTTTGCATATGGTAAAGACAGATATTGGAGCACACATCGCATCCAATTATCTGGTTCAAGTTTGTGGTTGTTTCAAATGCCTAAATGACAAAAAAGTTCACCAGGCAGTGCTGGTCAAGCCGAATACAATGATCTTTAACCTAGTGCTTGATGCTTGTGTGAGATTCAAATTATCTTTGAAAGGTCAATGCATAATGGATTTAATGCCAATGACAGGCACAGTGGCCGATGCACACTCAATTGTCATTATTTCACAGATACTGGAGATGAATGGTTTGAGGGATGAAATGAAGGAATTAAGGGGCCATATTGATGAAGTTTCAGCTCATTACCTTCATCATTATCGGCAGTTCTATGATAGTTTGTTGAGCTTGCACTTCAAGTTTAATGACATTGATGCTGCTGCTGAGCTTGTTTTGGATATGAATAGACAACATGATTGTCATATTAATAAAAAAGATAGGAAACACTCACAAAAGCCTTTCCTTGTTGCAATTGGATCTCATCACCTCAAAACTGGATTGAAGATACAGTTTGATCTCGAGCTGCTGCAGAAGGATTCTGTTCTTAAAGTGGAAGGCAGACAATATCTTATCTTTTATAGGGATGGAAAACTTGTCCTTAGTAACAGGGCTCTTGCCACGTTCATCAGTCGATACAAGAAAGATGGGAGGATAAGTGAGCTGTCGAAACTTTTGTTGAGCATTCAAGAGGATTTGTGTTCATTAGCAGGATCCAGTTTGTGTTCTGATGTGATTGGTGCTTGCATTCAGTTTGGCTGGCTTGAATCTGCACATGATATTTTGGATGACATGGAAGCCTATGGGTCTAGAATGGGCTTAGATGCATATATTTCTCTTCTATCAGCATATTACAAAAGGCAAATGCATAGAGAAGCAAAGGTTCTGCTAAAACAAATGAAAAGGGTAAGTTTGGATGAAAAATTATCTGATGAAACTATTAACAAACTTATCCTTGATGCAGAAACGTCATATTCATTTGGTTTGTCAGATCTGGCGGTCACTTTGGGTCAAGTATTGAAAGATGAAGAGGAAACATTTTCCCCTACGGTGTATGAGCTCAATTCTTCTATCTACTTTTTTGGCAGGGCAAGAATGATAGAGGATGTGTTGAAGGCATATAGAAGATTGGAAGAAAAAAAGATTCAACCCACAGTCCAAACTTTTGCTTATATGTTGTATGGATATTCATCTCTGGGTATGTATCGTGAGATCACAATTTTATGGGGAGACATTAAGAGATTCATGAGTAATGGCAGTTTAAAGGCAAATAGAGATCTATATGAGTTACTACTGCTAAATTTTCTTCAAGGTGGTTATTTTGAGAGAGTGATGGAGGTCATTGGGCATATGAGAGACCAAAACATATATACTGATAAGTGGATGTACAAAAGTGAGTTCCTAAGACTTCATAAGAATCTTTATAGGAGTTTAAAAGCATCGGATACTAGAACAGATGCACAAAGCAAAAGGTTTGAGTATGTTCAGGCATTTAGGAAGTGGGTGGGTATTGATTAAACATCTCTGAGTAATATTTACGTACTGATGCACCTGCATAATTTTGAGCAATCCCTTGGTGTCTTAGCATAGACAGTGTTATTTACTGAGGCTTATTTGTGATCTTTCAGTGTTGGTTCTGCCTCAACTTCAGTTTTCTTGGAAAACAAGAGTGAAGTAGAAACCTTAATTCATTCACGCTGGAACTGACTCCTACAATGATATAAGAATGAGCTTCTGCAATACTGATGGTGTAATGTCTCGACACAATTTTAAATGGATTTGAATGACTCTCAGATTCTGGTAAAATTTTAGGTGGAACCCACTTACTGATGTTGTGCTATTCTTTGGTGAAAGATTGCATGCTATTGCCTGCTGTTATGAAAGGATGTAGAGGTAATCTATTCTCACTATTTGCCAAGGAGTTGGAGGATATCTGAGAAATACACCTTTTCCATTCACTCATTTAGGCCTGATGATGCATGAACATCTCCTCTTTATGTCCCACAAGAAGATTTTATTTGACTGTAAGTTTGAAAGGATCTATAAATATATGTGTTTTAGTTTGTAATTGTATAACCCTCCCATATTCTGTATTGTATTGGATATTTATGTCAAGCTCATGTAAGCTACATAATTTGGGTACTATGCCTCTAAATGCAATTTGAACACTGTTTTGCTTTTCACTATGCATGTATCTGATGTGGGAGATTAAGTAAATAATTTGTCTGTTTGGTTTCTTTACTAGCTCAGAATCTGGAAAATATAACTTGAATAAATGTGGGGAAGGGGATCAATTTGGTATAGCTCAAGTGGAATAACGGGGTGTTTTATTTTATGAAAGCTTATATTGAACATTAGATTTCATGTTAGTTTCCCATGATGTTGGCTTTTGCTATCTCAATTGCATATAAGAAATTCCCATATTTCTTTTTTTTTTAATACTTTAAATAAAGGGAGATGTCCTGCCCCCTTCTCTTTTCCCCCTTTTAATGTAATAACACTCGCAATTATTGGTATTTTTCTTTTGCCATCCAGTGGAGCACTTCATATTCGAGAGGACTGTTGTGATCTTTCAAGCATTGTTCTACCATCTGTGGTTGAAGAATTTTTAAACTCCCGTTGGATTAAATATGGAAAGGAATCAGTTAAATATTATCTGTAACAAGGGAAGTTTTATGAGCATGTTAAAATTTTTTCTCCATTTCCTCTAGTTTTCAGTATCCAGCTTTTCAGGATTAAAATAAAAACAAGTGACCGCCCAAGTGCTCTAAGGGATCAGAGGTCTACAGACATAAAAATATTTCCTCGAAGTAAAGTAACTGCAATTTATTTGCTTACAGAAATACGGTTATCAACTTTTTTAATGATTGATACGTTCTTTCTAAATGCCAAGTATGATAGTTATATTTGATTTTTGCAGTTTATGTAATCATTGGATCTATTTATTTGTGGATCTAAAATGGAGTTGGCTTGGGACGCTAGTGAGATAATATTAATGTATTCAGCTTTGCTTCCTGACATTACAGATTACCTGAGGTATGTACTACTAGACCTTTTTTAAAGTTTATTAGATGTTCTGCTTTTTCTGTAGAACTGGTGAATCATATATTTAGAAACTCATACTTGGTCCAGCAGTCTTGCACTATTCTACAATGTAGACTTCACGGGTAAATACAGTTGGTGTAGTTATCATTGCATGAATGATACAACTCTTGTGAATTTTTTCTTTTGTTTTGTTAATGAGATCAGATGAACATTACAGATGTCTGACTTGCGGAACTTCAGTGATATGGATTTATCAATTTTTAATATCAATTCCCTCCCAACCTTGGATTTATAGTATCTGATTCATATGCTAGCTATCAAAATTACTTCTTCTCTTCAAAGTCTTTGGGAAGATTTTTTTTTTTTTTTTCTTGTGGCAAGCGAAAAAAACCTGATTGGAGGTTTTTTTTTTTTAAAAAAGCACCAAGCATTGTCAACTCCCAGGCACTGAGTGTCAAGTACCTTCTACCTCGAGGCAGATTATCAACTTATAATGGCATTTTATTTTGGTTTTTATCAGTTGAACCTGCTTTTGTAAGACAATCTATCTCTCTTGGTATGATTTATAAATTCCGATGACATACTCAAAGAAAGGATGAAATAGAGCACATCTGAAAGCACTTATGATACATTTGACAGAGAAGACGTCAGATACATCCTTGAGAAAGGAATGGAAGGCAGAAACTCGTGTAAGGTTGGAATCCATCTCTCCTGGATGAAAGTAATTTGTGGCAAACTAGCATACAAATTTCTTCAAGTCACGCGTGAGGATTCTCTGTGTTGTTGTAAATTTCTACCAAATCAAATATGAAGACTGAATAGCAGTTTCAAGGGCTGAATTGTAAGCTTCAAAGTGTGCATAGTGATACTTGACAATTAAACGGTGTTAATAGTAAGTCTTAAGCAGAAAGAGATTATTGACGTCTTTTTTTTCCTTCAACTTTCTATATTTTTCCACTCCACCATAGGCTAATCTTGAAGGATGTGTGACAGGATCTCGTTTGCTTGTAAATAGAGAGCTTAAGGGGAAATGACAAATCAATGTTCAATAGCTCTTTATTTGTGTCTGGACAATTATTTTTCAAAAACAACAGAGATACAGAGATTTCATTTTACCGCACTCTTCATTAGCTATTATGTTGGCTACGGTCGTTTTAATAATGTTTTCCGCATAATTTCGCCACTTTCTCTCAATATTTTCATTCTAGTTCTTTTTATTTTAAAAAAAATATCTCGCAACAATAAATTTTGAAGAACCAGATCATTTCTAAACTTTCTTTTCAGGTCAACGGTCACGTAGATCATTGTAAGTTATAACCTTGAATCGGCAGTGAGCTTAACATGGTAACCCTAAAATTGACGTGTGCATTATATTAAAGATTCAGTCATGCTCTTATCTCTGGGAATAAGATTAAAAAAAAAAAAGGAAAATCTCCTAATGGGATAGACAATTATTAATTTTCGTCCGCTGGGTACTTTTTAATCTTTTTGATTCTTTACCTTCATTACTAGCCCAATTGGAGAAGATGTCATGTCACAACAGCCAGGCCCATTCCAAATTTATTACATCACAACCAAAAAAATAGTAATACACAAAAAGGGGAAATAAAAAACATGAGAGAGAAAGGAAAGTAGGCATTGGCAATTAACAGTATGGTTCACATGGCATCGGCCCCGGTACGGCGGACCCAGGGTGAATTGACGCTTGGGGTTCGATCTCACTTCTCCGCCAAAAAAAAAAGAAAAAGAATCGAATTGCTACAGCGGCTATAAAATACAAGGCTCTGGGCGCACGCCAAAATAGACTAACCAGAGGATCATCGGAATGGATTTCTCAGAGCAGGACCTAGATGTATTCGGCGAACATTACGATCGGGAGCCCGACAAAGAAGCCGAAGACGACCAAGATGGGACTCACTCCTCATCCCCATCTTCATCTTCCTCCGCTTCCTCTTCTTCATCCTCTTCATCATCTGCCTCTTCATCCAACGCTAGTTATGGCGATGACTCCAGCAGTGGTAGCGGAAGCGCCAGCAGTGCTGCCGAAGAAGACGAAGAGAATGGTGAGGAGGTTGAGCATAGCAGCAAGGCCTATTATGACCTTGAAGAAAAAGACCTATTTGGCTCTGATAATGAAGGTTATTGTAAAACACCTGCTAAAAGTCCTTACTCGATTCCTGGTAAATTTCTCATCACTGTGCCTTCTCTAATTGCACATGGGGTTGAGTTCACGGGTTTCTAATTTTACCTATTATAGTATGTGTTGGCCAATTTTTTATGATACTTTACTCATTACTGAGAACCGCCTCATGTCCTTTTGCCATACACCAAGTGTTCTTTTATGCAGCTTCAGTAAATTTTGTGCATATGCTTATTGTTCAATGGCCTTTCTATGAACCTGTAGGAGGTTTAAAAACCTTCACGATGAGTTAGCATAGATTCTAATTTCTTATGTCTACGTACTACATCTCTGCATCTACAAGACAGTCAAGGAAACGATAGTGCATCTGAACTGCGGAAGTAGCTGAAAATGCTACTGAACTTAAAGTAAATGACTTTGTTGGTTTTGTTTCTCAATTTGTTTTATAGCAAGATGTAAGTTTCTCTTGCAGTATTGCCTGCCGTCCGCAATACAAATAATCAGGGTAGAGGGGGTTTTGGCCGTGGTCGTTGGCAGTCTGGATATCAAAATGATAGAGGAGCAGGCCTCCTTCCTCGTCCTGGACCTTATCCTCAGAGGCAAAATTATGGTTATGGAAACAGGTTTTCAAATGGCCGCCATGATGAACGATTTGTCTCTGAGCTGAAGCTTTCCAAGAGTGAAGAAACTTTGTCAAGAAAGTGTATTGCTATTCAGGAGGTAGGAACATTCCATTCTTTCTGATTTATTTGCTGATGTACCGAGCATTTTAGTGGTCAAGTTGCTAAGAGTGCTGAAGAAAGTGTTTTGAAGCTGGAATTTAATGTCTCATATTGGATGTTTGGGACCAAGTCATCCCAAATCTATATATTATATCTTGCCTGTGTGTGAAACGAATAATCATATGGAGCTTTAAGTTTTTAAATATTAATTATTAGATTTGTGTTTCCCTGTCACGTATGTGTAATATTTGGGTATGCTTATATTGTTGGTAAATTGCGCTTATGTATGGGTGCAAAATAACTTGTTAGCATTATGTGTTCTGACTATATGCCTTCTTAATTGATCTGCTAGCCTTGTGAAATTGCCCGCTATAGTCGTGTAGAAGGTGGAGAGGTCTACTTTGATGATCGTAACTTGGTAAGCTACGTAGAGCTCATCTCGTATTTATATTCATTTGGTTTTCATGTGTGTGATAACCTTGCTGATATTTTGCATACTTAATTACTTTGTATTTCCTTTATTTAGAGGCTTTTTAAGCGCCTTATCACCGAAGATGTTGGAGCTGATTTGAATGAGGGTTATGATACATTCATTGCCAAAAAAGGTTTGCATGTTGTTTATAACTTTCAACTACTTCTGTATCATTGTAGAAGTTGGATTTTAAAGTGGTATTTGGGGGATATGTATATTAGAGCTGATGGAACCCTTTTTCTTCTCCTGTTAATCCCTGAAGCAGACTTAGGCTCAGAGGGCTTTGGTGATCTTCTTGCTTGCATTCGAGACAAAAATATTCCCCTCCAAAACATTCATTTTGTGGTATGAAGAACATGATTATTTAAGTTTTTGTAAACCTGTAATGCTTTTACAGTGTAAGTTCTGAAGGTTCTTACCTTAACTTTCTTTTTGATCCTTTGCAGACATTTCGTAACAATCTTAACAAGGTAATGGAGTTAGAATCTCTTTATATGAGAATATATGTGGTATTCCAGCGAAGTAGTTATTACCTTTGGGTCATTAAACTTATCTGAGAGTTTCTGATGAGCATTTCTAGATGCATGAACATTAAACTAATACTTTTTTTAACTACCCCTTTGGTTGCAGATACTGGCTACTGCTTATATCCGACATGAGCCTTGGGAAATGGGGGTGCATAAAAGGAATGGAGTTGTTTATCTTGATGTGCATAAACTACCAGAAAGATCACAGAGTGATTTGGATCGCCGGAGGTACTTTACTTGCATATCTTGTTATTATATCATGGCCAAGGCACTAATTCTGGCTATATTTGTGTCTGTGTGTAAGAGAGAAATCAAAAGAGCTGAGGCGGAACTAGTAGTAAAGTAATGGATTGAAAACACAAAACCCACCCCCCCGCGCAAAAAAAAAAAGAAAAAAAAAAGGAATTGTGGGGAGAGGGGGGATAGAAAAGTATTTGCAAATCTGGCCTATGTAGTTCTGCCCCTAAGAGAGAGTAATCAAGATAACAAAATGGGGGGTGGAGTCTGGGAAAAAGGAGGAAGATCTTGTTGAGGACAAGCTTTGAGATTGAATTAGTTGAAAATACATGCATCAATTGGATGATATTAACCCCTCCACAAATGGTTGGATACAAGGGCCTTTCTGCCTTATATCATATTGAGACCAAATTATAAACTTAGGTTGGTAGGTAGATGAAAGTATTGACAATAAATAATTAAATTGTAACCAAGTGATGTGTAATTTATAAAACAAAGGGGGAAAAATTGATGTTTGCCTTTATACAGCTTAGTTTGGAGATATAATGGCCTAATGGATTGTATTCCTTGGTATGCATTCCTTTTTCAAATTTTGATTAGTTAAGCTTTACAATTAGTATGTTCTGGAATCAGATGTTATTGGGGATATTGTTTTGAGAGCCTTGCCACTGAAGATCCTAGAAGGTCTGATGGAGAGGGGATACATCATGTTGATGCCAATGTTGAATACTGTTCTGTGATTAAAACAAAATTAGGGGCTCACCGCATCTTGATGGGTGCTGAGATGGATTGCTGTGATTCAACTGATGATGGAAGGAGATTTTATGTGGAACTAAAGACAAGTCGTGAGGTTGACAAAGTCTCAGCTTCCTTGCATCTTATTTTTCCTTTCCTTCCAGCATTTTTTTTCCAGTTTCTTTTAATATCCATTATGTGGGCTTTAACAACAACAATCTGTTGTTTTCAATAATGCAGTTGGACTATCACACCGAGGAAAAATATGAGAGAGAAAAACTGCTCAAGTTTTGGGTAAAGCTCATCCCATCTTATGCTATGAATCTATATGCTTGCCACTGAAGAATTTCTAGCGTATCTTTTTCCCTTGTGTCTTTCTTGAGTTTAATGTTGTGGGAGTTGACATTGATATTTTGGAGATTAGCCTATATTTTTATAGATTCTTTTTTTTCCCTTTTTTTTTGTCTTCCTTATTATTCTACCATGGGAGAGGTTTTCTATGAATGTGGTCCTTTTAAAAATGATGAGTTCATTGGATTTTTCTTTAACGACACCTTTATTCGTGCTTGTTGCAGATTCAGTCATTTTTGGCCGGAGTTCCATATATTGTCATAGGATTTAGGTAATTGTGATCATCATATCATTAGAGCATCTTTGTTCTTGCACAAGCTTTCATAAAATAGATGTGAGCTTATTATAGCTTGAAATGCATGCCAACTTGTGCATCGGAAGGACCATTCTCCATCTACCACGCATTGCAAATGTGAAAGCTTGCTACTGCCAGTTTTTGCTTGGTGTTTAAGGTAAAAATATCTTGGCTGTAATGCAGGGATGATGCTGGTCGTCTTGTTCGGACAGAAAGACTAAGAACCAAAGAAATCACTCAGAGAATAAAAATGAAGAACTACTGGCAGGTAAATTTTAACTGCTACAAGGTCAATGTTGCTAACCTTTGCTTGTTTGGTGATTGCAATAGTGAATCTACCATTGCCGTAAGCTCCCCCTTCTCCCTCCTGTGGGTCCAGCCAAAAAGAAAGATGTTCTCATAGTCATTTTTCTTCTGAGGCATGAAGGATTATATATGAATAAATATTTACTTATACATGCAATGTAATCATCACTTAATCTTAGGATCGGTTTAAATTGCCTCAGAAAGGGAACTAGAAAATCATAGATAAACTCTCTTAACAAATGTTGAACATGACCTTCTCCCGTTATTAACAAAACTAGTTGGCAGGGAGGAGTCTGCTTGGCGTTTGCAGATGAAGTTTTATGTTGGCTTTATGGAACAGTCAAAGAGAGTGAGTATCATTGAACCATTCAGTTTCGTTTGGCTGTTGATCCAGCATATCAAAATGGAACGTGATGAAATCTTGCAAAAACTCCTTTTCAAATTAAAAAGCAACTTTAAGTACTAAACCTATTCATTTGGTGTTTATTAGTGATATATACATGTCTGGGTTTCAGATGAAGATTACATATTGCAGCTTGCTCCACCGTACACCCGTTTGGAGCTTCTACAAGCCCAGTCTTGTCCAGACGCAATTACTAGTCATCTTGAGCTGTTGTGAACAATCAGAGACCTTACAGTTGTTTATACAATTCAATCTGCGAAGAAACAGGAATCAAGTCTGGATTTTCCCCCTTAGCTTGAATCGTTTCATGATTGTTTTGATACTTGATAGAAATCCTTGAACAGCAGTTAGCAGAATTGATTAATGAAGAGGAAATTACACTCCATTGGGTTATAATCTTATACTACTTTTGGGTTCTATGATTTGTGATGGAAACCGTTAGTGAATTGCTAACCATTTTGATCTACGGTAGACAATTAGCTTGGCCATCCCTCTCGAAAAATTTCCGGAGATGTCTGTAATTCTTTTTACTTTTTGGCCTACAGAGCTAATAATGAAAATCGTAGAGCAGAGTACCGAGAAATTGCACTGGGGGGTATTTGTTCTCATGGTCATTCAATGATTGTCGCTCGATAGTTACGAAGAAGTTGATATTTACAAGGAAAATTTTTTAGGATTTATAATAATCTTTTTGTATATCAGTTAATTTTGTAAGTTAATATATCTTGGTGAATAAATTGCGTTTTCATTGACAATTTTATTGGAAAATTCAAGGCATATTAAGATGTTATCTAGTTCAGTAGTAAATCTTGTTGTAAAAACAGATTTAAGATCATAGAATATCGTGGAGATTAGAAGCAAATCTCACTGTATATTAGATGATAGTATTTCATAAAGCTTTTTTTTTTTGGTCTTTCCTTTGTAAGATTATTATTATTATTTTCCAGCTGTTTTCCCCATATGAGGTTGTGTAGGGATGACAGTCTTGTGGGATCAGGGCAGGAAATGTCTTCTTGCTCGATGTCCTCATCATCAATTATTTTTCTTGTTCTCAATCTTGATTTTCATCACAAGGAAATTTTCTTTTCCCCCCATCTTTCTTCACAGGGAGATAAATCCTTGCGAGGATCTGAATATTTTACCAAAAAACAGAAAAATTGATATTAAATAAAAGAAAAATTTTATATATGTAAAAAAAATTAAATTTAAAGTTCAAATACCTTTTTTAAGTTCTCTTAATAAATTATAATGAAGTTTAAAAAACTTTTAAAAAGATTCAAATAACAACTTTTAAAAATTTAAAGAAATAATAAAAAAAAGTTTACTACAAAATCAAATTCGAAGCAATCCAAAAAAAAAAAAAAAAGGAAGCAGAAGAAGAAGAGGACACGCAAACAGACTGGAGACGGAGAGAGCATGATGGAGCAAGATGGTACCTTTATTGCCACTGACGTAAGCAACAGAGTAATGGACACTTTATGAAAATATTAAGATTAATTTGTTTTATTTTAAATTAATATAAAAGTAAATTATATAAACTTTATATCTATTTTTAAAACATATATTTTATTTCATTTTTATTTTTTTGACTAAAATGTTTTTATAAAACATAATTTTTTGTTTCAAAATAAATTTATATATATTTTAAAAATAAATAAGAAATTTGTATAATTTTAACAAAATTTAAAAAAGGTTTATATAATTTATTTTAATATAAATATAAAAAAGAGTAAAATGATTAAAAAAAAGAATAATGAGACATATGTAAAAATTTTAAAACTTATGTAAAATTGACAGGATGACAGTTTCACCAAGTAAGAAACACAATGCACATTCTCGTCTCCATTTTTAAATTACTTCCAAAGAGATTTTCTTCTTCATCCTTTTTCCCACAAAAATAAAATATCTGAGTTTTTTTTTAAATGAAACAATCCCTGCAAAAATTCTTAAATTTGAAGATTTTTGTCATCCTTAATTGAATCTCTTAATTCTCACAAGCCAAAATCTTTGTAATAAAATGGGCCAAACATGACATAAGATATTGGAAAACGGGCCTCGTGGGTGTAGGAACAGGTCCAAAACTGAACTGGGATAAGATAATCTGGTTCCCAAACAGAAGGAACAGAGGAGTGGCGATTCGCCGACCTGGGCTGGAATAGCGATTAATACTGGAAGGGAGATGGAGTGAGAAACGCAGAGAGGAGCGAGATGGAAGAGAAGACGACGAATCGAGCAATACGCGGCGATGCAATGGAGAGAATATCAGAGAGGTTATCATCTTTGGAGAACCTATACTTCCCTCGCGCTCTTCAATCAACTGCCGCCGACCCTGCTCAACGTAAGGCCATCTTCCTCGACCTTCTCTCTCGAGATGTCGCCCTTTTCTTAGGTAATTTCTCTTCTTTCTCTTTTTTGTTCTTCTAATCTTCTTCTAAAGCGTATAATTGCAGTTGCGAAATGCTTAATTCGAGTAAGATGAAGTGGAGAAGTTTAAAGAACAAACAACTAAAACATTTGTTAAGCCAAGTCTCTGGTATTACAAGCAAACCTAGGATTGAGTTTGATAGTTTGTGTCTCTTTCTCCTTGTGCCATTTTCGATTAGCAGCGTAATGTGCCAGAAGCTTCACTGCTTTTTGTATTGATTTTTGGTCTTTTCTTTTGGGTTGAATCTTGTGTAGAACGGTATGGATCTCAACTTACAAGCAATGAATTGTGCGAATTTGATGCACTAAAAGACGACTATGAAATCAATTGGCATTTGAAGCGTCTCCGGAGCATAATGAGCCCAACATCGGAAGAGTTGAGGATGAGGTCAGTGACAGTGAAGAATCGAAGGCGGGCTTACTTGGATAAATTGATATGCGATGGGAACTACTTCTCGGAAGATGCAATGAGGGAGAGAGAGCCATATCTTCATCACGAGTATGTGGGGAGATTTCAGGACCAAAGTGGCAGAGGCATGGCAAGGCCAGGAGAGCGGTGGTCGGAGACATTGATGAGGAGGTCGGAGGAAGCGTTTCTTGTTGCAAAAATTAGAGGGGAGCAGCAGAGGTTAGGTGTGGCTGAGAGGGACTGGATTGGTAATGAGAGAATCCAAGAGGAGGAGGAGGAGGAGGAGGAGGAGGAAGCAGAAGAAGAGGAAGAGGAAGAAAGGAGAAAAGTTAGTAGCAATATACATCCCACAGAGGTAAGACACTATAAACTGTGAAGGCTTTTTACTCACCTGTATTGTATTGTGGGTTTTATGAGATATATAGCTCTTAGATCAATGTGTTGTTTTTTATGCAGAAGCATGATTATTCTCTATATGTCATTTACAAGTGTCAGCTAGTGAGCTTGCTGGCAATCTAGGTCTTCTTTTGCGCTATTCTTGCATTGATACTTGTTACTATTTGCCTTATTTGGTTTCACTAGATATAGATTGAATGTCATGAAATTCAAATCCATTTTAATTACTGTGATCTCACATCATCTTTCTCATCAAGATGCTGTGGTACATTCTTTAACCTCTTATTGACTAAGATGAAGAAGTTGCACTTGAAGTGGCAAGTTGATAAGTTTTAGACGTTAACAATATCGTGTCATTTCTTCCATGTTTGTTCATTTGGTTTCAAGTTGGATCTCGGTCATATCATGGAAATAGTAAGGATATCACAATTGACAATCAACATTTAATTAAATTATAGATGATTAAATCTAAAACAATTTACATATAGGTTTTGGTTATTCGAATAATCTAGGATATGTATGATGGGGCTACAACTAGTATAAAAACAAAAAATGACCCACAGAAATTTTTTTGATAACTAGCATCATGGGTCAACTTTAAGTTCTTATCTTTTTGTGTTAGTCTTGGATGTGCTTACTAAACATATCCAAGAGTCACATCCAAGAGTTAGTGTCATAGTGCATGTTCTTTGCAAATGATATAATCCTAGTAAAAGAATTAAGAGAGAAAATGAATGAAAAGTTAGAGATGTGGAGACTAATTTTGGAAGTATATGGATTTCGTTTAAGTAGAAGTAAAACGGAGCATATGGAATGTAAGTTTAGTAAGAGATGCACTAAATCTAATGTAGAAAAGAAAATTGGAGAATATATTATTCCACAAGTTACACAGTTTAAATATCTTGGATCTATCATACAGTATGACGGGAAAATAGAAGAAAATGTAAAACATAGGATTCAAGCGGGGTGGACGAAATGGAAAAGTGTTTTAAACGTTATTTGTGATAGAAGAGTGCTATTCAAGTTTAGGGTAAATACTACTGTACAGTTATATGACCTGTAATGTTGTATGAAATTGATTATTAGATAATAAAAATCTAACAAGAGAATAAGCTCAAAGTTGTAGAGATAAGAATGTTGTGTTTGATGAGTAGATACACTAAACAAAATATAATTAAAAATGAGTGCATTAGAGAGAAAATGGAGGTCGCACTTATTGTGAAAAAGATTGTAGAATCGCGATTTAAATGATTTGGGTATATATGGAGGAAACCTATAGAAGCCTCAGTTAAGAGAGTAGATCAGATGGAGAGTAATACAATAGTCAAATAGAGAGAAACTAAGAAAAATTATAGAAGAAATTATTAAGAAGGATTTAAAATTAAATAGTTTATTTAAAAATATGATTTACGATAAGACTTTATAGCATCAATTGATCCATGTATCTAACCCCACTTAGTGAAGAAAGGCTTTGTTGTTGTTGTTGTTGTAGATTTTACTTTTTTTTTTTGTGCTCTATTGTTTTTGAGATCTGGGTTGGTATAGTAACCTCTGGACATGTTAGTTGGAAATCGTAAGATAATCCAAGTCAACTCAGCACGACCTCAATGCTGACTGCCTTGTATCTTTATGCGGTTCCTCTTCCACGTGTATGATATTTTTGGTATCCACTCTGAATTTTCATCTACATTTGACCCTCTTATTTGAACATTATATTGTTGCACTAGATATGAACAAATCAATAATATGAGGATGGTATGTTGATATTCAAAATTTTATTTCTAGTAATTCCTTCTGTACTTGATGACATGATAATATATGATAAGTATGGAACTCCATATTTTATGGTGACTTAGTGTTGAATGCTTTGTCATCTTCTTTTGGGGAAAAGTTATGTAATTCCTCATTGGTGCTATTATCTTGCTTAAACTTTGATTTATTCCCATGACATCAATAACTTGAATTGCCTATGTTGAATAATCTAAGTTTGATGATCAGTGAAAATATACATATATATATTTTAGAAATTAAAAATATAATATAATAAATTTGAGGCATAGTTATCTTAAATAGAAACCAGGGAAACGCATGATTTGGTTCAAGCAGTAGCAAGGATTTTACTTTTGATTCAAACCAGGGAGATGCATAAGCATTAAATTCCAAATCATAACATCAGTCTAATTTTAACTTGACACACTGCTTTTTATAGAGTTGCTCATTTCATTTAAAAAAAATTATACTAACCTGCCTTTCGTTTTCAAGATAAGGTTGGATGAGATGAAGAAACTCATACATCATACATAATCTGATATTTGGCGAAGCAGCTCAAAACATCAATTTTTTTAACCATTTGCAAGTAATTGTCAATCTAATGCAACGATCTATGTGATTCCTTAATTAAGTGGAAGATGTTAAAGTGGAAGCCAATTGGGGTAGAATAAGTTGGGAGAAAGAAATCTGAGTGCAAATTGAAGATCTGAGATCTTGCAGTGAGTTTGGAGTCCCTGAGTCAGGCCAGAGCTCCATGGCTTCCTCCCTGTGCTTCCTCTCATGGCTTCTCAACCACAGAGAGAGAGAGAGAGAGAGAGAGAGATGGAGGATACAGAGAAATGGTAGGAAAGGTGAAGGTTATAAAGGAGGAGGAGGAAGGTTGTGGCAGGAAACAATGGGGAGGGGGTGTTTGTGGTCTGTGGAAGATGATGAAGCAGGAGAATCAGTGCAAACGCAAGTGCCACGTTGAATAAGGAACAAAAATGGAGCTGAGTATCTCATTAAAAATAAAGGGATAATACCATGCTGCTTCTCATGTTTTTGGACTGGGCCAGTGGATATTTAAAGCCCATGGTCTATTGTTCAAAACCGGTGGTTCGTTGACCCATCCAGTCTTGGCTAGTTTATCCGGTTGTTGACCGGTTTTACTTATTTTTCACCAGTTTTTATTGTGGCCAGTTTTTTGGGTTAAATGGATTCGACTAATGATCAATTTACCTTTTTCAGTTTAACCTGTCGGCTCAGTCCGGCCCTTTTATATTTTCTTAGTGCTAAAATGATTACCATGTGTTTGTTGAATTCAGTGAATATACTCTCAACTGTTACTTGCAGATGCACTTAAATCACCTGGATGATGCCCCGTCTGACCAAACAAGAGAGAATGAGGAATCGTCTTCGTCTCCAGAAGAACTGCAGGATCGGTTGAATCAATTCACCTACATAATGCAGCAGAAGTTTTTGTTAGGGGAAGATCAGGAACATTTAGATTACTCTAAGATAGACAATGATGAGACCCTCGATGATCATTGGCAAAGGGAAGCCAACGTTGATGCAGAGGAAAAGTATTTTGCCGATGATTAAACAAGTAATCAGATGTGCAGACGTTGCATGTATTTCAATTACTAATACAGGTTTATATTTGTAATTATAAAGGTCATATTATTCTGTGGAAAATGAGTGTAATCGGTAGCTTGTTATTGGCAGCTTCTTGTATATCCCTGTATCAGACGCGCTGACTGTGAGCATGCAATTTTGTAGCATTAAACCAGGCGCAGGTTCTCTATCATGAGGCCATGATTTTTTTTTTTTAATTTTTCTAATGATCCAATGCTATGCTGGACTTATTTTAAATTTCGTACTAAAAAAGTTCTGGTAGACCCGATCTTTGTGGTTGACAGATTGAAGAGGAAGCAGCAGAAGGTTGAATCAGATTTGATTCAGAGCGCAATTCGCCATTAGGTAATGCCTTGTAGAATTGTGGTAAGCAGTCACGGATTCGCACATCAGAATGCTACTGCGTTTGTTTAGCTATGTGCACGAGATATGCTAGGCCATCCTTGTTACTGTGATTGCTTGCCGACATCATTCAAGGGAGGATCTGCCCTTTAAATAATATTCTTGGTTGGTAACCTTACTCATAAGTGTATAGTGAAATTTGGATTCTCTCAAAATAGATAATAAAATGATTCCCCATAAAAAAAAAGGTGTAAAAAGTGGAGATATATATATATATATATATATATGAATTTTTTTTTACTTGTTCTTTTTTATTAACTTTTACTTGAGATATTTTATGAAAAGATTTAAATATATTTATATTATATAATTATTTAACACTCCAGTTGTGGAGAATCACTGGTAAAGAAAATAATATAAGAAATGTAATTCTGCTTAAGTTCTTTATTGTTACATAAGTCAGAAAGCTATTTATGGTAGATAGAAAAGAGGCTAATCTTTTTGTTTTTCAATATAAATGAGAAAACTAATAGAAACATGTTAGATAAAGAAGAACCAATGTATAGAAGTATACCCTTTAGGTCAACATATATGCATGTCTGCTCACGACACAAAGCACGAATAGTAATTGATGAGCTTTGCGAGAGCAAGAGAAACATCTAAACATGGTGATCAAACATCAGATTGACACGTAGTCAAATAGTAATTGGTCCCACGAAGTGTGGGAATCACGTGCGATGCAGAGGATGGCCAATTAAAACCCAAGCTGAGTTGTCATGTACTCCTGTCCCGCCGATCCATGGGTGACAATATTCCCAAATTCGAAACAAACATTTTGAAGGCTATAGTATATACTAGTTGTTATTTGTAATGGTAATAGTATATTTGTTAACGCCATACTCTTTCTCTTTCTTCCTATCTTTCTCCCACGCATCCACAACTCTCCCCAAAGCCAACCTCATATGAGACGCCATCGATTTGTGCTCTAGCTTCTCTTTCAAATCCCTAACTACCACCACGATGCTCTGTTTTCGCGATTGGCTTTGCGAGCTATGATTTGGTAACATTCTCGTTGAATTTGAGATAGGGCGAGTTGTGAGAGGTTGAGGAGGCATGTACAAAGAGCGAAGCGGTGTTGGGTCCAAGTCCGAGGTGGGTACTGTTGATCGCAAGCGAATCAACGACGTCCTCGACAAGCAGCTCGAACGATCCTCCCCGTCCACTTCTAGGGCAATCAAGGCGAAGGATAGGTCGGCGCAATCCGTTTTGGCTGCTAAGCTACCGCATGATCATAGGCACTCTCGCTCTGCTTCCATCTCTAAGAATTCCAATGCTTCAGATGGTTAGAATCGCTCTCCCTCTGCATGAGCTTATTTGTGTGTTCTTCTATGTAGAGGGAAACACTGTTGTCAGAAGTTTTGTTCTTGTATGGTTCTTTTTCTTATATTAGGATCTGATCTGTTTTCTAATGCATTAAGAGCACGGTTTTAATCTTTTTAAAAGAGCTGTTTGGTAGGAGGAAACGTTGATGGAAGATGATAGAAAATCCTACATTTTACCTTGATTTTTTTCCAATCTTGTATTTTCTGCCCTCAATTTCCCCCTCCTAAACCCCAGCATGTTTTGTACAACTGTGAAAAGTGTCGAACTTTTGTAAGTTTGTTGCATTAGGGGTATAACGTTCAACTTATCTAATTGGATATATGGTGTCTGTGAGTAGGGTGATTGTAGTTTATAACAGTAGCAAAGCCATACCCTACAAAATGAAATTTAACTTCAATAAATGAGAAGCATATCATAGAAAGGCAAGAGGAAAAAACGTTAGTATGATATCTGCAAATTTATTACCCTACAGGCCTACCTATTCCAGGTGGATATGTGTACATATTTTGTGTTATCTTCAAAATTTTATTATTGTTGGTTCTATAAGATAAAAACAGAGAAAAATGTTAGCTCTTAACATAGCTGGACATATTGCAAAAATGAACTTGTTTGTCAAAAGTGGAGGTGAGAGCTGACAATAAGAGTGTGGGAGATAGATAGAGAGAAAATAGCTTACATGAACATGATATAGAACTGCCAAGACTGACATTAATTAGCTGACCTTTATCTTGTACGTATTGGCAGCAGAGGAATCTGAAACAGACAGTGAAGCATCAGATGTTAGTGGTTCTGATGGGGATGACACATCTTGGATCTCGTGGTTTTGTAATCTAAGAGGAAATGAATTCTTTTGTGAAGTTGATGATGATTACATACAAGATGATTTCAACCTCTGTGGATTAAGCAGTCAAGTGCCTTACTATGATTATGCGCTTGATTTAATTTTGGATGTTGAGTCCTCCCATGGTAAGCTTATGTTCATGTTAGTATATTTCATCTTATTAGTTTAGAATACTGGTTATAGTTTGTGATGAATACTGAATAGTACTTGTGTTTTTCACGCTGCCAGTGTCATTTGATTGAATTAATACAAATATTTTTCCTCAAAGCTGAAATCAATTTGTTCATTGATATGACTGTTTCTCTGGTTGCCTGTCTGGTCTTTCTGCAATTTGTTTGTATAACTACTACTTTGGCTTTATTGGACTGTATAGGTGACATGTTCACAGAGGAACAAAATGAGTTAATTGAATCAGCTGCAGAGATGCTTTATGGTCTGATTCATGCTCGATATGTTTTGACAAATAAAGGAATGGCTGCTATGGTGAGTTTGCAGTCAGCTGTCGATCTTTTATGCTTTACTGTACATAAAGTTGACACTTCTAATGGTGTTGAATTTTCTGCAGCTGGACAAGTACAAAAACTATGACTTTGGCAGGTGTCCAAGAGTTTACTGCTCTGGGCAACCCTGCCTTCCAGTTGGTCAGTCAGACATCCCTAGGTCAAGTACTGTGAAGATATACTGCCCTCGGTGTGAAGACATCTACTATCCTCGGTCCAAGTATCAAGGCAGTATCCTTATATATAATGCATAGGCATTGAAATATGTGGCCTGTTTGCTTTGATTTGAAAGGTATGTTTGCTATAATAATATTAGAGCCATGGAAAAGAAACAAAGCAACTGGAAAATGGCCAATAAAGAATTTTGGGATATTCTTTAAGAAGAATTTTTAGTATACTCTATTTCTTAAATTTGTAGAAAAAAGAAATAAACTGGAACTGATAACTGTCCCCCCCCCCCCCCAAAAAAAACCAAAAAAAAAATCAGGATAAAAAGTTTAACTTGAGTTCTTATATTGTGAATTTTTCTAAAACTCAGACAACTATTCATTTTTTTGATTGTTTGGTTTGTTGCACACTCTGTAGAGCTTTTCTTATTGTGATGGAATTCTGACTTTTATATGATATTTGGAGTGACTGCTTGTTACTCTATCTTTTGGCATTTGTAATTGTGGGTTCAACTTTATGGTTAAAAGTCCATCCTGTAATTCATGTCAAAGTTTCCTTAAAGTATATAGACGTTGATGGAGCTTATTTTGGAACTACATTTCCTCACCTCTTCCTGATGACTTATGGGCATCTGAAGCCACCAAAGCCATCGCAGAGCTATGTTCAAAGAGTTTTTGGTTTCAAAGTTCACAAGCCATGAAGTTTAATGGAATTTCAAGCTTTTATCAAAGGAATAGTCTGTACATGTCTGGTTTAACTTACTCTGCTGTATTCCATGAAAAGTTCAGTGGATAATAAGTTGGACGGAATTTTTATTTCATATTATTGGTATTCCTCGTTTATTGAACTAGGAACGTGTTGTAAAGATACATGCGGGCATGTCCAGCAGGCAGCAGGTGCTTAATGTTGCTTTCAGATCCAAATCCAGTCAGCTTTAATCACCAATAAGAAAAGCAGTCAGAAGTTTGTAAAACTTTTTTAGATTATTAGTAGGTTAGGTACTTGGATCAGAGGCACTTTTAGTGGTGTATTTCTTTTCTCTCTTTCTTATTTTTCTTATGAATTTTGTTTTTCTTCTGAACTTTTATTGGTGTATTTCAAATTGTTCTCTCATACTACGTCTCACTTCGTACTTGTTGTGGTTGTACCTCAGGTTACTAACTTCTGCCAAATTTTATGATTATTATATTCCTTTTCTTCATTTTCGTTCCTTAGTGTTGGAAATTTGGAATTTGTGGACTTGACCTCGGATTTTAAAGCGATATATATATATATATATATATATTATGTTTGGTTCTCCAATTCGATTTCATCTTCCCAAACATAATTTAACGTGTACACAACCAGAGGTGCTGTTATGTGATTGTGAATCTCTCTCTCTCTCTCTCTCTCTATATATATATATCTAGACCCACTTGTGCTTGTGCCTTTGCGGGCGACCACATACTGGATGAAGACTGAAGATATTTTCTGCGGATCTGTCTGGTACGGCTGAAGTATGAGATCTATGGGTGACACAAGGTCTATAGGTCTTATTCAAAGGAGTCGAGCGGATTGAAGGGATCTTGTTTGGGCATGCTTTAATTTTTACGGCGAATTCATTCTGTTGAGCCTCCTCTTGGAGGATCGTTTCCCTCAGACAAGGGGGTTTTTTGCTAGACACCAGCAATATCTTAAAGGCTTTAAGCGTCCATAATCATTGATCCACCTTCCACTATTATAAGGATCATTTTCAGTTAGAAATCAAATTTTGCTGTATTTGTAAAGGTATACTTTTCTCTCTCTCTCACACACACATATATATATTGTTATGATTTCGATCAAGGGTTATCATTGACATAATTGTTTACTATGGTCTTACTTGTTAAAATGCAATAGCTGACATTATTCGCTTCCCTTTTGTTTGAGAAATAAATGTAAAAGTTGTAATGTGATTGTGAATACTGTATTTTGTCTAGACATATTTCAAAAATAATAATAACATTAAATTAATAAAAAAAAAACAAACAATAAGTCCTTTAGCTTAATAAGTTTAAAAGAAAAAAATCAATCAAAAAAATTAAAAAGAAAAAAAAATAAAAACGTATTAAGTCAAAGTTAAAACAAAAAGAAAATAAAAAAGGGAGTAACAAAACACATTTTTTTAAAAAATAATAATATAATTAAAAAATAAATAAATAATAATATATAATAATAATAAAAACTAAAACCGAAAAAGAAAAGGAAAAATGAATAAAAAAAATAATAAAAAAAAAAGAAAAGAAAGAAAAAGAAAGTGCAAAAAAAAAATAGAAAGGGAAAAAAAAAAAACTAAAGTTCTGGAATCTAATTTAGGAAAGCCCCAACCCAAACCAAAAAAGAGAGGAAGGAATCTAACCCAAAGCCAATTCAGAAACTGGACCAAAAGTGAAAAGCCCAAAGAATGGAGCCCATACAAAGAAACAGGCTGAATTAAAATGGAAGCCCAGTTCGAAAGAGATAAGTGAGAAAATGGAAACCCAGTTTCGCTTGGCCCACAAATTTCGGATTCAACGAGGCATTGGAATGAGGCAAAACCCTACCCGAACGCATGTGATCCCTCTGGTCCCCCCCTCTGGCCTTCTGGCTCCCATACTCTCCAGCAGCAGAGGAGACAGCAAATGGAGAGGTGTGGGATAAAGGACGCACGACGTAGCAGGAGAGGGAGATGGGGTATTAGCACTGGGGTGAGTGGAGCAAAGAGAAGGAGAGAGAGAAAAAGGAGACGTAGGGACACACAAAGGGGGAAGACTCTGAGCAAAGGAAAAAAAAAGGAAGGCAGAGCGAGAGGTGGAGGAAAAAATTTTCTAATTCAGGAAGAGGGGCAGAGAACGCGAGAGAGAGGGTTTCGGATTGGTTATCAATTCGGAAAGGGAAGGAGATTCGAACCCAAAAAGAGGGAGAGTGGAAAAGGAAAAAAAACAAATGTCGAGAAGGGGAGTCAAAATTTGGAGATCAGGAGGCGATTTGGGAGCGAAGGGAGACAGAGGGACCGAAAAAAAAAGTCGAGGCAGAGAGTTTCGAAGGGGAGAGAGCTCGAGGGGGAGGCTTTCTGATTTGGGGATTTCCGATCGAGGGAACTCGAGAGGGATTTTGATCAAGAGGAGAGTAACAGAAAAGGAAGACTGGTGAGTGGGAGACTCAGGGAGATTTTGGATTAAACGGAGAAATGGAGGGGGTGGGAGAAACTGAGAGCCACAAAAATTGAGGAGAAAGAGATTCAGCGAAAAAAAACGAGAAAGAGAGACAGTGACCGAGAGAAAAGCGTGAGCTGAGAGGCAAAGGAGGTTGGCGGTGCTCGGAGAAAGTGCCATCGACAGAAAAAGAGGGGGAATCAGAGGAGAGTTAGCTCAAAGATGACGAGCAGCTAAGGCCGAAAAGGGATATCCTAGAATCTGCAATCCGAAATGCTGGAAGCAGTAAAAGGAGAGGAATGTAAGTTCTTATGGTTTTGCTTCATTTGCCTAGTTGGATCTGATGGATTGGAAAGTAATGGCTATTTTGTCTTTCTATATATGCTTTATTTTGATTTTAGTCTCGGTTCTACTCTGTGCTGGTTTTGGTTTTACTTCTGATTGTATGATCTGTATTGGGAATTAATCTGCTGAATGGATGTAATCAAAAGAGGCTCTCCAAGCTTTCCATATATTCCCTATGTTATTCTGTTTCTTTTTTTCTTTGCTTGGACAATGTTCTGTCGTTGATAACATATGTGATTCACTTGGAAGATCCATTTCCATCTTTATCTGATGACTTAGGAATTTCCTACTGATATGAACTAACGAGATTAAAAGGAGTTCTTATCCCTTGTCTTAGTTCTGTAGTTATGACATGAAGTTTGGGGGGTCATATTGGTAAAAAGTAGAAACTCGTGGTACCTATCCTCTGTATGTGCTGCTTTGTTAAATGAATGGTCTTAATCTCATGATGAGAGTGCAGATTCGTGTCCTTGGATCATTTAGTAAATCCAGTTAGACGATACCACATTTCTTGGGTTTGGGGTGTTTGGTTTGAATTTTGTTTGGCTCGGATGAGTTTCTGCCTGAAACCCCATGTTGGATACCTTTTCATATGGAGATAAATTGCTACATTTTCCATTCAGTAAAGTTAACATGCTATGAATTTTGGTGTGCAACTCAAATAATTTTTTTTTTCAATTTTTGCTATACTTTGACGTTGCTTTGAGCTCTCACTGGCTGCATGCAAACTTGGCTTCATAGCTGATGTAAATACTGCCTTGGGTGATATCGAAATCATGTTTACCTGCTGTGAATACTCAAGCATGACTCTTTGACCATGAATATTTCTCTTGAATTGCTGTATGGAACTTCCCTTTTACATGTCAATTTCCGCTTAAGCATTGAGATACTTGATATTTTGTTATTTCTAAAACTTAATTATCAAAAACTCTCTGCTTCCTGATTTCTATTACGTGCGAGGATTGCAAACTGGAAGAAAAATAGAGGATCGAGACTGAAAGGAAGGCTAGATCCGGAGAAATGAGGACAATATGACAGGGATTCCAATAACTAGAGACTTGGGGAAAGCGTGAAGAAGCTGAACGATGAAAGCATATTCACGAAGACAAAAAGTGGGTCTGGGCTTTGCTTTATTTTTATTTTATTTATTTATTTATTTTTTTCTATACTTGAAATGTATATGAATGTGATGTTTAATTGGCCACACAAACACACATGATCACAGTTACTGCATTATTGTAAACATGGTTATTTTCTTGTTTTATTTTTTACATATTTCTTTTCAGAGTAGCCGTGTGAGATTTTATATCTCCTCAGACATCTAAGAGGCATCTTGACTGCGTGTGACAATAAGTCTCCTCAGTCATCTGATTGGGTCATCAAGTATTTTTGCACAAATTTTGGAGTTCAACAATTAACACGTAAAAAAAAAGAAATATTAAGAAAGAGGGTAAATTTTCAAAAAAAAGAGTTTCAAAAATGAAATAAATGTTTTTTTTAGAAAGCAAAGTACGCTTCTTTTTGAATAAAAAAAAGAGAAAGTTTAAATGCTGATTAAAAAATATATAATTGTTAGAAAATCAAATAAATTTTCTCTTTTCAAGAAAAAAATCAAAATGATTAATTTCCTTCTTAAATTTCCCTCAAAATTTCTTTTGGACAAAAATTAGAGATTAAAATATGCTTCATAGAAAAGAAAAGGGAATAAAAAAAACAAAAAACAAAAGTGAAAACATCATTCCTAAATAAAATATAAAATAAGTAAAGTAGAAAAACAAAAGGACAACAAAATTCAAAAACATGCAAATCAATTACTAAAATTTTTTAAAAGATTAAGAGATCCAAGATTAAGAAAAAACCATTAAAAAGAAGAAAAAAAAAATAATAACAAAGAAGTAGGATCAATTTAATTTTTGCAAGTTCAAAATTTATAAATCACTTTTAAAATTATTTAAAAAAATGAAAAAACTTAATGATTTTTTTAACCTTTTTTTCACTCATCACTTACAAAAAAAGGAAAACAAAAAAGAAAATAATAACAATAAAACAAAACAAGAACAATTAATTTTTTTAAAGAAAAAAAAAGAAAAAAAATAAATAAAGACAAAAAAAACAAAGAAAAGAGATAAAAACAAAAAAATAAAACAAATAAAAGGAAACAAAAGAAAAAAAACAAAACAAAATCAATTAAAAAAAAGAAAGTAAACAAAACAAATAGAAAAAAAACAACAATAACAAAAAATAGAGAACAAAAGTAAAAAATAATAATAAAAAAATAAAAAAAAAACAAACAACAACAAAACAAAGCAAAAGAGAAAAAGGAAAAAAGTAAGTGATCAAAACAAAAACAAAATAAATGATAAGAAAAGAGAGAAAAAAAGTAAAAATGCAAAGAAAGTAAAATTAAATTTTCCTTTAGCAAATTAAAACACATTAATTAATTTCAAAACTTGTTTTATTTGTAAAAGGAAAAAGATAATTTATTTTCTTTATCTTTTCCCAAAAAAAAGGAAAAACAACATAAAAAAATTAAATTAAATATAAAAAACAAAAAAATAAAAAATAAAGAACATATAAAAAATAAAAAATAACAAAAACAAGACAAAAAAACATAAAAAAAAAAAGACAACCAACAAATACAATTTTCTTTCGAACTATGTGGACTTTGATTCCTCCTGAACGGTACATAAGTCTTAGACTTTCATCCTAGGTCAAGTTCGCTTTTGTAAAGAAACATTTTTTTTAATATTCAATTTCGCTTCTTTCATTTTACTTTTAATCTGATTTCGTTAATTTCTTTTCTTTTCTGAATTTTATCTTAGTTCTTTCTTATTTTATATGTGATTTGTTAGGGAGAATTAAAATAGTGTTAAAGCCATTTTATTTTTGCACGACTAACTTAGGGTAACCGTTCTTAGTAACGGGTGTAGTGAGGTGCCTAACACCCTTCTCCACTCACAATCGACTTCGGATCCATTTTCTGATTTGTAGACCATCTTTTCAAATGAAAAGGTTTTTTCAAAGTTTTGCCTTTTAAAATTTAAAATTTTGGTGGCGACTCCTAAACCCTTACACTTATTTCAATTTCGATTTCGTTTTTTGATTTCATTTGAAAATCGAATTTCTCTGTTCAAGGTGTCACGTGATCGCATTTTCGAGTGTGATAATAATTATAAGTTTCACTCGGGAAGACTATGGCCATTGAATTAAAATGTCATTATTTTGCTATGAAAAGTGATCACTTAGTTCAAAAGTATATATAATAATTGATTTATTCAATTAAATGAAGGGGGAAAAAAAGCAGCAACGTCTTCATTATCCTTTTATGATGCCACAACCTTGGTTGCCTTAGCAGATGCCACAAGTAAGAAAGTAATCAAGGCTTGAGAAGTGGCGCATGTAAGGTCTACGTTCTAAGAAAATACTACAACATTACAAAACATGCAATTTCTCGCAGTATTTTTTTGTGAGGAAAAACAAAAATTTTTGTGAGAAAAGCTATTCTCACAAAAATTCTCACGTAATGTGTAGTGTGAAAAAAATAATTGTAAGAAATTCAAATTCTCATGAAAATTTTTCGTAAGAAATATTTCTCACAAATCTATTTCCATGAGAAAAATCAAAGAGAAAGGGTGATGTGAAAGTTGTAATTTTTGTAGTTTTATCTCGAACTTTCATGAGAAAATTTCTTGGTGGCATTTCTCAAGGTAAAAATTTAGGAGAAATATTTCTCACAAAAAAATTTCTCAAAAAATAATTGTGAAAAGGTTTTTCTCACGATATTTTTTTGTGAAAAGTCTAAAATTTTTTCGTATTTTCAGTTTTCTCACAGAAAAATTTTGTGAGAAAACTGAAAATTTTTGCCTTTGTTTTTATACATTTACCTTTGTTTGAACAAGTGCAACTTATTCAAATAGTCAAAAATCACAATACCTAAGTTCAACCAACTAATAATAGAACCACAACAACAAGGCAAATTGGCAAGACTTGTCTCATATCTGAAAGTATATTAAAATTAAGACAAATATGTATTCAACATTACAAAGTTACAAATCATAATTCCATAATGCCACATAAATAAGAATTCTAGAATCACTGTTTATCACCACCACCACTACCACCACCACCATCATCATCATCATCATCATCATTATAGGTTGGTTCACCATGAGAAGTGCCACCTCTTTCAGTTCTTATACTCATGTGAGTTATAATTTGTTTCATGAAAGCTTCCATTTTGTCTTCGTGGGCTTTCTGCATCTTGGCAAGACTTACTTCATAAATTTTGGCTTGTTTTGATAGTTTCTTCTCTAATTTTTTCTTAAATGAGGCCTCTAAGTGTACTTTCATACTTTCATCTATGAGAGCTCACCAGGGCTATATCCAAAGTACTGTGTGCCATCAGAAGTAAAAAGACCAGCCTCTAACCCAAACTCATATGCATGACCTCTTTTGTTCTTTCTACTGACAACCTTGAGCCATATGGAAGAATCACTATCATCTAACCCTAACTCTTGAGTTTGCTTTATCTGCTTATACTGACTCTATAATAATGAAGAACAAATAGGTATTAAGTGCATAAACAAATTACAATAACAATCTTATTTACAAACTAATTAAATGACTTACGTAAATATCAAAGGCTTTTTTACCAATTCAACTTCCCTTCTTCTCATTGTGTTAGATCCTCTTGAATATTTTTGGAATCTGAACCTCTTTATCCAATTCTGTTTCCTACAACACTCAGGTAAAATATATAAGAATTATAATAATTAAAAAGAAACAATAATCCAATAAAACTATCACAGACAAAGAATGCTTACCATCCTTTTCTTATACTTTAAAAATGGAACACGCCCTCCTCTATGTAGGCATCCTCCAATATCTGCAGCCCTATTTACCTTATTGTGTGTAGACTTAGCCTTGAACTCATTACTTTGCCAATACTCATCTAGCTCAGCTCGGGCTACTGCAAATAACCAATCACCTTTGGTTTTTTCAGTGCGAATGTCTCTAAAGGATGTACGCATGACAATGCTATACTTATTCTCCATATCTTGTAAATTCGTCGCTCAGTAGACAGATCCCGAGCATACAATTTTTGTATTAAAAACAAGCAAAGATGATATTATAAATAATAACAGTAACATATTAATTATAAGTATTGTAACACCTAACAAGTTATAGAATTAGCTCACTTTAAACTCTGTAAACTATAAGTTCTTCACAATATTAAGCACTTTAGTAAATGCTGGCCAACTATGCTTAAATTTACTAGTGATGATCTGAGACAATATGGTGACTAATGGAATATGTGTATAAAACTTGCAAAATATAAAAAGTGATGTAGTAAAAGTAAAAATAATAGAATAACTACAATATAAAAATTTGCATTTAAAGAATTCTTACTCATCAACCCCATGAGATCTAACAACTAGTAGTTCATCACTCAATCTCATCCCTGGCTTATATCTAATAGGATAAGAAGATAAGCCAGCTACATCTGTACTTAAAATATGTGTGGAAGGTATCTTTGAACTAATGAAAATTGAGGAGTCAGGTGGTGTTTGAATGTGTGGAGACGAAAAAGAGGATGATGCAAATGTTGATCCAGGAAGGGTCTCAGCATGTGGAGATAAGTGCGGAGGTGAAAACTGTGCAATAGCTAATGGTATGTGAATTGGCTCATACTGTCATACAAACTTCCTTTTCCCTTTTTAGGTGCAACAAATCCTTCACCCCTGTTATGACCTCCACTTGACATCTGAAAGTTGTGTTTAAAGAAAAAAACATTATCATCACCAGGATTAGATAATGAGTCATCTAAGTCAAATAAATGTTAAGTAATAACAATAAGTTAGTATCAAATACTGTCAATCACTTACTAAATAATAATCAGTAAGAGGATCCTCTTAATATCGGATGAGTCAGTATCTAATAGTTTCTCCTTTAAAACTTCATCACTTTCTTTTTCAATTTTACCAATTTCATCAATAAAAGAGCTAACATGTACACCGTTCACTTCTTCGCTCTGACCAATGTTATCTCTTAGATCTTGCTCATTAATGTTAACATCAACTAACTAAAATGAACCGTTGCTCTCATATTGAAATGGTGCATCTACATTATCATCACCAAAGGCTTCAATCCCATTCCTTACTTTCGTTCTAATTACAACAAGCCAACCGTTTTTGTTGGATATCGATTTTGGATATGGTATAAAGTATACTTGATTAGCTTGTTGGATAAGGATAAAAGGGTTATTACCCCCTTATATGTGTTTTTAACCTTGACCTTTATAATACTATATTTAGGGTAAACTCGAGTCCCTTAATTAGTAGGATCATACTAATCATAGTTGAAGACTATTAATTGCTTAGTTGGTAGGTCAATAAACTCTAACTATATAATCTCCTTCAACACACCATGATATAAAAATTTAACTTTACCATTACTATTTTCTTTTATATATACTCTATTATTGTTTGTCTTTCTTTCTTTTGCCCAAGAGGCTGTGTGAAACTTATAACATTAACAAACCATTGATCCTATGTATGTATGAGTCTCAAAGGACTACAAGCCAAATAAACTAATAAATTATCTTGTATTCTATTTGTAGGATTCAAAACCTAATCCAAAAATAGACATTATGGAAACATAATATAAGAAGCTTAGTTTCATAACTTTATAGTCAACATTCATAAAATTCATATAAACTTACATGAGTTTCGAACCAATAATAAAATTCAGATGAAATATGCTTATCAATCACTTCATTAGATAAAGTAGGATTCTTGAAAAGTAATGTTTCAATATATAAATTGCAATATACACAAAAAGATTAATCCCAAAGAGTTAAAATATTACATTTGAAAAGATATATATATATATATATATATATGCAATCAAATTATGAGAGAATCTTATTTTAGAAATGGTTTAACCTATAGACAATTGAGAATAACATACAATGTTATAGCATTAATCTCATTATCAATAAGATAATGAGTGTTACTAATAGTTTTTCCATGAGGCTGGCCAGAATAGTTGAAAATAGAGATAGGAGGATGATCATCGCACTCCCCACCATTATCATTTTGAAAAGCTCTCCTAGCTCTTGAGTGAACATATGACTTAAAATAATAAGAATAGAAAGTTGACGTTTCTTCAAGTATATATGCTTCACAAATAAATCCTTCAACGTGTGCCTTATTTTTAACCTTTCTTTTTAATGTATGTAAAAATCTTTCAAATGGCACAGATCCACCCACTATTACTTTATACACCAAGTGAATAGGTAAGTGTTCCATGACATCAAAGAAACCAAAAGAAAAGATCTTCTCAAGTTTATATAAAATGACAAGAATATTTTGCTCCATCACATTAATGTTATTTAATTATAAAGTAAGAGCACAAAGATTTCGAAAGAAATGACTCAACTTTGTTAAAATATCAGAAAGCGGGGTTGATAACCCATTACATACGATTGGTAGTAGCATCTCCATGAAAACATGACAATCATGACTTTTTATCCCTATTAAAGTGTAACTCTTCACATCAACACAACGTTCCAAGTTGAATGTATAACCATTTGAAAGCTTTAGAGATTTAATCTAATCTCATATTGCCTATTTTTTGTCCATATTAAATGTATATATTGCCTTCGGCTTTGTCATTTTACCATTCCCTCTATCCTCCATATGTAAGGTAAGTCGTTTACAATACACAGCTAAATCTAACTTTGCTTTCACATTATCTTTTGTCTTACCCTTGACATTTATTACTGTGCTGAACACATTATGAAAAGTATTGCTTTTTGTATGCATTACATCTATATTATATGGATTTAACAAGTCACGCAAATAAGGGAGTTTCTAAAAGAAACTACGTTTGGTCTAATTATGATTTTGACCATATCCCTCCAAAGATAGACTTGAAAATTTAGTTATTTTAGGAAATCTTTGAACTTGCTATACATTTCCTCTCCTAAATATCTCAATGGTGATGGTGAAGTCTCTATGATATTCTTTAGGAAGTTTTGTTTATTTTGACGAAATAGATAATTCATTGGCAAGAACTGACAGGTAATTAAAATAACAAGTTTTTCCTCCATACTTCAACCGGAATGCCTTTGAACAACCTATGCAAATAAGACAACTTAATCTCTCTACAGTCTATGAACCACTTAACATGTTGTAAGTTGAAAAATCATTAACAGTCCAGATAAAGGCAGCTCTTAACTTAAAATTTTGTTTCATGAAAATGTCATATACCATCTTCCCAAAATAACTTCAAATAAGCAATTAGAGATTATAAGGAAACATCAATTTTACTTTTTTCGATTACGAGGCCTAGGTATTATTATTGTTAAAAACATTCTCATCACATACACATGTCTAGTGAAAGATTATATGGGGTAACAATTATAGGCCAACAAGAGTACGAATTAGAACTCAAACTAAATGGAGTAAAATCATTAGCACAAAGACCTAACTTGGCATTTCTTAACTCTGCTACAAATTTTAAATGAATTTTATTAAAATGTTTCTAAGCATTGCCATCCGATGGATGTGATAACACACCTTCATCATGATAATTTTTATGACGTCATCTCATATACTTAGCTAAGGCATTAAAGGCAAGCAATATTTAAAGTCTTGGAACAATTGGTAAATGCCACATTTGCTTGTTGGAAACCTCCTTAAACCTCTATTTTCTAACTTATGCCTCATTAAATCTAGCTTCACCACAAAATTGACATTCTCTATCATTGATTGCATCACCATAGTGCAACATACATCCGTTACTACAACTGTCAATTTTTTTATAACTATAACCAAGTTTTGAAACTAATTTTTTAGTTTGATACAAGTTAGCAGGTATTCGATGATTAACAGGTAAGATTTCATTCATCAGTGTAATAATCTCATCAATACATGCCTCAAGAATGTTATAATCAAATTAATACTCAACAATCTCATAGCCACTAACAACACTGTATGATTTTGACACCTATCCCATAACAGAGTTTGTGCAGCTCTTAATATATCATAAAACATCGTAAAACTTGGATTGGGGTTTTTAAACATATCATATCTCTCAAATAATGCCTCAAACACATCCCTAACCATTTTCGCAAATGGATTAAAATCCATACGAAGGCCAGTATCAATCGAAGCTAATGGTGGACATTCTTCTCCATGATTATGCCAATAGTAATAATTAAACATAAACCTTTTTTTATACAAGTGCATCCTAATTTCATTTGGTTTATGATACCTCATACATTTGTATTTGACGTAAGGGCATTTAAACCTCTATTTTTGTGAAAATACATTTAAACCTCTCTTTGACGATTACCCTCTGTTCTATTATACATCCAACGTCAATGTTCAAGAAGATCGATGAGACTTAATCCCCTTAAAAATTTGTAACAAATGCCTTAATTAAATGTCTCCCAAGCAGTTTTTCTTCTCACAAGACACCCCTTCCACTATAGCTTTGCCAACACAAGAAAAAAATATAACCCAAAAAATAAAACAAGTAACTCTAGAAATTGAACAATGCTATTGGTTATTGTTACATTATTTTTCATTCAAATGCTGCATTAATGTTTTAAGAATGGTATCAAACCTTTATCAATTCTTATATCTTCTTCAAATAACTCATTTTTAAAAATCATGAATTCTTATATTATTGATTTTTGGGTTTTCCAATTAAATGTAAATTAAAATATCTAAAAATAGAAAATACGATAATAATTAAATTCTAAAAAAAATTATATTTTATAAATTAAATTATGTATAAATTTTAAATAAATTAAATTGAAGTTAAATATTCAAATATAAAAAATAAAAGTTCAACACATAAATCCAAAAATAAAAAATAAATAAGATTTACTCAATCTTCTTACACATCATCATCCCAAAAATTATTGCATGCAGGGAGGTAACATGGTAACTATTTGAAAACTATCACATCATTTCACATTAAAAAATTATAGTTCAAAAATTTTTAATTAAAGATATTTATGGTAAAAAATTTCAAAATTATTTTAAATAATTCAAAACCTAACAATTTAAATTGTATTAAAAATTATAATTTAAGAGTTTAAAGTATTAATACTTATATCTTCTGAAATAATTTTACAATTTAAAATAATTCAATATAAATATCTTTAATTTATCATCAAATGTAATTTCTCCAAAAGAAAATTTCATTTTAAAATACTAACATTAGAAGCAAAAGATTTTATCATTTTAGTATACCCATTAGGATAAATTATGCCATTTATATATGGGAGGAAATTTTGGTATTGGTTTTATATTTTTATTATTAAGGTTTTTTCAATAATATTACAATAAAAAATAAAAAATATATTAAATTTTCAAAAAAAATCTCACATTTTTATATTCTTACTGAAAAACTTAATAACAAAAAAAAATGTATCTCCATACATTTCAATTTTAATCACCAACAAAAATATACAATCATATCCTAGAAGAAAATAAATGCCACCAACTAATATTTCATCAAATCTTTGCGTAGAAAAAAGAGGGAGAGAGAGGTAGAACTCACCTTCATTCCAAGCCATAAAAAGCTTCCTCCTACAAGCTTTCAAGTGAGCTATGGCATGGGGATGGATTCCATTAAGGAGTTATCACAGCAAAAAAATGCCCAGATTTGCACAAAGAGAAGAAGTTGCAGCATCGCGTCTAATGGAATTCGTTCTACAAAATGAAGATGAAGCTAAGGGTTTTTTAAATGGTTTTCTCAGGGAATTTTCTCACAAAAAATTCCATAAGAAATAAGTGGCAATTTTTTCCACACTTAGCGTACCTTCAGCTAATTTCTCAAGGAATTTTTTGTGAGAAATGCTTCCATGAGACAAGTTTCTCGCGGATAAATTCGAGAGAAACCTAAAAGACGAGAACAAGTGGATCTCTGTCCTTTTTTTCTCACAGAAAATTACCACAAGAATACCTTCATGCCTTTTTACGCTACCATTCTCATAGTATTTCTCTCTAAATTCTCTCTATTTTTTCTCTCAACTTTTTTTTACGAGAAAGTTTGGTGAAAAAATTTATTTCGTGATAAATTGCACTAGAATATCTATGAAAAATTGTCACAAAAATCATTTCACGAGAATTTTCCATGATAAATTGTTGGTTTTCTTGTAGTGCAATAGGTTTAGATAAATTTACAAAATTTGAAGATATTTTTTTGCAATTTATAAAGCACTTCTTTTGCTTATTTCCATGGGCTGACATATGTATAAGCTGAACTCTCACCTTATGGTGCAAAGGAGAGAGAGAAAGAGAGAGAGCTAACCACCACTGTATCATTATTATGTGTAGGTTCTTTCTCATCTTTTGATCTTTATTCTTTTTTCTTTCTTTCTAATTACCAAATCTTCATTGGGGGACTTGCCTAAGCTTTTAATAGCTATATTTCTTTGCTCTGCTATTTCCTTCCTTATTTTATCCAATTTACATTCCTTTTTTCCCCTCTTAAAAACACCTGACCCCATAACCAAAGAAGGGAACTATCCTACCTAAAAGATCTAACCACTATTGGAGTTAGAATGAGCAACCTTTTCAGATTTCTTTTATCCTCTTCCTTGAATGTCACTATACAACCTAAACCTTATCCACACCTTTCACAAATAGTTGTTGCCATAAGTCATCCATGTGAGTCGCAATTAAGAGATGTTGCCACAAGAGCTTTTGCAATTGATTTCCTTCTTCCTTTCCCTCACATTACTGACCAACAATCTCTAAGTAATAAAGCGCTCTTCAACCTCCCCTAAGTTTCTCCCTTCTCTAATTATCTTTTTAATCCTAGCTGCATAACGTCTTTTTGCTATATACAAGAAGACAAAATTAAAAAGCTAAACGTATTAATGTTAGAAATTACTCCTTGTTGTTTAATACTTGGGGATATAGGCTTGCTTTCAAGCATAATTTGCTTATATATATTGATGTTATTAACTCTATAAACTTACTACAACTTTTTGTAAACACTGATGATGAAGTAAAGTAAAAATTATTATGAATATAACATAATTTCATTAATAAAATTTTTATTTTATTTATGGCCAAAAAAACATATTATTTTATTACATGAAACCATGATGAATCTATGATTAAATTATTGGGAAGCAAAAAAAAAACATACTTATTTATATAAAAATTTTGTCAAAAAGTGCATGTTGCAACATGCTTTTTTGTAATTTAATGTTTTCTCATGTCATAAAATTCATCAATATATGTGTCAAACTTTTTACCAATCTCTTTTTCAATATAAATAATCATATAACTTATAAGAAAATTATCTTTCATCTTATTCTTAAACTTTTCTTTTTATGATATTCATAACTAAAAAATGATCTCTTACTTATTGCTTTTATAACTTGAAGAATCAATAATAAATGAGTAAATGATCAATCAAATAATAAATATAAGATTTCCCTGTTTTCTTCTGGTATAACTGGGAGATTGTTAAAAATGTTTTTATAAATTAAAATGTCAAGAAACATTAATCTTATAATATTGTATTTATATTTTAAGAGGCAACTTTTTCTTGTTTGGTAAAATTACTAGTCTTAAAAAAAATAGAAGACCACTAAACTTTAAAATAAAAAATTATATATAAAGAATAGAAGTTTCACAAAAATAAGAGCCAATCATGCAAAAATTGGGAAAAAATGTTTATTATAGGGGTAATTACTAATTATTGTGGGCAAAGATTCAAATGACCAGATGCTCTCCGTAATAGTGGCAGTGGTGGAGGCAAAGAATTAAAGAAACTTGAATATGGTTCATAAATTTGTTGATTGATGACATTGTGGTCCAACAGCATACAGTGTCTAACCAGAAAAAGGTATTTACATCCACTTAGGTTTATGCGAATGTTCTAAAAATGTTTATTTTAGATTTTTTTGAGTTTTACAATAGTTCTCCAGGTCTCCAACTATTGGCAGTAACTTTTGGTTAAGGGATTGTTATATGGTTTGTCTTTCTCAAACAAATGATGCTTGCTATGTCTTTTTGGTTAGTTGAGGCTTGGATTAAGAGTTTGAGCAAAGTTCACAGCTCTTGTGTAATTTGTTCTAAAATTGGGTAGTGATACTTTTGTCATTCGTATTCTCTCTGAATAGATATTAGAGAAATCTACTTGTGTAATACGTTGCTACTTAGTGCTTTCTTTTGTGATTGATATCCTAGTCTTTCTAATCATATAGTCGATAGAGATAACTTAGTCAAGCTTTTTAGTCTTTTTTTTTTTGGTTAAAATCTGAAATATGTGACCAATTAAAATTTTTTAAAATTTAATTTTATTCTAATTAAATTTTTGATCTTACAATTATAATTTTTATATTTATACTTTAAATTTGAAACTTAAAAAACAATGGCTAAAATGCTTGATTGGACCCTCTCCAATCCACCATACAATTAGAGAGGATCTATTTTGTTCATTGATCTTTTGTAAATAGTGTTCAAAGTTCCACTTAAGCCCATATAAATGCGAGTAAATAGGGAATACTTATGCTAAGCAAATACCTTAATCACATAATGGATAATAATTACATTGAACCACTAAACCTATTTCATTTGAGTTTAACCTTTAGAATTTATCTTTTACTTAGGCATGTTTGGTATTTAAATGAAAAGTAAAATGAAAGAAAAAAATTTTATACAATATTTATTATATTTTTATAATAATTATTCAATAACATCTATCTTTTTTAATTATTCTTTTAAAGTATAGATATAAGAATTATTTTTATTTATAAAATTATTTTTTATTTTTATTTCTAACTTTATACTAAACAGTGTGCCATTACTTTTATTTATCTATTAGAAGTTGAACTAACCAAATGATAAAAGGATGATACAATATCCTTTTTAATTGACTCAACTTTACTTGTTATATTACTTACATTTTACATAATAAATATTATAATTTTATTTATATTGTATGTATCATATTTTATTATGTGTTCTTTTTTACTTTATTATTCATATCTTATGAAGTATTTGATATCATGCCACGCATTAATGGGACAATCACAAATATTGAAGATAATTCTTGTTATAATATTATCAGAAAAATTATATATTTATTATATTTTAATTAAAAAAATTTATAATAAAAATATAAAAAATTATACTTAAAGTTAATTCTTTATTAAATCTAAAAACTAATTATTTTATATTTATCAAATATATGTTTATACTTATGATTAAAACTATTTAATACTTGATATATTATATGTGTAGTAAATATAAAAATATTTTAGTTAAAATAAATATAAATATAATTTATTTTTTATTATATGAAAGTATATATAGTGTATATTTTAATTTTAAAAAATAATACATTTAAAAAAACACTGTATACTTTTGTGTAATTTGATCATCTTAGCAATAGTAATTTAAAAACAAAAAAGAGAAGATATCACCATTTTATTTTCCGTAGAGTTCCAAAGGCTCACAGGAGGAGCCTCTATGTGGCTTGCCCGTGATTTTTGTGTCTGAACAGGCGAAGGCGGAAACAAAGAAAGGAGAAAGGATAGAAATGAACTAACTTCTCTCTCTGAAACTGAAGTGCGTCAAAAACCCTAGTTTCATTCAAAGACGCAAGGGGGTCTTTATCGCGATTTATTGTTACGCTATGATTGGCTGACATTTTGTTGAAATTGAGTCAGAGCAAGGAGGAAGAGGTGGAAAGAGGTATGTACAGAGAGCGAGCAAGTGTTGGGTCCAAATCGGAAGTGAGTTCCGTTGATCGGAAGCGAATCAACGACGTTCTGGATAAGCAGCTCGAGCGATCCTCGCCGTCCACTTCTAGGGCAATTAACGGCAAGGATAGGTCGGCGCAATCTGTATTGACGGGCAAGCCACCCGCTGATCACAGGGATTCTCGCTCTGTCCCCATCTCTAAGAACTCTAACGCTTCAGATGGTAAGTACACGCCTATTTATCTGGATGAGCTATTGTTTGCTTGTTGCATATCAAGAAAAAAAAAGAAGTAAAAGTCTTTTCCTTTCTGTGTGTGTGTTTGTGCGCCTTATTGTTAGTATCTGATCTATTTTCCAATGCCAACAGTTCTGTTTACGAGTGGTAAAGTAAGAGGAAGATGAAAGAAAATCCCACATTTTACGAAGGAGAAAGATAAACATTTTGTGTGTGTGTGTGTTTAAATAGATAGGTTATCCTATAATTAGACCTGTTGTACAGATAGATGGTTAGCAAAAAGGTGGAGGCATAGTGAAATAGACAGATAGAAGATACTAAATTATTATGGTGCCAAGAATGATATTCATGGATAATGAGTTAATATAAATCTTATATGCATTGGCTGCAGAGGAATCTGAAACAGACAGTGAGGGGTCAGATGTTAGTGGTTCTGATGGAGATGACACATCTTGGATTTCATGGTTTTGCAATCTGAGAGGAAATGAATTCTTTTGTGAGGTTGATGATGATTACATCCAAGATGACTTCAACCTCTGTGGATTTAGCAGTCAAGTGCCTTACTATGATTATGCACTAGATTTAATTTTAGATGTCGAATCCTCCCATGGTAAGCCTATGCTGACATTTTTAAACCTCTTATACAAGACTGTAATACATGTGGTCGGAATTTTTGTATTTCTTCATGATACTGCATTGTACTATAACTCTATTGCGAAAATTATTTTCCTTTAATGTTCTAAGATGAATTTCGATTGTAACCTTTATGCCTGTAGCTCTTATAACCTCTCTGTTCATGCTATGATTTGTTTAGTATAACTGCGACTATTGGTTGGTTGGAATTCTTAGGTGACATGTTCACAGAGGAACAAAATGAGTTAATTGAATCAGCAGCAGAGATGCTATATGGTCTGATTCATGCCCGGTACATATTAACAGGCAAAGGAATGGCTGCTATGGTGAGATTTTGCTATCACTTATCCCTATTTAGATGGTTTATTACTGCAAGAAATTGGCACTGATAATATATATATATATATATATATATTTTTTTTTTCCCAGCTGGACAAGTACAAAAACTACGATTTCGGGAGATGCCCAAGAGTTTACTGCTCTGGACAACCCTGTCTTCCAGTTGGTCAGTCAGACATTCCTAGATTAAGTACTGTGAAAATATACTGCCCTAGGTGTGAAGATATTTACTATCCTCGGTCCAAGTATCAAGGCAGTATCCTTATATTTATTGTTGAACTTTTTTTTTCTTTTCTTCCCAAGTTTCAGCATCTTTTTATTTATTTATTTATTTATTTATTTTTTCTTCCCAAGTTTCAGCATCCACTTCTCAATCCATGCTTTTTAGATTCATTATTCGGTCTGTCAATTAAGCTTGCCATTTTCGGTTTCAGCATGAATCTCACACTCCATGCGATTTATCTATTGTCAATATTAAGGTTGCTATTTTAGGGAAGTGTCACTTTAGGTTATGAATTGACATTGAATGTCTCATTGACATGTACCAGTTACCTTTTTCTTTTAAGTTCCCATCTGGAAATAAATGCATGTAGCTTTTGGTAATGTATACAAATGCAAGCCAAAAAATTACTTTGATTGCTGATTGTCAAAAAATTACTTTTACCTGGATTCATGCATTGGTAATGTATACAAAAGTGAGCCATGTAATTTAAAATGAATATGTCAGAATAATGTTCAAACTTCAAGCTAGGAATGGTATAACATCAATGGTGGTGGCTTCATATCCTAGATCTCTCTTTGTGATAGATATGTATCTATCCAGTAGGCTATCTCTGAATCACACTATTTTTTGATACGTTTGTTGTGTTTGATGACTTGCATATTTCCATTTCAAGAGAAAGTTTACTCTGTAACATGCACTTCCAGCAGCTGCATGTCAAAATCATGAAAAAGCAAATAGCTAGATGAAAAAAGCCGCAGAAAAGTAAAGAGCTTTTTTGCAATCTTCTACAAGTTTTTGGGAGACAAATTATGCTTATTTAATCTTTATTTCTCTCACTCTGTCTGCCATCTGAAGAGATAAGTTTTGCTGAATTTCTTATTTGGTGAATTTATCAAAAAACCCAAGCAGACGTATTGTTTTGTTTATTGTTTGTCTTGCATCCCCACTTCCCATTCTATAGAGCTTTTTTATTGTGGTTAAAATCTGAAATGTATATGACTTTTGGGAGACTTGTGTTTCTCACTCTATGTTTTGGCGCGCACGGGCGCGCGCACACACACACACATATGTGGGTTGAGGTTCAGTTTGATGGTGGGCCATTGAATGCTGTAGTTCCCTAGTTTCCTTGATTCTATCTAGATATTGATGGAGCTTATTTTGGAACTACATTTCCACACCTCTTCCTGATGACTTACGGACAGCTGAAGCCACAGAAGCCTCTGCAGAGCTATGTACCAAGAGTTTTCGGTTTCAAAATTCATAAGTCATGAAGCTGGAATTTCAAGCTTTCGTGAAAGTAAAAGTATGTCCATGTCTTATTAAATCTGCCTTCTAGTAGCCTCACCAAAAAGAAAAAGCTATGTATTGTAGTATTTCTTGCAACGTTCAGCAGATCATAAGCTTTCCAAATCAGTACAATCTAGATCTCTGTTTTATTGTCTTAGGTCTGTGTTGTATAGAAATATGCAGACACATCGCTTGAGTGCTTGATTTCACCTTCAGCTTTATATTTTATGAGCTTCAATGGTTTCTTTCAAATTGGTTTCTTGCAAATTGCTACAGTTTATGCTGTTTATGATTGTGTCTGAGAAAACTGATCCCCTGATATTTTCATATAAATTTTATCTCCTTATCCCTCATTTATGTACAGTTTGAATAGTTAAATTTGACCTCAATAGATTCAGGCACTAATTCTTATTTAATAAATTCAAGGCTGTCTACCCCAAACATTTATTTAATGATTGCATGGAATATGAATACAATATGCCTCTCAAGTCTGTTTCTTGGAGTTGGCTATACGTGACTCTCTGCCCCCATAAGCATCTATATTCCCTACTTTGCCTTCTACCTTTGTTATGTTCTTTACGTTTTTCTTCGATGAGCAGCTATTGGGTTGAAAGTCAGTGATGCAAATGTTATGGCTATCTCTGTTATCTTTTCAGACACATTTAATTGTGATTATGGATATGGTTAGTGATTAATATGTATGTACTCTATCAAGGTTTGAGTTTGAACGCTAATGTAGAACTGTTACAATTTTCACTTAATCTTTTGTGAACTCAAGTGAAAAATCTCGAGTGTCAGTAACTGTAATTGATGCCAATAGTAATACTAAATATCAATTGTTTCTTCTAAAAGATATATTGATGCCTGACTAGTGATAGTAGGGTTACAATAATGTGGTGGTGAGGGCTGTGGTATTGTCAGTGCTAAGTGGGATGGAATAGTAGCACCACTACCAATCTTGGTGGGATGTTATTAATTCTAGCTGTGTGGGCAATGAAATGCAGTAATGACTGTGGGCATAGCCGATAGTGGCAGTGGTACGGTGGTGAGAATAACAACAGATAATAAGATGGCTATGATTAATGATAGTGGTGGTATAAAAGAATTTTGCTGTAGTTTTGTTATGGACCTATGGTAGTATGATTTGGTAAACGTGGGTTTAAATGTATTTCTCTTAACTCGATAGTATCTTTATATCAGTTAATTCTCTAGCTCTTTGTAGATTGAAGTCTACTTTGAATGGATAATATTGTTCTAGAGTGTAGAAAACATTTTCAGTTTACCACAAGCATTTTAAATTTTGTTGATTAATGTAATCTATTTTGCCTTTAATCCCTCCGTGTTTAGTTAACTGGTTCCCTTGCTAATTTTTATCTATGCAAGTCTATAATCTATAATTACTGTAGTTGATGTTATCAGTGTGTCACATAACTACATGATATCCGGGATAAAGGGTGAATTGTGCGGTGTCTCAGACTTCTTGGTTAGTTTTTTTTTATCGTTGGATTGAAATGATGAAATAGCTGAATTTAGAATTCAATAGTTATGTTTTTTCCTTTTTTTTTGGGGGGGGGGGGGGGGGGAGTCAACGGTCAATGAAACTACTACAGATTATGTCTACATGTAACTATGATAATTATGGATAATGCTAACTTGGCATCTTTTTAATATAAATAAAAATGGTGAATTGATCTCATTCACTGTCTGTTTATCTTTTGATCGTTTAGGTGGTTAAAAGAGGAGAAAGACCATGGTGAAAATGAAACTTTTCGTTGTGATTCCTCTTGTAATGGACTTGTATTTCTAGTAAGGAATTAAGGGCAAATACTACCAGCGTTAGCCTATTTCTAACGACATTGACATGTTCGTCTTGATTTTAAACACATGCCGATAAATCTCTTGCATAAAGTTCTCTGGACCGTAAGCCTCAGGCTTCTTATCATGTCAATGTCAGACTAACAATAACTACCCTGATACGCGCTCGCGCGCACACTGGAAATGGGCATGTCAAGGTCAAGATAATACAGAAAGTAATGACGGAAAATTCCAAAGCGCAGATATGACTTTTAAGCGAGTTATGGAACGGGGTGCAAAGTAATCGGACTAGAGAAAGTGTGTTTAACGAAAGTTGAGGGCTTAAAACCTTATGCTTCCTGCGGACTGGCAGCTCGGTATCATTTTCTAATCGATGAGCTCTTATTCCAGTAAGGGGCTACTGTGTAGAAAATACAAAGGTCTGCGACGTCGTTTGCGTGCCTCACTTGTAGCCATAGAATGCGTAAAGACCACGTTTGAAATAGACCAAACATACGCTAAATGATACCTCGGGGCAACATTTTATTCAACGAGAGCTTATCATAAGGCTACCACCCACATGACCGTGAATAAAGCCTCCTAGAATTGTAACAATAAGCAGACCTGTCAAATCCACAACAGGAGTCTTTCCAGACCTAGTCAAAATCTAATTAAGCCACTTAAGGCTTACTAAGAACAAAACAAAACTCTGGTATTGCTCTCATAATACTCTTTAATTTAAAATGTTATTTAGATTAGAACTTGAAAGTTTACATTGCATTCAAACCATCCAGTTATCCAAAAGCATTTCTTGAGTCTAATTAAGCATAAACTGGCATGCACCAAGAGCGCAGCCTTCAGTTTGTTCCATCAATCTTCGAATGGTGCTCCGCACAGTCACAGCACTCGCAGTACTGCTAAAATAATGAAAAACGTTGTCAAGTGGCTGATTAGGAAAAGCAATTTTTGAGGGGACCGGATAAAAAGTATTACTTCAAAATGTAGGCACCGCCTGCTTTCATCATTTTTACAAATTGAGGCACTAATTTTATAAATTGAAGGCTGTGTCAAGGCCGTCGACCCAAACAGTATTTTATTTAATGATTGTATTTGTGTGGCATATGAATATAATATGCCTCTCAAGTCTGTTTCTTGGAGTTGGCTATATGTGACATCTAATAATCCCTGCTTTGCCTTCTACCTTTGTTAGGTTCTTTATGTTGTTTCCTCAATGAGCGGCCATTGGGTTGAAGATGTAAATGTTATGGCCACCTTAATTAACGACCACCTGTATTTATTAATCAAATTCTAAATTTCTCATGAAACATTACAAATCCCTTGCACTCTAGTCAGTTAGGATACTCGGCTCTCCCCTGAGAGACCCGGTTCAAGTCCCGGCAACAGAAGTTTTTTCTCTTTCCCTTTGGGCTTTGAACCAAAATGTTATTGAATTTCTAACGAGAGAATCAACGTGGTAGAAAACTAGAAATGCTCAAGCCATGCAAATACTGGGTAAAGAGGTCATTCACTTCAGGATAAAAATCCGAAATAAATACAACTTGTCAATTAAAAAAGGCCATCAAATCAGGCAGGGCCTGGGCCCCTATTACAAAAGAACAAAAGACTATCAAAGTTGGATGGCAGTCACAAGTCAGAATGTAGCTGTACTACTCAAAACTTTCCAGCAAAAATGAAACTCCTTTGTTAGTGGTTATTTTTTCAAAAATATCTGTAAAGTTTTCATTGCGAACCATCTTTTCCAAAACTTTATCCTCCAAGTCAACGGATGAGATATTCTGCTGATGGCCAGCTCCATCGGGACAGAAGAACACCAACTCAGACAACTGATCCTTCTCAGCCTGACGACGACATTTTTGTTCATCCCTCGACCCTGAGGTTATAAGACGGTAAGTGTACACAACTTTCTTCTGTCCAAGGCGATAAGCGCGACTCACTGCCTGCCTTTCCGCTGAAGGATTCCATAAAACGTCAAGCAAAACAACCCTTGAAGCACCAACCAGATCGATCCCTTCAAAACAAGCCCTGGTTGATGCTAGCAATATCCTTACCTTGTTAGTGGGATCATTGAATGCTTTAATTGAAGCTCGACGCTTCTCTACATCGAATTTTCCATGGATTAGTAACATCTCCGTTCCTTCAATCCAATTAAAATGAGATTTAATCTGGTTTGTCAGAAAGATCAAGGGAGCAATATACTGACTAAAAACCAAAACTTTTTCATTCATGAGCTCACTAAGCCGAATGAGTTCCATTAGAAACATCGTTTTGACTCCATCTTCAGGATTCAGTCTTACTCTTTCTAATAAATTCTTGTCTTCAGCTACAAAAAAGAGTGAAGGATGCACAGCAGTTAAAGATTCCAAATGTTCCAATTTAAACCGTTTAGAGAATCCCTTTTTGCCCTGAAGGTGGTTTTTACTTGTCTCCTGAATATATTCAAGAATTTCCTTCTGCAACTCGGTTGGCTTTAATCTAACTACCAACTCCCTCAACCCAGGAAGACTCTCTTGCAGTACGGTACCCTTATGCACATGCACGAATGGTTTAATCACGTTTCTGATCTCATCAACTATCTTATTCTTCTCACTATTACTCTCCACTTTGCCATATGAATCGAGCAGATATTTCCATTCTGCAAACTCTGGGTTCGCCAAGCAGAGTGTATTATAAAGCTCATCGAAATTATTCTGAAAAGGCGTACCAGAGAGTATGATGCGTCTCTTTGTCTTGACTTCTGACAAAGCTTTCCATATGAGACTCTGTGCATTGCGAGGGGTGTGACCCTCATCAAGAACTAATAAACCAGGAAGTTCAAGAAGGGCTTTCTTTATATTATCAGGGCTCTTTCTAGCAAGCCTCTCAAACAATGTGTAGCTAATTCCCAAGATGCTTCTATGCTTTTTCCAGGAATACAACTTCACTACACGGATTGAATTTGTATTGTGCACATGACGACGAGTTTGCCTCAGAAGGCTCATAGCCACCTCACTCTCCTTCCCAGAGTACTCAGGCTTGTTCAAATTGTGAAAAGGAACGCCTACCTTCCACTTCTCAAACTCCTCTTCCCATGTCAGAAGAATGTTGCTTGGAGCTATGATCATTGGTCTGCAATTTGGATATAATTTCATGAACGTCAGGAGAAAGACAATAGTAAGAAGGGTTTTCCCGGTGCCAGGAGCATGTGATATAATGCAACCACTTCCACTAGCAAAATCCAAGTGCTTTTTCAACTTGTCAAGAAATATTCCACCAGCTAAGTTCGTCCAAAGAAATTCAAAAGCCTCGCATTGATGAGGGAACATGCTCTTTTTCACTCCTGGAATTATATCCCACACAGTTCCAGTGGAAATATAGGGGTCAAACTCGGAAGAGTTATCATCACAACCAAAGAATTGATGCTCAAGGTCATTAAAGACAGGGTGGTCAGCATTGTCCAAAGAGCAAGAATCTCTCCTACCTGATTTTCCCGAGGGATTTTTGCTCTGCAAATGGAAAAATCATTTTTCACAAAAAAATAATTAAAAATTAAAAATTGAATATAGGAAATGAACAGTTAAATGAAGCAGCATTTCTAAATAGTCACTTACACACGCAAAAATAATTCATCGACTCAACCAGCACTAAGACTTATAATAGTTATAGCTTATATCTAGCAGCTTTGGTAATCATGAAGTCAAAGAGACACGTGCCACTTGGCTCTTTAATTCCCCCCCCCCCTTTTTTTCTGAGACAAATGTTTTTGGCTGTACCCCACTTGAACAAAGTTCCTCCTCATCGTTACTGATAAACTTTACATCATGCTAATTAAGTAAAGCAGTCATTAAACCTACTAAGTTAAATATTATTCAAATTAAAAAAGCTTCCATGAAATTTACACTGCTTGCACACATAGATTATATTACTCATGAGATCTACAAACACATCCATATCACCTGCTAGATGACATATATAAAGAGTTCAGCATCCACCTTTTAAAAAAAATAAAACAATTTACAATACCATCAAGTATGTTTGGTTGGAGGATTTGGATTTCTTTCCATTTCCTAAGGAAACCCCGTTCCCTCATTTGTGGGAATGGGGATTCCATCCCAAATTTGAGGGAATAGAATCCCCTCCAAAATGGCCAAAATGTTCTTATCCAGTGGATTTATTTTTTAATTATTGGTAATTCAAAAAACAATTTTTGTTAAATTAAAAAATTAAAATTAAATTTCTTCATCTTTTTTTTTTCCAAAGTAATTTAAAAAAATTTTCAAATAAAAAAAATGAATATTTTAAATTTTTTCACTAGAGATATTATGATCATACGTTCAACTTTTTTTTTCTTCTATTTTTACAGTACTTTTATCCAACCAAACATAAGAATGAAATAACATTTCTATTCTTTTTAATGTCATATCAAACATAATTATGGGCTACAGTATTCCATTCTATCAATTCTCATTTTCATTCTTATTTTCATTTCCATTCCTATCAGAATTATTCCATCCAACAAAATATAACCTTTAGGGTGACAAAAATACCCATAGCAGGGAAGTGACCAAGATTTATACACACATCCTCTCATATTTCAATTGGTAAACAGAAAAGAAGAAATGACTCTAATGTGTCCATAGAAATTCACCCAAAAAAGTGTTAGTTTAATTAACTTAATCACCGGCATAAATCAGTTGTCAATGGTCCACATGCAAGCGTAAGCATTCAACTTTTGACACTACATGGATATTTAGCATAAGATAAAAGATATATAGATGAACTTTAGTGCACATGGGGGAGGGGGAAGTAACCGGGCAAAATATGGACAAATCAATTGACTTACAAATGGAGGGTCATAATACTTGATCTCCTGAGACACATGTGAGCAATATCTACACGTAAGTCCAATTTCCTCGTTCAGAGTAAGAAGATGTTTCCCTTGTTGACAAAGAGTAGCTCTGCTAACTTCATCCTCTGAACATGCGTCATAGCAATGATCATTTTCAACCTGCTGATAAGCCAATACTTAATTTCTCTTTTAAAATATATAGACAGACACATATAGTAAAAGAGCAAAAACTTGCATTATTAAATAAAATAAAATAAATAAAATAAATAAAACATGTGTGACACGATCTAATCCAGTAGCACAATGACCAAAGTGATTTTGTATGTGTGCAGGTTAAAACGGGGAAAGGTTTCACAATTCACACTAAATTTATGCTCATGTCAAGAACATATCTTCCAGACACGATCTAGTCCAGCAGCACAAGGACCAAATGATTAGGGATTTTGTATAAGTATGACATTCAAAGGGGAAATTACACCTACGTGCGTCACAATATTATTCATCGGATACAATAAATATTGCAATGTATAAAACAGATTTCCCTTAGCAATGCAATTCTCAAAAGCACTAGAATGCTCACAACAATTTTTGGTCCAGAACTTCCACTGAAGATAAACAGAAACATCTATCTTCTCACAGTTAAAATTCCAAGGTTAATCAGAATTCATGACAAAAGCAATGGCACGTGAAAACTATTTCAAAAGAATGATATTTAAAGAAGCTCAAATAGGCTGTACTTCATGCATCTTACAATATAAAAAATCCTGGGCTCCAGCTACAACCACATAACTAAGAAACTGACAGTGTAAAAAAACAGAGAGAATCTGTTTGGACCTTTGAATATCTATGATCAACCCTACCTGACCAGAATCATCTTGGCTAGCACGTAGACACTCGTCCATCTCAGCCCAAAGTACATCCAATTCTTTCTCGTACTCCGATTTTTCCGGTGGTTTTGACACCTTACTCCCAAAAGTAAACTTCAATGGTAGCCATGTCTCCGTAACTTTTGGATTTCCTTCCTCATCACTTGAGGAAGCGAACTTCTCAAGAGGCACCTCTTCCTCACCATGGAGAGACTCCTGAAGAATCTTGATCGCATCAAAATCTTTTGAATTCACCTTGTATTGTGTCCTTGCATGCTTCCCTTTGTGTGCTTTCTTCTTGCAATCAAGACCTTCGCTCTCGTCACCACTAGCGTTTTCTCCATTAGATTTACTCACGCATATACCATTGAAAAATTCATCGTGATTAACATCAACAATATGATTGCTAATCCCACCACAGGAGCCCGATTTCCTTTTGGTACCCTTTGTTTTCCGTCTACTATGATTTATTTCAACATTATCTTCACCAAAATCACATTGCTCCGAGAGAAATTCGGCCTTTTCCTCTTCTTCATCGTCAACGCAGAGTGGGTTGCTAAATGTACCCGATTTACTATCAAATTTTGAACTAAAATGCGATCGGGTTCTTTCAGCAATACATCTGCGAATATTACTATCGGTATAAATATCTTTACCGTCAACTTCCTTCCTCTTTAATCCAAACTGAGCCCGGTCTCTTTCCCCAGTAGACTCGCTTCTTTCAACATCTTCCACTCCTTTCGTTCGTCCAATTCCCTCCTCCCGTTCTCCTGCAAACAACACATCCTCCTCATTATCATCATCCAACATTGTGTCAACATCGCTATCTTCTACAACCAATACATCATCATCATCCACTGTAATTGCAACGTCGCGTTCTCCTATGAACAACACATCATCATCAAATTCAGAATTCATAGAACACCCTTCTTCTTTGCTGGCAAAATCAGACCCAAATTCCTCACCTCCATTCCGCTTCTTACGTTGATTCTTTTTCTCGGAGTCTTGTTTCTCAGTGAGGTTTAGTCTAGACCGAGTTCTCCCTGCGACGGCCGTGCCGCAATACATCGCTGCAACACAAAGGTCTCTTCTTTTTCCTCATATCAGACAGACTCAAAACAAAAATCCCGTATATTTTCCCAAGACACCATCAAGCATATAGTGGCATACCTTTCAGTTACATATACTGCTCCAGATGCCAGTGGACTCGTCGATCAACCAGTGAAGAGAGTTTCTGCACGCGAACAGGCAAAGATGGGAGAGCAGGCGTGGGGTAAAGGAGCCCTAGAAATCAGCACTGGTTCTTCAGGTCCCAGTAATCCAAAGGATACGAAAGAAGAAATAATAAAAAGAGATCAAAGAAAAGGGCGAGCAGCAGTAGCTAATTTCGCGAGGAAAACGTAGTCAATACGACAGTGGAAGAACGAAGAGACGCGAAACGTGCATGAGCCAGAAGAGAAGGGTACAGAGACGCACTGTCTTGCTTTCTTGCCCAATTTTATAGTTGCGAGGGAACAAGGATATGCTAACGACAGGGAAAAACTCAAAAAAAGTGAGAACCCTGTCAATTTTCGGGATCGCGAAGAGTGGAATGTGGGACTGGAGAAAGATTAATGTTTGCCGTACAGATTTGCTTCGACTATTTGGGACTATGGTCATGGGATAGGGATTATATTTTCTGTTCCTACAAATTTGGTTACATTAAAATTATTAAATATTTTAATATATATATTCACTTTAATAAGTACATTTATAGTTTATAATACAAAATTTTAAAATGTATTTATTTTAGAAAAATATATTCCTAAATTTATATGTTTATTTAATTTTTATAAATATAAACAATTTTATAAATTTTTGTATTCTTGTATGCTATAAAATAAAGAAATTTTAGTCGGACAAACAAAAAATAAAAATAAAAATTATGTTCTGTTATTAAAAAAATAAAAATTATACTTAAGTATAATTTTTTATATTTTTATTATTAAATTTTGTTAATTAAAAATGATAAGTATATAATCTGTTAATAATAACATGATAAATGTATAATTTAATTCAAAATTATATAATTATTTATAAAAATTATATATTTATTATATTATAATTAAAAATTAATTATTATATTTTAATTAAAACATTTAATAATATAAATACAAATAATTGTATATAATTTTTTTCTTTTAAAAGTAAGAGCAGCGAAAACGAAAAGACAGAAGGGCGACTAAGGTTGCCCCATTCCATTCCAAAAGTATGAGCCAGCAAAGTGGCGGCGACGACCATTTTGTTTACTTTCCTCTTCCTCTGTGATGATAAGATGTTAAATATCGAGAAAGCCCATCTCATTTTTTATTCTGTTACCCTGACATTTAAATTTGCCAGAGAGAATGCCAACTAACACGGACAAAACAATTTAAATTTTAGTTAATTATTTATTAAAAAATATATATTTATTATATTTTAATTATAAAATTTAATAATAAAGATATAGGTAATGTTATTTGAAATCTTTTTCTTTTTCAAAAAACGCTCTACCTATTATGACTAGGTAATGTTGCATTGAACTAGCCAAAAGCCAAATGAGACTAAACATTGAATGGAGTTTACGAAGGTGGGGACACTTGAGAGGCTCGGTTAACAAAATGGCAATTGTCCATAGAGTGCCTGCACCCCTTGAACTACGCAGTGATTACCGGAATACACAATGTAGCCAGTCGGGCATTAAGAATTTATTTGATTAGATAAATGCTAAGTATATAAAAAATTGTAAAAAAATATATAAGAGGGATAAGAAATGGTACTTATACTTTTATTTTTAAAAAATAATAAAAAATATAAATATTATTAGATAATAATTATACAAATATAATAAATATTAAAAAATATATTACAATAAACAAACCAAACAAACTTTAAAAATTGTGTTTTAAATCGAGAAAAAAGATTCACCTATTTATTCATCTTCTCTCTTTGCCTGGGTAAGGTAACGCCCCATTGGTATCTATCAATCTATCAATAATCTAAAACCCACGTAACTTTTTTTACTAATTATTTAACTGTTAATTTTGCGTAGTTTTTTTTTTTTTCAATGTATCCATTAAATCCCCTAATAGAACTTTTCATATTAATAGATTTATATCTACGTAACGTTTGATCTAGTTATAAGGGTAAAATAATCATGCTACATATATTTAATTTTTTAAAAAATCATAAGGCCCCTTTCTCAATACTTTTATTCTTTAAAAAAATGGTTGTAAGATTGTATTTTTGACAATTGTTTTTGAGAAGAACCAAAACAGCCAGAAATACAATTACTAACTGTCATATGGCAAGAAAATGGTGAAAAAATAAATTTGAGAATCCCTTAGACTTTCCTCTACCTGACTGAAAATTAGAGAAAGTGAAACAAAACAAGAAGCGTAGGAGTGATCATTGACCCGTTAGACCCTGAGAGCTTGCTCTAATATGGTTTAATTGGGTCAAATGAGTTTGCCCAAAAATATAAATGAATAAAATTTTAAATAAAATTATATTAGATTGGATTGGGCCATAAGAAAATACATATTCTATCTAATCCGTCCTAATAATTATTATTTTTTAACTATTAATATCTTGTCATCTTATATTCTTTTTATTCTTATTTCATATGATTTTCTCTGTATATTATATCTTTCATTACCTATTCAAACCTTTCTTATTTTTTAATTATTTTTATCATTGATATGCATACTTATTAATATTTTTTTGTTGAATTATGAAAATATTCATATTTATCTAAGACTAATTATCTAGTATAGTTTGTATTTTGTTTAATAATATCAGATTATTTTTTTTATTAATCAAAATATGAGAGTTCTAAAAGCCTATTGTTTTGAAATACATGTCTATGAACCTATAAAAAGATATTTTTATATTATAAGTATTAATTCATAAAAAAAAGTCCAAGTTGTCTTAACATGTCCTATCTCAACATAAAATCAGACTTGTTTGAATTAAATCAAATCACGAATATAAAAATAAATCTAATATTTTAATCGAGTCACATATTAGATCTACTAAATATCTAATTTAACCCTACTTACGGACAGCAAGAAGACAAGATACAAAGGAAGCCGAAGGCAAACCAAACGGTTTGTGTTGGTTCTTACAAATTGGAATGATAAATTTATATACATCAACTTCTACATAAATATATTTTATTTTTTTAATTATACATAAATAATACAAATAAAATTTTAAAAAATTTCCAACAATAATATAAATAATTTTTTACAATTTTATAATAATATAAATAAATTTCAAAAATTTTCAAATAATATAAATGTTTTTGAACAAATTTCTAACAATCCAATAAATTTATTTGCCTATAATATAACGACAATTTCACTTTCAATTTGAGATGAGAGAATATGACGCTATAAATTTGAGGTTGGGAGAACGACTCACTAAAAAATTATAAATTGATAGTGTTAAAATATTTTAAAATAGAAAAAAGCTTATATGTTTTTATATTTATTATTAGATGTTCAATTAAAATATAATAAGTGTATAACTAATAATAATATAACAAGTCCATGGTTTTTACAAATAATTATATGATTTATTAATTAAACTATGCATTTATTATGTTTTTATCAACAAATTATATATTTATCATATTTTATTATAGAATTTAATAGTAAATATTAAAAAAAAACTACACCTAAATCCAATTCTTTTTGAATTTAATTAATATTGAAATATTTTAAATAATAGTAAGTTATAATATCTTATATCATATTTTTTAATTTTAAAATATTTTAATTAATGGTCCTTATTGTTAGATTTTGGCTATAATTATTTATTGGTTCTTTTGGATTTTTTTTGCCCATCCTCAAATTTGTGGCTCAAAATAACTGATGAAAAATTAATATTTGGTATCAATTAATTTTTCTTATATTTGAAAAGATTATGTAAGCAAGTTTTGGCATATTTGGGATTTTATTAAAAACAATTATTTTGATACTATTTAATTTTGTCTAAATTATAGGAAATTATTTAGGCAACTTTTTAGCACTTTTTTTGAATAATTTTAAATAGATAATTTTTTAATTAGCTAATTATATAGTTTAGTTGATTAGTTGATTAAATAAATTTTTATAAAGACATGATTAAATTAGTACATATATGTATATGTATTTGTGTGTTATGTAAATACATATAATAAATCTAAATATTTTGTGATTTGTATATATTAAGAAGTAGCCATAACATTATTTCATAAGTGTGTGCATGCATTCTTGATATGTTTTTACAAATATAAATGTCACATATGGACTTAAGAATATCAATTCTGATTAAGTATAGCACTATGATATATTTTAATTTACAAGTAGATAATTATAAATATATGCTTAATTAATATGAAATTTAAATTGCTGTACTTTCTAAGAAATTTAATGATATAGTATTTGTGTTAGATATGCCTTACATTGATGAATACACATTTGTAGAAAATATGATAATTAATTGTCTCATATTATTCTAGTAAGTATTATTCATTTTGCAACATCATCTTCTTTTACATACATGGCTCTTAGAATTAGATTGATTCGGTTGGTTCGACCAAAAATTAATATTTGATTTGGTTTAATTAATTTAAAAAATCAATTAACTGAAGAACCATTTAAACTAGTTAAAAACTAGTCAAATTAATTAAAGATAAATCAGTAAAAAATGATTTGAACTAATTAATGGCATTTTTTAAAAGATTTTTTTATATAATAAAATAATTCATTTTGAATAAATTTGGAAAAATTAAAAATAAAAGAAATTTAAAAAAGGGAGTTGAAATGTAAAAAAAAAATTGAAAAAAGAGAAAATATGATAAAAATAAAAAGTGTGTACTTAGTTTTTTTTTTGTACTTGTTTTCTATTATTTTCTATCTCCTAATAATATTTATTTTGAATATTATAGTATTTGGTCAAAATTATTATTTAATTTTTATTTTTAATAATAAATGAAATCTTGATATAATTTGAAAACTTTGAAAATGTAATATTAAATATTTTACATTTTTCATTGTAGATAATTTTTTAATTAAATAATTTTTTCTAATATTTTAAGAAATATTAAATTAGTAATTAAATACTTAAAATTTATTAAAATTTATTTGTTACAATAAAATTTTAAATATATATATAATTATTATCAATTTAATCCTAGTTCGACTAATATATTATAAATTAATATTTTTATTTGTTCTAATTTTAAAAATATTATTTACATATATTTTGTTAATTGACTAGTGATAAAATAATTTTAGATAGAATTAATTATAAAACATAGAAAGAGTATGTTCTTGTTTAGTTATAAATTATAATGCCTTAGTTATGATTATGCTCTTTATAGATGAGCCATCAAAACTAGCAACTGCAAGTTATGAAGAGGAAAAGGCATTGGGAATATATATATATATATATATATATATATATATTCAAAGCTTTAAGAATATTTTTCACATAGGTCACGCCATATATATTACTTATCACAACTATTAATAAATTTTAACTTAGTAATTTAAGAGTTTTCTTTTGAAATTAAACGAGTCGAATTCAAATCTTGATCAAAGTTAAATTAAAAAAAATGAGATTGTAAAATTAAGTTATTAAAATGTAATAGATTGCATGTCTATATATTTTGTAATCTTAAAGAAGATTATTCTGGAACCTGTCATTTACAGGCTTCCTCTAAAATTTTATTATGTTTTCAAATTTTGTACTGATTACAATATATATAATAGATTCCTTTTATTAAGTACTTTCTTTTTAGTTATGTCTAAATAGTTCTTATTTATTGAAAACTTTCAATTAGAGTATTAATATTACCAAAAGATTCTTTTTTTTTTTAATACATACCTCGTGCAAATGTACAGGCCTCTAACTAGATATGATGAAAAGTTTTAGCATTTTGAAAAAAAAAAGAATTTAAACAAGTGTAAAAACAAAAATAAGATAAACAATTAGAGTATTAATATTACTAAACATAAGATAGAAGCATGATCTAACAACAGTGTTGTACCATGGTTAATTAGGAATTAACAATTTTGGGGCCCCAGGACCTCAAGGCTGACGAAGGACATCAACGGAGCATTACTGTCACCAACTTAAAAGTTACAGGGTGTATTTATAATCTAATTTTCTAATTCTAACACATCAACCAAACAGGAATCTCATTTTGACCCCCCAAAAATTAAGAAATTATTAAAGTGAATTATATGATCCATCCACTATTAAAAATTTATAACTTCGAGAAATTATAAATACTATTTTAAAAAATAAGATAACTAAAAATAAAACATTTTAAAGTTTTATATAATAGATTATTCTTTGCTAATTAATTAAAATATTTAGCAAAAAAAAAAAGTTATATTTAAAATTTGGATTCAGTACCTGTATTTTTATTATAGTTCAGATGGGTCTCGGTGGGCCATCCATCTTGATTTCCCAATTACGGTTTAAACGGGCGAAACCTCTCTCTAGCCGTTCAGGCCACGCTTACGGCGCCTCTCAATATACGCCGAATCTCCCCCAGAAGAATGCTCAACAAAAATTATTAAAAAAAAAAAATTCACAAAGCTTCTGTAAATCACGAGGGAGATCCATTTTTGTTTGTACCTCGTAATTGAGATCGAGGGACAGCGTGAGCCTCCAGTTTCGGTCTCCTCGGTCGCTAGCTGTAACCTACATTGTTTGGATCCGATTCCATTTGGTGCTGTTCATGCAATGCAGTGGTTGGAAACGGGGTTGTCTGAATTTCAAGAGCTTCTAAACCTATATGCTTCTCAATGAGGTTGCTTGGATGCAATGAATCTGCATTTCTATTGAATCAAAATTGTCAAATCCTGTTTGCTGGCGCATTCGTTTCCCCCCCAAGATCTCCCTTTCGTACATACAATAGCGGGGTAAAACAGTGAAGCATCTTATCCAAATTCAAATTTGAAAAACTTTTGCGAAATCGTCTGGATTTGTTATCTGAAGTTTGAAGATTGTAGTCATCATTGATTTCAAGTAGACACGATGGATCCATTATCAGCAATTAGCCAGGAACTAGCGGAGATCGACGGACAGATCAGTGACATTTTCCGTGCTTTATCGTAAGATTTCGAAGCTCGTTGGTTTCTCAAATTGCAGTATAGATAGAATCTACCTTCCCTTGGACTGTTGAGATATTGTTGAGGCTAGCATTAACTGGGTGCTGATGTTGCCAATTTTTTGAATCTTACCTCATATATTCCATTTTGTATAATGATAAAGCAACTTGCCGCTGTTTATATTATTGGTACTGAATAGTTGTAGTGTTATCCACACAGAAATGGCTTTCAGAAATTGGAGAAGATTAAGGATTCAAACAGGCAGAGCAGGCAGTTGGAAGAGTTGACCGAGAAAATGCGAGATTGTAAGCGGTAGGTTGGCGTTTATCACATTCTTTCTAGTCTTTCGTATTGCTTTCATTAGTAGCTTTATTGTATGGCGTAGAATCTAGAATGTTGTCTACGGTTGTGTTGTTGTATTTTGTGTAATTAAATAGTGCAATGGAAATTGTGAAATAAAATCCAGAGAGGAGAGAACGGATACGAAGTTGATCAGAGGGAAATTGGGGCTATTTAATTGGCAAATGTGTGCAAGAACCTCAGCTATTCATGTTTATTCTAGTTTACGAATGTCTATGATTATATTTAAATTTATATTAAAAGTAAGCCAACCGAAATCCAGCGCCTGCTTAGCTTGTATATGTCAATAAATGCAGCTCTGATTATCCATATAAAACCTATTTTCCTTACGTTCAAAACCTTATTTATGCTATTTTACTGAAACCATTGATCTTGGAAGCAAATCATGCATTACCACACCTTAAGAATTGAGCTTTTGCTCTCTCAACTGAAGTATATGGTGTATATCAATATATTGTATTGCTCTTTTTTGTCAGGCTTATAAAAGAGTTCGATACAGAAGTCAAGGCTCTGGAGGGTAGAAATGATAGAGAAACCAACAAAATGCTGAATGAGAAAAAGCAGTCCATGGTGAGATGTTAACTCTTGAGACCTAAGTGATATCCTTTTATTTGTTGGTTCCTAAAATTTGCAACATTTTCAATTTTCATTTTTGGGTCTCTTGGTCCCCATAGTTATCATTGACATTCTTCAACCTCACTAATAAGCAATTGCAATTTTTGTTGCAGATCAAAGAGTTAAATTCATACGTTGCTCTTAAAAAGCAGTAAGTTATTGTATCAAACTCTTAGTTGATCTTGGTCTGGTTGGCAGGCATGGATTCCATAGCTCATACCACACATGACCTCTTTGGTAATCCAAATGTGAAAGGATTACCTTTACATACCTCTTGTACAATGTTTATTATATTTTTATAATTATTACTCAATAGTATCTATCTATTTTTTAATTATTTTTTCAAAGTCAGAGTACAAAGGTCATTTTTATTTTTAAAATTATTTTTTTAATTCCTTCCGCGATCACATTGTTTTTACATTCTGTGTATCAAACGGGTCCAACTTTGTCAAAATGTCATTTTAAGTTATTTCTTTTCTAACACGAGTGGGATGCACATTTTGAGAGCATGGACCATTTAGTTTACATTGTTGGTTGCAATGCAGATATGCTACAAATATTGAGAATAAGCGAATTCAGCTCTTTGAGGGGCCTAATGAAGGTTATGCAGAAGAAAATGTCTTGCTAGCTTCCTGTAAGCATATGGGTTTCTTTAATGTATGCTATTTTGCCATAATGATCACTTATGTTAGAGATTTTTTATGCTGCTAATAGTCATAAATTCTTGTTTCTAGCTGTCATATATATATGAAAGTCCATGATTAATCTGTTATACTATGTGGAACTAGTGATGATGCAAGCTTTTTATGTCTTGTCAACCAATGCATATTTGTCTCTTGGATTTTAATATTTTATATAAGGCCTCTGCTTCTTGTTATGCTTGATTCATATAATTCATAGTTGTATTGATTATTTTCTGAGAATCCAATATCACTAGATTCTAGTAAAAATTCATGCTGTCCTCTGTCAAGGGGGAAGCAGAGGTTGAAAGAGGGGGTGGAAAGTCTAGTTGAAAGTAATTGTCCATTAATTATTACAGTGACAGTGAGAGTGGGGAACCACGGTCATGCCTGCCACAGTATTCTGTGTTGGGATATAATCATGGTGTGGCTTTGATATTCACTTAACTAACCATGCCTGCTTCATAGCATATATTGTTTCGTATTACTTGGTTTATGTGGAGCCTTTACAATGCAATAATCTTCTTCCTTTACAGCAATGACAAATCAACAGCTGATTGATAGTGGGAATCGGATGATGGATGAGACAGATCAAGCCATTGAGAGGGGAAAGAAGGTTGGTTTAATTTCTTGAAGATAAGTTATATCATAAGAATATGATGGGACCTAACTAAATTCATTATGCTTTGTGTGGGAAAGTAGGTTGAACTGCTCTTAGCAATGATGCATTTGCAAATCCATAAAAAGAAGGTTTTGTTGTGGCAAGAGAACATTGCACAATAATTTTAGAATTCAAATGTGAACTTACGTCCATTATTCACTTCATTTTTGGTATAGATTCTTAAGTTAACACTGTAATCATTTCAGCTCTCTCCATCATTTTGACTGATCAGGCTTCCATAATATTTTATTTTTCTTAAAGCAGTTGTATAATTTTGTGTGAATAACAATTCTTTTTCACCACTTAATAAAATGTAATTTTCTAAACGGCCATCCACTATCAAATTATACATCATATAAAATAAAAATATTTATTTTTTTAAATCTAAATGCTTTCATGAGTATTCATTGCACAACATTTTACTGATAGTTTTTGAAGTATATGGTTTTTGGGACACAAGTTGGATGCTTTTCTGGTGAAGAATCTAAGTCCTTGATTTATTATAACTATCTTCATCATCTTTGTGTCTTCTTTCTCTGTCATACTGTTTATCATTTTGCATCTGACAAATAAAAAACTTTGGTCTTTGGCTGTTGATTTCATACATGTCTAATCCCAAAATTATAGCATGGAAACATTCTTTTCATTGTTTTTGATACAGTTACATATATCACTTCTGAAGGACCACCCTACCCAACATTGTTCTTGTCTACTATAGAAATTGGCTGAATCTATTTACGTATTTCCGTATGATCCGCTCTATTTGAATACCTCTGGTTCTCCAGGGAATTGCAAAATCACCAAATCAGTGAGATGAAGGTGTAAATAGGGGAGAAGGGATGAACTTCTATTTATTTTATTTTCATTTCCACAGGAAACATAGTCCTCTTTTTTTTCCTTTTTTTGTTCTCCCATGCTGACCTTATTCTTGTTGAAGTTTATATATGAGAAAGCATATTTAAGCCTTACATCATATGTCGTGAAGAACTTGCTACATGCACCTTTTTGGGTTAATGTACTAAGAAAATAAGAGTTTTATGCGGATTCACCTTGAGGCCACCATTTAATTCCCCTGTCTCCTCTCATAAATGAAAAATTTTGCATTATGTTTGATTTCAAGCTTTTGGACATTTCAAATCTGATCTCCATCTCCTGGGGAAAAAAGAAATATGTTGGCAGAAAGTTGATTTCAGTGAATCACTCTGTATTCATAGGTTGTTCAAGAGACAATAAATATTGGAACAGAGACTAATGCAGCTCTTAAGGCTCAGGTACGTGCATGGTTGTTCTGTAATCTCTTGAAGTTGTCATTGGTACTAAGGACTGTAATCTCTTCCATGTTTAGACAGAACAAATGAGCAGAATCGTCAATGAGCTGGATTCTATCCATTTCTCCATAAAGAAAGCCTCTAAATTGGTGAAGGAAATCGGTAGGCAGGTCAATTTCTACATTATCCACTTGGTTGCATGGTAATATTTGTAGTATATTAATTTATTCTTGGTTAACCTACTGGAGATTTTGCAATAGGTTGCTACTGACAAGTGCATTATGGCATTACTTGTCCTTATTGTGATTGCAGTGATAGCCATCATTATTGTAAAGGTAAGAGTTAGCTTTGTTCTCATGATTTAAATCAATTTCTTTTTTCTTGATTTCCTCAACTATTTTTCAGTGTTTCAAGGTGAATAAATTGCTAATAGTAGAAGCAGTTGCTTGCACTGTAATATAATGTGTTTTTGTTGCTTATGAAGCACATGTTTTCATTTACTGAATAACCGGGAGCATTTGTGCTTCCCAGTCTTTACCTGACAGCTTTTGATGGCCCTTCATAGCCGCTAACACATGTATTTGGAAAATGTTCACTTGTGTGCAACTGTTTTTTGAATAATTAATCCATGCGACCATACGATAATAATATTAAGAAAGTTGGAAACTGTTAGCATATTTTTAGCTGCAATAATAAGATATATAGCTGCTTACATATATCTATCTGGAAAATGTTCACTTGTGTGCAACTGAATCTTTTGTTTTTTGAATAATTAATCCATGCAGCCATATGATAATAATAATAAGAAATTTCTGTCAGAATATGATCATTATTTATACACACCACAAACAAATAAAAAATGTATGTAATGTCAATTCCGCAATGAAACAACATGGTTTCATTTTATCCGGTAGATCTCTATCCCAGAAGCTACCTTTAGTTGCCATAAGACTTATTTTTGCTGATTAAATTTTCTGACAGTACTAAGATCATGTCATACTTAACTAGCTTGTTTCTTTTTTTTTTTTTTTCAGATTGTGCACCCAAACAATAAGGACATTCGTGATATTCCGGGATTAGCTCCTCCAGCCTTGACCCGGAAACTGCTCTGGAGTCATAGTTGAACTAGATTTAACTGTGTGAGTGATGAGCTCATCTAATTGGTTTGCCAGTTCTTTGCTTCGACGGTGATGAAGTTGGCTGCAGCTTTTGTTTCGTGACAGAGCTTGCTTAGTTGCTTTTGCATTGGATTTGTTATTTCATAATTTGCTATAGAGATTGGTTGACCTAGCAATGATAGACCTGGGTCTCCTATATTGTGTGGTTCGTGAAGGGTTTCATGACTAATTATTCAATGTATTAAGCAATTTTTCTTTAGAGCTACCGAGTCAGAGGGATAGCCTAAACAAATGGGCCCACGAGATTGATGTCAAGTGTTGTATTTGTATGTATTGCTATCGATTTTCTAAGACACGCTGCCAGGTTATTTTTCCTCACGGGAATTTATTCCATTATTATATTTATTATATTTGGTGAGTCTACATCAGGCATTACCCTTCGTTTCTGGATTTTTTTTCCCAGTAGTCATTTTGTTGTTGTTACCTGTTTATTGAAGTTATAGATTATCATTGTAGTGCCAAAGTTGTTCCTCGGAAGAAGATGTAATCCCCCTGTTATAGGCCTCACCTAAATTTTTTTCCCGTTAAAAACTCAAGTGCAGCCTTCTGTGGACTTGTACAAGTTTGTGAATGTACGAATCGTGCAATTAATAATGGAACAAACATCAAAGACAAAAGGTCTGCATTAAAAGTCCCACTCTCTTGCACAATACGACATAGGAGAATGTCTGACGAAGCTGTATTGCCACATGCGGAGTTCAAGCAATGTCATTCAGATCGTAGGCAACCCAAAAAATAAAAAACGTCAATTTAGATACAGGTACAGTCACGCTTTTAAAAAAAGTTTCTTTCTCATGTTCAACAGAGGCTTATGTTTGAGAAAAAAGAAAGGATCATTCTATCACTTTCTTTAATATACTATCGTCTATACTATAAAGTATTTTTTTACTAAACTAATATGTTATTTGTTTTTAAATATAATAAATTTTTTTAATTTAACAGATACAATTAATAATGCATTCTACAAGTGATATCATAATATATATATATATATATATAAACTAATGGCCGGTTTGATAAAGTTAGATATAAAAATAAAAATTTTTAAAAAATAATTTTATAGATAATAAATATTTATAATATTTTTATTTTTAATGATTAAGTAATAATTAAAAAATAAAATTAATATTTTAATAAATTTTTCATTTCTATTTCGCTTTCCACCCCCCCTGAACGGTATTCTGATTCCAAATTTCCACCTGGGATTAGGCAGGGAAAGTATAACTTGGGTGGTTCGTGGTGGTTTCAGGACAAACACATCGCTAGGTGGCCTCCAAAGCAACGTTGAATTTCCATAAGAGTCCAAATCATTGATTGGACAATACAACTTCCTGGAAACATGTAGCTGTCAACGACAAAACCTATGTGCGTCTGTTACGACAAAACTTGACTTCCGCAAAATCAAAATCTGACCAGGGGATTATCTTCTTAATTTCTTATGGCTTTGGTTTGGTGTTTCTTTAATGGGTATCTGAAAGGGGTCAGGATCATCTGAAAGCTTGTTTGCTCTTTTACTTGACTACCGCTTTAGCATTACTCAGCATGATGTTTATGTAAAAAGAGCTGAAAAAAGTGTTTTTATAATTTGACCTAAACGGCCAAACCTTTGAATCTTAATGGCATTTCTATTCTGCAGTTTTCTTTTATGGCATTTCCTCGTATTTTCAGTGGAAGTCTTTTGCTCTGTACTTCTTTATTTATTGAATAATGCTATCTTGTCTATAATTTTGTTACTGAACTAAAATATGATCAGATGATAGACTTTTTTGTTTCTTACTCAATAATATTCTTTTTAAAATAGATTGTTTAAAATTCATTCAAACATATGTCTGATTCTCTGGTCACGTTGGAAGCATTAATTTAATTTTACTCTTCTGCAAAACATAATTAGTTTTATGAACATTTTATTTTAGTCAGGTAGATATTTTTAATTTAATTTTTTTATAAATTATTTTTTCAAAAATATTTTTTTTATCATCAAAATACTTGTAATATTGTTCTATTATTTATTCTCATCCAAAATTTAATGACAAATTTAACACTTTGCTAATTTGAACATTGTTTATTTATTTGTTCACCACGGTTAACTTACAATCCAGATTTAGCATCCAAGTAAAGGATTTGGCATTAAATCTAGATAAATATTACAAGCATTTTAATAATTGAGAAATTAAACACTTATCTCTCCTAAACTAAATAAAATTTTTCTTTAATTAGTTTCTATAGAAATTTAGAATTTTGTGCCACCTAGATCTCTAAGGTTTTTTTTTAAAGGTTAAATTATTTAATTTAGTTTTTTAAATTTTATTTAATATTTTAAATTACTTTTTTAAACTTAAAATGTGTTAAAATGGTCCTCTATGCTTTATTTTATCCAATAAATGTCCTAAATCATCAATTTTTATTTGTATATATTTGAAGATAAAATTTACTTTTTTTATGTGTCCATGTTTAAATATAATATATATTTATATTTAAATTAATAAAAAATATTTTAATCAATAAATTTAAAATTAAATTAAAATATATTTTTTAAAATTTAAAAAAATTATGTAATTTTAACAAAAATTCATGAAAAATTTATACAATTAAAGGGGGATTTAAATTTGTAGAATCAAAATATTAATTTAATTAAAAAAAAGAAAAGGATAGTCAAGTCAGTGTCATATCCAGAAGGGTAACGTGGCGAGTGGCGACCGAACCCAACCAAACGCGGTCCATTGAATTGCCGTTGACGGCGGCATATCTTCCAAGTTTGAAAATTTTAATTTTTTAAAAAATTAAAAATTAAAAAATTAATTTTTTAATTAAATTATTATTATTTTAAAATATAATAATTACAAAATTATTTTTATTTTTTATTTTATAATTTTAAAAATAATATAAATATAAAAATATAAAAATTAAAAATATCACACTTAAACAATCCAAATTTAATTTTAACGCTTTAGATTAAGGTGAGCAGAGAGAATGAATTGGGAAAAGAAAAGCAGTGACCTGAATTCGTGGAAAAACTGGGTCTCCGCCTACCTTTCGTTGTCATCCATTTTGTTTCGTCCTTATCTTCCCCTGTTTTTCATTTCCTTCTTTTTAGTTTCCCACGGCCGCGGGGGGCTTTTCCTTTCTTTGAATTAATCTTTACTCCTATTATTATTGGTCAATTTCTTCCACTTCACGGAACTAATGCTTTGAATTTCGAAGTTCACATTTTCTCTTGGTTCAGCTTTTTAATTCCTACTGGGTCTCCACCTTTCAGTGCACTATCATTCTTCACTTCATTATTTTGTACATAATTTGCTCATTTTTCATCTCTTGTTTCTCGTCTCTTCTCTGTTTGCCTCCCTCTTTGGGCTCCACGTTCTGGATTCTCTTGTATCCCTTTCCCCCCAAGCTTCTCTTCATTTCAGCCTCTCTGCTTTCATCTTCCTGCCTCTTTGAATTTAAATTTTTTCGTTGAAAACACCCCGTTTGTTTAGTATTAAAATTTAAAGTTGGTGATAACATTTCTTAATCGGGAAAATCGCTATATGAATGGTTAGAAAATGAAGTGTTTCTTCTTCAAATGGAAAAAAGGATCAAAACCCTCCCCGGAATTGCAAACCCAAGGAAAGAAGAAAAATCCGGGTTCAAATCACGCAATGAGTCCAACGAGTTCGCTGCCATCACCAAGAACCGTAACAGAATTGTACAAAGAGAAAGAGCACAATTTAAGAGTTTTCACTTTGCAAGAGCTCAGGGAGGCAACAAATGACTTCAATAGGATGCTGAAGATTGGAGAGGGGGGTTTTGGGAGCGTTTATAAAGGCACAATTAGGCCTCAAAATGGTCGGGGTGATCCTATTGTTGTTGCGATAAAAAGCCTTAACAACCGTGGCTTCCAGGTATACCTGCTTCCATAGCTTTGTTCTTGTCCTAATCTCCCCCCCCCCTTCCTTAATTGTTTTGTGCTCTAAGTAACTATTACTTGCTCTAATTATTCTCGTCTTTTTGTTTATAATGGGTTAAATTGCTCTTGGCTAATAGTTACACTTTTATGATCTTGCTTTGGCCTTCATAGCTTTTAGGAACGAAATGATATGTAGGAATGGATGGAGAGGATATTATTCATGCTGTCTTTTTTTGTGGAGTTTTCTGGGTTATGCATTTGTAAAGAGAAGGTGCACCCCAAAGAAGTTTTTTGGGAACTTTAAGAAACCCAATGTGACTTTTCCTTCACATATCAAGGACCAACAATCCTTGGTAGTAATATGTGATGAGCATAAGAAATGTTGTAATTTACATGTACATTATTATGTTGGTGTCGTCTACAGAATTTATTATGGTTGGTCTGTTAGTCATATCGAATGGTTGAGTCTCTGAATTATTATAATACTTGCACATTATGATAATATCTGCATACTTTTATCTGTTTCTGATAGTTATCTTTTTCTTGTTAAGGGGCATAAACAATGGCTCGCAGAAGTTCAATTTCTGGGCATTGTTAATCACCCAAATATGGTAAAACTATTGGGATACTGCTCTGAAGATGGAGAAAGAGGAATCCAACGGCTGTTGGTGTATGAGTTCATGCCCAACAGGAGCCTGGAACATCATCTTTTCGGACGGGCTTTTCCCGCCTTACCCTGGAAAACAAGATTGCAGATCATGCTCGGTGCTGCACAAGGATTAGTTTATCTACATGAGGGGTTGGAGATTCAGGTACTTACAACGATTTGGCATTTGTTGATCATAATATTATATTGATTTGCCTTAGTGTAAATATCATTTCTTGAAATACATTTTCCATTTGTAGACTTAAATACTCGTAGTTCTGTGTCTTAGTATGAAAGCATTGATAAGCTGTTCTTAAACGTTGTTCTCTTTGAGGTGGACCATTCTTATAATTATTCAACATGTTTGATGTTTCTATAGTATTTTGTTTCTATGATGGCGGAGCTAAAGTAACGTACATACTAGATGTGCAAACTGTTTTTGGGTAGAAGGATGATTTTGCAGGGTGAAAAATAATAATTGACCTTCTAATACAATATTCCAACATCAACCTACCTAATGAGAATACGAAAATGGAGATCCAAATAAAATCTTACAATGACGATGCACATGATGCTGAATATTCTTTTTGTGAATTGGACATTCAAACACCTATTTTTGTTGATAATCTTTTTGATTGTTTATTGGGTAGGTAATATACCGAGATTTCAAATCTTCAAATGTTTTATTGGACACAGACTTCCATCCAAAGCTCTCGGATTTTGGTCTTGCTAGGCAAGGTCCAATAGGTGATCAGACACATGTGTCCACTGCGGTAAGTTGATGGTGGGCTTGGACTATGTATTACCAAGTTAGAATATAAGCAGCATTGCTTTGATTATCTACAATGACAAATGCACATTCTTGGAAATTATTTCAGTTGACACCAAGGTTTGTGTCTTGTGTTTGTTATCAGGTGGTCGGGACATATGGATATGCTGCCCCAGAATATGTTGAAACAGGCCACCTCAAAGTTCAGAGTGACATATGGAGTTTTGGTGTGGTACTATATGAGACACTCACAGGGAGGCGGGCATTGGATAGAAGACGTCCTGCAGAACAGAAGCTTCTAGATTGGGTTAAACAGTATCCTGCTGACAGTAACAGGTTCAGCATGATGATGGACCCTCGACTCAGAAATGAATATTCACCTGATGCTGCTCGGAAAATAGCCAAGTTGGCAGACAGCTGCTTAAACAAGAAACCTGAAGAAAGACCATCCATGAGTCAGGTAGTGGAAAGTTTGAAGCAAGCACTGCAGTATTCAGAAACTTCAAAGATGGCTTCTAGGTCATCTCGATCTATATTGCTCCCCAAAAGCAAATAGTGTAACTTTTGACTTATGCATAAGTTGAACAGATCATCTGTGTAGATTTCTCCTTTCTGGGGTGTCTGGGGTTTGATCCTTCTGGTTAGTTCGACCCACAAAGCTAGGTCCTGTCTTTATGAAGGGAAGGATAATATGTCAATTCACATTGGAAGATATCATCATAGCGATGAGGGGAAGGCTGCATAGTTTGATATGTTAATTATTATTTAATCTATACCGAACTTAGTTTCCATGGAATCAAGACAATTTATTTATTTTGGATAAATTGAAGGTTGAAGTTAAAATCGACACTCTCTATTTTTTTTTTTTTCTGTTGTCGTTGATGTTGATGCTATATGGTGAACGAGAAGCTACTATTACTATAACATCAAAGAAGTCTATTACCAAATTTCTAAGAAAGGGTGAGGAGTAAGAAACGTATTCAGTTGCTGCGGGGGAATTTTTGGTTATTCTTCTTCTTTTGGGTCAATTTTTCAAAGGGATCTCTAATTCAACCTTCTTTTAATACCTTTTTCAGTGGAAACTTAAAGAATAATAAATGAAGCGAGGTTTTAGTATATTAAGTGTTTTGACTATTGAAAGTCTAACAGATTAAATTGTTTATGATTTTTTGGTTGTGAATCACTGTATTTGGAAGAAAACGGTATTGAATTCGCTAGAAGGCATACTAGCATTGACTTGACTGAAACTAATCGCAATATATTATGAGCCGACTGGAATTGGATGACCTAATTGCAATGAAACAATGTATGAGATGGACACTTGCCTGTTTGTTTTTGCACAAGGTAAGGGAATTAATTATATATAATATCTGTTATATGTTTATAATTATCAATTAATAATATTCATTTCTTTTTAAATTTAAATTAAAAAAAAAGCATAAAAATCTTTGTCTATTTATAAATTTATTTTTTTATAATTCTGCGTATCTAACAGACTTAACTGGTTACAAAAGACTGACATGGCATTGTTTTAGACTTTTTATATTTTTGGGGGATAGACATTAACTGGCCAAAGCCAGCAAAAAGCGCAAGCCAAAGCAAGCAACATAAATATATATATAAGGCTGAGGTGGGAGGGCGTGGCGAAAGAAAAGGTTAACAGGACTACACTTCAATCTTTTCTTCCATGAGGATGAAGGACAGAAGAAACAGGATGTAGGGAAGGCAGGAGTAAAAGCAAGTTTACCAAGGGAATCTGCAGCTCTGTTGATGAGGCTTTCAAAATGTTGTATGATATCTGAGATCTGCCGGGAAACATTGGAACCATTACGGGCATTAATAAGATCATGACTGTCATATGCAAATTGGCTTGGCTGCCACCGACCAACGAAGCCGTCGTCTTAGACTCAGCAATATTGCTGTCAATTCTTATTTTGAAATAGCTTTTTTTTTTTAAATAGAAATTTATAAGAATTATGTTGATAAACAAAATATAAGTGTTTTTATTAATATTATTATATCTTACAAATATTTTTAAAAATATTTTTTTAAATTTATTAAAAATATGTAAAATTAATTTTTAATTAATTTTATTCAAATACATAAATAAATTATTTTTTATTCAATTGTAATTAAGCTTTTAGTTTTTTATTTAATTAAAATATAAAAATATGATCACAATTAATATATAAAACATTTCAATTAAAATAATATATTTATATATATATTAAACATAATAAATATACGAATAAGAGAATAAATGATAAACAAAAATTAAGAGACTATAAGTAAAAAGAATAATGAGCAATATGATAATTAATGATTTTGACCAAAGGTATTTTTATTTTATAAAAGATAATTTTTTGCTTCTTTTGAAAGGTTTTAATTTTTTGTTTTCTTTTTGTAATAAAAAAATTACTTCTCCTGTTATTTAAAAGTGACTTGTTTTTACATAAAAAATTAACCAAATATCTTCAAAAATCCAAAATAAATATTTTTTAAAAAAATTAAGCGATTTTTTATTCGCAACAAATTTAGCCAAACAAGTTGACTTATTATTGCGTTGGGCCTCCGAGATTTTAAGGCCCTCTTCCGTCAAAGTTATAGATCAGGGCTCCTCAAAGTATTCCTCTTGGTTCAGTTTTAAACCAAAAAAAAAAAAAAGAATCCTCTCTCTTTTGCGAGTGCGTGTGCGCGCGCGCGCGCGTCCATTTTCGCAATTCTCAAATCAGGGCCTCAGCGATTGTCTGAATTGCTGTGAAGGGTTCTGCTTTTGCAAAATGAAAAGCTTCACTCTCATTCAGACTATAGCCACCGCTGGCGTTTTCTCTGCGATATCGTTTTGGTAACTCTCTTTCCCTGTTTTGTCTTTTTGTATTAGGGTTCATCATTCTTATTTACTTGTAGCCGTTTCTCAATTCCCTCATCAGGTACGGCTTCATGTTCGGCAGAGAGTCCTCTCGCAAAGAGCTTGGCGACTTAATCGAAGATCTCCGTCGCGGAAGTCCCACCTCCGATTCGCATTCTCATTCTTGAAAGGGTATTCCTTGTCTCTCTTCGCTGTCTCACTTTGGGAATTTCTTGTTTCCAATGCCTATTTAATTCATTACAACTTGATTTGCAATATGTGCAATTCAATGCGAACTGAAATGTTTGCAGAAATGACTGACTATTTTACTATACCAATTTCATTTTGCACAAGTCCGTTTGTAAACTATTCAATGTGGAAGCACATTATCAGCCTGAACCAAATTGTATCCTTTTCATCGATTGGTGCTATATTAGTTTGTAGTAATTATCCAATCTGGTTTTTTCTTCCTATACTTCTTTTGGACCTCCATCTGGGGGATTGGATCATGGGATCTAGCTTGTGCCGCTTTCTGCTCTTACTAAATAAAATTGGCTGTGTATTACTCACATGCTTTCACTTTGCGCATTGACATTGAAAACGCTTATATATAATTATATGTTACTGAGTCTGTAATTTGGATTGTGGCATATTTTAGAATCTGGATCAAGTTTGGCAGAATCGAGTGGAAAATGAGAAAAGGACTGTCTTGAGACACAGTCGGGCTAGAAATCATTTGGGTTCCTGGACTTTGGGCGAGACAATTAATGGACCATCTTCAACAGCATGTTTCATGTATTCCTAAAACTATATTTTGGGCCCTAGTTTTGTCCCAGATATTGAATACCTTTGCAATTCGCATACGGGGATGACTCTTATTTACTGTGGTCCACAGACTCCACGCAATTCTTAGTTTGTACTTTGTATGCGTTCAGAAGTCAATAGCCTCCTGCCTTAACAATTTTGTAAGTAGTGTTGATTGTAGGGTTTGAATCTCAACATTTAACTGTGGGAGAGTGTTTTAACTTATTGAATATGCAAAGCTCTGTGTAGAGTTTTATGATAACCTTGATTAACAAGTTGAATGATTTCTATTCGAGAGGAGGCTAACACAAATCAATGATTCTTGGCTTCATTCTATCAACAACTACAAAAAATAAGGCTTCTCTCTGTGTATACTTTTTGGCTTTGTGATAAGAGAAGTTTGTATACCTCGACGCATTTTTGGCTCGTCTCTCGTGGTTTTTGGTATGTATGGATAGTTTATGAATGAGCAAAGGAGTTTGAAAATTTAAGCAATCGAATATAAACTTTCGATTTATTATTTAGAATTAGGTCATTGGGCAATTTAATCTTGTGGCCGCGGGCAACTATTATGGCTGAGATTTGACTCATAATAATCCGTTATCTCTTTAAGAAGTGTTGATAGCCCAATGTGACTGGTTCTATCGATATGCAGTATAATATTTCCGTTGCCGAAGAATATGTTGGCTTCATCGCGACCCCACAGCTTCTTCTCGCATAATATTCTATTTGTTGCTGTATGAAGATTTTTTTAGGGATTTCAATTCTGAATCACGATGGCTGTAAACAAAAAATATAACATGCGCTTTTTCTATGGGAATATTGAATACTGAGAGAAGCGAATGACGTTAGTGTTTTTATGTATGATAAGGAGTTGGGGCCTCTCTTAAACAAGACCCACCACGTGAATAGAGTCCAATATCAGTTTGTACTGGATTTTAAAATCGGGGCATGTAAAGGTTTTCTCCAATAATAGTTGGAGTTGTATACAAAACATGAAATAAAATAATATCTTCTCGACCATCGTAGTTTGACATGGCACATCACGTATGCCACAGTTCTTCTGTATATGTGTCACGGTTTATCACGTTTGCATTTTTCTTTGTTCCTTTGCCTTTTTATGCTTGTCCTATAATATCTTACTATGCTCTTAGATACCCCACGACGCCTGAACATGCTTCTGTAATTATTCACACTAGAGCAACTTCTTGAGCTTCCTTCTTCTGAGTTTCTTTGATATGTCCGACGTAAAGATCAGTCCCATTGGAATCACAATCTGGTAGTCTCTGTCTCCGACCACCTTCAGACATGCTTCTCACGAACTCCACTAGGTGCCGCCAATTATCGCCTTCGAACAACTTCTTATTCATTCTTAGATATGTAAATGCAGCCAATCCATTGCCCGAGTCTGACCTGCTTGTTGCCAAAACTCGAGCATACGCATCGGCATCATATCTCTCCAATGCATTCTCTCCAGCAAGTTCTACCCCAGCTACCCTTGTTGCCATCTTCACTTGATGAACTAACCCTTCTGGTGAGCAATTTGCATGTTCTGGCTGCTCTCTGTCTTTCATTTCCATGCAGGTGAAATTGAATACAACACCATGTTTTGCCAGCACTCGTGCTAGTGGTGGATACCCATCACGGAATCGTGTGTTGTAGTATCCGGCAGTTAACTCAGAAGCATGAGACCTTGATCTGTAATGCCAGTGGATTCCAGCAATTTTCCCAGATAGTTTCACCCCACAAGTTTGGAATATTGCTTTGGCGAATGCAAGGATCCTTTCACCGTGTTCTAGCAGCTTGCTGGAGTACCAGTCCAAGAAGAAGTGTCCATATTCAGAGTTCCATGTTCCATCCCTTCTGAAGAATCCAGTATCCTCAGGAAATTGATTGTACTGGCCAGAATCATGGGGTCCACTTCTTCCCCATTCTTTCTTTCCAATGGCCTCTGCTGATGCTTCCAAAGATGCTCTCATATACTGTATGAGTATGACAAACAAGTCATTTTAGTTACTAAGATATTTTTTGACATTATATCTCGTGATCACAAACAGGTCATTATTATAATTTAGGTCCAATTAGGTACGAAACATCGCTTACAAGAGTGCGCTTCTGAGCCATTGTTTAGAAAAATAATTTGAATTATGTGCTTTTTCCCATACTTGGAAAATCGTCTTATGAAACAGGTTCAATGAATCACCTTGTCATAGCATTGAAATTCTCCTATTCCCGGAAACGTCCAAGTTCCGTTGCTTTCTGGATAAGATGGATATCTGAGCTCCCCACAAGGACCCATTCCCACTTGAATTTCCTGAAAAAGACTTTGATCTTAGAGCTTAAATGGGTTGTCTCAGTGAAAACAAGAAGAATGGATAGAAAAAAGTGAAGATTGTCAACATATCAAACACATCCCTAATTTTAGAAATAAAAAGATGAAAGAACTACTTTTAAAACTAGAATTTGATAATTACAATATAATTCTAATGCTGGCGGTGGTCCATCATCATCTGGATATCTCTCTCGTATTAACGTGTATGGTTGCTAATATAGTTAATACGGTAACATGGAGAAAGCAACCACAAATCTATTACTGAACTTCTTTCGTTCTGCGTTTCCTAATTGAACCCAAAATTGTGGCAGAAGAAGTAGGTGTTTTACTTACCACAATAACACTGTCCAAGTATGGTGTGTTTGGTTTTTCGTTTGTAAGGCTCAAAATCACGTTTGGAAGAAAGCAACAATTTGTTGTTTATGTATTTGTTGCTTTTACATAAATGTGGTTTTGAAACGGAATTCCAAACACGCACGTAATCTCTAAATCTGTCACGGAAGCTCCTCATGTAATCACTATACACCTGAAGAGGTGTCCTTCCTCTTAGAACAGGCAGTGAATCGCAGCCTAAGGAGATGTACTCAGGATTCCTCCTCCCCGATCTGTCTGTGTAAACCAGGTCAGGGTTCTTGCTTATTTCTTCAAGCACCCAAGGGGGTAGAGGGATGCTGAAAAATCCCATATTTACAAGATAATTGTCACAAATATGTTTGGATTTGGTGAATATAAAAGAACCAATTTGTACATATATCATCGTAAAACAAAAGAAAGAACAATATCACTACTTTGTTTCATTTTATTTAAAATTATTACTGACTGGTTGCTGCCTATCATTCCATAACATGAGGAACAAACACCCCAAAAGACAAAAGGATATGATACGCCTACAGTTCTACCAATAAAACGACTACAATCCATTAAATAGTCAATTGACCCATTCTTTTCATAGAAAAAGAAAAGAAAAGAAAAGAAAAAGAAAAAAGCTCATGCAAAATCTCCCTAGCAGGGTATTGTTATCTCTATCTCAACATTTAAAAAAAAATGAAGCAGAGGCAAACATAGAAAACTTGGAAATGAACTCCCACATAGACATACCTGCAAGTGTCTCCAACATTTCCTCCACACTGATGGAAAGACATAACAACCTGAAGCTTCAAGCCATGCTTTTGCACCATCTGCACAAGCTCAGCATAGGCATCCCAATTGTATTTCAAAGGCCCATCTTTTTCCACTAAACCCCACCAAGCATCCACCATCACTCCTTCAACTCCTGCGCTCTTGAGAGCCATCAAACTAGCATTCATCGCTCTTGGCTTATTCAAACTCCCTCCCATCGTCACTGTGTCTAATGGCAGCATCACAAAAACAGGCACCCTCATCGAATCACTGCGGCTGCGAACAACCGAAGGCGCGTGCACCTTCTCCCATTTCTCCGTCTTCCTACTTGCATCATTGATCGAGCTATTATCCTGCGTGACATGGGCTTCATGCATCAAATTTGAATTCCTTGCTCGCAGGCGGAACGATGGCTTTATTTTTGCGAAGCAAACTGAAGCAGAGACGTCATCGGAAGTTTTTGAGGCTTTCGTTTCTTTCTGATTAATGAAAGAAATTGAAGAGCGAAGCGTTAAAGCCATTTTTGTGTTTGCAGTAGTAGGTGAAGGGAGCATATGGGGGAATTACTCAACATTGTATGCCTTATTTTATAGAAAAAAGTCTAGTTTGGAATTGAACTTGACAAAGTTGGTGGGGTCTGGTTGAAAAGTGAAAAAGTGAAAAAGTGCAAAAAATCAAAACTAGTCGGCTCCCCTCTTGGAAGGAGACTTTTGAATTTGCGTGTTTCTACCTCCGCCATTCTTGTCTAATTGAAACATGACTGATTTTCCTTAAGCTTCGGTTTCTAACGGTTATTCACCTACACTACTTTAATCATTTGTCTCCAACAGGGGAATTAAGGAGGGAAACGTTCAAATTATGTGGCTAGCCTCTCGTTGTGTGGTTGTCCATTCATTCCAGTTTATTAGACTAAACTGAAGATTAATAATGAACTCGTTGTTTAAGAGATTATTCACCATTTGAAAGGAAAAAGAGAACAATTCCTCTGCTGACGATCAATAGTTGACATATCTTGAGACGATGCAGACCCTTGGATATTTTCTCATCCATCCAAAGTGAATCAAGCGGCACTTATGCCAATCCCTATTCAGATTAATTAAAACTACAATTAATTTTTAGACTAAATTAATAATTTAATTTCTAAAAGATCACTCCCCTGTCAATTTAATTTTAAAAAATAAAGACTATCAACTTATACCATGTTTGTTACATGGCATTAGATTTTGTGAGAATGAATTTTTTGTTTAGATTGAAAAATGTTTATTATATTATTATAATTATTACTCAATAATATTTGTATATTTTTATTATTTTTTTAAAATAAGAATATAAATATCATTTTCTATCACACCTATTCGTTTTTTTTTTCTTATTTCTTTAATATATTTTCCAGCATCCCAAACTTAAATCTCTTAAAAATTCTCTCAATTAGAATAGCCCCTCCATTCCCCTAATTAGTAATTGAGAAAGGAAAAAACATTGATATGCAATTGCTTATATTTTTGGTATAAAAATTTTTAATTAAAATATAAGAAGTATAATTTTTTAATAATATCATGATAAGTGTATCATTTTTATGAATAAATATATAATTTTTTAATTAAATTATACACTTATTATATTATGATTAAAGGATCATACACTTATCATATTTTAATTGAAGAACTTGATATCAAAATATAAATAATTACCCTTAAGCATAATCCATGGAGAAATCACATGAGACTGTTAACTCATAATTTGGATTTGTCCACGTAACATTTTCTTTCAAAATGATATTATTTAAGCAAACTTTTACTCCAAAATAATGTTATTTTGACAATCACTTGACTTTGTAAAATCTATCTTAGTGGTTGGTTCAACCAGGGGGAGGGGAGGGGTTTTAATAATACTTTGTTTGGTTCATTTGAAGGAGAGCGAAGGGAAAGAGTTTTAATGATACCTTGTTTGGTTCATCTAAAAAATAAAGAAAGAAAAAGAAATAAAATTAAATGGATAATTATACCCTTATGATATTAGAATTAATTTTTTTAAAGATATTTTTATAAAAAAAGGCTTTCCTTACTTTCTATTATAAAAAATAATTTTTCTTGATTTCTATTCAAATTTTTTTTTTAATTTTAGTGAGGGCAAAAATAAGATATTAAAATTATATCAAAGGTAATTTAATCTGAATGAAGTATAAATTTTTTTTTTCTTTCCCAAAAATCTCACCTTTGGAGGGCCATTCGTTTCCCCTCTTTTCCAAAACCAAAGGATAAATGACAAGTCATGAGTCAACAGTACAAAGATCTAGGTTTTTATTTATTAATTAGAGGATATTTGTTTAATTGAAGGATTATTTTGACAAGGGAAAGGCTTTTGGAGACTAAATTAAAATTTTATATTTAAAAAAATAAATTAAAAAGATAGTAATCTATTAGAGATCAAATCATAAATTTACTCCAATTTTTGCAATATTGAGCTCTATTCAACTCTTATTGTTGATTGCTTGAACTGAAGAAAAAATAAGGAAACAAGTGAAATTTTATTAAGCTTCCATCTTTCAAGTGAAAAAGGTGAATTTACAGAAGCATTAAATAGTCATAGCAAAACACCCCCCTCCCCCAACAAAAAACACACGCAAAAACGACGTCTAATTTTTTTACTTGAATTCATTTTCCGAAATATGTTGCAAACCTGTTGCTCTTCGGCTTGATAACTAATGAGTCGTACTGTATCGCCGCCATAAGACAAACCCCACCAAGTGAACTAGCAAGCTTGTCATTAGTTAGTTTCTGGCCTCTGCCTTCTGTCCTGCAAACTTTGTTTTCGTGGATGAAAATATCTCATAATTTCAAAATTCTTTTGGTTCTGATTCAATTTGCTCAAGATAAGAAAGGCTCCATGTCCTTTCTAGAATTGGAAAAACATGTGGTTCAGATCAAGTCCTTTTTTTTTTTAATTCTTGTACTCTTCTTTCTGCGTGTTTTTGAAGTATCCAAATCTTAATAAAACTATTCAACTCTCACTCGCTATTAACAATCGCATTTGCATGATGGGCTCCCATTAGAGCCTTACTGTTGACTAATACCTTATGGTCATTGAAGATAGGATCAAATTAGAAGTCTTCTCTGACATCTCTGCCAACAAATTTTCTGGTACCCACAAAAGATTTGTAATTGCATGATCTGCTAACTTCAACATTGGACGCGTTGGAGGAACAAGAAAAAGTCCGTGCAAGCTTCCCATTTACAATATATTCTGTATGCGAAAAAGTATTTTCTGCACTTTTTGAGTTATCTAATCCCACTGCAAGGCCCTTTTGCTGTTGTTCTAATTCACCCATTGCTAGAGAAATGCTATAATAATAAATGAAAAAATAATTAATCTCACAGCTTAACTTTTGGGTGAATCTAATATTAACTGAGATATTGGTTAGAGATAATATCATTTCTTAGTCTGCACCTAACTACCTTTTTAAGTGCGTATGGCCTCCATTTCCTATCCTGGTAGGTTTTTTTTTTCCAGAAGGTTTATACTTAACATATTACCAAACACCTAAATATGCTTTCCTATTAGAACCAAGAGCTTAATTAGCAGGAAATCTGGTTAAATAATGTGAAGCGAGGGTGAAGGCATCAGTATCAGAAGAAGGAACGAAGAAGTATTGAAGTTCGATAGTGAAACGAAGGGCAAATTGGTAGTGTTGTTGTTCATTCCGAATCTTTCAGCAGCAGCTTGACAAATGATGTTTTGTACTTCATTCTAGGAAGGGTTAATTAGCTGAGCCGTCGGGTTAACTAGCTGAGCTGTCGCCTTGTAATTTATATCCCTACCATTACAAATTTGTGCGGAGGAAATGCAACCTTATCTCTTAATAACGTTTCTCCCACTTCCTCTTTCAAATTTTTGCGAGTCTTACTAGAAACAAAAATCAATTAACCGGAAACCGTGGGGGGAAAGACGTGCATGCAACTGCAGGAAACATAAACAAGTGGACTTCAATACTTCTGTCTCTAATTAACATTTTACGAGTTTGAAACCAAGAAAACAATTAAAATGCTATGAACACTCACCCTACATGACAAATGTTGGGCTCAAATATGTATGTACAAGCAACCTCAAATGATCATAAAATATGAATGCAGAACTCAAATTTGAGAGGCATATGCAGTTATGAGTAGATGGGATCTTACTTACTTTTTTGGCCTAATATTAATCTCTCTCTCTCTCTCTTTCTAAGAAAGATCTATCCAGTTTCATTGTCGACGATGCAGAAAAAAAAATGGCATATGCACATTTCTCATTTCCACACGTAGTATAAGCTGCGCTTATTGACTTCTAGCTAAGCAATAGCTATACGGATACTAAGGTATCCTATCCCCACCAAATTGGGAAGTTTTTCACCCATCTTTTGCTTGTGTCGTAGTTCTATGCTAGCTATATGCCTTCACTGGGTTCATAACCACGTAACATGCCTCGCAACCCTTCACGTGATTACCCTCATTGCTATAGACGTTAGATATCAATAACTTCGAAATGACACAAAAATTTGAGTCTAAAACCCTTGTTAGCTACTTGCACCTCACATTATTAGACTACACATAGTGGCTTGAGCTAATAAGAAATCAAGCTTAGGACTGAGCACCCGAATCAGCTAAATATTTGGTTCATGGAAATATAGTTTCTACTAACACTGATAATCTAATTACAGAGCCTTGAAGCCGTTATGCGTAAGTTACTGGTGAAGGCTTTTAAGTAGTTTGGAAGAGGTTTACAGCAATCCGTGTGTCATCATTATACAAAAACATAAGTTAAATACGTTTTCAAAAAAAACATCTTCGGACTCCCCAGATATTTTCATATAAGCTGCTACGAATTGCCCCTGCAAATTGCAATACTGGTTTAAAATCCGTGGAGGATTCTGGAGGATGGATTTTGATCATATGGAGCTGTATCTATCGTTGTCACATGCCCGCCTCCCCCTCCTACAAATTACGCAAGCCAAGCAACTCAGATATTTAGTAGTAAGACAAAGATGAAGATTGTTAAGTAGTCGGAACAGAATATTCCGCAGGATTCTTTTGTATCCTAGAGGAAAGAAGCACCAAATCTATAAATTTTATATTACACTACCTTGTAGTAAACTAATAATTTAATTCACAGCCTTCACAGTCATAACGACAAGTTCTATCTCTAGTACGCATAAGATGTGAATTGATGAATATTCAACTATTCTGCAATGGGAAAAGCAGATCCGATTCGTTCTCCAAATCGATAGCACTTCACGTTAACTGAATATGGACCAAGCTGAATGTGATTATCCTCCCCACCCACATAGCAACACAGAGTATACAAGGCAACTTCGAATTCTGGGCTCACTCCAACCAAAGTGCTTGACACGGATTTCAGAACACCATTCCATTCAAACTGAATCGTCAGTAGCTGGGTTTCGGAGTCTGGCTGCAGGTAAACATGGGCAAATACCAAAAAGTTTAGAATAATGTGGTTACAGCTCAAACCAGGACAAGTTACTCGCTAACCTTCTACTACATAGAAGAGTACCAAATTATAAGGAATAAAATAAAAAGATGATTATAGAGGCTATGCCTTTTTACAAAAATAATTTATTGGAAAGTATTTTATACGTGATTTGGATGTTTAATGCACAAAGTGTAGCTGTATTTGGTGCAGTAAAATTTGTATTCTATGTTTGGTGAAACAATCTAAGAAAAATCAGGTACACAGAGAAACTATTCTAGAAACAGTAGGCTAATCGCTATCCTTTTTGGAACAAATAAAACACCAGAAACTATAAGAAGCCGTATCATTTTGTAAATATGGTTTCAATAAAAAATGTTATTAAGAACATATACCTAATTGAAAATTTTTTCTAAGAAACTATTTTCCAATGAAAACATTTTCCACAATCATGCTATCTTTGGTAAAATAAAAGGAGCCTTAATCTGTTTACAATAATCATAACACAGTAAACTCTGAGATAGTATATAACTGGCTACCTTCAGTCTGGTCACTTATTATTCACTACATAAAGTATACCATTACTCTGGTGGATAAAATTCTCAAGCAATAGCAAGCACCATACTATCTTTAATATCATAGCCAATAAAACATATTCTGGAATCTAGATTAAGTCGCTTCATATACCCTAGAAAACATAGGTCCTAAGTCCAGACATTCAACTTGAAACCTAAGACTTAGTATGTACATAAACACAATTCATGTAACTGAAGTTACCAAACATTTTTCCCCATAGATTCGATAATTTTATATCAACAGATTCTGAATTATAGTAACCATACAATGCAATACATTCCCTCGAGGTCCAATAAGAGATATTTACACTCTAAGAGTCATTTATTTATTGATGCAACTACCCCAAAGTTGTTTAGTCTTTCGTGGACATCACCACCACTAGGATGCAGAAAATATAATAAAGATAGATTACACAAGTGAGTTCGGTGTCAGAAAATGTTTTTGAAAAGATTCAATCCCATAATTTCTGTCAATGCTCATAACAATTTACTCAGCATTAATATTAAATTTGAGTAAGAACATAGATGAAGTCACTCACAATTTCTCCCCGCCTATGAGGAAAGATATAGCCTTGATAATCAACCCTCCCTTTTGCTTCTTCAAGGTAAAACTGCCCAAATACATCAATAAGTGAAATGAAAAATTAATATAATGGCATGATAAAGTCAAAATACAAATTAGAAAACAAAAATATCTCTAAGTCTCAGCCCAAACCTATCCATTTAATAACTTCACAACAAACAGAAAGATAGAAGACTAATGATAAAGTCAAAATACAAATAAAAGGAAAAATAAAAATAAAAACAAAAACAGCTATCTATGTCTCAGCCCAAGTCTATCCATTTAATAACTTCACACCAAACAGGAAGATAGAAGGTTAATCAAAAGAAGCATTACAAAAGAAAGTAAACAGATAAACTAGCAACTCCAAATAAAGACTTGTAGATAAGCAGCATGTCAATAGGTAATGTCACAAATAAAAATACTGCCATATAGAACAAGCATGAACATCATTGAAGGTAAGAAACTGTAGATAAGTTACAACCAACTCTGACAACACAAGACTGTTGGAAGGTATTACTTGCAATGTCAACTTTAAAGTTATGCTCCATGGACTACTATTTATAATACCAGCGGACTAGACACATCCACGATACAATAATTGGCTCATCAATGAGCTTTCCAATATCTGATTACATCAGAATGATGGTTGATAAGGGATCCAGATATGTGTTCCTGATTCCTAATTTGATATCCCCTTCAATTTGGCATCAGTTATAAATACATCCCAACAGGTAGGGAAAGAAAAGTAGAAAGTCACACACCTGAAGCCAGTTATGAAAGCCAGAAACTTCTCCATTTTGTTTGACTTCTCCAACAAAAACGTGCTCAAAGGCAGAAGAGGAACCAGAAGTACCACCTCGGCCATAAAGTTCAAACCACAGACTGCTTATCATTCTTTTGAAATCTTGGTAGCTCCCAGATGCAATGCCCTTGGATGCAAGATACTTATGAAGATATTTAATTGGTGCTGTTCTACTGATTTCTTCTATGAAAGCAGCTTGTTCTTGCGTCTCTTCAGATGTGACAACCTCCTTGTATCCTTGCTGAGGGTTGTAGTTATCTAGAAGTGAACAAAATCGAGCAAATGTAGGCTTTCTGAATACGTCATCACTAACCCAAGTAAACAAGTTCCCTAGTGCCATATCTTCCTTTTGCCAAACCTTTTTCCCTTCACCACAATCAATTTCATAATCTTTGCCAGGTACCAAACGGTTCAAATCAAGATCCCAAAGTTTACTGCAAGCTTGTGATAAATCAGCAAGTTCATCTTCAGAGGGCTCTAGAGTATCACCAATTTCAACGTCGTTAGAGTATTCTTGCTCACCAAGAGGTAGTTTATAACCATTCCAGTGATCCTTCATAACCTGTCAATTAGTTGGAAGGGTGCGTCTTTCAGTTAGCGTAGCAGCATGAAATAATCTGGACTAGTTGCATCAGAGACTAAAGTTAACATAATATGCATAGTAACCACACTAATAGCATAATCCAAAATGTTTAAAGTAATGCATCAGAATTCATGTAGAGTTGACAAAGATATTGCTTATCTAGTTAGGTCTAACTGAGGTGTTTTAACTCCCACCACATAAAACATATGCAAAATACACAGACAACTAGTATAGCTCATTCCAATTAAGAACCCCAAAAGGGTACTCTTAAAAAAGATAAAGAACTTCCAAAAGACAAAAATCATTTTAAGAGAAAAAAAGATAATGTCAACATAATGTCTTGTGCTTAAAATGAATCATTGTGAGTCTTTCTATATGATATGATTGATTAAAAATAAACCTTATGTGGCTTCCTTGGAGGTTTCTTGCCAATAGTCTGCCATCCATCATGATTTTCTTCATCCAACTGGAAAAAAATAAAAGCAAATTAAAATTTTAAAAAAATTGACAAAAAAATAAAGGTTCCATTTCTTACCCTTACACATTATGATATTACATACAGCAGCGCAACAAAGAAGCAGGAGCGAGAGCTAAGGGAATAACCAAGCTTACTCAAAATCTTCAACGATGCAATGCCCTCGTGAAAGCTGATTCTCAGACTCAGATGACGTCAACCATTCCTCTTTATTAAAAAGTAGAAGACAAATGCTTTTTTCCTTTTTCTATTTCTCCCCAAGAACAAAATTAAAAGTATGCAGTAAACAAACTGCCTGTACATATCATTTAAAGAAGGCAAAAAAAAAAATTCACCTTGTGGGGTCTGCTCGAAGTCTTCAAATTCTCAGCTTCCCACTCCCCCTGCTGGGAACTATATTGTTCCTGAAATGACAATATTTATCAACAAAGACACAATATCGTTCGCGCAATTACACGTTTTGCTTCAGTTTTAAGGAGTACGATAAATTGACCCAAGTACAACAATTCACCTTATAGGGATTGTTCGAAGTCTTATGACTAAAGACTTGCCACTCCTCCTGCTCTGGACGATATTGTTCCTGCAATCACAAACAAAAACACAATACTGTCTATATAATTACATTCTACATAAGTTGTCCGACTAGCGCGTCAATATCGATTAAAGAATTACAAGATTTCACCCTGTGGGGTCTGCTCGAAATTCTGGAACTGTCGGCTTCCCACTCCTCTTGCTCTGGACGAGACTGCTCCTGCCAATCAAATTCGCATTTTATCAAAATTTTATTTTCAAAAACTTGAATTTCATATCGCCTAGAAATCAACGATTACGATCCCAATCCAAATCCAAGCGCAAACCTCTTTGTTCCACTTGTTTCCACCGTACCCATGTCTACGATCACCCCCATCTTCATCATTATCCTGATGTCCAGACACAACCTACACATCCCATCGCCGATCAAAGAAAAATTAACCTTAAAATACTAACCAATGATTTGACGGGACAGTAGAACTAATTACCTGGGCCCAAGTGGATCTAGAGCGTTCATCGGGGGACTGTGAGGCGGGTTCTTCGTCATTGCCGAAGCGATCGAGAACAACTCCAGCCAGCCCCTTGATCAGATCCTCCATGTTCAGCGAGATGATGATTTTGCAGAATGCGAGGACGTGAGTGTGAGTACACCTGGCAACTTACGGGGTTGAAGAAGTCGTTGGTCGAATTAAATGAAGATGACGTGATGGCGGGTAATGGCAAGTTAGTAATTGCGAAAAATTTGAACGCACTCGATCCGATCGCCGACAAAAAAAGCGATACACGTGTTAGCAAGAGAAAATTTTGGATAACTATCTTCCAGATATTCCACAGAAAGGTCGTATTTGCTTAGTTGCAACTACTTTTTTTAATTGAGATCACATCGAATATGAATTATCTGCAACAGTGCTTATTGCTATAAATGGTCTTGAAGGTCTTTTTATTTTTGAGTTGATAGATTAAAAATAAAAAAATAAAAATTATATTTGTGAAGATAAAAATTTTAATTATAAAAAAATTATATTTTAAAATTTTTAACTATATAATATAATTAAAAAAACAAAAAATAAGTTACTGCGCGTTACTGTATGCAAACCTCCGCTGCTAAGGATCCGCGTGCGATCAAGATCACATCCGAGTGAATGTGCTATCAAGCTTGTAACTGGGAAGGAGAGAAGCAAACGAAATTTTACCTTTTGCAGTGATATATTAATGCAGTTATGTTTACATATAAAAGAATGATAAAGTATATAAGATATATATTTTTTAATATTTATTTGTTTTTGTATAATTATATTATATATAATTAATTTATAAAAATGTATATAGGATTTATTTATTTATTGCATTCATTTGTTTTTAATTTTTTATGACTACTATTATATATAATCCATTTATAACTATAAAGAACAGAGATGATAACATCGAAAGTAAGACGCAGTAAACATCCAAAAATTTTATCCGCATATTCATTCTTAGAACCCCACGACAAAAGCAAATGAGGGCTATTATCGACTGCTTCGTCAACTCTTTGTTCTTCCAAGTTCAGCCAACAAAATCCTCTTCCTTTTATTTTTTTAGGAATAATAATAATTTATTTGATCTACGGCTAAGAACTATCTCGAAGTCCTCGTAACCGAAATGTTTAAAATAATTAGTGAGATACCCATGCTATGCAAGAAAATGTATAAAAATAATAATAATAAAAGTCTATTACAACAATAAAAAAGTATCAAATTTTGAGCGTTGATATGGTGTAGCATTTTTTATAAGAAGGACAAAAAGAAAGCACAGAACCCAATGAAAGCCGGATAACAAAATAACTTAGCTATTGTAACACAAAAATAGATATCTACACTATGTTTGGATGAGAAGATTATTGGAGAGAAAAGAAAGGAAGGGGAGGAAAATAGAGTTTTCTCCCGTTTGGCTCAAGGAGAGAATGGAAGAGAGAAGAGAGTCAGGAGAGAAAAGTACCTAGGATCCACACAAAAAATTTCTCCCAAAACATGGAGAGATTATAGGAAGAAAACGTTTCGACAATAATTTTTGTCATTTATTTTTTAAAATTACCCTTCGTTGTTCCTTTTTTATGCCCGCCTCTCCCATCAAACAGCTATACAAATTAGGTTATATTTTTCATTTTGTTGCTGCATAACTCCTCCATTTTGAATCGAGGCTTCGATTTGCTCTTTCAACCATCTCCCTGTCCACAAGGTATCTTCACTTTCTCCTTGTCTTCCTCCTCCTCGTCATCTTCCATAATATTAATGTATTTGTATTATGTAGATGCGATAGGCCGATTATTGTTATACTTCATAACTATTATAATTTTGTCCTAGCATCCTATGGAATGAAATCAAAAACACGATTTTGTATAAAAGTTGAGAGGATTAATTTTTGCATTCATGTTTTGTTTTTTTACCCATACGCCAACATGGAAAGAGCAGAAAAAAGGAAAAATACGCTAACAGGCAAAGAAGGGGAAGAAGAAAAATATTTATGAGATAATTAATTCTTACATTTTCATCATAGCTCATGGGTTGTAATTATGCTCTGAGTATATAATTTTTGAGAAATTTGTAAAAACCCCTACTCCAATGTTGTCCTGTTTTGTATACCAAAAAGTTTTGACATTACTTTCAAAATTTCTTTTTCTTTGTTCTTATTGTTTCTCTGGCATGTTGTCTAATATGAGACAATCAGTTTGGCCGCTCCGAAAGAAGAGGCGTGTTTTGGCATCTAAATGCCTGTAATGACAATGGTTACATAGTGTGAACTATCGATAAATTTAACAAAAATTTTCAAGCATTATTCTATAAGGTATTCGAAACATGGTTAATTGGGAAACACTGATCATGGGTAGTAATATCTGTTACCCATCTTATAGTTTAAATGTTTTTTCATAGCAAATTTGTATCCACTTTCTTTTAAATTATTTTGTTTAAATTCTGCAAAATATATTGTTACCTACTTCGCATAATTGTTCACTACAGTAATATGAAAATCACAGAATTCCTAAACGATGTTGCTGAGGACATTCACGATTCTAACTTTAAAGTTAAACATTTGATAAGTTTTGGAGTGACAACCGAAGGTTTGAGATTGAACCATTTAATTGAGGACTTGGAAAGATAGAGAAGAACATGTGTTGTACGTGCTATTTGTTTGATGCTGTATGCCATACAATTCTTGGAAGAAATGTCAGCCGTGGTGAATAAACCCATGAGGGTTAGTGATATCGAGCGATACAATATGCGAAAATAGTTGATGATACGGCTTGAAGATGAAAAAAGTTGTCAGGATATTTTGTGTATGGATCCATAAGCTTTTCAAGAGTTAAATGAGAAACTTCAAAACATCGAGAGAATTAAAGATTCACGTTGGGTTACAGTTAAAGAACAAGTTGCCAAGTTCCTACATATTTTAACCCATAATGTTAAGACTAGAACCATGTGTTTTTATTTTTATCATTCGGGAGAAACTATTAATCGCCATTTTCATAATGTTTTATGTGCGGTGGTTTTACTTGAGGCCGAGTTCCTTGTACAGCCTTCTGGATCAGAGGTTCTTGGCTAAATTTTCTATAATAGCATATTTTACCCATACTTTAAGGTATATAACAATATTTTTCCTTGCACATTTCATACTACATACACAATGAGTTATAAATTATATATGCTGCTTCTAAAATGATAGGATTGTGTTGGAGCTATAGATAGCACTCATGTTCGAGCAAAGGTGTCTAGAAAAGAAGTTGCTAGATTTCGAAGATGAAAAGATTACCCCATACAAAATGTGTTCACGGCATGTTCATTTGACATGAAATTCTCTTATATCTTGGCTAGTTGGGAAGGATTTGCTTTTGATTCCCGAATTTTAAAGAATGCTCTATCTAGAGAAGATAACCTTATACTTTCACAAGGTTTATATGTAATTATGGATTTATAATGTGCTGATTTAGATTAAAGTTGTTTCTCTTTTTCTTCTCTCTAATTGATTATTTCATTTGCAGGAAAGTTTTATTTAGGAGATGTTAGTTTTCCACTAATACGTGGCCTTTTAACACCTTATAGAGGAGTTCGCTATCACTTGAAAGAATATTCTTCAAGGGCACCACAAAATGAAAAAGAAATTTTTAACCATCGACGTGCCTCATTGCGGAATGTCATTGAACGAATATTCGGAGTATTGAAAAAAAGATTTTCGATTATAGCTAATGGCACTGAACCATATTATTCCTTTCAAATCGTGACTGATATTGTGATAACTTGTGTATTACATAATTTTTTTATGAGAGTAGATCCTAATGAGAACCTAATTACTAAAGTTGATCATGAATTACTACTTAACCCGCCTGATAACAGTGAAGACACTTCTAACCATAGTCAAGAGGAAGACTACAGACAATGAGCAATTTTGAGAGATAGTATTGCGTGCCAAATGTGGCATGACTATCAGAGTGGAATATAATTTAGACTATATTAATTTATTTTATAAGTTAACTAGTATTTTATTGAATAATGTATGATATTTTGTTTGTGTTATTAAAATATTTTATTGGTGACATTATTTGGTATATTTCGAATAATCTATTTCATGTCAACTTCATATGAATTGAATTATGCCTTTTCTATTCAATTTTCATTCCAGTTAGCTCTTTATGATATGATATTCTATGCAAACACTCAACAATGGCCATAAAATTAGTTAAGGACAATCTGCATTTGACACATGAAATGGATGAAGCTTTTTTAGATGCTCTACTAGAAGAGATGATGAAAGGGAATCGTCTTGATGGGACATTCACAACATTTGCATATGATAACGTATTGCAAGTGCTGAGAAATTTTTTTGGGTCGCATATAATGAAGCAACACTTGAAAAATCAAAAGAAGACGTTGTCCCAGCGATTTGGAAAGATGTATGACTTATTTAATGGATTAAGCAGATTCGTGTGGAGTCCTATTTCAAAAATGTTTAAAGCAGATACTCAGATTTGGAATAAATTAATTGAGGTAGTTTTATCTGCTTCCTGTGCGTGTTAGCTTATGTCTTGATAAGTTGTTTACAATTTTATTTCATTCATACTTATTTAGCATATGATTTGATGTATTTATTATATTATTTGCAGAAAAAACCACAAGCAAAGAAGTGGATGAGTACCCCAATCTTATATTATGATAAATTGTATGAATTATTTGGTGCAGACAGAGCAATAAGAAAATACATCAAGAGTGCTAAGGACAAGTTGAAACGCTAGCAGAAAGAGTGCATTGATTTAAATGATTCTGTTGAAAGGACGAATATGAATGATATAATCGGCGAAAGTGAGTTCAACTAGGGATATGAGCCCACCAACTCAATAGCTAACATGGATTCATTCAGTTCAACCGGTGGCAACTCTAATCATTCTGCGGGGACTGCATCCTCAAAGGGACAAAAACTTAAGAAAATTGTAAGTGAAGCTATTGAAGAAAAATATGAAAAAATTACTTCAGGGATTAAAGAGCTAGCTGAAGTCATGCGAGATGGTAACTCTTTGCATGATAAATCAATATCTTTATCTGAAAGGCAAGTGGTTGTTGCTGAGAAACAAGCTGAAATTGAGAAGAAGGGGCTTGCTATATTTGAAAAAAGTAAGCCCCGTCATTGTAGTGAAGAATAGGTATAGGTAGAAGTTGAACAAATTGGAGTAAGTGAGGAATATAGATTGCAATGTTATTTCTTTTTATGCAAGAAAGAAAAGAGTAAGCGGACTTTTTTTAGGGTTCCACGGCACATGCGACTACAAACCTTGATACAAATGATGAGGGATGCTGGCATATCGTAATTGAGAAAGGAACATAATAAAATGTTTCTTTCATTTTTATTATATGACCGTGGTGATATATGGTGCAAGATATTTATTTCACTGTTATTAGCTGAATTAGTTGTCAGAATTTTGTTAAAAATTAGAATATATCAAAATTTAAGACAAGCTAGTGAGTATTTGTAGATTATTGGAATGATTAGCAATGAAATTTTAGTCTTATTTATCATTAGGTGCCAGAGATCCAAAATTCTGAATTTCGCATATATGTGTTTACCATGGTGTCTAATAACAGCTCAGGAGAAAAAAATACATTATTTTCCAGTAAACTTACATGGTTTAGAAGTGGAAGATAAGAAAAAAAGGATAGGAAAACTAAGGCCAGCCACTCTCAAGAAAATATAACTTCGGATGACTGCTAAAGGGATAAACAATTGGAAGAGAAAAAGTTCAAATTTCTCATATAAAAGGAAAAAAAATTAAGTCAGTGAAAATATGATTAACAAAAATAAATCATAACAATAGAATAACATGTCTAATTTTTAGGTAAAAATGGCAAGAAGACAAAAAAAAAAGTCTAAAGAAAACAAAAAAAAAGACTGAAAGAAAAAAAAATAGAGAGCTGTGGAGTCGGACCTCTTAGTCGGACTAGGGTCCGACCTGGTAGTCGGACAGGGGTCCTACCACATTTTGGTCGGACCTTGTGCAGTCGGACAGGGCAGTTGGACAGTCCGACTGCAACTGGTCTGCATTCCTTTTTTTCATTTTTTTCTTGTCTTTTCGTTATGCAAAAAATTTCTTATTCTCTTCATTTTATTTACCTAGGGCGTTTTGTTTATTAAATTTGTTTATATAAATACTATTATATTTATATTTTATATAATATAATAAGTATTAAATATTTATTTAATTAATAAAAAAAATTACTTTTCTACATTTTAAATATAATAAATTTAGAATTTTCAATACACAATAACATTAAAATAAATATACATAAATTTGTTTTAAAATCAAAAGATAATCAACATACTTTTAAGGATAATTTTATTTTTTGTTAAAAATATAACATATTAGAATGTAAAGATTTATTTCAATATTATTTATTGTGTGTTGAAAACTCTAAATTTAATATATTAAAATTTTAAAAGTTATTATTCTATATTAATTAAATGAATATTTAATACTTATCACATTATATGAAATACAAATATAATGGTATTTATATCAAAATATATATAATTAACTTTTATTTTTCGTAAAATAAACAATGTCCTGTTTTATTTCTTCTTTTACGTTTCATTGCTTAAGAACTTTATGTATTTCTTAACAAATTTATGAATATCATTAAGGTTATTTAACAGGATATGTACAATATATTCACATCATATATGTGTGTGTGTGTGTGTGTGTGTGTACTAAAATTAGATCGAATATACTAATACCGGTATTAAAAGGTCAACTCTATATTTCATAAATATAAATATAAATATGTACATTCATAATTATTAGCCTAAAGCAAAATATATAAATATATTGTTCATAAATATTAGACTAAAACATTTTTATTTTGTGATGCTAGTACGCTTTTACAACACCATATCTCTACATTATTCTTCCTCGCTATCATCTCCTTCATCATCATTTTCATCTCTATCAAGAGACACTATTGTGGCACTCTTTTTTTTTTCTGGGATGAACGTATCCCCGTTGGTTATCCATAATTACTCTGAGTTATTTGTTGTAGTTGGGTGCGCAGCTCTTCAATCTGTCTTTGTTGGTCTTGAAACATACTTTGATATGATTGTGTAAAAATATTGATAAATTCATTACGTAACATATCTTGTATGTAATCTGAATGTGGATACGGGGGTAATTGACTTGAGGATGCTTCTTCATTATAGGTGTACCCTTGTTTAGAGTTTCCAAAAATTTTACAAAATATGTTACCAAAACCATAAACTGCGCTGCGCTTTTTCCCACCAGCAGCGCTAATAAACATATTCATATCAGATGCATTATCACTTGAACCTTGGGTGGTATCTTTTTGTTTCATATATTCATACTACGAAAAAAATTCAGATGACTAACACCAAAATAAATGAACATACAAATAAAATATGTAAGTATATTTTTCATTTTTATACCCATATAGCTTTTGACTTTTCGTCCACCCATGCTTGGATAGACTTACGTTAATGATTTTTCATATAAATTTCAGAAAATGAAGGATCCCGTTCTAATTCAGGAGCCTACGCAACAAAATAAGAAAGAATTAGTCTAAGCAAGCCATATAAAAAGTATAAAATAAATACAGTATTTATATACCAATTTTTTAGCATGTTCTTCCATCGATGTAGAATCTCCTGTGTGCAACGAAGTACTGGCTCAATTTTTCTTTTTTTGTGCACTGTTAGAATGAAATCCTTCGGAATCCAATAGCCACAAGGTCATCCCAGATGGATTGTTTAATCATTTCCAGTTGTTTGCACTTATCACGTACATGCCCAATTATATCCTTCAATCTAGATTTTACCCAATTTTTTCAGTTTACCCAAATATCATGATGATGTCTTGGTTCCTCGTAATAAAGTTTCTTCCAAATCATATAGGATGTCAATAGCAATTATACATGAAAGTTATTTTGGTGCAACTTATTTTATTATTATTTACAATGTAATAAAGAATAAAAACATGGCACCTGAATTTCATGAAACCAGAGGTATTGATATTTTGGTGGCACTTCAGTCTAGCAATTCCACGAGCCATCATATTTATTTTTAAAAATTTTGATAATAACAACACCGATGTCTTTATCATTTAGGGCAAATCTACAAATATAAAAAATATGAAATAGATTATTATCGTATAGATAGCATTTTTAGAACAAATAGTGAAACAAAATGATGTACCCTATGCCATTAGGTCTAATTAGTGTTGGCATATGTTGATCTTGGTCATTGGAGTGTTCACTGGCTTGCTCATCATGAGGATCGTTAGACTCTTGTTGAAAGTTTCCCTGGGTTGGCTGTGTTTCTTCTCTAGCATTAGATGACTCTGATTGTGACAAATTATTTCTTGTTCTCCAGCCCCTTCTAAAAGACATCCTATAATGAAATAGATGCCATTTACTACATACATATTTCTTAAGTTTGAATATAAATATAACATCACAAGCTTCCCTTCTTACCTTGTGAACTTTGCAGAACTTTGTGAATGCTGTCCTGAATGACTTCCTCTTCCTCTTTGGTGAATGTGTTGGGACTCAGTAAAACATTATGGGGGAGATATATAGAAAGTTATGTTTATCTATAGGAAATAATGTGTATGTGTGCCATTGTAGATGGTGTGACGTGTGAGACCAATTGACAAAGATAAATACAAACATGGAAAAAAAAGTAATGTCATATGGTTTTAATGCCACGTGATTGTATACAATCAATAGGACAAACCAAGTAAGTGAGAAAGATTCCATTGACATATAATGGCAATATCTATGTGTGGCCCGATGAATATTGACACGGGCGTGCAATGGAAGAAGATTCTGGAAGCTTCTGGAATTCTCCACACCATTCTTAATTGAAATATTCATATAATATCTAGATAATTCTAGAGATAGTTCTAGAGTATTCTAGGTAGTTCTGTAAATATCTAGATCCTTGTAGATGTCCTACAACTTTTTAGACATTGATTGTAAACCGTTAGATTAGATTGATCTCCACTGCCCATTAAGGAGGTGGAAGGCTATAAATATCCCCAAGGTGCCATGGGGGAAAACACTTCAGTTTGTACTCTCATTCTTGCAATATACAAAGTTCTCTCTAAGCTCTCTATTCTCTAAGTTCTCTCCTCTCAAGTTTCTGACTAGCTTCCTCTTGTGATCAAGCCTCTTAGTGAGGGATAAGGGAGAAAGACTGACTTAGGTACGAGCTGGGTGTATCTAAGTGCCGCACGGTTGGTTGCAAAATCCAAGTCCGTTACAGTTAGTATCAGAGCCTAAGTTCATCTTTTTGGGAGAAGCTCTTGCTGACATAGAGATGGCAAGCGAAACTACTCACGTTCATGGTGGGGAATAAGAGAAGGTCTCAAAGAAGAAAGAAAGCAAGTCAAGATCTGGGGAACCATCTAGGGTGGAGGACCTAGGAGATTTCGACACAAGATTCGTGAAGATGGAGATCGCGGTTGCTGAAGGTCAAGACAAGTTCAAGGAGATTGATGCTCGAATGGAGGAGCATGATACTTGCATAGAGGAGCTCGAAAGGGGGTATGAAGAGCTTCGTGGACAAATGCAAGGGGCCTTGAACGAGGTGACCGAACAACTAACCCGGTCAGGTGAGACCATGCATAACTCCCTCCTCAATGAACTTACCTCTCTTAAGACTGAGAATACTACTCTTAGGGAGGAACTTGAAAGGGTATTAAGGGAGTTTGGGGAACTAAAGAGTGAGGTGACTCTGATAAAAATGGAGGTCGCCAAAGATGGTGGAGCTTCCGCCTCTACTCCAAGTCCCGCTCCTTCAAGGGTGGATGTTCCTAAACCCAAGGCGTTCAAGGGGGAAAGGTACGCGAAGGAGATTGATAACTTCCTGTGGAGTATGGAGCAATATTTTTGAGCACTTGGCATCATGGAGGATGCTAAGAAGATTGATAGCACGTCCCTCTTCTTGGAAGACACTGCTATGCTGTGGTGGAGGAGGAGACATGGTGACATTGGGAGAGGCATTTGCACTATTGATACATGGGATGAGTTCAAGAAGCAATTCTATCCCGAACATGCCGAAAGAGATGCGAGAGCAAGGCTGAGGCGTCTCACACAAAAGTAGAGCATTCGAGATTATGTGAAGGAGTTCTCTGAGGTGTTCTTGGAGATACCTGACTCCGAGGCCTTCTTTGCCTTCATGGATGAATTACAACCATAGGCCAAATTGGAGTTGGAGCGATGCGATGCAAAGGACCTCGCCACTGTCATGTCCATTGTTGAATCCCTCATTGAGTTCTGCAAGCCTGACAAAGGCAAGTTCAAGATGGACAAGGGTAAAGGTGGGGGAGAAGGCAAACAAGGCAAGGATGGTGCTTTCAAGTCTTTCAAGCCTATGGAGAAGGGGCCAAAGAACAAGAAGAATGGCGAAAGACCACCACTGAAGTGCTTCCTTTGTAAAGGCCCTCATCTAGTTCGAGATTGCCCCAAGAAGGGCAAGCTCTTCGCATTGATCGAGGAGAAAGAAGTGGAAAGGGAAGTGGGCTCATTATAAGTCTTTAATGCCATCAAAGCCAAGGTGGAGGTGCCCAAGACCGAGAAGAAAGGGCGTTTGTTCGTACAAACTAAGGTTGGTGATGAAAAAGTTCGAGCTTTAGTGGATACCGGTGCCACGAACAACTTCCTAGAGTGGAAGGAGGCGAACTAGTTGGGGATTAAGTACGAGCAAAAGCTAAGATGGCTCAAGGCTGTGAACTCTCCTCCAAGGATGATCCGTGGGGTGGCTCGCAACGTCAAGGTCTACCTAGGTGAGTGGACTGGATTGGTAGACTTTACTGTTGTGCCTATGGATGATTATCCTATAATATTGGGCATGGACTTCATGGACAAAGTGAAGGCTATGCCAATTCTCTTTGCTGACACCATGGGCATTCTAGAAGAAGGGAACTTGCACATGGTACCATTGACACGAGGCGAGACTAGTCAAGCTAGATCCTTATCCGCCATGTAATTGAGCAAAGGGTTCAAGAGGGCACAACCTACATTCTTGGTGGTGCTCAAGGAAGAAAAAGATAGCAATGACTCTGAGTTGCCCAAAGAGATCCAAGGCGTATTGGAGGAGTTCAAACATGTCATGCCCGCTGAGCTATCGAAGAAGCTACCTCCAAGAAGGGAGGTGGATCATAAGATCGACCTTGAACCTGGTGCAAGGCCCCCTGTCGCTGTGCCATATAGGATGGCGCCTCCTGAACTAGAGGAACTGATGAGGCAATTGAAGGAGTTGTTGGATGCTGGTTATATCCAACCGTCGAAGGCTCCATATGGTGCTCCGGTGTTATTCCAAAAGAAGCATGATGGGTCGCTTCGTATATGTATCGACTAACGAGCTCTAAACAAGATTACTGTGAAGAATAAGAATCTCATCCCACTTATTGTCGACTTGTTTGATCAACTTGGAGATGCGAGGTGGTTTTCCAAGCTTGATCTAAGGTCTGGTTATTATCAAGTTCGCATTGCCAATGGAGATGAGCCAAAGACGACGTGTGTCACTCGCTATGGCTCCTTCGAGTTCTGCGTCATGCCCTTTAGACTCACCAATGCACCCGCCACATTCTGCACTTTGATGAACAAGGTATTTCAACCTTTCCTTGATCGCTTTGTGGTGGTGTATTCGGATAATATCGCTATTTATAGCAAGATCCTAGAGGAGCATGTTCAACACCTCCGTCAAGTCTTCAAGGTCTTGCAAGAGAATGAATTGTACGTGAAAAAGGAGAAGTGTTCCTTTGTCCAAGAAGAGGTGGTGTTCCTAGGCCATGTTGTGGGCAAGGGACAATTGAATATGGATGAGTCTAAGGTACGAGCCATACAAGAATGGGAGCCTTCAAAGGGAATCACTGAGCTAAGATCATTCTTTGGTATGGTAAACTACTATAGGCGATTTATTCGTGGTTATTTCTCCCTGGCATTCCCATTGACGGACCTATTAAAGAAGAATCGCTCTTGGGAATGAGATAAGAAGTGTCAAAAGGCCTTGAGAAGTTGAAGCGTGTGGTGATAGAGCAACCTGTGTTAGTATTGCCCGACCACACCAAGAGCTTTGAGGTGCACACCGACGCATCCAACTTTGCTATTGGGGGTGTGTTGATGCAAGAAGGACACCCCATAGCGTATGAAAGTCGAAAGTTGAATGATACTGAGAGGCGGTACATGGTGCAAGAAAAGGAGATGACCGCCGTGATGCATTGCCTAAGAACGTGGAGGCATTACTTGTTGGGGTCTAAGTTCGTGGTGAAGACCGACAACGTGACAACTAGTTACTTCCTCAACCAAAAGAAGTTGACACCAAAGCAAGCCAGGTGGCAAGACTTCTTGGCTGAGTTTGACTTTGTGATGGAGTACAAGCCAGGAAGAGCGAACTTGGTGGCTGACGCTTTGAGTAAGAAAACTGAGCTTGCCACCTTGACTCAACCTAACTTCCTCTTGGTGGAGCAAATGAAGGAGGGTCTTGAGAAGGATCCACAAGCCAAGAACTTGGTGAAGCTTGCAAAGGGAGGTAAGACAAGGAAGTTCTAGCTAGAGGAGGGGTTGCTTCGCACCAAAGGAGGATGCTTATATGTGTCGAGGTGGGATGGTTTGAGGAAGGAAATCCTAAGGGAATGCTATGACTCACTATGGGCTGGTCACCCAGGTACGCATTGCACGTTGGCACTTGTGGAGCGAGGATACTATTGGCCTCAACTACGTGACGATGTAGAGTTATATGTGAAAACTTGTCTTGTGTGCCAACAAGACAAATGGGAGCAAAACCGGCCTGCCAGTCTATTGGAGCCACTACCTATCCTCGAGCGACCATGGGAGAGTATCTCGATGGATTTCATTGTTGGATTGCCAAAGGTAGATGGCTTTGGCAACATCATGGTTGTGGTCGATCGATTTAGTAAGTATGAAGTATTCATCCCTGTGTCGACAAAGTACAATGCTGAGGATATGGCAAGATTATTCTTCAAGCACGTGGTGAAGTATTGGGGCATCCCAAAATCGATCGTGAGCGACCGAGATACTCGATTCACTGGGAGATTTTGGACGGAACTATTCAAGCTACTTGGCTCCGAGTTGAACTTCTCTACTGGCTTTCACCCTCAAACCGATGGGCAAACTGAAAGGGTAAATGCCTTGTTGGAATTATACTTGAGGCACTTTGTGAGTGTCAATCAACGAGATTGGGTCAAGTTGCTAGATGTGGCCCAATTCTCATACAACATTTAAAGGAGTGAGTCAACTGGGACGAGTCCGTTTGAGCTAGCCATTGGGCAACAACCAATGACTACCTAAATGTTGGCTAAAACATATTCAGGGAAGAGTCCAAGTGCCTTCTTCTTTGCCAAAGAGCATAAGGAGAAAGTTGAGATGACTAGGGCCTATCTAACCAAGACGGCCAAGAAGATGAAAAAGTGGGCCGACAAAAAGATGAGGCACGTGGAATATGAGGAAGGAGACTTAGTTATGGTGAAACTCTTCCCTCACACTCTTTCGCTCGTATGGGAAAGTGCACAAAGGGTTGTTAAGGAGATATGAAGGGCCTTTCCCAATTGAGAAAAGAGTTAGCAAGCTTGCATACCGAGTTACCTTACTATCCCATATTGAGGCACACCCCGTCTTCCATGTGAGCTTTTTGAAGCCTTACCATGCCGATAAGGAGGACGTGGGTAGGAACGAGTCCAAGAGAGCCCCGACTGCCGTCACCACAACTCATGAGCGAAAAGCCCAAGAGATAGTGGAGCATCGAGTCATTCCAAGGAGGGGTACTCATCCGAGCTACATGGAATACTTGGTGCGTTGGAAGGGCTTGCCTGATAGTGAGGCAAGTTGGGAGCACGAGTTGTCTTTGTACAAGTACAAAGACTTGGTCCGAGATTACAAAGACGCGACGAGGGCGCCGCAGAATTAGGTGGGGGAAAATGACACGGCATGTAATGGAAGAAGATTCTGGAAGCTTCTGGAATTCTCCACACCATTCTTAATTGAAATATTCATGTAATATCTAGATAATTCTAGAGATAGTTCTAGAGTATTCTAGGTAGTTCTGTAAATATCTAGATCCTTGTAGATGTCCTAGAACTTTTTAGATATTGATTGTAAATCGTTAAATTAGATTGATCTCCACCGTCCATTAAGGAAGTGGAAGGCTATAAATACCCCTAAGGTGCCATGGGGGAAGACACTTCAGTTTATACTCTCATTCTTGTAATATACAAAGTTCTCTCCAAGCTCTCTATTGTCTAAGTTATCTCCTCTCAAGTTTCTGACTAGCTTCCTCTTGTGATCAAACCTCTTAGTGAGGGATAAGGGAGAAAGGCTGACTTAGGTATGAGCTAGGTGTATCTAAGTGCCGCACGGTTGGTTGGAAAATCCAAGTCCGTGACAATATGCATAATAGTGCACCTACGTTGATAGATATGTTGATAGATGTTAGGAATTAAATTAAAAATAGACGTGGATGTGCTAGTAGCAGAAAATGTTGTTATCTACTTTATATTACAATAATTACAGCACACATTTATACACTGGAACAAAACATGCAGATCTTGTATGTTCAACAATTGAACGTTTACAACCATAAACTTGGTTAATTTTTTTTTTGAACTTGAAGCTTTATGCTGCTCACAGTATTCATGAATTTGACGTTGCATGTCAAATATTACACTTTCATTGGCCTGCATTTGGATCTTTAAATCTTTTAACTTATGCTCAATATCGGGATGTAGCTGACCTTGTGGACCTTGTGGGTATATGGCCCCCACCACGCTTGGATATGATAACGATAAGAACTCATTTTTTTGTCGATAGTTATAACCGAGAGGTGATTCCTCTTCTACTGTATGTGCAACACTTCCTAAACCATACACGGAGCCTCTATTTTTTTCCCTCCAGCACTACTATCCACAGAGTAACCTCATTTGCTAGTGAGAAATTTTGTGCTTTCACAACATTTGCAATGTTGGTTTTAAGTCTTTCACATTCATTCTTAACCAAAACCAATATATATATATATATATATATAGCAGTGATACATATATGTAAGAGGGTTTCAGATAAAGGAATACAAAGTTAGCAGACTTAAAAAAAATTTCAGATTTTTTATCCACCCAAAGACCGGAAGTTGGGTTCTAATATGTTTGGACATGGAGTTTTACTAAAGTTATAGGCCTGCCGAAATCTTCAGTTAGAGTTGCAGCGTAATCAGTTAATGGAATATTGTCACTAGTGTGAAGAGATGGGCCATCTACCGAGTTGGAAGCTCTATTTTGTTTTGCACGTTCACTTTTTCATTTAAATTCTATCTTATTCTAATTAGCACATAAATCATTTCAAATATGTTCATTTATCCAAATAGGCCGCTTCCTTTTATTTTTAACGTAATAGATCAAATCTTTCAAGCACGATCTTTAAAATTCTTGTAAATTTGGCGATGATTCTCTATTGCCCAAACATAATATTTCTGACAAAGTCACCCAAAAATATTTATCAAATCATGTGCTTCAATGAAACAAGTGTAATAAGTTTTTTTCTTAGTTCAATTGAACTATACCTGAAATTTTTTGAATTATAATTGTTACATAGGTTCAGGAACTTCCTTTCATGAATTATAAGATCTTAGATAATTATACTTCATCACCGCTACTATATACTCGACGCATTTCCATCAGGTACAAATCTAATCAATGTAGACGTAAAAATAATGTAAAATGAAGTTATAGGCATTAAAATATTTTGAAATAGAATTCATACCCGGTTTCACCTACGAGATGAATAAGTTGTTTCCTTATATCCACTCCAGCTTAAATATGAGAATACAAGACTTCTCCATACGTTTTACCCATCTACACAAAAGCAGGAAGAAAAGGGAAAGCATGTAGAATATACATCCTCTGCCGTTCAAAAAAAAAGTGTAGTTTCAGTGAAATTATATAGATATAGATGAACTTATTGTAGTTTCTGTGTGAAAGGTAAGCCTCACAATGATGTTCACTATCAAAGAAATGAAGTTCAAATATATTGATCATAGGTTCATGTCAGTTACTACAACCTTATCTCTGCATGCAGATCACTTCTAAATTTTTGTCATTTCAAACAAAAAGGATAAGATGAAGACAAAGTACATTGCATACATGTCCATTTTACTGCTCGTCACATGAAGTTGAAACCAAAGGAAATTTGCCCCCACGTGAAGAAGATAGGATGAAGACAAGTTAAGATGATAATAAAGGATGAGAAGACGGAAAAGCTTACCACATGATAAGGGAAGGGATGAGGACGTGAGGTGACACAGGCAAAGGAATTGATAATTTTCTTGGCTAGCCACGTGAATGCATTGCAGGATAGCTTTATCATATGAGGACGAATCAAGGTCAACTATTCTTATTTTTTTATATATATATTTCTCTTTATGTGAAAAAATCAATAATAATATTGATATTATAATAATATTTGAAGTGATAACCAACATATTTTATTTCACTTAAATAATAATATATTTTTAGTATGTTAAAATAATTATGTGGATGGATCTGAATTTGTTTTTATGAGAGTGAATAAACAAAAACATACGTAACGGACTGACATGGAAAAATTCTAGAATTATTATACTATTTTTTTCCTTCAATTGAGGGAAAGATTATACTTTAGCAACATCATTTTTATTTTTTTGAATTGTTTGTTTAAGAAATTATTCTAGAATTTTAAAAATTAAAAAATTGGTAGGCGTTGTAAGATCAAATTCGGACAATTGCATTCATGGATACCCACTCGTGTGTTTTGCATTGCATTGTTGGTAAAAAAAGGGGAAGTCATCGCGTGCCATATTCAAGGGTAAAATTATCCAAAATAACAATTACAAATTTTTCCTCTCCCCCATCTAAACAAGGGAAGAGAATCTTCTTTCTCTGCCCCTCTCTCTCCCTCCACTTTTCTCTCTACTTTTGTTCCCCTCCATTTTTCTCCTCCCCCATCTAAATGAAGCGTTAAAGATACAATAGACTACAACAAAGATGTAATAATGCATCAAATTGTGTCTGTTTGATTGTGAAATTATTTTTGGTTTAATTATTATTTTGTTCTCTAACTAATTAATTTATTTCAATTTAGTCTTTAGTTTTTTATTTTAATTTAATCTTTTAACTTTTATTTTGTATCATATTTATTCTTTAAAAAAAACATTTCAAAACACTAAAAAAAAGATTAAAAGATCACCTTTGAACACAAAAAAAAATAATTAAAGAACCATTGTAACACTAAATAAAGTTAAAGAATAAATATGGTACAAATTATAAGTTAAAAGACTAAATCAAACAAATAAATTAATTTAAAAAATAAAATATATTGTAAATATTATAATAATATGAATGTCCATAATCTCCACAAAGTAACATTTTAAAATATCTTTTTATTTGTAATGACATATACCATATAACTTTTTTAAAAATTGATATTGTATAATTATGTAAATTAATTTTACTATTTATGTCATTGTAACTTTTAAGTTGAACTTTATGGATAAAAGACCAATAAATAAATGTTACATATTAAGTAATTGGTATCCTAAATAAATAAAATATATTCTCATATTCCTCTTCTCTATTTCTCCATTTAATTTTCTCTTACTTTTTTATATTTTCATTAGTTTTTCAAGTTATTGGATATAAAGCACAACTTATAGCATGAGAGTTTTTATAAAAACCTAACATTAATTATCAAGAGACATATTCTCATGTGGTAAATGAAATTATTTTTTAAACATTTTATTAGTATAACAATATGCAAAAAGCTTGATAGGTATTTAATAAATGTTATTACAATCTATTTATATGACTCACTAGATAGTGAAATTTATATGAAAATCCTTGAAATATTTAAAATGCTAAAAGTATGTAAAGGTTCTCAAAAAAATTATTCAATATATTTACATAAATCCTTCTATGAATAAAAACAATTTAGGTATATATGGTATAATCATCTCAGCAAATATTTGTTGAATGAATGTTATGAAAATGATCAATTTTGCTAATGTCATTTTATAAAAAGATCTAGTTTAAAAGTTGTCATAATTACTATATATATTGATAATTTTAATATTATTGAAACTCCTAAAGAGTTTTAAAAAGTAGTTAATTATTTAAAAAGCTTGAAATAAAAAATCTTAAAAAATAAAATTTTGTCTTAGCTTGCAAGCCAAGTACTTAACAAATGAAAATTTTCTTTACCAATCAACTTATATCAAATAGATTTTAAAGCAATTCTATATAGATAAAACACATATGCTAAGTACTCTACTAATTGTGAAATTGTTATGTGTGGATAAAGACCTTTTTTTCATCTTTGAGAGAATGATAAAAAATTTCTTGATCTTAAAATATCATGTTTTAATGTTAGAAGAGTATTAATATATGTTACTAATTTAACACTACCTCGTATTATATTTGTCATAAATTTATTAGTAATGTTTAGTTCTTTCCCAACAAAAAGACGTTGGAATGAAGTTAAACATCTATTATGATATTTTTAATGGATTATTGATATGGAGCTATTTTATTCAACTAGGTCTAGATTATAGTTAATTGACTATGCAAATACAATATCTTTATCCAATCTACATAAAGCTCAATTTCAAATTAATTTTTTTATTTACATGGGGGTATAGTTATATTATGGTGCTTTACAAAACAAACTTTAGCTACCACCTCATCAAATCATGCAAAGATAATTACAATGTATAAGGCAAGTTAAGAATGCATTTAATTAGGGATAATAACCCAACATATCTAAAAAAGATTATAATATTATACAAAGATAATGCAACATACATAACTCAATTAAAAAGATGATACGTTAAAAAGGATAGAAAAAAACATATTTTATTAAAATTCTTTTTTATTCATGATTTTCATAAAATTGTAACATAAATGTTCAACAAATTCATTTATGTGACAATTTGATAGATTTGGTCACTAAGATAATACCAACTGCCACGCTTGAGAAGTTGGCATATGATATTGGAATACACTAATTCAAAAAACATAAAGTGAAATTGTCATTGAAAGGAGAAAATGACATGTTGTACTCATTTTTTTATCATGGTTTTGTCCCACTGGATTTTTCTAGTAAGATTTTTAATGAGGCAACTTAAAATAGATATTTAAATATTGTGTACTCTTTTTCTTATTAGGTTTTTATTCCATTGGGTTTTTTTAATAAGGTTTTAATAAAACATATTACTTGTTAATAGACATCCAAGAAAAAGTGTTGTAAATATTATAATAATATGGATGTCCATAACTCCTAAATAGTGACTTTTGAGGATTTTTTTATGGCATATATCATATGACCCTCCAAAATGTTTATATTATATAATTATATATATTAATATTTTTTTTATATTATTGTAACTATTAAGTTGATATTTATGGATAAAATGCCTGTAAATAAATGTTATGTATTAAGTAATTAGTATCCTAAATAAATGAGAAATATTCGCACATTTTCTCTTAATTTTTCTCTTATTTTATTTCTTATATTCTCATTAGTTTTGCAACAAAATGATAATTAGGCTTTCTATTTTTTTAACAAAGGAAAGCAAGTTAGTAAATTGCTTTTGTAACCTTCATATTTTTAATAAACACATATTTAAAAAATATGTGTAAGTATTTAAACATTTTAGTTGTTTGAACATTACTCACATAAAATATATTTTTCATCAATGTTTGATAAAAAAAGATTATAATCTAAGGCTAAAATATTGTTTTAATCCCTTAAATTTATATTAATTTTTATTTTGGTACCTAATCTTCGTTTTATTCTAATGTCATTCATCAATTATTTAAACACATATGTTGCTCCCTATAATGGGAAATGATGAAGTGGCTTTCAACTTAGATTGAAAATGCATATTTGGACTTTTAATTTGTATGACTAATGTTTTTAAAGTTAGACTGGTCATTAAATTAATAAAGATGTTGGTTCATGATTCATTGGTTTGACCGTAGTTGAACCATGGTCGAACCAATAATAATTATATATATATATATTAAAAATTTGATATAATAAATAAAAGTGAACAAATATTAATAAGATTTGAAATATTTTATTCCTAATTACATATAAAAATTAAATCAAATATAATATAATATTTAAATTCAGTTGACTTTTTAATTTTAAAATTTTAGCCTAAAATAACTTATCTATTGATAAATATAATTATCAAATATTAATATGTTGAACCAAGTATTGAAACAAAGATATTATAAGAATTAACTATTCAATATATTAATTTTTATTATTACTTTTTTAAAAAAACTTGTATAATAAAATTTAATTAGTTCTTGAAGATTTAAATACAATGTAGAAAGTAATAATAATTGATAAATATCTAAGTTAAGTATCATAAATTTCAAAGAAAATACTACAATTATATTTATATAATATGATGCACAATCTTATTAAATAAAGTAATGTGACACAATGGTTAAGATGTTGAAATCTTTCCTTTAGGTCATTGGTTTGACATTGCATGTAGCCATTTCATAAAAAAATGCTAGTAACTCATTAAATAATCTAGTTATATAAAAATTTATACATATAAATTGCAGATGCGTTGTAGGTCAAATGGCATATGTGTATTTTGGAAGCAAACTTATGTAGGGTCTATTTGCACCTGTTCTATCCTAAATTTGCACCTGTTTTAGGCTAAAATTAGCTAGGTAAACTCGAGTCTTGATCAATGCCAACCAGTTCTTAAAAACACTAGTTTAAAGAGATGTCCAGATCAAACCAAGATCTAGTTCTTGATCCAACCAATTGAATTAACTAATTCAGTTTGGTTATAATTACTTTGGGTATGACAAAACTTAATATATATATATATATATATATATTCTCCACTTAAAAAAATTACCAAAAGTTACATATAAAGATAAAACCTTTAAGGCATGTTTGATATACTGTATTAAATTTAATAGTATAAAGTAATATAATACATTATAAATTTATAATTTGTTTGGCAAAAATAATATACTATATAAGCTTATCAATCAAATCTCTTATATACATTAAAATGATTTGAGAAATGGAACTAGGTATATTTAAGTTTTGATGTATAAAATCTTATCAATATTTTTTTATTCTAACCCTTACCTATTCTCTCTCTCTCTTTCTCATTTACTCTGCCACTAGTCAAGCACCCAAATCCTTGGTACTACTTAGAGAATTGCACAAGGTGCCCCTCTTTGTGAAATGATTTAGACCGTTTAGATTTAAAATTTTTTATTTTTATTTTTTTATTCAAAATATTACTTTTTTTAAATTTTATAATTAAAAAATTATTTTTATTTTGTATTCTGTATCTTTTAAAATAATAAAAAAAATATTAAAATTAAAAAAATTAATTTAAATTATCTAAATTTAATCTAAATAATCTAAATTAGAAGTAGATTCCATTCTCTGCATTTCTCTTTTAGAAGTGCAGAGAATCGATTCCGCACTAGTCAACTACTGCTTTGCCACTTATTTCTCTTACTTCGGCCAACAACATAGTCAACTTTCGGCGAACCTATGAGTTGGGTAGGGCGGGGACACACAAGTTTTACTTGCCTTGATATAGGGTCTTCTTCCAATCTACCCTTTTACTCTCCATTACCACATTTACCCTTCTAGGTTTCTTCTTCCTTCTTAGCTTCTTTTGCTCAGTATCCTCTTCCCTCTGACAATGTCACCATTTCAATCTTTGTAACTTTAGAAGATCTTACTTCGATCCTTTTGTTTTCCTTCCTCATCCTTCATTTGTCCCACTTTTAATCCCTTTTTTCTTGTCAGATATTCTCAATCCATTAAGTGTTTTCACTGTACCTTTACTCTCTCTCGATCTTTCTCCTCATAGTTCTCCCAATTCTTAATTGAAAGCCACGCAAAAGGTACAGATCCTATTGTCCATTCCCTTTCCAATAAGCTTCTTGAAGATCCAGACTCTGATCGTTTGTCTATCACACAACATCTTCAACTTGGCTTCTCTCATAATAAGAAGATGCTGTGATGTATGAGAATGGTGAATAAGTACGCAATATGGGGTCTTAATTTTTTATTTAATGATAGAATACTTTCATTTTTAAAAAAATTAATATAATATAATATAATATATTTTAAATAAAAACTATTTTTATCTAACAAATTAATTTTTATTCTATTAAATGCTATATACTATATCACTAAATATATAATAATATAATATTATATAATATCATACTAAATATTACATAATTTTAAAATTTTATTAAACGTTATACTATTAATCTTATATAATATAGACAACGGGCATTGTTGCACGTTGCAGCCCCTTTGAAACGCGGCAACAAAAAGACAGACTGAAGGTGCACCTCCACCTCTTGTTCCCAATACAGGCTCAAGTGAAACTGATTTCATTTACGTTAATCCACGTGTGTTTGTTCAAGCTCAAGCGCAGTAATAATTTCTATGTGCCATTGCGTTAATTGCGTGTCTTTGAAGCTACTTTTTTCGTAAACAGTGCAGTAATACTATCTATATGCTATTTTTTCGAATTGTGTAATATAAAATGGACCGTGATCGAATTGTCTATTTTTTATCTAATTATTCAACCATAATCTCTAGACAAAGGCTTACGATTGAGTAGCTGTGTTGGTCCTCCAATCCGGAGAAGTTTCTGGTCAAAATCTCATAACCACAGATAACGTATTGTAGCGTTTTGGGTTGGATTGTCGGATTTTAATTCTTTTTACAATTTTTTTAAAGTGGAGAATAATTTTAAAAAATAAAAAAAGTCTCATCAATTCTTTTTAAAGGCGCAAATATGTTTTCCCAATCTTAATTGGAAGTCACCTAAGCATTTTCGCCGATGAAATAACGATGTTAATAAGAGAAACTATATTAATTACGTTTGAGTAATTGAAGCATAACATTAAAACAAAATAAAAATTAAATATCAAAATAAAACTTACTATATAATGAAAGAACTAAAACAATTTTTTAGCCTAAATCTAATACGCGACCACATCTTGTCGTAGTTGAAGTCCAATCCTTTTGAGAGTCGGACACCAAAAAAGGTGACAAAACTATTGTTTGATAAAAAGGGATTAAATATGAACAAATCAAAAAGGATTAAAGAAAAAAGCGATGTATTTCTACCCTGCATAATTAGGGCCGGCCCATTTTAGCTGTTTAGGGCCTGACCCAATTGCAGAAAACTCGAGTCCAAATTAACTTCTAATATTCGTGAAGCCCAAACTGCTTCTCTCGTCCAACAAATCCCGCAGATCGTCGTCTCCGTTGTCTGAAATCTGAACCGTGCATCAACATCCTTGAGCATCAAAGCGACGAATCTGAGAGAGGAAGGGAAAATAGCACTTTTTCTTTTTCATCTCTGAAGAGTTGAGAAGGAAAGCGAAAAAGCCAACAAATTTGGGCCGCTCTTCTTGGTTCAGTTGAAATTTTAGTATATCCAACGCTGCCTTCGAAGAACAAAGCTCGCAGTTATGGCGGCAGCGTCGCCGGCAATTAACAACAGCAACAATGCGATCATGAACGCTGCCACAACCCCCGCGAAGCCAACAACTCTGGCTGCTAACCTGGGGCATCGTACGGACACGCCTCCAAAATCCCAACGTGGGCATAATAAGCCTAAGTGCATACAGTGCGGCAATGTTGCTCGTTCTAGGTAGGTCCTCTTTGTCACTCTTTTCCGATCTGCTGTCTGAATTTCTTTATCAAATTGCAGCAAAGGAAGTCTCAATTCCATGGTTGGTTTCCTACGCTTTCTAATCTTCGTTATTGTGGGTAATTTGTTACTGGGTCTGAATCATAAAAGCCGACATGTAGTATGGTTTGGACTTTAAAAACAGAATAGAGAATTTTAATTATGAATTTGAAGGTGCTGGGGGACTAGTAATCAACAATATATAGTGAAGTGCAAAATAGTCGATAGAGGTGCCCGCCAGGCACTCATAATTTATGGTGCTTGTAGCGCTAGCCTTCAAAACAAATAAAGTTGAGAAAAATGTATAATCCAGGCTAAAATATTTTTTTTAAGTGAGCTCTGAGTAGTAGGAGATATAATCTGTAGTTAAACACGGCCACGTATATATATATATATATATATATATATATATATATATAACAACTTGAATCTAGGGGAGAGTGGCCAATATTACATCATAGTTGATGAATGGCATCGAAATCTTAAAATGTTTTTTAATCTAAATGAAGGTGATACCCCTTTGGCGATAAACTGAGAACTTGTGGTTCTCTTATCTTGTACAATGGGTGAAAAATGAATTGAAAATAGCTGCATATTTTCAAGTTCTTTCATTCAAGGCATACAAAAATTCTGGATTTGGTTCCTCTTGTTCAAGGAAAAGCATATATGAAGTCTGGTATCGACTGTATTTGGTTACACAGATAACATTAACCATGTAAACTTGAATATTCTTTCTTGTACGTTACATAGGTATAGAATAGGTCCAGTGAATATTGCTGGGTTCAGTAATAGGCAAAAGATTCCAATAGATTATAAGCTCACATCATGAATTTGATGTAAATTATATTTCTACTTGCTTAAATTTGGGGTAATTTGATAAATAAAGCCATATTTATTTGTAACAGAATGTTGTAGGTAACGGATGCAGTAATTCTTAGTCCATCAAAGGGCCTTGTAAACTTTGATGATGGCATATCTATGTTACTGCATTTGCTAAAATGGTTTCATTTTTCTGCTAGCTGCTGCTACATTATGATTAAATGATTCACTAGGGAAATAAAGCATTGATAATGTGCATGAGCTGCTTCGCTTATCCCCTCAATAATTGATTATAGTAACAAGTGGGTTGAATTAATTTTTTTTAATAACATTGGGAATCTTTTCGGAGGTTAGATCCATTGATAGGTAATGTTATGGAAAAAAATTCAATTAGTGTCATAATGGATGGAATCTAAGTCACCAGAAGACCTCAGGAATGAGTATACAAAGATGTTGTCTTCAGGCACTATATTGTTACTGGTCCTATATGTATCTTTCACTGTGATCCTACAGACAAACACAATTAATTTCCAGAAGGGGAGGTGTAACAAAAGAAGTTCAATTACTTTCGGACACTATACAATCATATTATAAATTGAGATGATCTCATTCATTCTATTGTGTTTTGATGAGTTTAATCAATCTTGCAGGTGTCCATTTGAATCGTGCAAGAGTTGCTGTTCAAGAAATCAAAATCCATGTCATATTCATGGTGTGTTAACTTTTCAAACACTGTGCTTTCTTAAATATCCACTTCTGATCTTGTAACTGTATTAGGGAATATCTCTCTCCTTCCACTACCCCCTTGGTCTGCCGGAACTACCTCATGGCATGACCCCATGACACACCATATGCCATGTTAAAATTGCATAAGCTTTAGTCACCCATACAAGACCCCATGAGCCTCAACAGAATCCTAAGAGGAAACTAAATCTTCAACAAAGTCATTGTGGATTTTCCAGCCCATCTAGGGTGCCCCATTAAAGCCACTAGTGCCAAAATTCCATTTGAGTATATCTCTTGGAAGGAAGCCATCCATGGGTACCATTGAGAGCTTTCAACCTTCCTTAGTTGGCTGCAATATTCATTCATTTCACACTCCTTCCAATTGAACAAACCTCTTGGAAGGCAAACCTCACCTCACATCGCTTGCTAGACATCACATACCCAAGGAATTTCAAAATTAGTTTGAACTCTTCCTTCCTAATTGGTGACATAGCCAAAATTGGAGAAGCTTGTCATCAAGGCCATCTTTTTGAAGCATCTGAGTATGGCTTCGACAAAGGTCTCAGAGTCATTAGTAGATGTTGACTTTAACAGGCCTTGGTGTTCTGTGGGATTTTCAGCCCACCAACTTCCACTTTATCGCATTGTATCTCTTTCACATATTCCAGGGCATTGCCACGCCCTTCAGCCATAGAAATTTCCCTTCATTGCTCTTTTCACCAGATTTTTTGGGCAATCATTTGCTCTCAATTGATGTTAGCAGGTCCTACTATCTGTCTCATTTGCCATTTACTCTGCATTCATTGCTCTATTCTAGGACTACTGTTGATATTTCCAGTGGTGATTAATGAAACTAACACACTCACTTTATGCAAGTTTGTAGCTTCCCTCCCTCCATGAAGTAAGCATTGTGTGCATAGTTTTCAGATCACACTTTTAGCAATCTCACCTGTCTTACTCACGTCCTCGGCAGAGGTGCTCATTCTTTTTCCCAGTAGTCTAGCCCTAATACTAGAGTTATTACCAGAGATGTTATTGGCAATATTATAAGATGATGATATTCTGGTATATCCCTGTCCTACATGCCATTTCAAAACTTGATGGTATCAATTTATTTAAACAGATAGTATTTATGAATTATTAGTTTTAAGTGTTTTAGTTGGATTAAGTATGGGTACTTATGACTAATATAAATAAAACTCTATTCTACTTATAAAGAAGGTGAATTAAGAAAAAGAAACAAAAACAAATGCTGCTGTTCTGTTTCTGTTGTTCTAAAAAGTTTTCCATATTATTATGGTCCTAACCTCAGTTTTTATTTTTCTCTTTTTCGTATCTTGTGGTGAATGCAGTGTTGAAAGCAAATGCAACTTTTCCTGACAAGTCACCATCTTCTGGTGCTGCTCCACTTGACCAGCAATCCTCTGAACCAGCTCCATCTTCGTAAGTTCTGAGTTGCAGTGCCCTCCACCCTCTCCCCCCCCCCCCCCCCTTCCAAAAAAAAAAAAAAATTGCACCATGTCCATCCTTATAATTTTATATTTTTAAACATTTTTGGCTTAGCTAAAAGGAGCAAAATAAATGTCTAGTTTAAAAAAATTAGAGGCAAGGTTTTTCTTCTTCCTACAGAGCAGCATTGCTTCTAAAAATATGTCTGAACTTCATAGTTTGTTAACATTTAATCTGACATGAAGTATGCTATTCAGTAATTGCTCTAAATCGGTCCTATGTTTCAAAACTCTAAGACTTCTGACTAGAATTTTGCTGCAAGAGTTTGCTGGCTTTAGAAATTATTTAATACTTTTATATATATTCTTTTTACACTGCTATCTTTGTATGTCCTCTATGTCCAACAATTTTTTTTTCCATCTCATACCATTTTCAATGCAATATTATTCTTGAGGTTTCAATTGTCCTTCTAGTTACCAGCTTGGCAGTGATTATATTTATATTAATTCACTTACTATTAAGTTGTACATTCAGCAATTGAACCGCCCTTCCAGTTCTTATTGCTACAGAAGATTTTTCTTTAAATTAATATATGTATTTCAGGAGTGCAAGTAGAGTTGCATCGCTTAGACAACTTTCCAACAGTTTTGCCCAGTTCAATAATTTGCATGTTTCACTTCGGTCAAGGAAGCCTCTAACTAGAAAGGTACATCTAAATCATAGACAATATGCTTGTTTGAGAACTTGTTCTGAGTAGCCGTTTGCTGTGCTAAAGTAAAAAGAACCATTACAGGATGCTGCAACTATTAATAAGTGGAGATTTTCCAAGTTAAAGGAATACAAGGAGAGAAACATTGAAGTGGAAAATGAAGCTTTTGACCGATACATGCAAAATGTAGATTTACTGAAAGAAGTATTATCTGTGAAGTCCACAGAGGACAATGTGTCCTCTGCATTAGAGTCTAATCCTACTTCGATGGGGAACAGCGAGATGATGACCCCACAGCTGAAATTGCTGCTAAGATCAAGCTCAATGAGAAGTGATAGTGTGAGAAAGAGAATACAACAGATTGTGGATGAGGGACTAAAGAAGCTTCAGAAGTGTGCTCTTAAAGGAGATGAAGAAGAACCAAATAAAGCATCAAAAAAGCCAAAAATCTTGAGGACTGAAAGGTTATCGGATATAAGTGATCTTATTGATAAAATTAATAAAGCTCGGAATGAGGAGGATTTGAAATCATGCTTGGAGATGAAGTCCCAACTGTTGAACTTGGACAAAGCCTCTGGCAAAACGGAGTTTGAAGACAATGAAACGCATAAGAAGCAGGCTGTGGAAAGTGATTTGGCGCCAGCAAAAGAATTAGATTATTCCTTGCCAAAATTGGTTGGTGCTGCTGAAATTGATCAAGAAACTCTCATCACCATAGATAAACACTTTTGTTCCCTAGAGCATGTAGAGCAATTGTGAGGCTAGATTTGTCAATAATTAGGCTTCAGCTAGAGAAGTAGAAAATCTGTATGTTGTATTGTTTATTGCATCATAATATGATGCCTGCTGCCTTATCTTGTTTGGCAACATCGCGTTTATAGTCCAGTTATCTACTTATTTTGCCTCTAATGCTGCAATAGAGTGTGATCTGCGCAATGGCGATGCATTATTGGTTGTCTTTATGCCAATTTTTCCCCCTGCCAATTGAATCAGTAGTTGGGACAATAGTGCATATTCATTTTGGTCGTGATTGATGGCAAAGCAAGTTAGCACAAAGCATGGACAACTGAGCAGGAGAGGAGCGATTGTGTGTGTCTGTTGGTCACTTGGAAGTTGCAAGAGAGAGGTCCCCGGTAGTATCCCCATCATTCAATGCCAGAACACCTCCATAGGCTCTCTGGTTTCTGACTTGTCTAAACTTTGACTTTTGAAGGGAATAAGTAAAGCTGCTTCCATGACTTACGACAGCCTTGTTGAGCGGAGATAGCGGGTCAATGACAATAGCTAATAAAGGTGGGGATAAAGGAGGCCGTACATATTCCAACCCTATCTCTGGAATGCTCTGTTCACCATTTTTCAAGTGAAGAAACCCATTGGAATATGTGCTCTTCACTCGCGTCATTTTCTTTCTATAACGCATCCAACGCGGGAGCAAAAGGGGAAAAACTTCATTTTATGGGTGTTATTACTACATCAACAGAAATGGTACATAGCTTGATCCACTTGAAGCATGGTTCCTATAGTTTCGATATGGGCTATAGTTTCCTGACACTTTGATTAAATATAGCTTAGCTTTTGATAAAATGAATAAATAAGCCATCAATTCAAACGACTCCTTGGTTTCTACATGGAAAGAATCATAAATGGGGTTCCAAAGGCGCAAGCCGTTGTTATAAGTGACAAAGAAATTCCTTCTTCTATATATTTCTCCTTCAAGCTTTTAGGCACCCATAAAGCTTTGTGGGTTTCTTAATGGACAAGTGCTTTTTCTAGCTTTATTCTCCTACATATCTCGATCCACAACTACTTTCTTGGTGGGTATGAAACTTTCAATGACATTATTTTCCGCTTGAAACAAGGCTGTCAATACTTTTTTAAGTTTCAATGGCTCTACTCATCTCAAACATCAACTTTTCAAGAGTCTTTGTTAATTTGTTTATCAAACCCACCCACGTTATGGCGCTCAATGTTCTCAATCCCTTGATCATAATAATGATTCTTTCTTACAGGAATTTGCTTTGTTATGGAGTATAGACTAATATTATTAGCCCACCAGAAAAAGGAAAAGGAGCAATTAAAAAAATAAAAAAAAGAAAGAGCCAATCTAAAGTGGGAAATGCTCATCATGTAATCAACATAATCTGACTTTTTATTTTACTTTTCAACATGGGTAATACGTGGTGCAAATTTCTCCACTCTTCGTGGCTAATTTTTTATATTTAACTCTTCTGATGAAAATTCACTTTCTACAGTCCATATGGAGGGCATTGAATCTCACATGTTTTTCTGCCCGAAACCATGCATTGTAAATTCATTAATCACAGAACTAGCAAAAGATAAGGATATATTACATTTGAAAAATGGAGATTTCCCTAAACAAGGGATCAATTATATATAAAATAAAATCTCTCTTATAATTTAGAACCCATTTTGTATGTAAAAAATTAAGAATAAAATTAAAATTAGATAAAATAACTTCACAAATAAAAGATAACTATTATTTTATATTTAAAAAATTTATAAAAAATAAATATTATTAAATAATAATTATAAAAATCTAATAAATATTTTTTTAAAATTTTTATTATTATTATTATTTTTCATCTCCAACCAAACATGCTTTTAGAGGTGGTATTAAATAAGGAGAATAATATGTTTGTTCTTGGAGAGTAGTATGGTTATATATTCGTCTTTTTGAAAAGCAGGGCCATGTGTGAATGTGCAGCCAAGAATCCTGGGTTGTTGGTCATACGAATCATGACTTCTCTATAATCGTGAATTGGTACAGTTAGAGTTAGGGCTGTGACTTGTGATTGATGCCATTCCGATGCCATTGGTTTTTGGTCTAAACTGTGCTACGAATTAAAGCTTTCACTTCACTATATAAAACATGAAAATAAAATGCCATTAATAATAATAATTTAAAAAAATCACTGGTCATTCATGCCTGTCAAGTGCCAGGGCCCACATGGTTGCGCACACTCTCCTAAAATATGTTGAGTGACGAATCTCACCTCGTGGTAGTTGATGCATCAGATAAAGATCCTCTTCTTTTTTCGGCTAATGATGCATAAGGTTGATGTCCAAACTCTTCTACACTAGGAATTAGTATGGTCATTTCCCCCACTCAACTTTTTTGTTTTTAAGAAAACTCAAGAGGGCTGATCATTATATTTTGGGTAGAATGACTCGTCTATTGTATATTTTATCAGATAAGATATCAGAACTAAAAAAAAGTTGAGAGCTATTTCGATTTATAGAGGAAAGAGGCAAGATGCATGGTTTCTTTGATTTTTATACTTATTGAACATACCGAAGTTATATTTTTGTACAAAACTTTTCCCCCTTGTTTTTTGGCCATACCTTTGCCTCTTAGGTTCTGCTCAATTTTCAAGTATGTTTTGTACATTTCGATAACTTAGTTACTAGTCAGCCGTCTAATTGTTCAATTGTTTAGACTACAAAATACAACATCACTTCTAAGCCTTCAGAAGCCACCATATGTAAATCCGTAGAGATTTTTAATTTTTCTCTTATAAAATGTAAGTGAGGTGTATATTAAGAAATTAATTGACGTTGAGAAGTAATATTAAAAAAGAATAGAAGTTATCTGGGTCAAGGTTTTTCCAAGTGATGAGGCAATTTCCCTTGCCTTCTTATAGATAGTGAACTTCTAAATGACAATAGTTAGCTACTCTCTTTGGGCAAGCACCTGCTGATTCAAATAGACCATAAAAACATTTAGCATTATTGGAACAATAAATTAATTAACCTGATTATACGTATATATGAAGCAATTTGGTATTCATATTACTACCTAAGCCCATCATCTTTTGCAGGTGAAAATGACAAGGTAGAGGAATGCAATCATCTAAATTGAAAAAAAAAAAAAATGAAGCACATCTCATTATATTGCATGGTCCCTACCGTGCCCTTAAATGCTTGAACACTTTGCAATATGTCCTACCCAAACAACCCAACATGTATTCGAAAGATAGCAACTGGTTAATTATCAAACATCAATGATCACTATGTTTAATTAAGAAATGCTTAATCAAAACTAATGCTTCATTGACACGGCCCGCAATTAGGGTTTGAGGGATTAAGTCAAAGGAGGCAGGTGGGAAAAAATTATGGGAACCCCAATTCCACAATCACACATTAATTCACGACGTGTTCTATAAGGGATTCCATAAGCCAAATCCAAACAAGAAAATTCCAAAGCACAACTCTATTAAGCTGCTTTCACCAGAGGTATTCTCTTCTTTTCCAACTCCTAATTGATGACTATGTCGTCTATATATGGCTAGCTCAATTACAAAACTCCATAATAGAGATGATAATAATGGCACCATTGAATTCAATTCAGTGTTCTTTTTAGCTTTTACTTCGCGCTTAACCTTTTGCCCCATTGGGATTTTAATTGATGGGTTTCTATTTTAAATCAAAGAAACAGTTAAAGGATAGAGATTGGGGTTTAACTTTAGCTATACAAAATTGAAAGCTGAAACCTCCTTATAGAAGGAGGCCTATACAAGACAAAAGTCATATTATTAGAATTCAGATAACGATTTGGCAACTCCCAATTACCTAAGAGGACATTGGACAGCAAGTAGAGATTTTTTTTTTCTTAATTAGTTTTAATTTTCTACTATAAGTAGTGCTTCTAAGCAAACCCATATAAATTACTGATTAAATCTCACGCAAATTCTCTCAACTTTTTAGTCCTCCTTATGAGATATATGAGATTAAATTTTAAGATTCACCAGTTTGAGGCCGAAGTTTTAAAACTATATAATCATCTGTGAGTAGTTCGATCATTATTTACACTTATTTCTTTCTCGTGATGTACTACCAAAAGAGTCAAACATAATTCATTAACAAATTGAAAGATTTTTTTAAAAATTATATATATATATATATATATATATATATATCTATCTATCAACAAATTCAAAGATTTCGTAATTAAATGCTTCAATAGAGCCATCTTCTTGCGTGCTTCATATGTCTCTTCAATAAGATTCGTATTTAATGAAAGAAAAGTGGGTTGTGAATTACTGACCTGGTACTATATACGTCACTTTAAAATCCTTATATTTTTTTTAGACACCAAGTTTCCTCGCTTGTATTTTCTTTTTTTTTTTTTAAAAAAGTTCATCTAAAATTTGTTGTCTAATGCTCTATATTATTTCTCCAGTCGTCTTTTTCCCATTCCATTTGTTTTTGTTTTTTTCTGGATTCAATTTATTGTTTAAATTCCACCAAATTCGACATAATGACGCGTATATCTTTGAACTTTCATATGTATGATGAGAATTTGAAGAGCAAAAGTGATTTGAAAAGGAGGTTTTCAGTTAATTACTTACCGTATACTTGTATGAGCCAAATTAATGGTTGTTATATTCATAAAAATGGAAGCAGGCTAAGTGGCTAAGGATAAATTTGAATTTATCAAACCAAACTAACGTTAACGTTTTTGTCTTCTGCAATTCACGAAGCTTTGATTAAAAGGCTCCAGGGCGTGTATGATTGTCCCGTACTCCTACGTCGTTTTGTAGACTTTCTTTATAGACACGTAAATTCCAATAATAACGCCCAACCTAAATGGACAATTCAAGCTGGGCGATGTAAACAAAGCATATATAAATGTGTATGGGGGACTTAGACTTGACCAAAGGAATCATCCTAAATTTCAAAATTTTCTTCTCCATTGGTTTCTCCACTAGTTTCGTGAAAGGCATTATTTTCCATTGGAAACAAAAATGAATTGGACTCTAGTTATTTTTATTGTTAAATATCTTTCTCTCATTGGAATCTTATGGTATAGCAAGCCAAACACTAAATATCAGTTTTCTCATACTGCATCGAGTTCTCGTTTCCATTATTGGCCATGTGAGCTACACCAGAGGACATGTCGAAAACAGGAAGGATAGATAGAGAGGTTGTGACTTGTGAGGGAGAGGACCAGACTGGGAGAAATATATATATATATATATATATATATTATTTTTAACTAAGAAGCTATAAAATCCTAAAAGTAATATGACTGAGCTCCCTCATCCACCAACCATCAAACCCTCAATTGGAACGTGGGTGAGTACAATAATATAAATGGGGTTGCTGAATGGGTGGATCGGTTCATTACACTACACTTACAATAAGAAAACTAAGCCTGAAATTATGGTTGCTGAGATGGCTATAGCAAGGTGCAATAAGCACGACCTAACCCACCATTTTCAAAAGCAGATATGTCATAATACTATTTGGTACAGAAAGAGATTTATGTCAAACTCATACTTTGTTTCAAATATTCAAACTAGGCTCATTGCGCACTGTGCTTAAGTCTACAACCAGAAAAAACAACCCCACCTTCTAATTTGGATTGGTGAAATAATGATCAGGGTGTCAGCAAGGCCCTAATTTTGCACCATAAGTTAAGATAATCAATCAATCTAGAAACAGAAGGAAAGTTAAAAGAAAGAGGAAACTTAAGGGGGAGATCGTTGAGATCTAAAATAGTTTGAGATCAACTATAAGATTTGGCTGTGCCAAAACAAACAAAGGTGGGGGCAAAAGATCCAAGGATCTTGAAGGTACTAAATATTTGTAGTGTTGTCGTTGGCATCCATCTCCGTGTATGCCAAGTCACATGCTTGGCACATGATATGCTTGATTTGAATCGTCACCAATAGCATAATGGGGTGAAAAAGATACCATACAAATGCATGGGAATTGGGCAACAAGTTGGGGCCCTAATTTTGATAGGAAGAAAAGGACAAGTTAGATCCAATTAATTATTATGGGGTATTAGTGGGTCAAGTACCCCCTCTGTACCTCCTCTGCTTCTATTAGTTTAGCCCATCTACACGCTGTATGTGGGCCCAATATATGTTTGCTTTGTCAAACCTTTTTTTGTTTAATTTTATTTTTTAGTCCTCAATTTTTGTCCAATAGAAGCAAACCGAGGAACGGGCGGCACGGATAACAGAGAGATGGCTTTAACCAGAGGGAATTATCATGAAACCAGAAGGTGCGCATATATAATATAGTGGTTATGAAAGGATGTAGGGGGAAATTATGTTGTTTGGGAAAAAGCTACGAGAGTGTGAAAACAGGGGAAAGGTAAAACGGGGTGGGTTTATTGAAACTGTGTTAAAGCTAAAGGTGTGATCCTTGTTTTTGGAATAATTAGTTGCCAAAGTGTTTTCGAGATTAGTCTAATTTATTACAAGTTGATTTGAAATGGGGAGATGTGCCAAAAACAAGCCAAGGGCATAAATTATTATGGGAATGAGAGAGAGAAAAGCAACGTGGAGGCAAAGCAAAGCAAATAGCTTCAGATTACTGACTCACATGACACACCCATATGCCCTGTGATTTCTGAGTCTGTGACTCTGAGAGGGTTGGGAAGGAGAAAGCTTGTGCCAAAATAAGTAATGTTGTTTGAGCCCTCGTCTTCCCCACTCCTTCCATCCAATTAATAAATTAACAGGGAAATAATTTTATACAATTCATGCTATCTCATGTCATGTGTAATTAATAGTGATCCACCATCGTACCAGGTTTTCGTTTAACGACAAAGAAAAGGGCAAAAAAAAATTAGTGTGTTTGGTCAATTGTAACTTGTGGAAGTCAGGTCTCCGTGAATCTATCTTTCACCCGAAACTTCTGAGCTGTGCTAGTCATAGGTGTAAGAGACATTCAATCTTTTTCAAGCACGGTAAGTTTTGTACTGTCGGAAGAATCACCCTTTCTCTTTCGTGGAGGCATCATAATTCCTTCAATATATTCCAAAGTTGAAGTTGATTTATTTTGTCACCGTAAATATTATTCTCAAATATATATGGATCCACTAAATAAATAAATTATACTAATTTTTAAGTTAAATTATATATAATATTTTTTAAAAAAAATTATATTTAATTATTTTTTAATTTAATTTTTGTCATTTAAATTTTTTACACAGTATATGTTTTTTAAAAAAATAAAATTACTATCTCTAATATCATTAAGAATTAAAATAATAGCATCATATAAAAGTTTAACATTGACTTAGCTATTATTAATATCATATTAAAAATAAAATTATAGTTTCATATTATACAGAAATTAATTTCTTTAATGATAAATAAATTGAAAAATTTACAATGTATATAAAAATATTCAAAGGGCTAAATATAATTTTTAAAATAAAAAATATATCAATTATAGTTTAATCAAATTGTATATGAGCATAATTTACTTGCAATAAAAGCTAGAAGAAAAGAAAGCACCCCCCAGCTTGTGAAAGGAATGCATTGGGTTTGGATATATTCCTGCCGACGTCCATCTTATTTAGATTCAAAGAAAAAAGGACAATTCCTTTTAATTAATTAGAAAATTTTGAATTGTCAAGAAACTTTGAATTTCCTCTGTTTCTCAAACAGATCTCAGCCTAGAAGTTCGGTCAAATTGCACGCCCCTCCGCTTTTCTCTGTAGCTTTGGCGAAATTTAATGGAATGTAAAGAAGAAGATTTTTCAACACTAGAATATATGTAGAGTCCCACATGGAATCGTTCTGCATGATAAGGATTAAAGCCAGGTTTATATGCTTAGAAGTTAAATCATCCTCACATCTACGAATCCTTTTTTCTTTCGTGCAATGTTTAAAACATATTTTTTTTTTGTACAATCACATATTTATCTATCATAAATATTGGTTTCTGCTCTGTTCTTTTTCCTTTGGTTCGTCTTATATTATATATACTATCTGTTTTGCAGAAGATTAATGAAAGTTCATCAAAAAAGGAAAATTATTGAACCAAACACGTCACGCCAATAATTTTAGTAGAGTCATTGGAAATTGAAATGAAGCCAAAACTACGAAGGTCTACCTCAACAAAAATGAAAGAAAACAAACAAGAAAAATTGGAAGATATGGGTTAGCTTTGCTTATTCCATCCAACACGCGGCCAAGATTAAAGCTACAAGTGAGAGAAAAGTAGGTGGTGGATTTTAAACATTATATATAGTAAAATTGTTTTACACTTTTTACGTGCAACTTCCTAGCTGAGGCTTGAAGAAGAGTACATGTACTTATTTAAAAAAAAAGAAGAAATAATTTCATGTTATGTGTTGGGAGAGAGCCGTGTTGGAGGGATTTATTGTTTGTTAGCGAAGTTGGGTTTTACTAATTGATTATAACAAGAAAAGCTCTGTGAGAATCATTGAAGAGCTAGGGACAGAAAACGAGAGGCTCTCTTTCTTCGGTTCGTTGTTACATGCATCTATGTCTGACGACGCGTGAACGTTATTAATGGACTCTCGTTTTCCTAGAGAGAGAAAGATTTGCAATATATGTATATAATGCACTTTTTTTTCTTGCAAGAGAGAGAAAGTGATGAAAATTTAGAGAGAGAGGAGAGAGAGAAAGAAAATCTTGGGAAATTCACGTTTTGACACTTAATTGATTAATATGTTATACCTAGGTTACAGATGTTTAGTATATTATTATGATAGTATCGTTGTGCTTATGCATGCCCACAAGAGAGGCAAATGAGAATCCAATCTAAAGCCGAGAGAGAGAGAGAGAGAGAGAACTGAAAGAAGATTCATCAGGGTGTGACTTGACTTCGCTTATATAAGCATAACATATTCTTGAACATGCCCACACAGGCAACTAACTAACCCGACTCTAGATATTTTCATGGTTGAAATTCTCCATTCTCTCTTGCCCACAATTTCTTTTAAATTTATAGAAGAATCAACTTTCTAGTATAAACTTTAAATCTTCAACCATCCTATATATTGCTTTCACAGATAAAATTTTGTTCCTCTATTCAATTAATGAGAAAATGAACTTTCATCAACCATGCAGACTATAATAACAATAAATCATCCTTGCCATTCAATCTAATTATTGGTGTTGAATCTGTAAACCTGTTAGTTTAATGGTTTTGAATTGAATTAATGTGATTGAACCACATAAAAATGATCTTATTGGATATTTGATTGATCAGATGAATCCAACTTGACCTTTAAAAATTTTAGGTCCACACTCGTTTCTCTCTTCATTTCACAAAGGGTCCACTGTTTTTCCGGCATGAGAAGAGGATCGATGTATTTATAAATTTTGCTTTTTGTTTTTCGGAAGCCCGTGGGAATCGTATAATCTAATTGTATATATGTCGAATGGTGCTGCTGCTAGCTATGTAGAGATGTGGTTTTGTAGAGTTATTGAAAGCATTAAGGTTTCGCGGTACTCTACACACTTCTATATATTCGCGTTAAAAATATTGGTGTTTTTTTTTTTCCCTTGTTAAAGCTACAAGTTCTTGTCATAAAGTTACATATTTTACCAATTAACTTAAAATTTATGATGTAGCATTCATTTAAATGAAATTAAAGCTTTTCGGCCAGAAAAAAAAAAGGAGAAATTAAAGGTCAATAGTTGAAAAACTGTTGATGATAAATCAATGAATTAAAAAGAGAGGGAGAGAGAAATCTCCAAGCAGACAAATAAAAATTCGTGGGAACATTTTTCATCCACGTCTTTTGGTGATGTTTCAAATACCTAAATTAAGAATAGTCCAGAAGTTTGGCACCGATTTTTCTCTTATAAATTCCTTATCTTAAAGAAACAGGTAAAAAGGCAAGTTAGATTGGAAAGATAGACAAGGGTATTTCTACCCCTCATAAATTAACATCTTATTGTGCAAATATTTATTGGTCCCTAAAAGGAGGTAAACCTTTGAACTAAGCCTTTATAACAACATCCTGACCTCATAAATTTGAAATAACCAAATTTTACTACTATATTAATTAATTTCAAAAAAAAAAGGAAAAAAGGGATGACTTGTTGAATTAAATAGATAGACGTATTGGAATGGCACCTCAACTTTTGAAAGGCAATACCCTTGTTTGCTTCCAAAGTCAATATAATGCCAATAACACCACCCTCATTCCAACCCATGGGCTTGGCATCACATGCCATTTTGATTGATTCCCCTACTACCTACTGGTCCCCATGAGCCCATGATCTTGATAGAATAACCTTCTAAGATTGAGAGAGCGCATGTGTGTATGTTTAACTACAAATTAAATTTGTGAATAATTAGAGTCATATTTTTGCTTCTAAGTGTGGACAAGGGCTACTATAATTCAAAGCAAACGAGTGATGCGTGTGGTGCACTAGTGGTTAGAACGAAAAAGGTAGCTTTAGCTTTGGTTGCTACATGCTAGTTACAACCAAACCAGACCATATTCCCCAATATATATATATATATATATATCGAGTTGAGTTGTATATTCATAATACAAATGGTTGGCTCTGTCTTAGTCGTGGCTGCTAATAACCCCTTTCTTTTTTTTCTTTCTTTCTTTATTTTCTTTTGAAGTCGCTTTCTCTTGTGCGTGCTTGCTCCCAAATTATAATTCTTGTTTCCTTTATATGACATAATTGGTTTGTTCACCATGAAACTTTGAAAACTGAGAAAACAAATTTAAGATTCCAAACTTCCACCTCATCTCTCTAGCTGTTCATATATTTATGCCCTCCTTCGCTGAACAAAATACCCTTTGTATGGACGGTGAATATAAAATGCATCTTGAAAACGCCAGCCCCTATATTAACTAGTCCGTCTATCGAAACTTATTTCATTAGGCAAAATTTGAATACCCAAAAATATTTATAGATTATATTTATAATAATCTCTCCATACTGCCTTCCCATGATTTCATTTTTGATTTCATATTTTATTTACTAAATTATTGAGCACTGAACAGGTCCTACCTAGTATATTTTCAATCTTGTTCGAAAAGAAAGTCAACTTTGTCGTACCACATTTGTTGGTTCTAATTGTTGAGCACTAGAATTCAGTTCCCCAATTGTTCAAAATGGTTTAAAGAAAATCAATTCCAATTCCATGGCCATTAATTTCACTTTGTAAATCAAACTTGGACAAAATAATTTGAGCGGAAAAATAATGTGACATGTCTATGTGGAAAAGCCAAATCTAAAGGATCAATAAGACCATGATTGCCAGTAGCGAAGGAGCTTTTTACGTATGGGATTACGAAAATGGGAACTCCCGTTGTCATTTTGGACCAAAAGACAAAACAATCGTAGTCAGAGGTGAAGGAAGCAGTAAATGTACTGTTTTCAGAAGGATGGCTTAACTACGCTCCCAAACCAAGGCACGAATCGACGACGACATCCCCTTGTTCGACTAATTAACAAAAGGTCACTCATTCATTTACCCAAAAAAAAAAGCCATTAATTCCTCAAAGTTGGTCCCAAAATGCACCCTTTATAATAAGGGGAGTATCTGTGTGTCAGCGAAGAGATTATAGATTGGGTATGCATTGAAATGAGAGGAAATTAAATTACTCTCTCCAACTACTGAGTCTACAAAAATTTCACCATAAAAAAACAGGGAGGCGTGATGTGATAGGCACGGCAGTATTATTATGAATACGGTACCTGAGCTATGATCCGTTGGATCAGGGGACCACTGTGTCCACTAGTTTTGAGTATTTAATAAATTTTGTTCGTAACCCAAGTTGCTCCATGCTCCTTCTGATTTTTGGATTTTTAGGAGCCTGCTTCTGCTTTTCATTATTCTTTTACAACCCACAGAAAGTGATCCATCATTTTGGAATTTTTTCATTGAATTCTGATGGATTTGTTCTTCTATGTCAACTTTTTATTTCTTTTTTTTTTTTGTGGTCCACTTTGCGTTTCCAGAAAGAACTTCTCTTCATTTAATTCTCTTAGACCCCGAATCCAAATTATTTCAAAATTGATTGGAATATATAAGTTTTTAGGAACCAGTAAAACCCGATCCCAATTCTTAAATTCGAGGGAAAAAATGCTTAATTTAAGTAGTCCTTATTTGTGATTGTCAGTAATGCCACTGAAGCCACAAATACATCAAAATTTCAAAACTATTCGTTTAGTTATTTATCTTTTTCTTTTTAATTATCATGTAGCATAATTTTTAATATATATAGTACGAATTCTATGTAAATTGACATTAACATTAAAAATTTTATGCAGCAGAACAATGTAAGAGGTTCTCTTTTCTTTAATTATTTAATACTTGTATAATAAATAAGAACACTTAAAAAATTGTTCTCCTATAATGTTTTCTCTTTTTTGTTTTAAATTAAAACATTTCAATTTAAATGCTGAGCTAAACTTTTTAAAAGCATTATGTTCTGAACCAGAGTACTCGTGCCAAAACATAATGGCATCGCAACGGGTGACGAACACAGACAAGGAATTCAAACTCAAATGTAAGCCGGTCACGCAACGCAACCAATGTTCAAACATTTGAAAGGAAGGCTTGCTTCAATATTAATGAGCCATAAAAAAAAAAGGCAATTAATAAGATAATTACTTAACGAACGAAACATATGGTAAGATAGACAAATTTGATGAATGTGTAAAATAGGGGTGGCATATGCATGGGGCCTATATGGATATGAGAAAGGTGGAGATTGAAAAAGGGTGTAAATTCTAAAATAAAAGTTATGCCCACTATGAAATATTGTGCAGTGGGTAGGGGTTGATTTTGCAGAATGAGATGTGTAGCTTTGATTCTTTTCTTTTGCAGCAAATACAAAGACCTGAGAGAGAGAGAGAGAGAGACCCACCACCACTTCCCCACACACTTTGATGCTGTTTCCTCATTACCTCCTCACGAGATCGCTTTTTAATTTGCCTCCTCCTTCTCTCTCTACTGCTTCTTCTTGTGACTGCCATTATCATCAATCACCAGAAACAGAAGCCAATGTACAAACGCACAGGGCCTCATAAATTATAGCACCACCACCCACCTTCCCATCCTGCACTGACAATCCCTTAAATAAAACTACCAATTTTAACAACATATTTTGTACACCATTTTGAGGTGGATCGATCAGTGATGTGCCCTATTTTAGTTTCATGCCATTCCTTATGGTCGCGATTCCTCCTAATTAAATGTTATATAATTTCCTATTTTCTTCATAAACGAATTTAATTAATTAGGATATTAATTTACAGTGTTTATTTTTTTTTTGAATTTTCTCACCGTAAGATTTTATTGAGATTTATAATAAATAATATTCTATTTTATATGCGTAAATTTTGAGACAATCCAACTCATCTGTTTACCCTAATTATTTTCTTTTTTGTCCCAGAATTGTTTTGTGTGATTGATTATTGTACGACAACACTACATGCGGTTTAGCTCGTCAGATTTTACGTAGTGTTTGGAATGGTCTTATCCCATGAGGTGGTTGTATTACATCACAACCCTAATAAATAATTAATTAATTAGAAGGGCTTTGTATCCTTCCCGGCACCAATCAGAAAATTTTACTTTTTCAGCACCCGAAATTCTAGGCCTCTCTTGTTCTTCTTTGCTAATCAAGTCAATTAAATACAAAGATAGATATATTGAATTTAAGTGCCATATATGGAACGATAAATGCTTTAATGGTGTCAATTATTCATCACTACCCCCTGTCCTCTTTTCTTATGCTTTCCTGAAATTAAAAAACAAGTCAAAGTGATGCGTATATTGGAGAACGTGGTCATCCACAACGTACAAATGGAAAAGCCTATGGCGTATGGTGAATGAATGTGTTTGGGTGGTTTAAGTGATATAGTTTACTGTGCAGGGCAGAGACAAGTTAGAGTCACTAACTCTTTAAATAGTGTGTGTCTATACTCTATATATATATATATATATATATATATATATACACACTCATTATAACTGTTAGGTTAATGTCATTAAATTAACATAATCACGTTGTCTGATTGGGGAAAAAAAAAAAACTGGTTGGTTTAGTTACTTGTAAATATCATGATAAGAAAACACGTATAAAAAAATGATATCAATGCACAGAAAGAAAGAGATAGAGAATGAAAGGCAAGCTGAAAAATTCACATTAACTTGATAGAATGATATATGGAGCGCTTTTTCTATAGATAAGGTGAGAGTATAACTATAACAGGTATTCTGTAATAAACAGAACCCAAGTCACAAAAGAATAAACATTTATCCCAACAATATACAAGAAAATGATATATATTATAAATGATTGAAAATTTAATGCTCGCCTTAATGGAGGAAAAAATAAGTGGAAAAAATTATTGAAAGGAAAATATTGAAGATAAAGGCATAGCCGAATAGATAGTGGATTAGACTGTAGAGGGGTGATGATCAGTGAGGGTATAGTAGTAGTGATTAAAGTTGGCCATCCATGTAAAAGAAATGAACCCTAGCTAGAAAAATTAAGCCAAGGAAAGAATAAGATAAAGAAAGAAAAGGAAAACCCTAGACAATGACAGGAATTTAAGTTTGGGTTGGAAATGTGTGGGTCAAGGAAATCGGGGGTAGTGGCTGGATAAGGACTAATTAAAGAAATGTCTCAAGCAAAGTTGCCTTCAACCAAGGAAATGCGCTTGGCTTGACACTTCTTAAAGATGATGACTCATATTACTTTTTTTTTTTAGATAAAATATTTGTTTTTACTCGAAAACATATTCGTATGCTAGGTTTTGGTTTTCTTTCGTACAAAAGAATTGTAGTTTTTCCTCATTATTTTTATAAATTGAAATATTCAGAAGATTACATAATTTTCTAGAGCACACAATATATGACTAATGTTACCGTGGATCCACCATAGTCATAGCCTGACTGTAAAAGATGTAGTCACTGTGAAGGATCCACTTTTAACTAATATTGCTCTTTTACATACTGTCAACAAGAGTTAAATAACTAATGAAATGGTAGATTTTACAGTATACAATTAATTAAGGAATTGAATACATTGGTGCATATTAGTGACGATTTTTTATCGTATTAGTAACATTTTAAAAAATGTAGTGGTAATATTTTGTTAATGTGCTGACCAACTATTATGGTAATAATGTACAACTACTATATCTCAAAGGTGCTTCTCATCAAAATAATAATAAACTGTTCAAGGTACTGTTATTAGTACATTCTAAGAGCTGTTACTAACGTGTACCTATAGTCCACTTAATTTCTTAATATGTAGTGGGAAAATACACCTAAAGAAAGAAGATATAGAATATTTAACTCGAGAGAAAGAAAAATAGCCATTGATGACTTGTTTTTGCAATATTGCTGCGAATTTCAAATTAACCAAGCTTAATTAAGAGCTATGACCACTCTCATATCTTAACCCAAACCCGAAGAACAAGTTCACTAAAAGAGCTTTCAAAGGACACGTCTATCATAATAATCACTTACCTTTAAATTAATTTTACGGTAAGAAACAAGCCGCTTGACCTGGCCCTTCATGCATTGACTCCATCATTAAGCTGTCTATTTATATAAACATTCAAATTTCAAATACTATTCCTGGACTTAATTTACCCGCAATCAATCTTAGAACTCATCTTTGAACTGTGAAGGAGGTTCCTTTCAAACTGATGAAGCCAACCACATTTTACTAAAAACTGCTTTTTTGGATGTAATCTTTGGACGATATGTGTCAAATTTGGCTTCACTTTACCTAACCTAGCGCATCATTTCAGTTCTGTTTGTGAACACAAAGGCTTATTTGTATATGTATGAGGTCAATCAAACGAGGGCGTTACGTTGATGCAATCTTGATTCCAGACAATGGTTTCCATAATTCCGGGTAATAATAAGTATTGTCAAAACCTAGCTATTCACATCTGGATATATATATATATATATATATAGAATCTAGAAGAGAAGGGAAAGAATATATTTTCTTTCTTTCGTTTTGTTTTCGGTTGGACTATATTATTATATATAAGTTTTTTCTTTAATTTTTCTAATGTGTAATTGAGCTAGAGGAGGCATTATAATTAATGGGATAACTATAGGGGTTAAGTAATATAAATGGGGTGCTATGTGGGTGGACCAAAGGATAAAGTAGAAAAAAGAAAGAAAAAGAGAGTGATGAGTTGATGCATTAGCTAGGAAGGCAACGAGGCAAAAGGAGACAAGTTGTTGTTGCCCTATTAACTGTGTAAGCACCAACATTATTAAGAAATTAAACTATGTATTAGAAAGAGAGAGAGTGTGGTATAATTTGCCGTGCAGGGTCGTAATATTAGCATAAAAAGACTAATTAATTAAATATTTAATTTAATAGTAATAGGATGATGGATATGGGAGATGGAGAAGAGGTAGCCGACCCTCCTTCGTGGGACCGAAGCAAAGACAAATTGCGTGATGCCATTGCCATTCCAAGCACTCTCTTTCACATTTACTCTCTCTTCTTCCTTTTTTTTTCCCTCTTTTTTTTTTTGGGTGGCTTCTCTTTCTTTGTCAGTCTCCTCTATTGATTAAAGTATGAATTATAATTATTTGTTTTTATTTTGGGGAAGGTCACCCAATACTGGCTTTCCATCTTTTTCTTCGTCGTGGGATTCACTCACTAACCTTTATTTGTACTACAACTAATTTTCACAACTAACGTTACATACCTAATGCAAATTGTCCTTCACCTCTCTAGCTAACAACATGAAAAGAAACGGGAAAGAGAATTAAATGAAAGAAAAGGTCATCCATGTTCATAATTCCTAACTTTTCTTTTTTACCATCTATCATGGAATCAAATCATCACCAGTCCTGAAGTGAGAAATGAGGAAAAACAAAAGCAGAAGAATAAGAAATGGAGAAAAAGTTTTGAAGAATTAAGGAGTGGTTAATTAGCCCTCTTGGCTCCACCAACGCATTAAATTATACTATAATGTTAATCATTCATAAAAGTTACTTGAAGAAATTTGGATCCTACCCATGTCATAAAAATTTAAGTCACGTACGACTATCAATTATTTATTCACTGTGATTGCTCCTTAACAACCGCTGGTGTTCAATATTGGATTTACGTTGTCACAAGTTGCAAAGTATTAAATTTTCCCGTGATGTTTGGTTTAGTTTCATGCCATATTTGATTAATTTGTTAGGTGAGTTTGCGATTACTCACGTAATTTTAATTGGTGAGTCTCAAGAATATGTCTTCTTTTTATAAGAAAAAAAATTCCAAGTTCTATTGTTTTGTACCCTTTACTGTTTCTTCACAACTTTTGAATCCATTGCTTCAAAATATACTAGAACAATACATAGTTTGATGGTATAACAAATTCCCACCACCCAAAGACAATTAATTAGTAGTATAACACTAGAAAACTGCATTGGTCATAATTAGGTTACCCTATGCTAACTGTACAACAATAAGATTCAATATTAATTAAACATAATTCGTAATTCAGCAAAGCATGAGATTTTCTGAGGTTAATTAAAAGAAAGGAGGAAACTGTCGATTTAATTGAGGTGGGATATCCTAGCAGATATAAAACGAATATAAAATTTGAGATGAAATATTTTTATTCTCTGGTTTAAAAATGATGTTCTATATGTAGCAATGACGCAGCTAGTGAGGTTTTTAGCCGAGGCGCATTAATGTCTATTGCTAGAAGAAACCAACTTCGGAAACCGAAATAGTCAATTTTGTTATAACCATATTATGTCATGTTTGAAAGTTTCTTCTTCTTCACCTGTTATTGTGCGTTATTCATGGCGATTAAATTCTGCTATATTGGTTTTTCTGTGATCATTTGAAATAGTCCTATGTGAAATATTCATTTGGAACAAGAAAGAAATTAGCATAGAAAAAGGGAAACTCAATTTTTCATCCAATCATGCAATTTGATGGAGGGCCATTCTATTCTGGTGATCCGTTCATTTTCTAACATAAGAATCACCAAGAAACACAGCTGTTACGATTTTGAACATTCAAAATCAAGGAAAAATTCAACTTTACCCGTTCATATTGTAAACGAAGAAAAAAATATACATTGCTGGACAAAAAATGCACTTATCTTAGAAAGTTAAAATTGGAGTTTATAAAATCTAATCTTAACGCTTTATCACAATCCTTTATGTAAATAATATAAACCTTCGAAATAATCAAGAGTGACATGAGTGGGGTAATACAACAATAATAGGTGCTCTAAGTGTCTAATTTAGGAATTTGTAATTGCATAAATAGATGTATTATTCCGTGTGGAGTAATTATTAATAGAACAAAATTTATATGTAATTCTTTAAATAATTATTATAAGATTCTTTAATAAAAAAATATATTATGGGAATTTTTTTATTATTTTATATTATATTATTGATTTTTTTAAATTTACATATAATTTTATTAAAGAAAATATAATAAATGTTTACAAAATTGTATTTACCTTTGTTTAAAAATCGAGGGAAAAAAGTATGGATAAAAGGGTACAATTATAAGTTAAATTTGTCTAAATTAAATCCAAATTTAATCTAGATGACTTAAATTTTATTTTATTTTAGGTTTTTTCGTTTCAATTGTTATTTTTTTAAATTGATAGTTGAAAAAAATATTTTTATTCTACATTTTACATCTTCCAATAAAAAAAATTAAAAATCCAAAAAAATAAATTTTGAGCCATCTAAATTGATCTAAACAATTTTATATAGTGTACTGCACGGTCACTGTGTTATGCACCAAATCCAAATAGAAGCAAAATCCTTCTTTAATTTAGAGAATTATATAATTTACTTTCTTCAACTTTTAAAATTGACTAGAGACTTTAAAAGTTTCTAATTTTGAACAACATACCTCTTCCATTAATATTGTTGTTCAAAATTCTAATAACACTAGTCACATTAGCAAATCCGAGGGAATATGTTGCACAGGATTAAAAATTTGGGGGTCCCCGTCAATTTTTAAAGTTAAGGAAAATAAATTATACAATTTTAACAATACTTGTAGGGATATTTTTACTAACATGGACAAAAGCCATTAAAGTTTTGGACAAAAATGTTTATAAATAAGATATGTTGCATAAAATTAAAAATTTTAAAGATTTTTTTTATAAACTTCTAAAATTTAAAAGAATAAATTACACAACTATTTATAAAATGCTATTTGCATTTTAGCTTTGATAGGAACATGGATAAAATAATGTCATTTATTGGGTTTAGAAATATATAGGGAAAATAAGGGGGAAAAGGAGAGAGCGAAGAAAGCAAAGCTGGAGGAGAGAGCAGAGAGGCATGGGCCGTATACAATACAAACGATTCCAGCGGCTGCGGGAGCGGCAGAGACCTGCACAGTACACACTCCAACAACAACGACAACTACTACTACTACTACTATGCATCACCCCATTTACCAACGCCCCTTCTCTTCCTTCATTCACACACACTCTCTCTCTCTCTCTTCCTTCCCTATTAATAAATTGTTTCTCAAATTAATTATGATTGATTATTAACTGTTAACGAGAAATTATCTAAAAATAAAAAAATATACTTTGATTTGATACGAGCGTATTTATTTTAAATATATATTGGGGTAAGCATACGCAAATATATAACAAACCACGAGACCTGTTCATGAGAAAAGCCAAACCCCACGCGAAGAAGAAGAAAAAAGAGAAAGCAGAATAAGGTGTCTGATTCGCTTCAATCGCATCTATCTCTTCCCCTATTCATCTCTATATCTCTCTCTATCTCTAATATCCCTTCTCTCTCATATCTTAATTATATCCCCCCCACACACAGGAGAAAGAGAAACACAACGAGAGCTATAAGAGAGAGGAAGAAAAGCGTAGGTGAAAACAAAGTGAGGCAAGGGTGGTGGTGGTGGTGGCATAATTTCATTCATTTCTGATTCCTTCTCTTTCAAAGTATCTCGTCTCAATAATGTGTTTCTTGTCCACCCGCATTGAACACTCCGCCTTGGCCTTATAGAGGGCCGCATCTTCCTCTCCTTCGCATTCATTCCTCTCATCCATTTCCTACCTCCACTCTCTCTCTCTCTCTCTCTCTCTTACCCCTTCCTATTCTTCCAATCTTCCTATACCTCATCTCCTCTGTTTCATATCATTTCTCTTCTTCTGAACTGTGATGGCCGTTCAAGCTCAATACCCATCCAATGTCCTCCTTCTAAATAGGTCTGCATTTATTTTTCTTTCCTGGGTCAAGCCGGCTGTTCTCGATAGCTACATACCATCAATTCTGAAAACTAATAATTTTTTTCCATTTCTAATAACAGAAACGGACAGGAAGGACATGACTATTCATTACAACCACAACCAGGAGGGCTCCTTGATCAGTCCCATATCTTATTCAACAATGGAGGTATGTTCTATCAAGTCTCTATTTCTTATGGTGGTGCCTATTTGGTTTCTAAACTATTGAAACCAATGATATATAAGCTGCAACCTCATAGAACACCAATCTGAAAATTGCCCATATACGACACAGCAGGTACTAATTCTCGCAAGAGAGGAAGAGAAGCTACAGCAGCCACCGGCGTCGCCCAAACAGCCCCTAATGTTGTTAATCCCTTCTCTTTGCAATCCCAGCCTCCTCAGCTCATAGAACTCTCTCAGCTCCATAACCACCATCCAAATGTGGTCTCCACAGGCCTCCGATTATCCTTCGGTGACCACCAACAGCATCATCATCAACAACAACAAAGACTACAATTACAGCAAGAACGCCAACAACAACAACAGCAACAACGGTGTCAGCCCTATGCTTTCTTATCTCTATTGTCTGAAGGATTTACCTCCCAAATCAAACAACAGCGTGATGAAATTGACCAATTCCTTCAAGCCCAGGTACAGTTCTTATTCTATTCATATTAAAATGTTCAGTTTTTGCACGGTATCAGAGAAGGGAATAAAATGATAGATATCTTGTGGGAATAACAGGGAGAGCAATTGCGACGAGCATTAGCCGAGAAGAGACAGAGACATTATCGTGCACTACTAAGCGCAGCGGAAGAATCGGTGGCCCGGCGGTTGAGAGAGAAGGAGGTTGAGGTGGAAAAAGCAGCACGCAGGAACGCCGAGCTAGAAGCGCGCGCGGCGCAACTTAACGTGGAAGCGCAGGTTTGGCAGGCGAAGGCTAAGGCACAGGAGGCAACCGCCGCTTCTCTGCAAGCGCAACTGCAGCAGGCTATTATGAGCGGGGTTGCGCAGGATAGAGGGGGAGGTTGTTTCGCTGAGGACGGAGGGCTATCGTGCGCGGTGGGCGCAGAGGGCCAACCGGAGGATGCCGAGTCAGCGTATATTGACCCGGACCGAGTCGTGGTATCGGGACCCAAATGCAGAGGTTGTGGGAAGCGAGTGGCTTCGGTGGTGGTATTGCCGTGTCGGCACTTGTGCATCTGCACGGAATGCAACGCGCATTTCCGAGCGTGTCCAGTCTGCCTCACCATCAAAAATTCAACCGTTGAAGTCTTTCTATCTTAGAGCCATCCTTGTCCATACCAATGGCCCGGTAAGAGGCCCAACGAAAAAATATATATATTAATAATAAAATTAATCTTTTTTTTTTATCTCCTTGGAGAGAAGGTTTGGATTAGATTATCTTAGCCGTCTGAGACTCGAGAAATTTTTTTTTTTTATTTTCTTGGCATTTACTTTGAACTCCCCCTCTTAGAGTAGAGTAACCTAGAGGTGTTGTACATGGCCACATTAGTCCTTTTTTTTTTTCTTGTTCTTTGTTTTGGAAATTCAATTGATATATTCTTTCATTCCATTAATATTTGTTGCTCTCTCTGATTTTCTAAATCTACATTGTTATGAAAGGTAATCTCAATCTAGATGTCCAAGTCTTGCATAGGTTGCATCAAAATTGTGTGTTAAGTCGAGGTCTTCGTTTTTGTTAGTTTAGTAACATCGACAGCATTGCTAGCTCCAGTAATATATGCATGTGACATTAACATGCAAAGCACTACGTTTTACAGACATGGTTATTTGAAATTTAATTTAGCTTGAGCTCCAAGTTACAAGGTGTAAATAGGTTGGATAGAGAATAGTTTCGTGCTGTGTGAACAAAATAGTTTTACAACTTAAATCAAAAGGTTTCCTATATTCCATTGGCTCCACCGTTGGGTGGGAATAGTACAATGCATATAATTTTAATGAAGCATTGATTTGTTAGACAAGGATTTTTGGGTTTTTCTTTTCTGTTGAGGTATGCATGTGGAATATGAAATCATAAGCAATGGATGCTATCTTTATCAATTTTTGTTTTTGGAGTGTGGTTTATAAAGAGGAAATATCATAAATAAAAGGAAAAATTGCATTTCTCCATTTTAATCTTTATGATTTTTTGCTTAATTTGAAAAAAAAATCAAAACCACCTTCTTATTTTATTAATCTTATTGCAATAAGCTCTCTATCATCTAAATTTAAAAATTTTACATACTAAGATTACTAAAATACTTGTTGTATATTTTAATATCCTTTTGTCTTTCTCTTTATCTTATTTTAATTAACCTATTCAAATATCATGACTTTCCTAACTATCACAGACTCAGTTACATCTCTGGCTCCCTTGCTCTTGTCTAGTACTCCATGTTGAAAAAGCTCTTCTCCAAGAAAAAAAATGCAACTAGAATTTGAAAACCTTAGAAACTCGCAAAATTATTACATTTTCTCCAAGCTGAGTTAAAAAGCAGCTAGTTAATCATTACATTCCTACAAAACAGTTTGAAAGCATCATAAATTTCTCGCTATGCTCCAATTATAACTATACGAAGACAAAGACATTGAGTGAAAAGACCTCATAACCTCAAATTCTTCGTAGCCTGCAAATCTAACAAATAAAAAATTTTAGTCAACATTATTGAGCATGGGTAGTAATGGTGTTAGTGCTCGAGTATTTGTTAGAAAAGTGTTTTTTGAGTCAGAATACTTGACAAGAGCAAGAAAATGGTGTAGTTTCTAGCATAATAATGTTCTAAAAAATATGAAAACAAATTCATCAAGTTCTAGCATCATATTTTCTTATCAATATCTTGGTCAAAATAGTTTACTATATATCTTATGCTCTATTCTATTTGCCATTCTCTTTTATCAATTCTAAACGCATAACATCCCTTTGTAATAAAAAAACATCTCCTTTCTTTTATGTATTTTTTATTTTGTCATTCTTATTTTTGTTTGATGTGGAAAACGTTTCTAAGGTCAAAGATGCCCAAAACTTAGTATATGGAAAAAAAAAAACAAAAGAAAGAAATTCAAAACGATTTGAGCAAAACCCAACATCATCCACTTAACAGAGGAAACCTTACAAGCCCATTGGGCTTAGGAGAACTAATGGGAGGCATCACTGACCCCATCGACAATTGACAAAGACCTTCTAATTGTCGCTAATGCTACTTACATTCCACAATTCTTGCTTCTTGAATGTCAAAAAATAAAAATCTTGCTTCTTCCGGAAACCTAAACTATCGATATTAATCAGTATATATAAACCTTTTTTAATTATAAAACCAATATATCAAACAAGTGGAGTTGGATCAATTCGAATCCTGCCTCATAACAATTCAGCCAAACATCTGAGGCTTTGGAGAGGGAAAGTGGAAGGTGACTACTATCAAGTCAAATACCTCTTGGAATGTAAGTGGTTAAAACAGGATAGTATCTTAAACGTATCTAATTTCCTTTTTCTCTCACATGATCCCCAATGTATAGCACTGATTCGTATTTATATAATACACAAATACTAGAATCTTATTGTTATCACATGTTAAACACTCCACTTTGTCTGTTTTGCTCCCTACGATTTCCATTACTATATTCTATGCACTCTTTGACTTTTGAATTCCATGATAACAAAGAAAAGCATATTATTTTGGAATAGGAAAACGAAATAATAACAAAGGACGGGAAAAAGCTTCATTTCCGTAAGAATATTATTATGCATATATTGTTGGTTTCTATTAATTTGTGGGTGAAAGTTTTGCAGATCGAACAAGTCAATCAGAGTTGTCATGGATGGGCGGAGGGCATTCCAGATTCCTGTAATTTCAAGGAGAATCATGATTCACTTTTGCAAAGCTATATTCTTGAAATTGATGATCCCTTTTTATTAAACCATTTCTAAGGGAGGAAATTTTTTTATTATTATTAACTTGGCTATCTAATCAAGCCTGTGTCAGATTCTTCCTCTGGGTTAGTAAATAAGTTGATGCAATTATGCCTGTCTCTAGAAGATAGTAGTATAGAACCAAATTCAGTAGATGAACAAGATTAAATCATAAAGCTTTTCAGGAGCCGTTTCAAAGGAAATAAACCATTTGAATATTCATAGATACGCAAGATTTCTATGTCACATGATTGAAGAGAAATTTTTTTTTGGGGGGTATATATTCATAAATTGCCATCCCCATCACCATCCCTATATAGTGCCAACTACCAGGGATTTGGTACCAAATTAAAAGCTTAAATGTGTTTCATAATTTAGCGGGGAGATGATTAATACTGGGGCACTTGGCATGCGTTGTAACCATAAAAAGGACGTTTTGGTCACAAATGGAATGCATTCATGGAATGGGGAGGGACCAAACAGAAAAGGTAAAAATAAGAAAATTAATGTTTGCAGCTAAATTTGAAAATAAGGTATAATGATATAAGGACAATGAGTAAGACCCAAGAAGAAAAATAGAGGGGCGACGATAATGACTACAGGTTTATTTTGGTTTGTTAATTTGACGTAAAATTATGACAGGTGGGATCAGCATATAGGAAATAAAAAAAGGGGCAAAAGAGAGAAGTGGCTTTCATTGGAGATTGTTTCCAAATGGTGGTAAGTTGAGGACAGGTGTATTAAACCGTCTTCTTGTAATTATGATGACACTCACACATGTCACTGTTTTAATTTCAATGATAACAACACGACACCGTTCTTAAGTTAGTGACCCCCTTGTTTTTTTTTTTTTCTTCCTTTTTGTGGCAAGCACATACTGATCGCGTATTTTGCTTTTGTACTCTCTATACATAGCCTCCCAAAGGACCATACTAGCTTACGGCCATCCTCTCTCTCTCTCTCCCTCTCTCTCTCTCTCTCTCTCTCTCTCTCTCTCTCTCTGCCCTTAATTTGAATTTGGGTAACTTCAGTATTTTGTAATCGCAGGAATATAAACACAATCTTCACTATGCTAATAACTAATGCATGCACCCAAAAATTAAAAAAAATAGATATGAATAAAGATTTAAATCCTTAATTGGTAATATATGTCAATTTAAGGGGTGTAATCAGAACTATTTATTCATCAACAAATAAAGCTACGTAGGGTGCCAAAAAAGGAAAAGGAAATTGTAATAAAGCAACCATATTGGGCGGCAATGTAAGTGATAGGGCATTGTATAGAAAGGGGGCCCTTGATATGATGCTCCATGGATTGGGTGGGGGGATGGTTTGACAAAACACAAACCTTGATCTCGTTTGTTGCTTTGCCACTCTTTAACTTGCAAGTCCTGCTACTGGCGTTTTCTTTTTCTCTTTAACCTCATAATTTTGTCAGGCGAGAATTGAGGAGCCACAATACTAGTTTTTTTTTTCCCTGCTTTTTTGGATCACCCTTGGACTTTCATGAAAATGAATAGAACCCGTCACTTGTTTACCATAAAACAATCAACCACCGTCGTGATATGTGCTGTTTTGAATTAAAAAAGAAGGCCCACTACTTGATGAATCGTTGCCTTCAAACACAGCTCTGATGTAGTCATGTGGTGAAGATATCTTTGGTGCTATATCAAGGAGTGTAAGTCTGTTTAGTGGGTTACTGAATCTACATCCCAACGCTAAATGCTTAACCAATATGGCGGACACGCAGAGCTGTAACGACCACATCAAAAGTTGTCTTCAACTGCAATTGCATCATTGGCACCTTGCAGTTCCCTCGAATTCCAAATACCTTGTGACCACTTGCAACCAACTTTCTGGGATTTACCATCCACATATTTTGCTCTCTACTTCACCTCATGTCTCATCATGGGCCCATCTACTTACTGTTTGTGCAACCCCTTCACTGCTAAATAATCCACTATGTACTCTCTCACCACACTCTAGGCAGAGATATCAAATGCACCCAACCCCCGGCTTTAAAATCACAGTATGAACATGTACCAGTCATCATACACCACCCAAATAAATCTAACCAAGTCCTTCTACTCATAAACTTTTACCTATTCTCAGCCTATCACTCTCTTTATATTCATAAAATATAATTGTTTTGGTAGTCACAACTGTATATTGTTGGTGCCGCGTGGAGGCCCTCACTTTTTGTTTATTAACAGAACCCATCATAGTTTTTGAAGTATGATTGGGTTGCCTTGTCCCCTCAAAAAGGACTTCCCAAGGACGCATTTATGGCTGAAACGGAAGTGAAGCTAATGAATTGAAGCAAGTCAAATGTCAGGATTCCAGCGTGGGGGTGCCCAAATTTCAGCGGCAAGAGATGGACGAAAGAAAAGACACTCACAAGTTGACGTTTATGGGGGCATTTTACTTTAGGTCTAACAGATTCTGGTGCTCTTTCGTGTGGACCAATTACTCAATCAATAGAATAATACACCATGCAATATTATTGCGAAGAAAGAGATAGCATGGTGAACATGTGTGTCTAGCTAGCTAGTTATTACATCTTTGTTTGCGTCCCATTCTTTCGTAATTTTCTGTTGGGTGGGTAGCTGGCTGTATATCATTTTGGATCTTCTTTTTATAAGGATCCTGCTAACCCATTTGCATAGACATTAAAATTTATGACTCTTGCAGATATTTCACAAGGTTTGGTCCAGCAGTCAACCGATTCCCACACAAGAAAAAGAAAGCGGTAACACACTCCTCACCAGTCACCCGTCCCTAGTGATCACATTTTCCTGATGCTGTCTCTCTCTCTCACATAATGTTTTGATTTTCTAGTCCACGGTTCACATACAAAACAAACTAGTTTTCAATGCTTGCGTTACCGAAACAATGCATCTAATGTGACACATATCATGAATTTCATAATTGACATAGAGTAAAAGCCCGTCCATAAGACGTCGATCCCTTAGCAAGAATTGATTACTAGCCCATATATTCCATATTATGGGCTTTTGAATCATAAAACACTATAGAATAAGAAAGCTGGGCAAATATTACTAGGCCGTATACCTTACTATGGGCTTTCGAAAAAGATCCTTTGGTGGCACACGCTGAGCTGGGAATCTTGACCTCAGGACAAGGGACCACAACTATTGCTTTCACCATTCGGTTTGGTGCAACACAAACTTATTTCTCTTATATAATTATATAATATTTATTATATTTTTGTAATTATTATTTAACAATATTTATTCTTTTTTTAAATTTAAATTAAAGTAAGGAGATAAAATTTTTTTTAATCTATAAAATTATCTCTTTTTTTTTAACATTTTTTTTTCTATTCACAGAACCAAATCAACTGTTGCAATAGCAACATTCGGTGATCTGTTGTACCCTAAAAAAATCTCTCTTGTTTTTTGATCTTTTGGGTTTCTTCTCCTTTGAGGACCGTCAACGAAGCGCTGTGCGTTCTTTCACAAAGACAAAAATGAGCACGAATCTAATATTCCAAGTTGCGAACTAACATGTTGGACGATTAGGCAAGTGTGAGTGAAAAAACGTGTGTGGATTCAATAATCGAGAATAGGAAAACTCAAGTTGTTGGGTTTTATTTTATGTCGTGGGGCTGTAAGCCATATGCCCTTGGATCACATCGCTTCTTCTGCGCATGTTGCCAAATAAACAACTAATACCACAAATACAGAGTGCACCAAGAATAGCAAAAGAATGGAAAACAATACATTGTTCAAGCTTTATAATTTGCTTTACCCCTTTGTGGACCAATTCATTTTACTAATTTAATCATTGCCTTCACAGAATTGTCCAAATTTTAACGACTACTAGCTAATTTTATATAGCATGTATCTGTTCGGGAAGATTGTTTAATTTGATAAACCTTTATCCCAACCCCACTTTCTGTGTTGTTTATTTGCTATTACTAGTTTTATAATCCCCCAATATTAATCATGAGATTTTTTTAAAACAATAAGTGCGATTTAATTAAACACCTCTAATTTACGTTAACCTGGAATAATACTGAATGTACTATACGCCCTATAATTAATTTACATATGGGGGAACAAATATTTGGATGCTGAACAAAATCTTGTGAGCAATTCTCCCCCGTATATTCGCAAGGACAAGTGGAACCGAATGGCGCATCGTCAGAAAGTAGCTTTATGTATACCGCAGGCTACAGGTTCGGTTGTTTTAATTACATTGGTTTTTCCCATCCTCTTTTCGTACTTAGCCCTTTTTTTTTTTTAGTTTGTTACATCTATTGTTATACATTCTAAAAAAATTTAAAATAAAACTATAAACATGGAAAATGAAAAAAATGACATATTAAAAATAATAATAAGACTGATGCCGTTTTCCCACTTTATAGAACTATTTTAAAGTTGTATCCTTCATTGTGCAAAAAAATTGAATCAACCCATAATGTACTGTGTTTGTGGTGGCGTACATTGAATGAGGGCATCTGGCGGAGCTGATAGAAACACGTGCTACATCCCAAGAAAAGCCTTCGTTAAAAGCAGGGAAAATCAATAGACGAGCAAAGATTATATGCTAAAAGCATCTAAGCGTAGAATTCATTGGGCACAAATAACAAAGATGCCAGTCCCCTTTATACGCCGCACATGCCATTCAACACGTGTACTGTTTTGTTCCACACGTGTCCACTTAAGCAGCAGCTGCTCCGAATCTTCCAAGGTCCCTTCACACACTCAGGCCACTTCAAAATAATGAATCCCAATGCATTATTTAATTTCGAGAAAATAAAAAGTTCTAAAAATAATACTTGATGCCACCTAGCGGAGCGACAAGCCTCCAAGAAAAGTAAGCCAGTCTTTTCTGTAAGATAATAATAAAGTATGGGAAGAAAAAAACTATTTAAGAACCATAATTTAATTAAAAAAATTAAAAAATTAAATTTTTTTAAAAACCAACAAAATGAATTTATTATTTATATTTTTTTAAAATTATAATTTAATATTCTTGATATCATAAAAATATTTTAAATTTGTTATCATTTTAAAATAAAAATATTCTTGTAATATAAAAAAATAGATTTAACTTTAAAAAGTATAAGTGGTAATTTTTAAAAGTATTAGTAGTAATTTATTTTTTAATTATTTAAAAAATAATATTTTTTAAGGTTTTTTGATAAAATTGTTACCAAATTATGATACATTAAATGGAATTTTCTCAAAAAAGAAAAAGGGGAAGGTTAAATTTAAAAAAATGAGGGAAAAAATGGTCAGACACACTTAGAAAATTATAGTGATCAAAGTTGATATTAAGAATAACAAAAACTGCTGTTCAATGTTATACTAGCAATTTCCTTGACTATTATTATTAGCTCTAAAGCATATTAACTCTAGAGCATATCAAAGGATAAAGATATATAATAAGAATAAATAAAGTAGATACCTTTTATGAAAGATTTACAATGACAAGGTAACCTTTCTAGTCTACACTTGATACCTTGAGGATGAAGTTTATAAAATGTGTTATAAGTATTCCAATTATGATTATGAGAATTCGTGCTCCTGTATGTCGAAGTAATTAACTTTTTCTTTATGCTCTGAGTCCCTAGGCCTCTTAGAGTTTTAATCTTTTTGAAAATTGTATTGAAATATAAACTCATTATCAAGATAGATAACTTTTGTTATTCTTACAAAACATCATTCAATACCTTTACCATAAACTAATACTAGCAAAAAGGAACATTACAAAAAATATAAATTAAACACAAACAACAGCTATATCTCACATTAAGCCATCTTTGTTTTGCTCTTCTATTTAAAGGAAAATTTGTTTTGAGTGTTTGACCAAGTATGACTTTTTTTTTCTTAGCAAGCAATATCACTTTATGTTAATGTTTTTAAATTTTTTCCATTTTTCCTTACCACCTCAAAATTCAGAGAAAAAAATGCAGTTGATATATAAACCTATTCGAATTCTAACATAAAGTGACTCCTATATTATAATATAGAATAATTGTGTTGGGAAGGCATGAAAAATGTGATTATTTTGTAGTCCCAAACCTCCAATATGGGCAGCTTCACGCCTCCAGTATTTCTTTTCCATCTGTCATGGCCAACCACAAAGTGTTGTTAGAATATTTTAACCAAATAAAAATTAGACATGGATTAAAATTAGTTAATTATTATATTTATTAATAGGTTATATTTTAATAATATTAAATATTTAATTAATTAAATTAATATTATTAAAATGAATCAAATCATGTAAACTAAGAATTTTTAATTTACAACATATTTTTGAGCTAATTAACTCTATATATATATATATATATATATATATAGAGAGAGAGAGAGAGAGAGAGACATTAGTTTCAACTTATTGTTGCCCCAAAGTTGATTTGCTCAAAGACTTTGATTACAACAAAACATTAATCAATATTGTGTAAAAGCTCAAGAATTGACTCAGCCTAATAAACTATGTTACAATTAATTCGTTGTTTCACACTTTTAAGAAGGTGTAATTATGTACTAAACAACAACTGTTTTATGTGAAAAAGACAAATGAGTTATGTCTCTTTATGCAAAATTAGTATGGACAGAAAAGTATTAGTAGTGTATGTCCCTGCTTAATTACTCACAAATAAATTTATGCTTTAACCTCGTTTCGAGCTCCGTAATTAACATTTAATGCAAGTTGATTAGCAAGCTGCATGGACAAACAAACCTTGCGAAAGTTAAGAGTTTTGAACATTGGAGATAATTCAAACTTATGCTAGTAAAGTTAAATGATAAAGATAAGAATTGTCTCTAATGGATAGTCAATACAAAAAGTTTATAAAATGCTTAAAATTGTGAATGCTGTAAAATGTGAGATTATGTAGAAAAATCAAAAGAAAAGAGCTAGATATTTGAAATGTGATTATTTGTTTAAGAATTGATATATTTAATTATTAGAAGCATTACTGTGAGAGTTTGATATTTATTATAAAAGAAAATGAGTGTTGATTGAAAGTTGAAAAATAGTTATTAGTGAGCTGTTGAAAACCTTCTTGTGAAATCATTAAGTGATGAGATTTGTAAGTGGTGTTGTCCATGTCTTTGTAAACTTTTGTTGATTAATAAAAAAATCCCTTAAGAATTATGAGGAGACTAGACATAGGTCAAGGTAAACCGAACCAGCATAAATCTCTGTGTGCATCTTTCATCTGTGTTGATTTTTGGTCCTTCATTTTCAAAAAAACTCACTTTGATACTAATTACATCATTAACTGTATTTCATAAGTTTTCTACAACATCTCAGCATTAGTATAACTATTTTTGCTTATTATAAATTTGTCCATACAAAGGTCTTAAACTTTTCTGTAAGCTAAAATAGAAGACGATTGGTCATCCACTTTCAAAAAAAGCATTAAAATTGCATATTCTACACATCACACTTATTCACCCCCTTTATATGTGATTATCACTTATAAGATAAGTAACTTTAACTAAAAAAATAACATTATTATTTATATTTTTAAAAATTATAATTTAATAATCTCGATATTATAAAAGTATTTTAGATTTGTTATCATATTTAAATAAAAATATTCTTGAAATATAAAAAAAAAAATTAAACTTTAAAAAGCATAAGTAATAACTTTTAAAAGTATTAGTAGTAATTTATTCTTTTACTTATTTAATTTTTAAAAAAATTTTTAAGGTTTCTAATAAAATTTTTACCAAATTCTGATACTTTATTGGACTTTTCTCAAAAAAGAAAAAAAAGAAGGTTAAATTTTAAAAAATAAGGGAGAAAATAATCCGACACGCTTGGGAAATAATAGTGATCAAAGTTGTTATTAAAAATAACAAAAACTGCTGCTCAATGCTATATTATCGATTTCCTTTACTATTACCATTAACTTTAAAGCTTATTAACTCTATAGCATATCAAGGGATAAGGATGTATAATAAGAATAAATAAAGCATATACCTCTTATGGAAGGGTTTACACTTGATACCTTAAGGATGAAGTTTATAAAATGCAATATGAGTATTCCAATTATGATTATAAGAGCTTTCACACTAGTATGCCAAATAATTAGCCTTTTCTTTATGCTTTGAGTCTCTAGGCATCTTAGAGTTTTTAATCTTTTTGAAAATTGAATTGAAATATAAACCCATTATCAAGATACATAACTTCTATTATTCTTACAAAACATCATTCAATACCTTTACCATAGACTAATACTAGCAAAAAGAAACTGTGATAATGTCTTCAAATCTCAAAACCCAAGTCTCATATCGGATAGAACTCAAATAGAAATGAAATTTCTCATATATAAAAGAGGAGACAAGTACCACATTGAGTAAAATTAGATTGGAAGTAGGATTGTTTATGTATATAAAGAGGGCTTCTACAATTATACTGTATACCTTGTATCATTTAGTCTCAATAGTGTGAAGTTTTTTCTCCCTGCCCGTGGACATAGGTCACATTGATCGAACCACGTTAATTTTCTGTGTTATTCTTTATTTTCTTTCTACTTTCCTAATATCGCCAATTCACAACAATTGGTATCAGAGCCAGGTTCCTTAGTTAGGATTCTTGGTTCAGATATAGGGTACTTGGCTAGGCTTTTGGCTTAAGTTTTTTTTTGTTGAAAGAAGATGGCGTCTCACAAATTCAATATTGAGAAAATTCAATGGGTCGAATGATTTCACATTGTGAAAGGTGAAGATGTGAGTAATTATAGTTCAGCAAGGGTGCGCGGCGGTGATAGATAGAGAGAAAAGGTTGTCCGAGAGTTTAAAGGCGGAGAAAAGGGCGAAGATTTTGGCAAAAGCTCATAGCGTCATTCTATTAAATTTGATAGATGAGGTCTTGAAGGAGGTTGTAGACGAGACTTCTACGGCTTCGTTATGAAAAACATTAGAAAGCAAGTACTAGAAGAAATCCCTGACAAATTAGTTATATCAGAAGTAGCGGTTATATACCCTTAAGGTGTCAGAAAGTACACCGGTAAGAAATCATATTGATAATTTTAACCAAATTATTTTAGATCTTCAAGTGGTCGCGGTTAAAATTGAGAAAGAGGACCAAGCAATAATTCTTTTATACTCGTTGCCTAATTCATATGAAAACTTTGTTGACACGATACTTTATGGGAGAGACACTATTTTAGTTGGTGATGTAAAGGATGCTTTACAATCAAAGGAACTGAATAAGAGGGTGTCTGGGTCTAATGAAAAAGCATCAGATATGGGTTTGATAGTGAATAGAGATAGAAGCAAAGAGAATGATGAAGGTAATCGAAGTAAGTTCCATTCAAAGTCAAGGTCCAAAGGGCAATTACAGTGCTTTAAGTGTAAGGAAAATGGGCATTTCAAGAAGGATTGTCCACAGTGGAAAAAGGAAAACAATAAGAAGGAATCAAATGATAAGGCAAGTGCCTCAGTGGTTCAGGACAGTTCAGATGAGGGTGATAGTGGAGATGTTCTGACGGTTAGTACCTTAAATTCTGTAAATACCTAGGTTATGGATATTGGAGTTTCTTATCATATGACTTTCACAAAAGAGCTGTTTATTTCCTTTAAAAAGTGGAAATGCAGTGTAAAGTTAGGAGATGATTAGGAGCTTAGTGTTAAAGGCAGTAGGTTAGTACAGGTAAAATGTTTTGATGGTCTAGTTAAAACATTTGATGCATGGTATGTTATTGGGTTGCGAAAAAATTTGATTTCTCTAGGTGCCTTAGACAAGTAAGGATACAGTTTTTCTGGCGATGGTAGACAGGTAAAAATTTTTAGAGGTTCTCTGGTAATGATGAAAAGTAGACTTCAGCATGGGGTCTATATACTCATTGGAAACTTGGTAATAGGCACTGTGGCAGTTTTTAATTTTTTGGAGAAGAACAATGATCAAACAGAATTATGACATCGACGACTGGGGCACATGAGTGAGAAATGACTAACAGTGTTGTGAAAGTAGAAGTTGTTAGAGGGCATGAAAACTGAAAAGTTAAAGTTCTATGAAACTTGTGTCAAGGGCAAGCAACGCAGAGTCAAGTTTAGCTCGGGGAAGCATACTTTCACTGATATCCTTGAATATATTCATTCAGACTTGTGGCGTCTTTCTCCAATTGAGTCTCATGGAGAGTGCAGATACTTTGTGACATTTATTAATGATTACTTCAAAAAAGTGTGGGTATATTTTTTGAGGTATTTGGAAGTTCAAGGAGTGAAAGACTATGATTGAAAAGCGTACTAGGAAACAAGTTAAGACATTCAAAACTAATAATGGGTTGGACTTCTGCAATACACAATTTGATGAGTTTTGTAAGAAAGAAGGTATAGTGAGACACCACATTATACAGCACACACCACAACAAAATGGTGTAGCAAAGAGGATGAACCAAACACTTCTGCAGTGCACAAGATGTATGCGACTGAGTGCTATCTTTCTAAGCAATTTTAGGCTGAAACAGTTAACACTGCAACCTATCTAGTGAATAGATTTTCATCAACTACAATTGATCTGAAGACTCCACAAGAGGTGTGGTACGGTACACCTTCAGACTATTCTGGTTTAAAGATATTTGGGTGCCCGACATACGTTCATGTAAATGATAGTAAACTAGAGGCGAAAGCAATGAAGTGCATATTTTTAAGGTATGCAACTGGTGTGAATGGGTATAGACTGTGGTGTATAAAACAGGATAGGACCTCGAGATTCATTATTAGTAGAGATGTGACGTTTGATGAATATGTTATGTTCAATTAGAAGGAGGAACTTGATGATCTTACAAGAAAAGATTTCGGTGTTAATCAAAAGGTAGAGTTTAAGGTGGAAACCTCAAGGACAAACAAGAGTTCTGTAGACCAACTTGGAGATTTACAAGAAGAGTAGCAGAGTATAGTAATAAAAAGAGGAAGAAGAAAAAATAAAAGATCTGTCAGGTATGCAAACTGTGTGAATTTTGTTGATACTAACCCTATTGCATATACATTGACAGTGGCAAAAATCATTGATGCTGAGGAGCCGCAATCCTACAAGGAAGCGGTCAAAAGTAAGGAGGCAACTGACTGGTTACTAAATATGAATGAGAAAATGTAGTCCCTATTAAAGAATGGGACTTGGGAGTTAGTATCTCTACCAAAGGGTGTAAAGCCTGTAGGATACAAGTGGGTGTACAAGAAGAAGAAAGGGATTCCTAAAGTTGAGCTGATAAGGTTCAAGACAAGACTTGTAGCGAAAGGGTTCTCACAAAAGGAAGGCATAGACTACCATAAAGTATTTTTTTTTTCTGTTGTGAAGTATAAGACCATTCGGGTTCTTCTAATCATAGTAAGTGCGCTTGATTTGGAGTTGGAACCTAGAAAAGGACATTTACATGACTTAATCTGAGGGGTTTCAAGATCCTGAAAAAAAAAAGTATAATTGCCTGCTGAAGAAGTCCTTGTATGGCTTAAAGCATTCATCGAGGCAGTGGTATAAGAGGTTTGATACTTTCATAGTTTCTAAAGAATTTATTCATAACCCATTCGATCAGTGTGTGTATTCCAGGAAGTTGTCAGATGATTCTTAGTTCTACTTGTTACTATATATGGATGATATGTTGATAGTGGCAAAGAATAAGACTGAAATTAACAAGTTAAAAAGGTTACTGAGCAGTGAATTTGAGATGAAAGATCTGAGTACAGCCAAGAAAATCTTAGGCATGAAAATCTGGAGAGATCGAAAAGCACGCCAATTGTATGTGTCATAACATAAGTACAAGAAGATGTTGCGATCTTTTCAGATGGATCAAGCCAAGCTTATGAGTACCCCATTGGCAGCACATTTTAGATTAGATGCTAGTACACTATGAGCACAGATGAGAATAAATACTACATGAGTGGAGTCCCTTATGCTAGTGTAGTTGAAAGTCTGATGTATGCGATGGTATGCATAAAATCAGACTTAGCCCATGCAGTTAGTGTTGTGAGTAGGTTCATGGGAAATCCAGGGAAGACTCATTGGGAAACAGTAAAGTGGATTATGCAGTACTTGAGAGGTATGATTAATGTTTGTCTAGTTTATAATACTAATGAATTTGTTAGTGGATTGATAGGTAATACAGATTTAGATTATGGTGGAGACCTTATGAAGCAGAGATCATTGACATGTTATATCTTCACCCTATATGGATGTGTTGTTGGCTGGAAAGTAATTTTGCAGTCTACAGTTGCTTTGTCGACCACTGAGGCAGAGTACATGTCCTTAACCAAGGGAGTGAAGGAAGCAATGTGGTTATATGGCTTGATTGGAAGCCTATGATTGAAGGTTTAGATGCCTGAGGTGTATTGTAACAGTCAAAGTACGTTGAGCCTGACGAAGAACCCAATCTACCATAAAAGGTCCAAGCACATAGATGTCAGACTGAATTTTATCAAGAATTCCTTAATAAGGTGATGACCATAGAGAAAATACCAACAGCAGAGAATCCAGTAGACGTGTTGACAAAGCCGTTACCTGTTAACAAGTTCAGGCATAGATTGGACCTGGTACGAGTACGAGCAGCATGAGGCTCTACGGGACGTAATGGCAAGGAGATGATCGAATCAGACGTCTGAAGATTTTAAGTCAAGGTGGAGAATTATAATGATGCCTTCAAATCTTAAAACCCAAATCCAACATCGAATAGAATTCAAATGGGAAAGGAATTCCTCGTATATAAAAGAGGGGACAAGTCCCACATTAAATAGAATTAAATTGAAAGTGAGATTGTTTATGTATATAAAAAGGGTTTCTACAGTTATACTGTGTACCTTATATCATTCAGCCTCAATAATATAAAGTTTTTTTCCCTACCCCGTGGACATAGATCACATTAGCAGAACGACGTTAATTTTGTGTCATTCTTTCTTTTCTTTCTACTTTCCTAATACTGCTAATTCACAACAGGAACGTTACCAAAAATATAAAATAAACACAAAAAACAACTATTTCTCACATTAAGCCATCTTTGTTATGCTCTTTTATTTGAAGGAAAATTTGTTTTGAGTGTTTGATCAAGTATGACTTTTTTTCCCTTAGCAAGCAAGATCACTTTATGATAATATTTTTAAAATTTTTCCATTTTTCCTTACCACCTCAAAATTCAGAGAAAAAAATGCAGTTGATATATAAACCTATTCAAATTCCAACACAAAGTGACTCCTATATTATAATACAGAATAATTGTGTTAGGAAGGCATGAAAAATGTGATTATTTTGTAGTCTCAAACCTCCAATATGGGCGCTTCACGCCTTCACTATTCCTTTTGCATCTGTCATGGGTAACCACAAAGTGTTGTTGGAATATTTTAACTAAATTAAAATTAGTAATGGATTAGAATAAGTTAATTATTATATTTATTAATAGGTTTTATTTTAATAATATTAAATAATTAATTAATGAAACTAATATCATTAAAATGAATCAAATCATGTAAACTAAGAAATTTTAATTTACAACATATTTTTGAACTAGTTAACTATATATATATAGTTACTCTGTGTGTGTGGGCACGCTCGCGTGTGTGTGTTAATTTATGAGACAAGTTAGCTTCAACATATTGTTGGCCCAAAGTTGATTAGCTCAAAAACTTTGATAATAACAAAGCATTAATTAGTATCATGTAAGAGCTTAGGAATCTAACTCGGCCTAATAAGTTATGTTACAATTGATTCGTTGTTTCACACTTTTAAGAAGGTATAATTATATGCTAAACAATAAACTATTTTATGTAAAAAAGACAAACACGTTATGACTTGTTACGTAAAATTAATATGGACATAAAAGTGTTAGCAACATCTATCGTTGCTTGATTACTCACAAATAAATTTTTACTTTGACCTTGTTTTGAGCTCCGTAATTAGCATTTAATGCGAGTTGATTAAACAAGTTGCATGGATAAACAAACCTTACAAAGGCTAAAAGTTTTAAACGTTGGAGATAATTTAAGCTTGTGTTAGTAAAGTTAAACAATGAAAATAAGAGTTATCTTTAACAGATAGTCAATACAACAAGTTTATAAATGCTCAAAGCTATGAATGCTGTAAAGTGTAAGATTATGTAGAAAAATCAAGAGAAAATAGCTAAATATTTGAAATGTGATTATTTGCTTAAGAATTGATATATCTAATTATTAGAAGCATTCTTGTGAGAGTCTAATATTCATTATAAAAGCAAAAGAGTGTTGATTGAGAGTTAAAAAATAGTTGTTGATGAGCTATTGAAAACCTTCTTATGAAATCATCAAGTGGTGAGATTTGTAAGTGGTGTTATTCATGTCTTTCTAAACTTCTTTTTATTAGTGAAAAATCCTTTCAGAGTTATAAGAAGACTGGACATAAGTCAAAGTAGATCAAATTAAGATAAATTTTTGTGTGCATGTTTCATCTGTGATGATTTCTCGTCATTCATTTTCAAAAGAACTCACTATGATACTAATTACATCGTTAATTACATTTCATAAGCTTTCTACAACATTTTAGCATTGGTATAACCATTTTTGCTTATTACAAATTTGTATGTACAAAGGTCCTTCACTTCTCTGTAAGCTAAGATAGAAAACTATTGGTCTTTCACTTTCAAAAAGGCATTAAAATTACATATTTTACACATTACACTTATTTATTCTCATCTAGGTGTGATTATCACTTATGGGATAAGTAATTTTAACTTAGAAGATAAGTAAGTTATTACTATATAAACGTATATATGTACTTGCACACATGTGTAATAAATAAAAATTCATGAATAAATAAGTTGTAGTCCTCTTATGTCTCTTTTCTTTTTGAACATTTTTATAAATATTTGATCAATTCAATCAATAAATTCATATACAATTTTAAGTAAAATTTAGGATCTGTTTGACTAAAGTTGTGTAAAGTTCATCTTTCCATATAACTCGTATACAATATATATTATGTTATTATAATTATTACTTAATAATATATACTTTTTATCAGTTTTTTTAAAAGTAAGAATATAAGTGTTATTTTTTATCATAATTATCTCTCTCTCTCTCTCTCTCTCTCTCTCTCTCTCTCTCTATATATATATATATATATATTTCTTTATCTACCTAATATTATTCCAACCAAACAATCTCTTAAATTGTTGTCTTTAATCTCCCACCCAATAATTAGCAATTGCAGAATTTGTCCTTTGCTTATTTGATTCATTTCCCTACTTTCGTTCTCTGCTAAAATTGCCAAATTCATATGCGTAATAGGAGGCATTTGTACATCAAATCGATACTGTAATATTTTTCTTAAATGTCGTATTAGATTCACATATTTTTGGGATTTAAACTCATTTATAGACATTTTGTATACATGGGCAAATATAATAATTAAGAAATACATATATGCTGATATTTTTTTAATAAAAAAATGCATGCATTTAAAATACTTTATAATTTAATTGACCAATAATTCTAATTCAAATTATTATAATTTTTCATCTCCAAAAAACAAAAAAAAGCTTGGATAACTATGGACACGCGTGTTTTGATTATCAAAGAAGGTGGTGTCTAATGACAAAAAGTTCTTAGATGCACAAGTTGCATGTTTGGTTTATCATTAGAAAATGACGGGAAAAAATTTTTTGAAAAATATTTATTAAATTTTTGTAATTATTATTTAATAATATTTATTTTTAATTATTTTTAAAAATAAAGATGCAAAATTTATTTTTACTCATAAAATTATAATTATAATTATTTTTTATTTTTAACTGTTTACATATCAAACAAATTATATATATATATATATTTATACTTAATGATTAATATTTACTATGTATATTGAATAGTAAATTAGACTCACTATATGGAATAAATCTTAATTATTAAATGTACATATATATTTGATGCATTTAAATTTTTTTATTTAGTAATAAAAATAAAAATAAAAAATAAAAAAATAATTTATGAATATAAAATAAATTTTATGCTATAATTTTAAAAAATAATAATAAATAAATATTATTAAATAATAATTATATGAGTCAAATATTACACAAAAAAAAAAAAAATCTTTGTCATCTAATGCAAACCAAATAGGCTGTTAAATTCTCCTTATGACAAGCAACTGCAAAATTAATAATAATAATTTATTTGATATATAAAAAGTTAAGAATAAAAATAAAAATAATGTATAAATAAAAAAAAAATTATAATATTTTTATTTTTAATAATTAAATAATAATAATTAAATAATATTAAATAATTATTATAAAAACAAAAATAAAATTTCATCAAATTTTCATTTTCTCTTTCCCTTCTTTCATTCCCAACCCAACAGGCCGCCACTCGCCACGTTTAAATTGGATACAAGACAATAGTAGTAAAAAAGGAAATTTGGATACATCACGAAAACGATGTGCGTAGTACAAGCTTGAATTTTATTTTCTTGATAATAATTTTGATGTTGAGGTCCTCTCCAAAAGCCGAAAGGGTTAAACGACAAGTTGGAAGAGGTGGGGCCACTTCATACGGTAACAGATGAATCCGCGGGCCGGTCCCTTTCCTCTCGCTGGACCCAACCCTGAAAAAGTACTCCCCATCTCTATGCTGTCTGCGTCTACAAGACTTTCAGCATTCCCATTCACATCAATCATACCCAAACTGTTTGGCCCAAATCCCCAAAGACTAGTTTTTATCAACTTACTTTTAACTAACATTTTTTTAAATAAAATATATTTTAATAAAAACATATTAAAATTAGACAAAAATATAAAATAATTTTTTAAAAAATATTTATATAATTTTAAACCTAAAAAAATTATAATTTTAATAAAATTTATAAAAAAGTTTATTTAATTACTCAATCTAATATTATTTTGATGTAACATGCACGTTTCTTTGAACCTTCCTTCGATGCCAATATCGCAATGCGTGCAAAATTGTCTTATTAAAATACATACTATAATACCATAATAATTCGTTTCTCACGTGACGCGTGTATGTCATAATTACATTTTATCAGAAAGGACTTCACTTGTATGCTAATAAATAATTCTTTCTAGACGATGAACGTTTTTCGCACTTTGTATGCATGGGATATGGGCATTGAAAAAAAAAAAACTCCTATATTTTAAAGAGATGCAATTTTAAATGTTCAATATCAAAGCTAAACTCTGATTGAAAGTACACTACTCTGGAGCAAAAGTAACTAGTTGCTCTGAAAAAACGAGAACCTTTTTTCATTCCTGTCTTTCACTTTAGGAGCATGTCACTAAAGTAGTAATTAAGAAAAGTCCACTAAGGAAAAGGCACACATTAGATTGCCATTTCATGGATTGATTCGAATCCATAATTTGATTATTCTTTAAATAATTGTTTGTCCTGCTTAAAGCCTTACTCCCACTGCGCAAGTTGTCAATAATTGCCGCTAGGTTTATGTCATTTGTACCCTGCGACGTTAGTGCAAATATTGCATTTTAGTTCATTTAAAAAACAACCGGGGATTCTAAATTATTAAGCGTAACATCTTTTTAAGTTTAGTTAAATTATATTTAATATCTGTTTTATTTTAAAAGTATTATCTACTCTTTGATATTTAAGTATATCGAAAAAATATCTCATGCTATTTATTTTATGTCAATAAAATCCTTTTCTTTTTATAATATGTGGGTCCTTAAGAAAAATAAAATTATTTAATTTGGTAGGTTTCTCTTAATTTGATATTAAATAATAAACTTACAATCTCATTTTGTGAGTTTTAGCAGGTTCCTTTGAAGTTTAGTAATAAATTTTGCCTTAGTAAGTTCAGCTATGTTGAACTTTGTTTTCATTTTCATTTTCCTCTGGATGAGAATGTGATTGGTCTTTAATATGACAACAATGTAACGAAGCAATTTTGTTAGAAGGGAATATATATTGTACTGAAAAAGTTAACTTTACAAACTGAAAATAAATAATAATGAATGTTTTATAATGTATATTATATGTTAATGATGAAACGATGCTTTTAAAACTATAAGGATATTGTATATAATTTAACTAGATTAAAAAAATAGTGTGCTTTACTTACAAAAATTTAAGCATTTTGTTGAAATTTTAAACTTAATCACCTGTGTTGCCATTGATCCCAAATAAAAAGGGATAAACGTTGGTTTTTTTTTTTGTGTGGATTTGATGAATTATTATATAATAATTAATACTAGATATAATGATAAAATGAATTTCCTATTTCAGCGTGAAAAGATTTATGAAATTTTATCTGAGATATTTAAAAATTAACAAAATTTAAACTCAACTCCACTCATAGTTAAGGGCTTTATTTGAATTGCTGTATTTTTTTTTTTTTTTGCTTGTGATGCTTTTTGATAATAAAAGTCAAAATTATATTTTGTTAAATTTTTCAATACCGTTTATTTTTATGCTTTATGAAAAGTTGCATACGCTTTTAACAATAATAAGAAATACTTTCAAAACAATTACTACTTTTAAATGAATCTTCATATTTTAATTAAATTTCAGATATAGTCTTATTGTGAACTGTTACTAATTATGCTTTTATTAGTATTTTGCCAAAGTAGGAACTATTACTTTCTTTTAACAGATATTATATATTTATTCGATTTTTATCATAAAAATATATTTTCTAATTTCATATTTCTATTATTGTTACCATGATAAAATTTTAAATTTTATTGTTTATTTTACTTTAACCTTCAACTAAGTTATTTTATTACAATGACTTGATATAAAGATTTTAAAATTTTAAATATTATAAAGGAAACAAATTTTAACATATAGTGGTTATTGTGCTTGTGCACATTAACAGTCAATGAATTTTGTTTTTGAAAGCCACATTTATAAAATTTTTATCAAACATTATTTTTATTTTATTTAAACACAATATCTACGTAACGACAGCTTTTAACGTACCACTAATAATTACACAACTAATCCAGATATATCTAATAAATCTTAGTGACCAAACCCACATGATTCAAACAAACGAACGAGCCGAGCCGAGCCTATGTTCTCTTATTATTTAATCAACGTTGAGTTAACCAGATGAAATGAACCGTAACTTAAAAAACATTTTCAGATACCTTACTTGGATGGTTCACAATTCTCCCGTTATTTTTTATTATTTTTTAAAGTACTTTACGATTCTTGACTCGATCTCAAAGGAATAGTTCTTCCAATGATGCGTTGAGCAGTGGAAGTAGTATCTTTCAGCAAAAACTTAAGAAATAAAAAAAGAAGAGGACAAACACAGAAAATTATCTACAACTATATTAGAGAAATTATATTTCATCTCTTTAAACTGTTACTTAATTAAAATATCAATGTTTAAACTTTAAAAGGTAAAATTTCATCTTCTTGAATAATCATAAAAAGTGAGATAATGATCATTTATTAAATTTCACATCTAATAGTTTTGTAATGTTAACACAAAAAAATTATAAGACCATGACAATCAAAAGAATTAACTAAAGAACTATAACTTAGAAAATACAGTAACCGATGAATGTATTAGTCGGAAAACCTTCTTAATCGAATGGTCGTCATTGGCGAAAATACACTTCGCATATAACATAATTTCATGGAGATCAAAAAGTGTGAAACTGGAAAAATAACAACTTCTAATAGCAGTTGAATAACACGACTTTGATTCCCAAGCCGCTGAACAAGTACAGACAGCGTGGGTGAAGGCATGGTTTGATAGAAAAACGTGCAATATAGATGATGCCATGAATTGGAAGTAAGGTTATATCGAACATTTAACAAATTCCCAATTAAAAAAGCTCGCCAATAATAACTTACATAAGTTGTCTTTCAAGTATTTAAATGTTAACTTCTATGATATGTTTTCTTTTTGGGCTTAAAAACTATTCTCTAATTAAAAAATAATTTTTTCAATAAAAAATACAAAATAAGATGGATAGTTTTTTTTTTTTCAAAAGATAGTATAAATCAACTTTCATAGTTTTGGAAGTCAACTTATATTAATCGTGTTATTATTAGATATTAAACATAATAAATAGTTAATAATTTTTTATAATTGGTTAATAAAATAAAGTATTATGTCTTAAAATTTAAATATTAATATTATACTTTAAACAAATAAAGTATACTTTGTTAAATTTATTTGGACTAACATCAGTATATAAAATAAAAAAAAAAACATAAATGATAAAAGTAATTCTATGAATAAAAAATTATTTGTATATTTTCATTTTAGTTACGTAACAAAAATAAATATTATTAAATAATAAATAAAAAAATGTAATATATATTAATTACACAGCATTTTAACAAGAAAGTCAAGCAAATGCGGGGGCGAGTCGATATTGACAAGTAAATTTAACAACTCATATTAGAGTTGAGATCAGACAGTGAACTGAGAGAATCAACCAATCAATGACTGGGTCGGTTGGGAAAAAATTTCCGCGGGGCAGAGGATCATCACCGGCGTCCTTGATGGGTCATTAAAAAGTGACTGAGGAGCGACGGAATCGCTGCAGTCCGTCAGAACCACGTGGCTGCTAATTATAGTTGGTGTATGTGCTGAAGCCACGTACAAGGGCACACGTGTACACATTGAATCAACGGCGGTGGAGGGCAGCTGCCCAAGAGTTGCGGGCAGAGGGGGTTTGGTATAAAGGAAACATTTTCTTGGGAAGAGGTATGTGATTCTTTGCGCGTAATAAACAAATGCCGAAAATCCATATAAAATAAAAACGGTTTAAAAGAGGCCACGCCACACATCATCATCAGCATCATTGTGTCAGTCCACGTGGGCCCCAACGCGTCGATGGTTTTAGGAGATGGTCCCACCTGTTGTTGGGCCCTCTGAAACAAAACGACGAAAGAATCTGGGGAAAAGCTAAAAGAAGATTAATGACGTCAGAGCTTTGGAGTGAGAAGCAAGGTTTAGGGAAAAAGTGAAACCGTGGGTTTTGGAGCAAGAAAGTTGTGGCACGTACTACTGCAGTTGGGTGGGTCGAAATTTCTACCTGCTTTTAAGGCGCGTAAATCACACTCTTCACAGCGAGAATGGTTTTCCTGTTTAAAGTTTTTGACAATAAACATCACTTGATATCTACATTATTAGAAAAACGATCCTCTCCTATGCCTCTCTCTTCCTTATCTTTTTTATAAGATCTGGGTCGTTTAAATTTTAATTTAAACGGTTCAAAAAATTTTTTTTAATTTTTTTGGTTTAAATAATATTTTTAAAAATTTTATAATTAAAAAAATAATTTTATTTTACATTTTATTTTCTTTTTAAAAATTATTGTTTTAAAAATAAAAAAAATTAATTAAATTTAAATCGTTCAAATTAATTTAAATGATTCAAATCTGACACGAGAGAGAGCATGGGAGATGATCGAAATCCACATTATTATCACGTCCTTTGACTCACAACTAATTCGATTTGAATTACTTTCGGGCGAGAAACGAGGGGAGTTCTTCTAAGATGCTTTCTGTATTCATATAATTTTCAATCTCAATGACTTATTTGATATAAAAAAAATTATAAATAAAAAATATGTATAATATTTTTATTTTTAATAATTAAACAATAATTAATAAATAATATTAAATAATGATTGAATAATAATTATAAAATTAAAATTAAAATTTCGTCCAACCTTCATTTTCTTTTTTCATTTCCTGAGCCATACGGAACACGTCGCAAATCTTATTTAAGCGAAACCTAGCCCTTCTTGCATTCACTGTTTTCCTGTTTAAATTCAAACATCGTAGACAAATTTTTAACATACAAATATACAGAAGAATCACCGTGAACAAGTTACGATGGATGAAAAAATCTTCTATCCTGCAACTTGTATTTTTGAGAGTAAAATACACAAATTTTAATTATTTATAAAATAAATAATTGACATTAAAAGATTCGTGTGCTAATTACCCCATTGCTTTCGCTAAAATGAGATAACGACATTACGCAAGAAGGCTAAAACCATGACTGTCATAATTGTTATTACTAATCAGGGCTACATTTGACTAGTAAACCAACGGTAGAATATTAAGAATCTGTACAATATATTTTCTTGAGTTGTCCAATGCTATTGTGACATATGATCTTCAACTCTAATTTCCAAAGTCATGATTTTAAAAATATAATAATTCTTTCTGTTCTTGTTGTGATTATTCTCTTGTAAAGTTGTAACCACATCTCTATGTGAAAATGTTTCAAAAACAGCTCTGATTGTAACGATTGCGATAGAGCATGGGGACAATTTAAAGGTGAAGGTGATGATACGGTCCCTAATTATTATTATTATTATTATTATTATTATTATTATTATCATTTTGCATAAAAATTTATCAAAACTTCTACCATCAATTATGAGAGCAACAAGAGAAGAGAATAGAGTAAATATTTAAGAAAAAGCAAGATAAAGAGAGAGAGGAAGAATTTTATAACCCATTTGGTATGAAAAAAGTTAGATATAAAAATGAAAAAATAATTTTAAAGATAAAAAGTAATTTTAATATTTTTATTTTTAATAATTAAATAATAATATTAAGTAATAATTATAAAAATAAAATAAACATTATACAAAAATTTACTTTTTCAATTGTTTTTTTATTGTCTAACCAAACAAGTCATAATAGTTATTAGGAAAGTGAAGGAAAGAGAGATTAATTAAAAGGGAAAAGTATAAATTTATCATCAAAAAATAAAAAAAAAATGAGAGAAATATAAAAAGTCAAATATTAGAACATTGTTTTTGAATAATGTATATTATTTCCAGGGCTGAAACGTTATTTTTCTTTCAGAGAAAGATACTCCGTTATTTTTTGACTAAATAATATTGGCAAAGTTCAAAGTACAAAATTAAAAAAAAAAGCTCTTCGCCGAACAAAAAAAAGGGTTAAAAGAGCCATGTTAAAAAATAAGAAAGTACAAACTCTTTAATGCCTAAAAAAGAAGTACGACTCATTTTCAAAAAATCAACTAATCATAAATGTGACAGAGGGGTGGTCCCCTCAACTTCCTCGGAGAAAGCCAGACTAGAGGATTTGGGCGGTGTAGCCGTTACGTTTACGCGCATTGCAGGAGCGTGGGCCCAGACTTTTCTTCGCCGGGCACAAAATTGACGTAGTAGAGTAGAGCAGAGAAGAGAGAGATAGAAAATGATGGAGAAAAAGAAAGAGAGAAGTGCGGTTAGTTGAAAATGGGGCCTACCACTTTGAATTGTAAAAAGATCTTTCACTATTGGCGAAAAGCCCTTTTAGTCTCCTAGAACCACAAAATTGCCACTTTCCCACTTAACTTCCCGGTGTCCACCTTTTTTTAAGCGGAATGGCACTTGTATAATTTCCAGTAAAATCAGTGGCAACTTGGTGGCCCTTCATTACGCCATTATTAAGTAATTAAAATATTAAATAAATTTGAGAACGGCAAGATGCAGGTATTTCGAGCCAATGGATTCGCTCGCACGAATTCTTGTAACTTGCCGCTGTTTATACTTCTCGGTTCCGCAGACACTCAACAAAGGCTTCACCTACGTCTCTTTATAAACCGTCCCTTCCACCTTGTCTTTCCCTCACCTTCGCACTACTTTCCTATACCTCCCTGGACGACATCAAACAACAACAATAAAAAAAACGTTTCTCACTCTATTAGAAATCCTACTACATTCATGGAGTCTACTAAAAGGCCATATTTCTTGGAAGAGGACGACGGTTTGGCTTCCGTTGCAGACATGGAAGCTGGGTATTCTGGGTATAATAGTCACTACCACCGCTACCAACATGGCTTTGTATCAAGGTCTATGGGTTATGCCGCCTCTTTCAATAGAAGCAGTTTCAGAAACCTTTCGGTTTTTTCCCCAAGATCTGGGAGGTTCTATGACGCCAGATTTGAAGATCACCAACCCCATTTCCTTGAAGCTTGTTTTCTCTGCAAGAAGCCACTTGGGGATAATAGAGACATCTTCATGTACAGGTTGGTGACCCAGAGTCTTTGTTATTGAGTAAAATTTTTTATTTGATCTATTATCTATAATTATATCTCAACAACAAAAATCCTCAAGATTTTATCATCTTCCTGTCTTATAAGTTTTTCAGATTTCCTGTAATATTAGAATTAAAGACCTTTCTGTTTGAGACTTCGTCTGCAATTGATGGAGGATATAGTTTTTGTTCTTTATCTTCACGATCTGGAGTTTCATGGTTGGGAGTGGATTTGAATATTAATTTCATTGTGAGTTTGATTCTACCCACAGCTGTTTCTGATGGCAGTTTGTTGACTTTGTTGCAGAGGGGACATACCTTTTTGTAGTGAAGAGTGTAGGCAAGAGCAAATGGAGATAGATGAAACCAAGGAGAAGGATAGGAACCTCTCTTCTTCCATGAAGGCATTGAGGAAAAAGGATCAAAGAAAATCCACCTCCCCAAATAAGGCTCAAGATTACTCCTTTCGTACAGGCACAGTTGCTGCCGCTTAGTTAAATGGAAATAAGCTAAAGAGTGAAAACAGAGTAACTACTGCAATATTCCTGGAAAAAACGTAGCGAAAGGAAATTAGAAGTGGAAAAAGGGGCAGAACGAAGAGCCTCACAAGAAAGAGGAAGTTCTACGTTTGCTTTCTTTCCCCGAAGAACAAGGGTCATGGAGTGAAGGGAGATCCTATGGGATTTTTTTGGTTTTTTTGGGGGCTTTAATTGTAGGTGTAAATGGTATACATATTGAGTTGAGTGTTGCCTCTTGGAGGTCCTATCTGCGAAGTGGTTCCTTTTTCTTTTTCTTTTTCTTTTTTTTTCGCCTATGGTTTTCTTCTTCCTTATGGATGTGCCAAATAGTTTCAAAGTTTTTAACTAAGAAACTGAATACGAAGTAAATTTCTTTATCTCCCTTATGGTTGTGGCCAAAGCTCTTTATAGGACCTTTCATAAATTTTCTGCATTGCTTGCCCCCTTGGTCTCAGACTCTCATGAGGGGCTTAATTACTTTCGCGAGTGGCCTGCAGTACAGGGATCGCTATGGAATTGGTGTATGAATTTGAGGTGGGGATCAAACTTCATGCGGAAGATGATAAATCTTCTACCTCCTGTTCCTTCTTTACCTCTAGTTTTCGTTATTTGGATATTATTGTTTAAATTAAATGTTGATGTGTTTCATGCGGGTGCCTGAAATCTTATTGGAAAGAAAACGGGAAGATATTGTAAAAATCACTCATCGAGTAAATTCTACGTTTAGACATTTTCATAACTAAAAGCTGTATAAAGGAATAAAGGAAATATGAAGTATGGGAGATTAAATGTTGTACAATGTTAAACTGCGAGAAACTATAAAAAACTTGGGCTTTTTGTTTGGTATGAATCACGGATTCAGAGCTCCTTTCCTCGCTCCTGTATCTACCCCTCTTTCCTCTTCATATTGGTCCTGACGTTGGAAGCATCAAATTCATTGTTATTGTTTCATGTGTAATTTTTTTCCAAAAAGGGACAAAAGTAGACTTAGAAAATATGCATTGGCTACAAGAAAGATGCGAAGAAAAGAAGGTAGTATTATTTTTCTTTGCTAGATGATTTCGGCTTTCTTTGATGCGACCGGTAAAGACATAAAGTCATTTGTTTCATTGACTAAGAACCTCTCTTCCCGAAACGCCACCAAAACGGAGCGTAACGCTGTCATTTTACCAGATTCTCTTCGTTTTGGGTCTTTGGTGAGCCTTACTGTTAATAGACAATTGTCTGTCCATTTTGCTCGTGTGTTCCTTTGAAGCTTCAACTTTTTCCTTTTTTCTTAAGCAAGTTCTCTTGGAAGTTTACAACTTACAAGCCATGACGTGGGGAAGATATTTTACTTGAAATAAATGCCACGGAATTGAACAGCAAGAATAGAGAGAAACAGGAGGAAAGAAAAAAAAGATGATTATATGCAACTTTTTAAAATTATATAAATTTTAGAAATGCCAGTTATAAATGAATTCCATCTACAAAAGGACAAGGTTTTTTATCTATAGAAATGAAAAATGGAAGGGAATGAAAAAAAATGTGGATAAAAAATTATCCTCATGTATTTATTTCAAAAAAAACTAATAAAAAAAGATAAAATATTGTTTAACAATAATAACAATAATACAATAGACATTACAAAAAAATAAGAAAAAGAAATAATCCTTGCCTTTCCCACAACCAAACAAGGCCTTAGTGTTGGAAATGTTAATTTATTATTATGTATTGGTGTTTATTAATTATTTAACTAATTAACAGATTATATTATGTTAATATTATAATAATTAATTTAGTAATAACTATGTATAAATAAATTAGTTCTTTTAACAAATTATGAATAACTTGTAATAAGTAAATTACTCATAAGCCCATTTAAAGAATAGGATCCCAATTCACAACCCACCTAAGATTAGTTACTTTATTTATATTAATTAGGGTTAGTTTTTATAATACAAAACAATTCTAACATAGTGTGAGTTGTAATTTTTATTCCTCAATCTTTTTCTATATATTACTATTTTCTTTACAAGGATTTGTGTTCATGAAGTAGTACTATCTAAATTTAATCTCCCATTTCTTATTTAAAAGGAAATATTCATGTACCCATGCTTAATAATTTATTTTGTTGATTTTTTTTTTGTTAGCTTGTATTTACATATTACATATAAGAAAATTTCACCAATTTGTGTTTGCCTTTTTATGGGAATCTTCATGTTTATAACAATATGTTACACAATTTTTTTTTCATATGTTATAAACTAGATACATGAGCTTTTAAGAACTTTTGAAATTGGTTTTGTTCTTTTGAAATTTATTTGGTTAGAATGAAATCTATGAGTGTCCATATGCTTGGATTTGTCATGAAGCTGGGTCCTTTTTTTTCTTTTTTTGTTTTTGGGGCCATTTTTGGCTAGTTTTAGATGAAATTTTGGAGTAGATAATATGAGATAATTTTTGGGCATTTTAGATTTTTTTGGACATAAAAAATAACTACGATTTATTATGATAAACAATGGGTATTTTGCTTTTCTAGCCTTGTTCAGGTAAGATTTTTTTTTTGCAATAAATATAGGGCTATTTTTGTTATTTTTTTATGAATATCTTGCACAAAAAGGTATATTTTTAGACATTTTGGCCACTTAGCCAACTATTTGGTCTAAAATTTTATGAAAAGTTATTTTGGTACCATTTAAATTTTGCCTTATTTATGAAAAATTATTTTTGGATAATATTTAACGGAATTTTTTGCGATGAATCTAAAAAATATATTTTCATAGAGATAATATTTTTTTATGAGCAATTATTTTAATCTTAAAGGGCTTTTAGTAACAAAAGTGAATATTGTTTTATGGTGAACCACTCATAGAATTACTCATACCTTTATATATTCAACTTTATATTATTTTTTACAATTATCTCATTTTATTTGCTGGGTTTTACTCATGAGAGTTATATTACTAATTTATTCTTTTGATGTTTCTTAAGAAACATACTTTCTACAAATAAAATTAAAGAAATTCTTGGCATTATTGTAATCTTTTAATAGCTGCCACATAAGAGGAAAATGTTGCAAAATTATTTTAATAGCTATCACATAGAAGGTAAATATGGCAAAATTAACATGTGGCACTAACACTTATAGTATATAATAAAATTATAGACAAATGCTTTAAACATAATTTGGTTGATAATTGGCTACTCTTCTTAACTTTGTTATTGAAGTGTGGCTTGTTTTGACAATAACTTATATAATATACCATGTCATCCAAATTGTAATTCATACTCTTATAAACTGTTGTTATGAGATATTAAAAATATCAATTTTGTTAAATATGATAATATGCCTTTTATTTGCATATAAAATAATTTTGGCTATAAATATTTATGAACGTGTATCCATTGTGGGCCCAATTATAAGAGTGTTTCAGTAAACTTAATTAAAAGAGTTATTGTTGGACATCGTTATACATAATTTATTTTACAAACTTGACCATGTAATTATGCATATTTGGATATATTTTTTTGGTATGCTTATACTCTTGGTACACCATTGTTAAGAATAATTGCTAGCATTAGATATAGTTAAGCATAATTGAGTTTGTTGAAACAATTACTTTGGCTATTGATATCTTGTGGTTGTGTGCTCACGAGACCAATCACAATTGTACTTTTTTTTTTGGGTTAATTTGCTTAAAACATTTAATTTTAAGTGACATGTATATGTTTACATATATGTAGTAATGCCTCTTTTGGTTTATATTGCACAATAATTGTTAGGTAAATTGCATTAATAATGAATATACTATATTGGTATAACATTATCAATATAATCTATTATTATAGGGAGCCCTTTGTATATTTTATTAAAAATAATGACATATTTATAAAATTATAATTGTGCAATTTTTAGTATTGAGTACCAAATAATATTTTAGTTCACAATGGGATTATGAAACTTTGTAAAAGGCATATAAACTATTCATAACAAAAGATATATATCTTTTTTAATATATTATGTAAATTGTGCTTAACTCTCAGTAATAAATATTTATCTTTAGCATTGGCAATTCTATAGTTTTGGAATTTATGGCTAAAATATTTCTTTTGTGGCAAGATATATTTTATTTTGTTGATAACTTATTTATGGTGAATATTCGAGGATTATAATTATGTTTTAAACTATACTTAATTTTTTTCTTAAAATATTCTTAAGTGACATTCATGAAAGGCACTCTCATATTGTTATTTTAAACACATTTTGTGATTGGTAACATTATATGGTTGGATGTATACTTATTGAATTGTCACATGTCACTCAAATATGAGAATGAACATGTCACTTATGGTAATCTAATTTGTATAATTTCATTTTTTAAATAACTATGCCTCTACCTATTTTGAAACTAGCCACAAAATTTGTTATGTGAAATATAATGTTCTTTAACTTTGGTTATTAGATTATAAGGGATACATTATACAAGTAATGAACATATCTTATTGGGATAATATTATTTAGTATAATTTTGAAAATATAATGATTATAATAAATAGAATTTTTTTTAAATATCAAAAGGTTGTTGTATAAGACTTTTGTGTCAATGATATATTTTAATCTATAGCTTTGTCAATCAATTCTATTAGTATTATGATACATTTAACTTGATGTCTTAATATTTTTTGTACTTTGTCAATACAAAAGTATTAGAGACATTATTATTATTATTATTATTATTATTATTATTATTATTATTATCTTTATCTTTGAGATACCTATTAAATTCTTTTGGTTTATTGTGATTTAAGACCCTTAGGCAGGATTATGATAAATAATAGTCTTATTCGTCTATGTGTAATTACATTGGTTGGATCTTAAAAGAAACTCTTATTTATGATTATATATATATATATATATATAATTCATATTTTCCTATGTTGTTACTATTCTAATTACTATACCCATGTAATTATTTTTTTTTTGTGAGAACTTTGAATGGGACCCATAATAAGGATTTATAAATTGAGTTTTTAGATAAATATCCTATTTGAAATATTATTTGAATAATTAGTTAAAATATGTTAATGCTTATAAGACTAGAAAAGCAAGATAATATTGTAATTTTATATATTGGTAAACCTTATTTAATAATCAATAAGGTATTTTAGCATAATAAATAATTTTCATCACATTGCTGTATTCTTTTGGTTTAGTAAGCTACTGTTGAATATTTCTTACTAAAGTCAAATAGGAGCAAGTTCATTTTGTTTGAATTTCTACCATTCATTTGGTAGGATTTTGTGTGAGTGGTGTTTTTACCCTTATTTTCATATTGATGTGACACCTTTAAAAAGAGGAAAAAGACTCAATAATATTTAATATCCTTAATGACAAACAAAGTAAATCTTATTTATTTCATTGTGTAAATCAATCTAAAAATTTAAAGAAGTCAATAGTTGACCATAATCTTATTTCTTTTGAAAAGGGCCATAAGTGGGTCTTTAAGATCTGTTATAGGTGTATAAAAGATATTATAAAATTGAAGGTTACATTGATTGAAATTGCCATAATTAAAGAGAAAATTTTGGTTATATGTGACTTCCTACTAGTATTCATTGAAGACACTCTTAGAAAGATTATGGCATTAATTGGATTTCACTTTATGATCCCACCAAACGAATGTTTTTATGTTGAAACTTCTCTAAGGATATTTGCATGATTCAGTAAAATGATTTTGTAGAATCATAGAATTAGTGCTTAGTGCGTAAATCAAATGATCCATTTGAAGTATAATGAGATTGTAGCCTTTTATGATTTTGCTGTGAGCACTCCAAATCAATGTATCTTTAAAAATTTAGATATAAAAATCTTCTTGAGACCTTTTATATTATTAAGATATAAATAAATCGAGATAGGTCTCATGATATTTTAAGTTTGTCTTACAAAATTTTGATTGACTAAGTATTTAAGAAATTTAATTTGCACTATTGTTTCTTTAATGGTATGCTTATTATGATAGGTGAAAGGTTATCTAAATATTTTCTACATTATATAGAAATGACTAAAATAGAAAGTATTTCATTTCTTGTTTTTATTACTGGCAACTTCATATTTGCTCAAGTGTGCATTTATCTAAACATAACTTTTGTTAATAGTATATTTGCTAGACACTTGAGTAATCCTATTTGGGTTTTTTGTTTAAAAAAAGTTGCTTGGAAAAATTCACTTAGTATTGACGAGATACTTAGAATCACATTTTGAGTTTGAGTAGATTTGATATACTTATAATTGTTGGCTTTATTGAATTCAGATTATGCAATTTGTGTAAACACCTTAAAATCTAGTTCTATATATATCTTATGATGTTTTGGATGAGCTGTTTTGTTAAAAGTATCATGTAAACACTAAGAGCTACCATAGCTTTCGTATATATCTCATGATATTTAATGGAGTTGTTTTATTGAAAGGTATTAAATGGACACTTACTACTATTTCATTTGATTGTAGAATATGTCACTTATAGTAAGGCTATTTTTAGGTTACATGGTCTAAAAGATTAATTTCTATTATGTGCCACTGATTGTATATTTGGAATATTGACCATTTGGTTGCAACAATAATTTTACTATGTGTTTCTCTCAAAATCATATGAATTCTAAGTATACTAAATTTTAATATTAAGTATTTGTTTATTGAAAAAAAGATTTATGATTTCAAACTCAAATTATGTGTGTTTTATAGATAATATGTTAAGATAATCTATTAACCACATATTTACCTGATCAAGTTATGTTGAGAAACATATGACTCTTCAATGTTTTGAAGTTTTTTTTGTTGATGTCTTATTTTAATGGGAGTCTGACTTATATTCTTTAAAGACATCTTGTTTTGGTTAGTTTATATAATTTTGGACATATTTCATTTGATATACTATTTTATTCAGAGTTAAAACTTTATTGGTACTTTGACATTGTTTTTTCCATTGAATTCAATGTTCTTGGTTTGTCGTTTCATTTTTGAATTTTGTTGTGAAAATGTATATATTAATTATTTGATATTATTAATATTCCTTTGTCCATTAATTTGTTCTTGTTATGGCAAACAATTGATTAATGTTTTTCAAGTAAGAGATTATTTGAAATATTAATTTATTATTATGGATTAACATCAATTAATTATTAGACTAATTAACAAATTATATTTTATTAATATCTTAATAATTCATTTAGTAATAACTACTACGTAAATGGATTGATTCTCGTTGCAAATTATAGATAATATGTAATAAATGGGCTTCTATAAGCCTATTTAGGAAATAGAAATCCAACTTATAATCTGTCTAAAGTTAATTATCCTATTTATGCTAGTTAGGATTGTATTTTATGCTATGAAGCAATTCTGATCTACCTTCTAAATTTACTTAGGTATTGTGTGTTTGTAGTTCATATTCCTCTGTATATTTCTTTGTTTTTTTTTTTTGGATGAGACTCATATTCATGAACTATCATATTATATCATGTACCATCTGAATTTAATCTCTCATATCTTATAGCACTTAGTTGTCTTTTTATTTACATTTAGAGTAGGTTAGACAAATATTATTGCACAAAACCAATTCAATATTGTGGAATATAGGAGTAAGTTGTTGATTTGATGGGTTTGAAACTCATGTCCAATCCTAATAAAATTGTCTCCAAGCTTTTGAACAGTATTTAATGATTTTTTAGTGGGTTAGTGTGAAAATTCACCTCACAAAGTACTGCATTATGAAGAAAGAAATACAAGAATGATATTCTTATACAAAGTAGTCAATTCAATCTATTTGATCACTAAGTAACACTTCACTTTCATGTAGGCTAGTAATTAGAAAGTTGAACACTAGGATAAAAGAATAGAGTTGAACTGAATTAAGTTATTACAATTTTAAGAAGTGTTTGGTTTTTGAAATGTGTTTTATTTTCATTACTTGAAAATTATTTTTTAATTTTTTTCTCTTTTTTTTTTTTAGTGACAAAGGAATCATTTTCCATTTTTTCATAGTTTTATGACTGCATATTAGTAGTTGCAAAGCTTTATTCAAGATCACATGTCTCAAATTCAAATTAAAACTATGAAAGTTATTATGAATCAATATTACTCTCAAAGAGTTGCCTCTTTTGCTAGGCCTACTATAGCTTATGTTTCATTTGGTGCCAATAATAAAACATTGATAAGAATGGTACTATTAAAAAAAACATATATATATGATAAGAATGGTACCATTAGAAAAAAGAAATATATATTATGTTTTCGTCATCATTACTCAATACTACTTGCTTTTTTAATTATATTTTAAAAAATATAAACACAAGTGTTGTTTCACATCTCACCTATTCTCTTTTTTTCCCCATTTCTATTATATCAATCTTCTTTTTCACTTACCAAACATAAATTTAATTCCAAAAGCTAGACAGATCTAAATATTAACTCCTTTCTTAGTATGATGCAAATTTTGCTCAGGCCTTTGGAAGTCATAGTGTAATGAATATACTTTTATTCCTCTAGTTTGATTCCAACCTTGGTGCCATTTTAAATAGTATCAACAGATATTTTAAAAAAAATGCCATTACTTTTTTATTGGAAACATAGGAAACATCTTTTTATTGTTCCTAAAATTTTCGTTAACATGGAGTCTATTTCCAAATAAATGAAATTGTTGAAAGTTATTTAATCACATTTTATGTCTATTTTTAATCTCAAATGGAAATGGAAATAGAAAATAAATAAGTTAGTATGCATTAAATTATTTAATTAAATAAAAAAATCATAATAATTTTGATTATAAGTTAATTATTAAAATGAGGTATCTCTCCATTCCATTAAGAGATATTCTTGTACATAAGAAAAGGTGTCTCCATTTATGGAGAAGAGGTGCTTCCATTTGGTTAAAGAGAGATGCTTTTTTGCTAAACTTATTATAAGTGAACACATTCTCTAAACTTGCTATAATTAATCATAGGTGCCTTTCGTTAAACTTATTATAACTAGTAATTGGTGCTGCCTGCTAAGAGGAAGAAATTAAATAGTTAAAGCATTTATACTAATTAGAAGGAGCAAAGCAAACAGGAAAGTTGTACACCTTTCGTTATGAACAATCAACAAATATGTCATTAGGACAGTACACATAAGATCACTTTAAATGTCCTTCGTGCATTACACCTAACACAAGAAACACTTGCACTTACTTAAGCTTAATGCTTAGTCACTTATGACATAATTCTTCTGCTAAATCAAGTGCTTTGAAGTGTTTGTGAATTTATCTTTAAAATAATAAACTAAATTCCCTTACTATCTATTCCTAGGAAGTTAAGGTGAAAAAGGATGTGACAAGATCATCCCCTCCATTAGAGTCAATGTAATGCTAGCTTATAAAGAATTCACAAAGGTTGACCTAACTTTGTGAAGATGAAACATTCTTATAGCATATTTGATACCTAAGCTAAATGAGGTTAAGAATATGTATGAAGGAGTGATCTTTACCCTTTTTTCCTAAAAAGCAAACTTTATATATGACTTGGTAAGACTAAAGTAAAAGAGTTTTTGTGTTACAAACAATCATTTTAGTAAGTCAAGTAAAAGTTTGTCAATTACGTGGTTATTCCATCTAAGCTTGTTCTCCTATCCCTATCTTTATCCTCTTTAAGCAGTTAGTATTGAAGGTTGATTTCTCCCAAAACCTACCCCTTTTAAACATGACGTCTTTATATGTCAAACCGCTAACACAATTAACATGCATATTCTTCTTGTGTATAAATCTCCACAATTCCACATATCTTTTAAATTCAACTACCCATTTTCCATGTACCAAAATATGCATTTAGTACTTTGTGTTCTTAGTTATGTCTATCTTAGGTGTTAACTGAATGTAAGTCTTACTATAAAAAACCCCATAATCTTCAGATAGATGGATATTTTTCACAAACTCTTTTTCATATTTATGTTCTCTTAAACTTACATTCACATGCTTTATTGAGATTTCCTTTAGTCTACAACCTATAAACGCTATTTTCTTTTTAGATTTTCCAAAAACTTTTAAGCTTAATAAAAACAAGATTCTATTTACCAAGAGACTTTGCTTTTAGCCTTTAAGATGTGCTTGGATGAATGGCAAAGGATGGAATAACCAATCTAGGCTAAACCATTGTTTAGGTTTTTTTTTTTAATGATGGAATAGAATGGTAAATGAAGAACTGCAAGATCCCTCATTGGCATCTAAAATTCAAATTTTGTTGTCCCTCCCAATTAGGTTTTTGAAATGGACTAAAATAGACATGTGGTATAATTATAATTACATTTTCTATAACTAAAAACTTACTAGAATCGCACTCTAGTTATAAGGATAATATTAAAAAAAATAATTAATAAGTCTTCATATTCCATTGATGACTTTCTCAATTTTCTCACTAAATTTCTAAATAATAAAATGACACATACTTGTAATTTCACTCTTTACTTTTTTATTTCATTATATTATTTCCCATTCAATTCTATTTCCTTATAAACTCCTAAAATAACCTTAATCTTTAAGGCATTTTCACAATGAAAGTTAAGTAAAGTCAAGATTAAGTTCTTTTTTTTAATCAAAAGCATACTAGAATACTTTACTTTTTTTTTAAATCTTATTTAGCTATCTTCCATGACTAATCCATTTAATTATTCTATACCTAGCAAATTCAATCCTTTTCTTCCTTCAACAAATTTTAACTATACGAGTATAAAATTAATAAGTAATGTTTTTTATTAGGCTGGATGTGTTATAGTTATCAAGTCTCCCTAAGGCTTTCTATGTTAATGTTAAAGGGTTAAGGGAGTTTATTAATTATGTTATACTCACATAGCTTGAATTCATAAAAAATATCTTTTTACCTCAAAGCACCTAGTCCATAACAATGGAATGATGTATCTTAAAGTTAGCTAATTAATTCATCATTCATAATTTGGTTCAATTGATTGTTAATTTTTTTTACTTATCTATTGATCTTTTCCTTTATAACCTTCTAACAAACATTTAGTTGGCAATTACAACTAATTACTTATGTATTCATTAAGTATCAAATTAACATAATATTTATGATCATGTTATGGTTATACCACTAAATAGTTATTAATGTTAGTACAATCTAAAAAAATAAATGAGATTCCTTAAAGCAATAAAAATATTTTTGCATGATAATCTCTTCAATTCTAGCATAATAAATGATATACATTCCTTATTACTTTACAATTTATCCTTATTTGAATAAGAAACTTAGGAAAGATTTTGATGACTGTGGAGTTGTTCCCTTACCATTAAATGGTAGAGGCATAATTGTAAGTCATGTATGAGTAAGGTTAGGACAAGAGATATAGAGTTTAAAGGGCAAGATTAAATAAGGCATTTAATAGATTATAAAAAAAAAACATACTATATGAAAGAAATTTGATGTTTAACCAACATAAAATAAATTACTTAAATTTTCATAGTCAATACCATCAAATATAAAATCTAACTATAAATTCAATTAAAAAAATAACCAACATTAATTTTGAAGTGAATGATTTAGTTAGCGCATTCTTATTATTAGAAACATAAGCCATTTTTATAAGACCCTACAAATGGCCTTTTACTTTTATGGTCCTCTATTACCTTTTTGTTCCTTCTTTCCCTATTTAGTACGTAGAATTGTTAAGTATGGAAATGAAAATAGAATGAGAATGTGAATTAAATGGAATAATTACATTTGCTATAATATATAAATAAATAGGAATGTTATTCCATTTACATATTTAGTTAGAGAAAAATAGTACAAGAATGGAAAAAAATAATGAAAAAACATCATATACTTACTTAAAAATAGTATTGAAATGGGAAAAAAGATAATGATAGTAAGGACATGATGGACTTTGCATAAATTAGGTATAATAATTATCTTTGATTTGCATGCTTATGAAATAAAAAATAAATTTCTTTTCTAATCCTGCAAAATGTGTATCAAATGAGATTATTTAATGGATTTCTTTTTTTTTTCCCTTTTACCTCCTTTACTAAACAGGACATTAAAGGCACTAGTCAAACAAAAATTAAAAAGTAAAATCCCTACGACCACAAAACTTAGTCTTACTTTTGGCTTGGGTGTTAGGTCTAAAATTCATACAAAAATTTAAAATTTTCTCAAGTTAGAAAGAATGAACAAGAAAAAACTAATCCAGTTTCCATAATTTTCTCAACCCTATCATGGCCTCATCTAATTCCCCACTTAATAGAACTATTAGGTTTGCAACATAGTAACACACGGCAAGCAAACTATAAGTAGTAGACTTTAAGATTTAAGAAAGGGAATGATAGACTAGCAACATAAAGCTTGAATTGTGTTTATAGAATTGTCAATGATGTAAATAAAAATGGAATGATTAAGTGAAAGGAATGTAATAATTTATGTTTGGTATGATATGGAAAAGAAATGGAAAACCTTTGCTTTTGAATATTTAGTTGAATAGAAATAGTGTAAAAGTGGGTATATAAGAAGGGAAAATGATAAAAATACCTTTAAGGAATTAAAAAAACTAAGCCTTTTATAATTTAGGGAAACTATGAAGAAAGATCCCCAAACCCATGTGTTCTTTATGGTCATTCCTTGTAGATTCAAGGTTCTTGTTGATAAATGTTGCTTCCTTTGTCAGGAATGACTTTGATTTGGTTTGGTGAATGACCTTTGATGCTGTGCATAGAGGAATGGGTGAAGGTTGAATATTTGACAGTGATGGGGGATAACAGCACTTTGAGCAAGTAAAAATATGAAGTGCAAATTTGTCTTTCTCTTATTTTGACTCTAAAACTCTTAGCCATATGCAATTATAGTAGAATGAGATGATTTCCTCCTTTTTTTTTCTTGATGCTCCTTTCATTTAGCACAACAAACCTACTCTACTCGTTCAATTCTTTTCATTTTGTAATTGGCCCTCCCAACTAAACGGGCTATAAAGAGTGAAGATTATGAAGAAAGAAGTTGTGAAGAATGATTTATAATCGTGATTGTGAAAAATAAATACTAAATCTAAACTTAATCTAAAAGAGTAGTCAATAATAGAGCAAATTGAAATTGGGGAGTAAGAAAGTAATATTGTCTTATTTAATAAGCTAATATTTATATTTTTTTAAATTAATTTAAGTCCTAAAGGCCTAAATTAAATTTTAGATTTTATATGGAAGCCAAACACTAATATATATATAATCTCGGGGGACTATGACACCTGTTGGCCCTTTTTTCCTTCTGGCCCTTTGTATAAGTGTTAATCATTATAGCACAAAAGGGTTGATATGTAGGAAATTAAGACTTATTACAACTCTTGCTCTGATTGTTAGGTCATGCCATGTTGCTAACTAATTAACAACTATTCACAAATGTTATGTTACTTTATTGAATAAATTATACGGATATCTTTTAAGTTTTGATGAAATTATACAAGCTTTTTTTTTTCAAAATTTACACAAACATTTCCTCTATTTATAGATTTATATTTTCTATCCAACCTTTGTTAGATATCTAATTTGACATTTTTTTTGGACCAAATTACCCCTCACCTTCATCATCATCACTTATAGCCATGCCCAAACACTTGCAAAATCTTTAGCTCCTAATTAAACTAATTATACTTAATTATATTCCTAACAAGTTGTAATTAAGATTCAATTTGGATAATAAGTTAACAATAGGTAAAAATATGAAAAAATTTTAACCTTCATATCATCATTATTTACCATTAAAACATATAAGAGGATTTACATTTATAAGAAAACAAAATTCTCATTAGCACTTATTATCTCCCTCAACATATCTCCAGGAAGCATGGAAACTCACCTATATTGGGCTATTAATCACCATTTATTACTAATATGTTGGAAACCATATTTTTATAGCTGAATTAGGAGTTTTAGAACTTATACCGTAGCTTAAAAAGGTTATGCAATGGCTAACCTAGTCTCTGGAACCTCAAAAAGCTAAATTTTATACTTGTGTTGTGACTTAGAAATTCATGGCGTGGCTAAACTCAAGTTTTTAGTTTAAAACACCAACAAAACACAACCCTTGCCATGGCTTGGTAAGTCTACGTTGTGGTAAGGAAACTCTTGGGTACTCTTGAACATGCGCATTCTCGTATCTCACTGCGCCCAACTCCACTCATGCTGCGACGAGATGACTTTTGGCTCATCTATCACACATTCACACGCAATTCTCATTGTGTCAAGTTGCCTTACACTACAGCAAGTTAGCTCTTGAGAGCTCGCTTATACCACTCCTCTCGGTTCGTGCTGTAGTTGATTTTACTCGCATTGTGGTGAGATAGCTCTTGGGAGCCTATCTCCCCTAATTTCATGATTTATACTGCGGCTAGAACCTTGTGCTGCAGCACACTTAGCCTTTACCGCTCTCTCAACTCACTTTGGCCATGACTTAAACATGTTCTGGCCACGACTGGACTACCTACTAATCCTAAAATTTTAAATATGCATCTTAATTAATTACCTCTATTTGAATTTTTGGACCTTCCTATGGCTATAATGGAAGGTTTTATGGCATATAACCTCCTATAGGCCTTAGTTTATGAACTTACATCATTTAAGGGCTTAAGGATTAATTAGACTAATCAATCTTGCATTATATCAGCATAACACCCATTAAGACAACAAAATGGTTTATACTACCTCAAATGACAACTTATAATATGTATTTCACTACCTATTAGCTTTAGACAACTTTGAACATGTTTCAATAGACCAATTAAACATGTTCTTATATTTAAAACTCTAAAACAATCTCAGATGTAAAATATGATTGTAGCACATCTCTAAGTCACACATGAGGCATATATGACAACTAAAAACATATGATAAAACCAAGGCTAAGGATACCATTAATATAGTAGTATGACCTTTAATTGATAAGCAAACTTCCATACCATCCATATCAGTTTGTATTTGATCAATAATATGCAATTACATCATATTTATCATAAATTAGAGCTTAGCCCCCTTTGGGGTTCAATTCAAGTTATAAAACATCAAAATACCTATATTTAGTAATATGGATGCATTATAATGCTATATCAATGAATTTACACAAAAATTAGCATTTATAGTAAAATCAAAATGTCAAGGTGTAGAAGTCCTATACAAGGTCTCAGACTAGGGATAATAATCCATTAGCTTCCTTTTTTCCTTAGTAAAAAAACTTTCACTTGAAATTATTAGTCTATGATAGGGATGAGATGCGAATCCCAGTAACCAGCAAAAATTCCATTTATATGTACAATATATTTAATATAAATGCATTTAATTCAAATAAATACTAGGAGTATATCACATAAATTAACAAATAAACAAGTTTGATTATCGATGATTATTATCCTATACTAGCAATCATATACAACATGTTAATGGCTGAAAGTAGAGGGAAAGTGCATGATCATGACACCAACTCTTAATGAGAACGATCACAGCTCGATGCTTTATAATGAGTATAATTATGACTTAACACACAATCATGGCACATTACACAAGTGGAAGCATGATCATAGTTCCCCCAAGGACACGATCATGGTCCAAAGTAAACAAATAGCCAAACCATTCATTTGTCATGGAAAACACATAAGAGCAGCAAATATATGATTAAAAGTGAATATATGTGTGGAATTAAAACCTTTGGTTACCTCACTCAATAGCTAAATTTTTCAAAAGCTCTTTACTAGTGCCAAACACTCTAAGGATCCCAAATCTACTAAAATGCAACATTTAGTCATTATTAACTATAAGAATTAGACACCTATTTATTCCAATTATTAAGAACTACAAATAAAATAATTACCCAAGCCTCTAATGAGTTCAATGTTTGAATTTAAGCCCTCTAAACCTAGAAACTACAATGGTTCACACCAATGCCTTACCTCGCACATTGATAGAATCCAACACAACAATTGGTTATAGAGGCTAAGTTTGAGCATATTCACATTTCAAAAATAAATGGAAATACTTACCCAATAGTTCTTTTAGCCTCAAACTCCAAAAATCATGTAAAAACCCACAAAAATTATCCATTTTTAGATTTAGAGTTGAGGTGAAAATCTACTAAACGAAGAATTAATCATATCAAATAAAAGGAAAGATTAGAGGATTAACTTTTATATCATTTACCTTGACTAAATTTTTCTTTAAATGTGAAAATTAAAGCCAAAATGATAAGAAACCTTAGCATCCTTCTTTATGTGCATTTTTTCTCATGATGGTTATGCTATCCCAATGTGTTCAGCTAAGAGGAAATGAAATAGGCAACTTAACTTTTAGGGTTTCATGGTATATGGTTGACCTAAAGGGTCTTTAGTATAATTCGGTCCATGTCTAAGTGTCAGGTAATAACCAGGTAAGTCCAAATGAGTTAGGTTTCAAATAAAACTTAAATTAGGCTTCTAAAAATTGTGCTTAGTGTAATCAAATTAATTATGGAGGCTTAATCAAATTTTCACTCAATTAAATACAAATCTACAATAATATTTTATTTTTCATCAAAAAATGCCAAATAATAATTATTTGCCTAAAAATGCCGAAAATAATCATTTTCCTTTTAAAGTTTTATTTTTCATAATTTTTTGAATTCCTCATAATAATTCCTTATTTGTTTCTGAATTAAATCCTTAATTCTCACTAATCCCATTTAATAAATTTCTAGATGTTACAACGAGTCCCCTTTTCTATAGAACACCTATGCAAATCCCATAAAATTTGGCTCACCTTATGATCAATTTTTGAAAATTAAGTAGCAACCATCATTGTCGAAGCCTATAACCATTCATCAATTACATCACTAATAAAAGCCTATCACCATAACCCCCTGTTGCTCCTTCTGTTTTCCATGATCTTCTTAAGTAGCAATAATAAGAAGATCATAAAGGCTGATGGTTTCAAAAACCATTAATACCCCATGTTGCTTGCTCTTCCTTCTTGCTCTCCCTTATTTTTACAAACATACTAGAAAATGAGACTAAAGAAAAAAGCGCCTCGGGAGAAGCAAGATTGAGTGATGAGAGATAAGAAATAGGGAGAGGAGAGGCCATTTCCATTGAAATTAAAAGGAGGCAAGACCCATTCTTATTATTCTTCTTGTTGTTGTTGTTCTTCTTCCAACTTTCAAAATAAAACATTCACTTTTACTATCTTGGAAACACACATATCTACCTACACTCTTTTTAGCCAATAATAAAAGGAGAGAGCTAAGACTCCATTGGAATTGAAGGGGAAGGCCCATTTTTCTTCTTGCCTTTCAAAAAGATCTTCCTTGTTTTGAAGAACCTACACCTATAATTGCAGGTAAGAAGCTTAAAACACCATAAAAGACATTAGAAGTTAGTGGTAGTAGCTAAGCTTTATGGTTTACACCCATTTAGTGGAACTCTTGGTTTAAAATGAAAAAGGTGAGCATTCAAATACTCTATCTTTCCATATTTGAAAATTTGATTTCCATTTGGTTCTTGAGCCCTGGATTTCAAACATTCAAAGGTTAACGATTTCAAAAACCACAAATACCCATGAGCGCATTGGTTAATGGTATCGAGGGTTATCTCATTGAAATTCTTGTGGTTGCGTCTCACCTGAACTAGCTATTATTGTTGCTTTTTTTTCCCTTATAACATTAGCACTAAGAAAATCATGGTAGGAGACATTTACTAAATTTCTTCTTCCCCTATTCTTTGTCATAAGCAATTAGTGATTTTAGATAAAGGGTAGATTAGTAACTAATTATTATTTTAATAAATATTTTAGTTATAAAAGCATCTTAAAATCTTTTAAAGAATATTCTAAATATTGTTAGATAATTGGACTAAAGTGTAAGTTTTAAAATAGAGAGAATGACCTACTACTTTCAATAAAGTTTAACAGTGATTTGTGTAATTTACTTAACTTTATTAAAATAAAAAATGTATACGTACTTTTTTTTATTTGTTAAATTCTTCTATTAAAATAAGATAAGTGTATAGTTTTTTAATAATAGTATAATAAATAATTTTTATAGATAATTATATAATTTTTTAATTATAGTACGAAGAAGGATAAGCATTATCAGCATTATCAACAAGAATATCTCAAATAGGAAAAGGCAGAGGAATGCCTCGCCTATATAAAACCTTGTAATACCTCTTATAAAACAGACTTCAAATGAAACTTTAAAATTACTTCTGAAAGCCCTATGATCTCTCTCTAAACTCCCTATACTCTCATACTCTCCCACTGTAAAATTTTTCTTTAAGATTAATAAAGAAGAAGCTTTCCAATATTGATTAATTGTTGCCAAATAAGGTATGATGTTCTAATTTTCTTTTAGGAGATTAAGGATAGTATTGCTGTGTCATACTGGAATGGGAATTAAAAATTCATTGAATGATGATTTATATTATAGAATACTACACCTCCGGTAGGAAACGATGGCAGGTTGTGATGGACTAAATTGAAGGAGGAAGGTGTTGGCTCATGATGAGAAGCCATATAACAGACACCTCTGTATGAAAGAGGGCAGAGTTTTTTCTATCACCCGGTTTAGTTTTGATTACCCATATTCTGTAATATAAATTACTAATTACTATTGAATAAATAGTTGATCTCGCTCATTCCAAGCTGTTCCCAGAAATGGTATCAGAGCTCATGGTTTGGATGATAAGTGAAGGAATATGAACCTTAATCTCCTATATTTCAAATTAAGTTAATCAAGTTCATACTTTGCTTACTACTTGTATTTTAAGAATATATTGTTAATTGATTGTACTGTGCTGTGCTGAGTAATTGTTAAGTATTAAATGTATTCACTAAGTAGAATGGAACCTCGAATATATGAAATAGATCATAATAAGATACCCAATAGTAGTTATCTTCCTATAAGTAATGAAACTTTATTAGCTTCACCTTTCATGTTAGGAGGTGAAGGTGATGATACATGGAACCTAATAAACTGGACAAATATGTATTTAATGAAACAATTAGGATGCCTAATAGACCCTAATATAAATATAAATGATTCACAAGGAACAATAGAAAAAACATCGAAAGAAGTAAGAAAAATTTTAGAAAAAGAGTCATAGTCAAATAGGAAGCACTGACTAAGAGAATTAGCAAAACCTTTAGAACAAAAAGTATATGAATTAAAAGAAGAATTACTATAATTAGGATCTGAAGCCAGTCTAATACACCAAAAGATTAATCAAATCGGACAAGTATTAGGAATAACACCTAACATAGAACCTAAACTAGAACCAATAAGAGAACAACCTGAAATAAATATGATGAAACTCTTTAATGAAGCTGTATTTGGAGAAATATCCGAAGCTCAAATAAAAAATAAACCTATGAATGAACAAATCTATGAAGCTCAAATAATAACTAAAGAAATAAAAAGAGGTCAAGAAGTAATAAATAATAATTTATGGACTATTTATGATGAAATCCAAAAAACCAAAAGGCAAAGAAATCATAGAAGAAGAAATAATAGATTATATTTCACCAGACGAAAGAGCAAAAATAGAGCATGATAGATTAAGTTTTATGAGTTTTATGGATAGATTAGATAAAAATGAAGATTTTCTATTTAGTTTAATACCCAAAATCGAACCTAAAAAGGAAGAAACAAGTCAAATAAATATGATGCAAGCTTTAGAAGAAATCGAAGAAATTGAAAAAAGAATGGGTTGTGAAGAAATAAATTTATACCTAATCAAAGAAGAATTAAGATATTTAAATTTACAAGATGAAGTAAATGAACTCAAATGCAAACAGAAATTAAACAAGAACAAGTACCTTTCAACCCACCTAACCTACAAACAGCAACATATAATCAAACTAATACTGGAACTAGTGAACCAATAATAGATAAAGAAAGAGAAATAGCTAATAGTGAATTAAAACACAGAGAACCATTAAAAAATAAAGATAATGAATTTATGTTTGAAACAATATACACTCCTACTAATAACAGTCATTTTGTACCTTCTCCATTAGAATAATATGAAACTCAATAAATACCAAATTCAGGAATATGATTAAATTTAGATTGCAATTTAGATAAAGAAAAAAGAGTAGAAGAATGGACTAAAGCTCAATTAATAGCTTTAATACATCGATGTATAGATACTAATACAGCAAGTAAATTAGTTGAATTTAGTTTTACAAGAATAGTACACGAATGGTGGAAAAGTGTAACAGAAGATTTTAGAAATAATGTTAGAAATGTAATAGGATATAATTTCAGAAGAGAATTTTATGCTATATTACTTAGAAAATATGAACAAGTATTAAGAAATGAATTCTTAGAAAGAAGTGTAGGAGCTAATAAATCAACAAAAATAGATAGAGCCATAATAAAATTACATCAAATAGAAATCTGTACATTAGACCCAAAAGACTTAAATCAGTATATATGTGAATATCAAAAATATTATTATGAAGCAAGATTTTTAACTTATGAACAAAAGAAGTTCTATTTATAATTATTTTATAAAAAATTACCTAAGTTAATCTCTGAAACTATTGTAAGTGATTATCATAAAGCATTTAATGACAAAATAGATTTAATGCCACATATAGATATTATGGGAATAAGAGAAGATTATCTACGAGAATACTTATCCTCAAAATGTAAAGAAGCATGGAGAAATAAAAAATATTATAAAGCCAATAAGTTAGTATTAAAATGTAATGAATTTGATACACCTCATAAGCGGGGATGTAAACCAGATAAAAGGTATAAAAAGAAAACAAAAAACAAAAGATATCAAAATCCATATAAAAAATATCGATATAAATTCAAAAAATATCTTAAATCTAAACTTCCACAAACCTATAAACCTCGAAAGTATTTTAAGAAAGGAAAAAGAAAATTAGATTATAAGAAAAATCCTACTAAATGTCAATGTTGTAATTACGGAGAAATAGGACATATAGCTACAGAATGTAAAAAACCTTGAAATAAAAAGCACATGAATATCATGGAAATAGCTGAATAATATGAATTAGAACCTTTAGAATTTAATGAATATTTAGAAACAGACATCAATAGTTCAGATATCGAAATATATAAATTAGAAATAGAATCAGAATCCGAATCTGAATCGGAACTAAGCAATAATTCTGAGGAAGCCGAATATGACTATATTACAGAAAATGAAGAAATCTATATGATGCAAGGAGAAAGTACTCTTAGTAATAACCAACAAGAAGAACAAGAAGAATATGAGGAATTTCAGGAAATAAGGAATCCAATAGCAGGAATTGTAGAAAAAAGAATGCAATTTAATCAAAAATAGTATAATAAAATCTGAGACAAATAATTAGACTTAACACCTAATGATCTTACTCAAAATAGTATTATAAAACAATTAGGAAAATTGATGAAATCAAAAAAACTAAAAGAAAAATATGCTTGTGTAGTAATAGAATAGAAACACCCCATAGAAGCAACCCATACTGAAGGAATATTAAGAATCCTTTTAATCAGTAAAGCCTTAATTGAAAATGAAATTCAAAAATTAGATATAAAAGATGAAGTAACTAAAATTTATATACCAGGAGTACAATTATTAATAACAGCTTATTTTAAAGCTGAAATAGATACACCAATTGAATTATTAATTACAAACAATAAAATCATTGATAATGTCCCTAATAGTATTTTAGGAGCATTAAGTGGAAATTTAATCTACCAAAAATTAAAATTAATTCTTAATACAAATTTTGCAATATCTAGAGTTGAAGCAAATATGAACTGAACATTAGTTATATATTATAAATTACAAGGAATAAAAATGCTACCAGGAAGTAGAATAATTAGTATTACAGGGATGGTAGGACTAATATTTTCAAACGAGCATAAAATTTATCAAAGAAATCAAGGAAATATAACTATAGATAAATATTTTATGCCAGTATTGAAAGAATTACCGATAAACCCCGCTAGAATAACTTTACTTGAACAACTCCAATCAGAATTAGACAACACTAGGGAAATAAGAGAAGAAAACTCTTTTCGAATAACATATAATAATAGACTAGGAAGCAAAGTATAAGGATTAATACGCCAACAGATGTAAATATTAGTATTATGCCTGAAGAAGTATACAAGAAATTAGACCCCAAAGTAGATCTCAAAATAGAACACTGTTGAGATCAAGAAGCCAAAGTAATTACGAAACAAATAGATTAGTAGAAATTCCTATAAGATCAAATTTAGCTGAGATACATCAAAACGTTCCAAAAAATAGATTTAACCTAGAAAATAGAAAATTTTATTCTTTTAGAAATCAAGAAAGAAGGAACATGGATAGAAATAATTGCTTTAGTAAATCTAGAAATAACTAAAAGTACAATTCAATTAGAATATACAGATAATAATATTGAAATAGATGAAGAATACACAATAGCGCAAACTATTTTAAGATTTAACCATAGGGATATTATTAAGATAAAATTATATGTTGAACTCGAAATTAATAAGAATCAAACACATAAAATAATATTAGGAAAAGATTTCCTAAAAAAAGTACAACATTATAGAATTCAAGAAAATCGAATATTAATTAATATTGACCATCAAGTAGTAATTCTTGAAAAAATACAATTAATTTAGTTAAACATGAAATTTTACTATATTTTAGTATGATTCAATTATGTTAAATATCAATCACGAAAGTACCATGTTATGATAGACATAGGAGCTAATATTACCACTGCTAAATATAATATCTTACCCTCAGAATTATGGAACAAAGAAAAACCCATTAGGATGAGTAATGCTGACAAGGAAATTCATTTAATAGAATTATCGGCTAAAAACATACCTATTCAAATAGGAGACTATGAGCTAAAAATCCCAATATTATACCAATTTAATGAGACAACACCTGATATAATATTAGGAATGGACTTTTTAGAACAATATATGCCTTTACATTTGACACAAAAGCCTTAATATTAACAACACCTTGTAATCATCAAGATTGGCCAATTAGAATTAATAATCCTTATAATATGACAGATACTATATTTCAAAAAAAGAAATTTGATAATGAAATCCAGTTTATACCTAATAATAAACCTATAGAAATAAAAACTAAAAGATCAGTATCTCTAATACAAGGCTATAAAACTATTGAACAAATACTATTAGATAATTATAGTGAGAATCCTTTAATTCATTGGGAAAAATTTAAACCTTATGCAAAAATAGAATTATTAAATTACAGTAAAAAAATTACATATAAACCATACCTTTGGACAGAAAAAGATAAACAAGAATTTATTATGCATATAAATAAAATGAAACAATTTGATTTAATAAGAGAAAGTAGATCTTAATTATTGCTCACCAGCAAGGATAGTTATGGGACATACTGAAATTCGAAGAAATAAATCTCGAATGGTAATTAATTACAAAAAATTAAATGATTTAGCAATTAGAAATAGATATCCAATCCCAAAAATTGAATTATTATTTAATTTTATTAAAGGCAAATAAATATTTAATAAATTTGACTATAAATTATGATTTTTTCAAATTAAATTAGAGGAAACTAGTAAAAAGTATACAACCTTTACTACTTCAGAAGGACTATATGAATGGAATGTATTACCTATGTGATTCCATAATAGCTCTAGTATATATTGATGATATCTTAATATTTTCAAAAGACCAAGACCAACATGAAAACCATTTATGTAAATTCATGAATATGGTTGAAGAAAAAAGACTTAATATATCACCAAAGAGAGCAGAATTAAGAAAAGAGAGAATAACCTTATTAGGTCATTATATTTCTGGTAATGGAATAGAATTACAAGAACACATTAGTAAAAAAGTAATAGACTTTCTAAAAATAACTACAAAAAAAGAACTACAATCTTTCTTATGATTAGTAAATCATACTAGGAATTTTATCTCAGATTTAGCAAAATATACTGCAAGATTATCAAAATTAGTTGGAGAAAAAATAAAATGACAATGGGATAAGAATACTGAAAATTTTATTCAAAAAATTAAAAATCTGTGTAAGGATTTACCAAAATTAACAGTTCCCACACAATAACCTATTAAATGGATTTTATACACTAACTCTTCAGAAAATTATTGGAGTGCTGCCATTTACCATGAAAATAATTCAGGTGAAGAAATTATTATTCAATATGTAAGTGAAAAATTTAATGACAGTCAAAATAGATATCATTCAACTTGGAAAGAATTTTTAGCAATAGTTAAAGCAGTAGAAAGATTTGAATTATTCATTGTTAACTGATAATACTTAAGTAAAACATTAGTTATCAAGAGGAATTTGTATACATAAATTATCAAATGAAATGTTAATCAAGTGGCAATCTGATTTAGCTTATTATGATTATACAATTGAATATGTCAAAGGAAAGAATAATCTTGTTGCTGACTTTTTAAGCAAGGATGGAGTCCTCAGACATGAATAAAAAGTCAAGTAATCCTCAACAAGAGAAAACCCCAAGTATTGATCCAGTAACTATGAGATTGAATGTGGAATCAACTTTGAGTATTCTTTAATATACATATCAATAATTAAGCAACTACAATTAATGCTCTAAGTCTCTCTATGGGGAATCTCAGTACCTATGTAAGTGACTTAGAAAGACGAGTAATTCAAATAGAAAGACTAGTAATGGATCATTCACCCACTCCTTCGACACCACCAAGCTCTATACAAAGTCCACCAACAACATCTACACCACCATCTTTTTTATCCATTGTAAAATAAGAAAAAAAAAACAAAAAAGCCCAAGAAGCCCAAAAAAAATGGTAGCCTCTACCTCTAATCAAACTCCTCCACCTAAGACCCAATCAGCCTAATTCATACACTTCGAACAATACCAATATTTTTAACTTGTTATTGAAAAACTAAATCATTTCCAAATCTCTACCCTAACAATAAAATACATCTCTCATTATTCCTTAAACAAAGCCGTCATATATTCAGGTACTAATCCTCAATTAGTTCATACCTTATATAGTTATGGTTTAATCCATTGTATTTATCCCTCCAATAATTTTCAAGAAATTAGCCAACTCCCCAATATATAATTATCATGTTTTAATTGAATAATTTAATAATAAAGATATAAAAAATTGCATGCAAATTTAATTGTTACTATAAAAGATGTAGAAAATTTTGCAATTACTAAATATATTGTGAAATTTATGAAATAATAATAAAATATTAATTATTATAAATCTCAAAGACACCAAATTCAAGACTGCGTAGACTTGTCCCACTTAATTTCGAGTTCCTTCCACCTGGTGTGGGATGATCCACTTGGATAAAGCCACCGCCTTGGGAAAAAGGGCAGATTTGCAAATATAAACATTATCGCATTCCGGTGCGGCCGGTATCACTGTCTCACTTTTCCAAAAATAGCCACGTGCCCGTTACATGTCCTCACGTGTTTTATATTCCTACGTGGTCAACTGCTGTTGGTGCGTAATTGAACGATTTACTACCGCGTTCTCTATGATCTAAACTCACTGTATCTTCCAGAGTCACCAACGAGCGTGTTCTCCCTTCGCAGCCCAAAGCAACGTGGCCTTGAAGTTCCGAATCGCCTTCTACGTGCGTTTTTCTTTCACTCTTCATTTCTTCTTCATCACTTCCTGATGGTCGTTTTCGTTGGTTTCTTCTTCTCTGTGCTCGTGGAGATCATCCTTGTAATGGTTATATGATAAAACGACAACGAGATGTTGGAGGATCAGGTGGCGTACCTCTTGCAGAGGTACCTTGGCAATTATGTGAGGGGCCTCAACAAAGAAGCCCTCAAAATCAGTGTCTGGAAAGGTCCGTAAATCCTTCATTGCCCTTTCATAGTTCTTTCACTATACTGCTGAGTTGAAATTAGAGTGGGACTGTAAGTTTGTGACTTTCATAGAGTGATTAAAAATAGGCACGACTCGTTTGTAATCGTTGTATTCAAATTCTCAATCTGCCGACTACGAGAGCGCGAACTCTGACATACACACAGGATAGTGAGCGAGGGAAATATGTGCGAGTAATTGTTGTTGTGCTAGAAGCCTAGAACATCGTGGTTTTTGGCGAATGTGAGTTTTGTGCTTATGGCCCGCTGAAAATAAAACTTCAAAAGAGAGGGGAAAAGATATTAAATATATGATGTAAGTGATAAATGATAGGTGGCTGTCCATCTCTTCTAAATCGGTGAATTTGGGCTGCGGTATAGAGAGCATGGTGTTGGTTGTTAGATGGAAAAACCAAAAAAGAAATACATATAAAAGGAATTTGCTTGCTCTTATGAGTCTTTTGAAACTAATTCCTGTCTCTTGTGTTATTCTGAGATACACTTAAAAGGGGATATCTTATTACTGATAACCGGAAAGAATGGGTGGAATCCATTTTACAAGATTTAATAATGCTTGTGGTTCAATTTTTAAGAAAATGACACTACGGCGGTGATGCATTTCAGTCTGAATTCTGAAACATGTTCATCCAATTTCACGTTCTGCCTTCTGAACGGTGGGAACTTTTGGTACTTATTCCTAACCTCTCTAATGTGTTCATTTGGCTCTTTTTGCCATACTGGCGTCTAGTACTAATAATTCTAAATATGCTCAGCTTAGTTTATAACCGTATGTAACACATGTATATGGTCTCCGGTGTTAGAGGGCTCCTTTTATATATTTCTTCAATGCCGCGGTTTGCCCCTATTGCAACTATAGTATTATAATGCCAATTATGGCTGTTATTATAATTCTAGGTCTGCTAATAGGTAACAGTTGAAATTTCTGTGCTGGCTTAATCAAGATCATTACGCATTCAAAATGATCATAGATTTGTCCATTTTTAAGTGGGCCATGATTCTATTTATATTCAATTCTGGAGTTCGTTTCTGGACAAGGTCCTCAAGGGCATGGTGGAAATTCTACTTAGAGTTTTACGAAGGCTTGGTTGAGGCATTTAATGTTGATCATTGGTTAGCCTGCTTCTGCGAAGTGGGGTTTCATATAGTCTAAGACTTGGTGATTTTGGGCTTGTTCTTTTTCCCTGCTTTCTTCCCCCCGTTCCTTTTGTTTCATGAAGGATGAAGCCTCTGTGCTTGGTTACTCCAGGTTGTGATTTCATATGAAAATTTATGTTAAAACTATACTTATCAGTTTGAAAGAACTAAAACAAGCTTGCAGGTGTAGACGCCTGTGATTTTGTATCCCCCCTTTCATTTTACAGGAGCTAATAAAGTAGACTGTGCATTTTTCCAACAACCCCTGAATTGAGGGAGCAATATTTTTGTTTTACATGCTCTTGTTTCAGACTATTTTTTCTTGAGGCTTTTCTGATCTTTCTTTTTTTAAAACTAAAATGCAAAACAGGTGACGTGGAGCTGAAGAATATGCAGCTGAAGCCTGAGGCTCTAAATGCTTTAAAATTGCCAGTGAAGGTTAAGGCAGGGTTTCTTGGTTCAGTCAAACTTAAGGTTGGTGGTGATTAACTGCTTTCTCTCAGAAAGTTAGAAGTGTCATATGTCAAATCTAGTTTTGGATTTACTAAGATTGATGTTATAAGATGCTTATATGCAGTTTTTATATATTTAAAGCTGTCAATTCTTCTGTTTCTAATAACATTTCTTCTTCTATCAAGAAAATGTATTTAAAGATGGCATCTTCTGTTAATTTCCTTATATTATGAAGCTATTTGATCAAGCATGGAATGTGGAAAGTAATGGCAGGAAAGGAGCGGGTATCTGGATGAAGAAGTTGGGAAAGAGCAGAAATGGGATGCCTATCATCCTAGTAGCAAGTTCTTGTCACAAATATGAAAAGATTGGATAGGTTTGACTGAAAAAATGTAGTAGTACTTGAGAATCCTTCTATCCACCTACTTCTTCACTATCTTCTCCCAATTTGTTTAAGGTTAAAACCCTATTTTGGTCCCTTAAATTTATTTAAAGTTTCATTTTGGTCCCTTAAGTATTTTTTGTTTCATTGGGGTTAAAGTTGGTTTCCTCCCTTAGGTAAAGATGTTACGATTGAGATGTTTTCAAATATTTATAGTAGGAAAATGAAGAAAGTGGAATAAAGGTTTTAGAGATTAGTCACAATGCCAAGATTCTAGGTCGAGCTATGAAAACAATCATGTTCTGTATTCCATTCACCAACAAAAGGCTTCTCTTCCCGTGGATCTCTTATTTATATAAGAGCTAATAGAGCAGCTTACACGTGTAATAGCACTACTATCAGAAATAACAACTTCAGATTCCCTATAATTCCCTGTACTAACAAACTAACCCCCTCATCTGTTCACATGAGTAAATTGGTATGGGTCACACATAACAATTACTCCCCCCTTCCAAAGAATCCTTGACCCCAAGGATTTATAGGATTATCTGTAGTGAGTAGTGACAAAATCTGGAAATTGATCTTGGATAGCAACCAAGTCTTCCTATGTAGCATCCTCGGGGTTGGCATGCTTATGCCGAATTAGTACTTGGGTGATTGGTAAATGTCCTCTCTTTATTGCTTTCTTGGCTAGAATTTTCTCTGGTTCCGTGCAAAAATAACCTTGAGTATCCACTGTTGGCATTTGTGAACTGAGTGGAATTTTGTCCCCTTGATGCTTCTTCAATATTGACACGAGACACCAGGTGGACTCAGGAAGGTGGAGGAAGATCCAACTTATAAGCCATTGGTCTGATTTTTTCCAGAATTTTATAAAGCCCATAAAATTAGGCGGCTAGCTTATGTAAGGTCAAGTTGTCAAGTGTGTTCCTTCAAAAAGGATGGAGCTTGACATACACGAAATCTCCTTTCCCAAATTCCCTTTTTGTTTTGCATTTTCTGTTTTGAGCCTTCTGCAGGTGGTGTTTAAGCAGAGTAATTGTGGCTTCCCTTTCTTTAGGACTTATGTCCACCACCTTATTGCTTGGGTCGTTGGCTACTTATGGTAAATGTGTAGGTTGCTTGACCCTATAAACAGCCTCAAACAGAGACTTACCAATTGTTGAATGATATGAGGTATTGTACCATAATTCAGCTAAAAGCAGCCATTTCACCTATTGTTTGGGATGATTACTGGTCATACAACCCAAGTAGCACTCAACTTCAATTCAATACCTTTATTTGGCCATTTGTTTGGGGATGATAAGTCGATGGATACAAAAGCTTGACTTTATGTATTTTATAAAGAGCATCCCAAAACTTCCTATAGGAAATGGGATCTTTATTGGTAACTAAAATTATTTGTAGTGCTAAAATCTACTCTCATTGATAAGAAAGGCATTACATATAGAGGGAGAGAGTATCCTAACTCAAAATCAAATCAGATCTTCTCCTGTCACAAAAGGAAAGAAGAAATAAAATAATAAAACAGAATACTCTAAAAAGATAAGATCGCCATAACTCTAGGGATTTAGAAAATAAAGTAAGATTAGGGTTTGAAGAAGGATAGGCCTAATGGCGGTTGACCCATCTCCAACACTCCCCCTCAAGTTGGTGAATAGATATTGATCATTCCCAATTTGTCGTTGAATTCTTCAAACTTAGTCTTGGCTAGTGCTTTGGTCATCACATCTGCAACTTGCTTTCCTGAAGAGATGTAAGATAGATCAATTATTTTTGCATCAATTTTCTCCATGATGAAATGTCTATCAATCTTCATGTGTCATGCAATTATGATGTATTAGCAATTCCAATAGTAGCCATGTTATCACACCAAACTTTTACTGGTGTATTTATCTCAACCTGTAGTTCTTTCAAGAGTCGTATGACCCACATGCCCTCACAAATTCCAAGGGCTAGACCCTTGTATTCAGCCTTTGCAGAGCTTCTTGCTACTAATGATTGTTTCCTACTCCTCAAAGTAACAAGATTACCCTAAATGTAGGTACAATACCTTGTAGTTGAACGTCTATTTACAGTTAAACCAGCCTAATCTGCATCAATGTAGACTTCTATAGTTCTAGAGTTGCTTTTAGCAAACATTAATCCTTTTCCTAAAGTTGCTTTCAAGTATTTGAGGATCCTGAAGATTGCTGCCATATGTTCTTCCTGAGGATTGCTTGCAAACTGACTAACCATACTCACAGGGTAGCTTATATCTGGTCTAGTGTGGGTCAAATAGATCAACTTTTCCACTTGCCTTTGGTGCCTTTCTTTGTCTATTGGTGTCCTATCAGCCTTTATACTCAGCTTACAATTGATCTCCATAGGATTATCCACAGGTTTAGCACCTAACATTCTAGTTTCCTTGAGTAGATCAAGAGTATACTTGTGTTGTGAGATGCTAATACCTGTGTTTGACTGAGTCACCTTCATACCAAGGAAATATCTCAACTTTCCTAGGTTTTTAACCTTAAACTCTGCCGCCAATTTTGCTTTTAGTTTACTAATTTCTTTGGCATCATTTCCTGACAATATTATATCATCAACATATACAATTAGAGTAGTTATCATTTTACCACAACACTTGACAAACAATGTATGATCAGTCTGGCACGGATTATAACCAAAGCCTCTAATAGCTCGAGTGAATCTTTCAAGCCATGCCCTTGGGGATTGCTTCAACCCATACGAAGACTTATGTAGTCTACAAACTTTGTTGATATTATCAGAGTTTCTCAAGTCCGGGGGCATTTCATGTACATCTCTTCTTTTAGATCACCATTTAGGAAAGCATTTTTAACGTCAAGTTGATGTAATAGTCAGTCTAAATTTGCATCAAAAGAGAGTAATACCTTTATAGTGTTAAATTTTGCAACTTAGGCGAATGTTTCTTGATAGCCAATGCCTTGAGTTTGTGTAAAGCTCTTAGCTACTAACCTTGCCTTATACTTGTTAACACTGTCATTTGGATTATACTTTATGGTGAACACCCACTTACTAGCTACAACTGTCTTTCCGCTTAGCAAATGTGTCAATTTCTAAGTTTGGTTTTTATCCAAGGCTCTTAACTCCTCCTCAATAGCCTTCTTCCACATCGGATCAGATATGGCTTCTTCAAAGCTATTTGGAACCATTTCATTCTCAACATTGACCACAAAAACTCTAGAAGTGGGAGAAAGTTTCTCACAGGAAACATACCTACTAATGAGGTGTTGGGTGCAACTTCTTTTCTCTTTTTTAAGGGCAATTAGCCACTGTAACTCATCAAGACTGACCTCAGGTACAAATTCTTGGTTTTGCCTCGAGGTAAGAATGGGTTCTTCATCATTGCTTTGCTATGTTGAACTTCTGTTCTGTCTAGAAAGATTTTGTGTAGGCTGTTCCACCTTAGTTTTAGTTATATGAGATTCTTGGACAGGGTTTTAAGGTGCCAGATTAGTTTCTAGTGGTGATGAAGGTCTATCTGATCCAATTTCTATGCTTAAATGTGGCACTTTAGGTCTGTTTTGTGGTAAACTAGGATAGTCAAGACTATTGTCTGAATTATTAGGTGGACTATGGTCATGGAGTGCTTGGGTAGGCAGGGAAACATCATCAAGTGATATTTGAGGTCCATTAATGGATTCACTAACTTGTTGGCCAGTTTCATTAGCATTAGACTTGGTGTCCCAAATTAACTATTCATTCTTCCCGTCCTCCCCTTGAATGGATGATTTGGGATAATAGGGCTGGTTCTCAACAAACTTAACATCCATTGTGATATATGTCTTACGAGTGTGAGGTGAATAGCACTTATACCCTTTTTGTGTAGAAGAATAACCCAAAAATATATATTTAATTGAACGAGGTTCTAATTTTCCTCCATTACTATAGACAAAAACAGTACACCTAAACAATCACTTAGGGATAGAGTTAACAAGAGAAGAATGTGGATAACGTTCAAAAAATTTTTGAAGAGGTGTTTGAAATTTTAAAACTTATAGATGGCATTCGATTGATTAGATAGGTTGAGGTAAGAATAGCATCTCCTCGAAAAAACTTTAGGACCATTACTCCCAATCATAATTGCCCTTGCTACTTCAAATAAATGTCTGTTTTTTCTCCCTGCCACTCTATTCTGTTGGGGTATATTTACACTGGATGTTTGGTGGTGTATCCCTCGCTCATCAATAAATTTCTTAAAATTTGAATTTTGGTATTCTCTGCTATTATCACTTATAAACACTTTGATGTTTGTTTGAAATTGGGTCTGAATAAAGGCACAGAAGTTTTTAAAAATTTGGAACACCTCAGATTTTTCCTTCATTAAAAATATCCAAGTTAACCGAGTATGATCATCAATAAAGGTTACAAACCATTTGGCCTTAGAGTTAGTTTCAACCTTAGAAGGATCTCAAACATCACTATGAATGAGTGCAAAGGGATGAGTAGGTATGTAGGACTGAGCATGATAAGTAGTATAAACTTGTTTAGCAACAAGTATCACATTGAAAATCAAAATTAGTTTTATTAATGATGTTTGGAAACAATAATTTTATATAGCTGAGACTTGGGTGGCCTAACCTAGAGTGCCATAACATGATATGATCCTTAGACATGACAGATAAAATAGCAGAAGAGACAGCAGCATTGTTGCTTTTATTTGATTGAATTCCTTCCAAGTAATACAGCTCATTCCACTCTTTAGCATTGCCAATCATCTTTCCCAATGCCAAGTCTTGAAAATCATAGCCCACTTTGTTAAAAATAGCAAGGTAGTCTAATTGAACCACAATCCTTTTAACTGACAATAAGCTGCATTTTATCTTAGGCATATACAATACATTTTTTAAGATAATTGTTTCAGAAATAACAACTGTGCCTGACCCCATAGCTTTAGCATAAGTTCCATTAGCCACTCGTACAGCAGTATTTTCAGAATACGTATGGATTCAAAAAATAATTCTTTGAAACCTGTTATATGGTCTATAGTATAAGAATCCACTACCTAAATATTTTAATTTTGAACAACGCTGCTAAGTGCAGTAGTAAGTTCTGTACCTGCATGAGCAAGAGTGACAAAAGGAGTAGTATTTTCAACCTGTTTTCTAAATGAAGCACTAAGTTGTATGTGCTTATACAGAATTTTTCGCAAGATTGACAGCTCTTCATTGCTGAGTGACCTTTCTTCATCTCGGGTCCACTAATCATCAGCCCTTTACTTTTTTGTTTTGAATGAGGTGGTCTATCGTGTAGCTTCTAGCAACTATCACGGGTGTGACCATTTTTACTACAATGATCACACCATTTATTGGATTTCTTCTTCCGATCTCCTCCTTGGTTGCCCTGTACAGCTATCACAGATGACTCAACTGAAGGTGTGGTTGATGAAGAAGTAATAGACAAGGTCAGCTCCTTTCGACTCTTTTCACATTTTACCAAATTGAATACTTCTTTTAAGGATGGAAGAGGTTTCATTCCCATAATTCTCCCTTTGATTTCCTCGAATGGGTCATTTAGCCCAAGAAGAAAATCATAACACCTTTCTTGATCAATTACTGGTTTAAAGTAAATCTCATCCGCATGGCATGACCACTGGTGAAATCATAAAGCTCCACTTGCTGCCAAAAGTCTTATCATTGTAGTGTAGTATTGAGTTACAGATTTCTCCCCTTTTGCAAGATTCCAAGTATTTGCTTTATTTGAAAAATTGCTACAGTGTTCTCTTTTACAGAATACGTTTTCTGGTTGATTCCTATATCTCCCTAGTTGTTGTTGCGAGCAAATAATTCTCATTGATCTCAAGATTTTGAAGTTCACAAGCCTTCACTTGATTGTTATTGGTGCACCAAGCTTCATACTGTGGTTCACCTGGCTCTGGTGGCTTCGGATTTCCAGTGAGGAATTGTTCCTTTCCTTTTCCTTGGACGAACATGAGAACATTGAGGGACCATTGGAGATAATTATTGCCATTTAATTGATGGGAAATCATGGTTTGGGGAAGGAATTCTGGCATAAAACCCCCCACTAGAGACTGGCTAGATGAGTTTGGCCCACTCCCTTCTCGTTGCGATCGGTCGGCTTGTCCTTTTGAGCTATCACCAGTCAGTGACAGCGTCTTGTCTTTGTCAACAACAGTGGTGAAGGCTCGCGACTGGCTGGACAGCACTGCTTTGAAAGATATTGAGCCAGGTTTAAAGGCTTTGATACCATGAAATTATTTGCGGTGCAAAAATCTACTCTCATTGATAAGAAAGGCGTTACATAAAAAGGGAGAGAGTATCCTAACTTAAAATCAGATCAGATCTTCTCCCGTTACAAAAGGAAAGAAAAAATAAAATAATAAAATAGAATACTTTAAAAAGATAAGATCGCTGTAACTCCAGGGATTTAGAAAATAAAGTAAGACTAGGGTTTACAGAAGGATGGCCTAATGGCATCAGGCCCATCTCCAATAGTAACAATGCTACAAGGGAACCCATATTGCTTAACCACATTGTTTATAAACATCTTAGCTACATCTACAGCTATGAAAGCGGGTTGTAAAGGAATGAAATGTGCTGTTTTGCTCATCTTGTTCACTACTACCAAAATAATAAACTTATTGTAGGACTTTGGCAACCTACTAATAAAATCTATACTGAGATTTGTCCATATAGCATTAGAAATAGGAAGAGTTGTTAACAAGCCTATTGTTGCTATATTTTCAAGCTTGTGTCGTTGGCAAGTTTGATAGTGCCTTACATATTTTCTCACTTTCTCTCCATTCCTTTTTAATAGGAGACGACAACTAGTCTCTTGTGAGTTTTTGTGGTACTTGAGTGGCCTTCTGTAGCATCATCATGGAAATGTTTAAGTAGCTGTAATTTGAGTTTTGGATCCTCTCCTACCACTACCTTGCATTTTCTTTTGAGTAATCGATGGTTCCATGAATATTTAGGGTCTACATCCAATTGTTTAATAATGGACTCTAATTTATCATCTTGCATTCATGAGTCCTTGAACCTTCTGTTAATAATACTGGAGGTAATGGGGATAATTGCCAATCAAGAACTTGGCTATTCTTCTTCTACTATTTCCTCTTCATGTGGTATATTGGATGTTGCATCCACTACTAAGTTCTTCTTCCCTCTTGTATGTTATTTCATGGTTTAAGCCCTACAACTTATGGAGACATTGGTGCTAATCCAGGGATACTACCTTCTATTCCAACAAATATTTCAATGGTAAATGGTTAGTTTTATTCACAAAATACTGGCCATACATATTTTGATGCCACTGTTTATTGCAAATATAATGGCTGTAAGCTTCTTCTCAATGGTAAGAGAAGAATAGGATGCCTTCTTTGAGATAAAACAATACCAATATTAATGTTTGAAGCATTAGTCTCAATGGTAACAGAAGTCCAATAGAGCCAACGTCCAAGTAGATGTCATAGATTCTTTAAGTTTGTTAAATGCTTAAAGCATTAGTCTCAATGGTAAGAGAATTTCTTATTTTTCATCAACAACTTCGTCAATGGCTTAGCTATCGAGCCATATTGCTTGACAAATCGTTGGTAATAACTTGTGAGGCCAAAATCCTTGTGAGGATTTGATAGTAGTCGGGGTGGGCTATGAAAGCATTGCTGTGGTTTTGCTCCGATTTGCTGAAGTCCCTTTTTTGAAATTATATGGCCTAAGTAATTGAAGAAAAAGAGAGGATTTTACTAAATAATACTTATCTTATTCAAATTAGGTGGAGAAATATATATTAAATAAAAATTATGGCTGGCAAAACAGACATGGAGACTCGTTACAGGAAGAACCAAAAAAGGAAAAGAAAAAAACTCAAATACATTTAGAAATTAAGAGAAAAGATCGAAAATGAATAGCTGATTTTAATTTCTTAAATGTGGAACAATAATAGCTAGAAGGTTAAATTAGAATCGGGGACAGTAATGGTGAGTAGAGAAGAAGTAATATAGTCAAATCTCATTTACCAATACTCTCCTTCAAATTAGGGAGTAAATGTTAATCATTCCCAACTTGACTCTAAATACTTTAGACATGACCCTAGCAAGGGTTTTAGTGAGAATGTTAGCAACTTAAAGACCAGTAGGAATATGAGATAGAGAAAATAGATCATTATCTAATTTTTCTTTGATGAAGTGCTTGTCTATTTCAACATGTTTGGTTTTATCATATTGAATGAGGTTTTTGGCTATGCTGATTGTGGCTAAATTATCACAAAGGATCTTTATTGGTCCATCATAATTGACTTTTAATTCCCTAAGCAATCTTTGTATCCATAAGCCTTCATAGCTTTAGGCTAAGGCCTTATACTCAATCTCAGTGTTGCTTCTTGTAACCACAGATTATTTCTTGCTTCTCCAAGTAACAAAGTTTTCTTAAACAAAAGTACAATACCTAGTAGTGAACCTTCAATTAGTGATGGATTCGGCCTAATCTGCATCACAACATATTTCCACATCTCTTTTAGCACTTTTCTTGAAAAAGATACTCTTACCGGCGGTCTTTTTTAAATATTTGAGGATCCCATAAGTAGCTTTAAGGTGGATTTTAGTTGATTTATTTATGAATTGGTTAACGACATAGAAAGGAAAGCTTATGTGGGGTCTTGTGTGTGCTAGGTAGATCACCTTGTCCACCGGCTTTTAATACCTTTCAATGTCAACAAGGGAACTATCTTGAACAAACTTAGCCTTGTAGTTTGCTCCCATAGGGGTTTTAGCATGTTTGCACCCTAACATCCCAGTCTCATTAAAGAGGTCAATAGTGTACTTCCTTTGGGAGATGACAATGCGTTTCTTAAATTTGGTAACTTCCATACTTAGGAAAAACTTTAGTGTCTTGAGGTTTTTGACTTGAAATTCTTTAGCAAAGGCTTTTTCTAACTTGCAAATTTCACTCGTGAAATCACGTGTGATCATTATAATGAGAACATATATCTTTCTAATAGATAAAAACTAGGTAATATGGTGTGGTTAGCTTGGCCTTGCATATATTGTTGGGTTTTGACTGCTATTATAAATTTCTCAAACCAAACTCTTAGGGATTGTTTGAGGTTATAAAGAGATTTTTGAGTTTACACACTTTATCGTTACTTTTGGTGCCAAAATTTGGAGGTAGGGCCATGTAGACTTATTCATCTAAATCATTGTTTAAAAAAGTATTTTTAGCATCAAGTTGATACAAGGGCCAGTCAAGGTTAGCAGCAAGAGGTAACAAAATTTTAATGGAATTGAACTTAACTAGTGGAGCTAAGTTTTCTTGATAGTCAATCTTATAAGTTTAGGTGAAACTTTTTGTTACTAATATGGATTTATACCTGTAAATGCTCCCATCAACATTGTATTTGATGTTAAAGATCCATTTACACTTAATCAGCTTCTTACCTTTTGGTAAATCCACGATTTCCTAGGTGCCATTCGTTTCTAGGGCATTCATCTACTCATTATTTTTCCATTCTTCTTGCCTAAATGCCTTATAGATATTCTATGGAACACTATCATGGGAAATCTTAGCAATAAAAGTTTGATAAGATGGTGAAAGTTTATTATAAGCCACGAAATTCCAAATGGGGTGTTTAGTGTAGGCTTCCACACCTTTCCATATTGTAATAGGAATATCTAAATCATTAGGTTGAAGAGTTGTACTTTGGTCGGTGGCAGTGTTGTTTTAAGAATTAGCATTAAAAGGAGTGTCTTGCTCAAGAATAGGATTGGTCTCTATCTCATAGGCTTTCTTCTAGTATAGATGATATCTTTTTTTGTTCTTCTTCCAGATCATTATAAGCCTCCTGCCCATCATGAGTAATAGCAGGGGTATTGTTTCTAGTATCAAGAACATTAGTAGTGGGGATATTGAGTTGAGGTTTTTCTATGAAAAAGTTCCATTCTTCATGATAGTTCATGTTCTTCCCCTGAGTGGAGATTTTTGAAAAATAAGGTTGATTTTCAAAGAAGGTGACATCTTTGGAAACAAAAAATTTTTCCAAGGTAGGAGAGAAATATTTATGTCCTTTTTGAGATGGGTATACCTTACATACACACATTTGATAGTTTTAGGATCAAGTTTGTTTGTGTTATGTAAGTGAACAAAGGCAGTGCACCTAAACACTTTAATGGGTAAAGAAGAGATGATTTGAAGGTGAGGAAACTCCTTGTGAAGAGTAGTGTAGGAAACTTGGTAATTTAAAGCTTTAATAGGTATCCTATTGATAAGTTAGGCAAAAGTTAATATCGCTTCTCCTTATAACATTTTTGGAACATGAATGATCACTTCTCCCTATAACATTTTTGGAACATGAGTGATAAACATGAGACCGAGCAACCTTAAGAGGGTGCCTATTTTTTTTTAGCTAAGCCATTTTGTTAAGGAGTAGAAGCCATTCTCAGTTGAATAGGTACCAAGGTAATTATTAATGTATTCCTTACCATTGTGCGAATGAAGAATTTTAATAGGAGTTTGATATTGGGTTTTGATAAAATGGTGAAAGTTTTTAAAAATAGTTGGTACCTTGGTTTTCTTTCATTAAATACACTCACAGCGCTTATGTATAATCATCCAGAAAAGTGATAAGCCATTGAATGCCCAAATGCTCTTAAATTTTGGATGGACCCCAAACGTCGCCATGAATGGGTTGGAAGGGGTGAGATGGTTTATAAGTTTAGGGTTGATAAGTAGACTTAGCGATTTGGCAATTTGATAGATTTCTCATTTAATGGTAGTAGAATTTTTATTGAATAATTTAGGATACAAGCGTTTCATGTATAGCATATTAGGATGGCCTAAATGATTGTGCCATAACAATAAGTTAGCACTTTTATTAATATTGCACCTAACTTTATTGTCATATGGCATGCCCATGAGATAAGGTTTAGCCACTTATTTAACATTTATCCTCTTGGATGCTAAGTCCTGAAAAATGCATTTACCATCCACAAATTGAGTAATGTGGTTATCCATGAGCACTTTACTAATAGACAACAAGTTACATTTTAGAGTTGGAACTAAAAGTACATTTTTTAAGAGAAGATGGCCATATATTCTAATAGTACCTAGACTCAAGACATATGCAGCAGTATTATCAGCTATTTTTACTTCTAAAGGTGTGGTGCATGGGTCAATTTCTTCAAATAAAGATAAATTATTTGTCATGTGATCAAATGCACTAGAATCAACTATCGAAATATGCTCATTTATCATGTGAGAGGGCAAAGAGTTTACCTGATTGGGCAATATTCCTAGGAAATTGATTACCTTTAGCAGGTTCATTTGTGGTGGAATTTTGGCTAATACAAATTTTTTGAAGGAGATCAAGCTATTCACAGCTAAAGATGGTAGTTTCAATTGTAGCACTATATCTTTTGGTTGCATTATGAGGCTGTGATCACAGATTGAAAGGTTTGCTATGCAACTTCTAGCATTTTTGCTTGGAGTGACCAGATTTTAGGTAGTGTTCACACCAAGATTTACCCTCCCCTTTTTGTTGCTTGTTAAAATTTTGTCTAGATGGACCCTTAGCGGCTAAAGCAGGGTGCTTATCACTGTTTTGAGTATTTTGATGTCCATGGAACAGCTTCTTGCAACTTTTCTTTCTTCTTAATTTTGAAATAGCTTCACGAAAGATGGGAAAAGGTTTAATTCTATGAGCTTCATATGCACCTCTTTATATTTGTCATTTAGACCAAATAGAAATTTGAAGGTATGTTTTTGCTCTACAATCCTCATTGGAGCTCTAAGTAGTGGTCTCGAACAGTGTTGCTTAATTCGGCAACATCCATGCCAAACTCCATTTTGGTACGGATGATCCCAATTGTGGGTCATTTGTGTAATAGAACGTGAGACACCTTGTACCTTGTGGGCATCTTCGAAGGGGGAAGGGGTAGGTTTTTGCCATTGAAGATTGGGAAGAGCAAGTGAGGGTTAGCTGGGGAGGAAGGGAATCTGGGGTAGAATTCCAAGAAAGCTTGAGGATTGGGATTAAGATTCGGAGGTTCGAAGTTGAGGAAAAAAAATGAAGCTTCAGGACGAAGAAGTAGCATAAGGCGAGAAGATAAAGGAATCAACGTTCTCGTCCTACCAATCCGCAAAGAGGGAGCACAAATACATTTGACTGCATGGAAGAAAACAAAGCTGTAGGGAAGACAGAGCTTGGTCAAAGTGTTAGGTAGTTTGAAAGTGAAAGTATAGGGGAACCTTTTGGATGTTTAGTTGGAAGGATTTACGTGATTTATGGGATAAATATCAAAGGGGTTAATCGGCAATTTAGAAGAAAACAAGGTTATAGAACCAAGTTTAAGAAATAACAATATGGTCTGTGTGTGAAAGGTGTTTCGGTCACTGGACACGGAGGAAAGGGGAAGAGAAAATATTAAGAAGGAAAATAAGAATTAAAAAAGAATAAAATATATAGAAAATAATTTTTATATTTTTATATTAAAAAATAATAAGAAATATATATTTATATTAAGTAATAATTGTAAAAAGATAATGGGCATAGCAAATAAGCCTTCCAATATCAAACCAAATGAGATGTAAAATGAATAAAGAGGAAAGATAAGATAATGGGTAAGAATATTTTAATGTTTAAAAAAATAGATTAGTAATATTTTAATTTATGTATTTTATATTCTTTGAACTTTTTTAATTAAGATTTGAATTATAAATTTATAAATTATGAATTTGACGTCTAATTTTAAATTATTTATTTATTTTCCATGTGATTATATTTATTAACTTTTTTTTAAAACTTATTCATCTATTAAATATATAAAATATTATATAAATGAGATATTCTTACTTTTTTATTGTCCTACTTATCAAATTAGCTTACCAATTAAGTATATTCCCTCGTATTATGAATTATATAAAAACGTATTTCGTACCCATATTCATACCTCGTACCCTAACGAATTGCGTATTAGGCAACACAGGTCTCAAAGACATCAAGTTGCTTCTCATGTTTGTTGAGAAGTGAGGCATACTAGACCACCATTAGTTCCCCTTGCCTTAGATCATGGAAAGCCCTCTCAATTTCAAATAACTCTACTGTATTTTCACTGGTGGAGTAGGTTTCACGGTAACTTCCCAAATTTCTTTGGCGGTTTTGAGAAGGATGAAGTCCTCACCAATATCTAATTTCATGGAATTAATTAACCATAACATTACCATGTTATCTTAAATATCCTTAACAAGGGAGTTTAGGTCAGAGGGACCCGACCGAGTTGTGGCTCCTGTAAGATAGTCATACTTTCTTTTACCTTTTGCATACACTCAGATACTAACGGACCCTTGTATGTAATTATTTTCATTGAGTCATAATTATTTTCGTTGAGTCTATGTCCCGTAATGATCATTGGTGACTCGTTGGAGTTGGGATGGGAAGGCAACCCACTGTTGGCAGAATCCATAGAAGCATTGGGATTGCCCAAAATGGTGTGCAAAGAAGAGGCATTTTGTTGTTCAACAAATTCAGTGTTTAGGGCCTTCATATGGCCAAAGGTGATGGGGGGGATGATCAGACATAGCTTTGTTGCCATGAAGAAAAAAAGTGGGTTTTATTGAATAATACTCATTTTATTTGAATTAGGGAGAGAAATATACATTAAATGGAAATTATGGCTGGCAACAACAGCCATAAAGACTGGTTATAAGAAGAACCCAAGAAGGAAAAAAAGAACTCAAATACAATTAGAAATTGACAGGGAAAATATTGAAAATAAATAGCTGACTTCAATCCCTTAAATATAGGAATTAAAGACGCAGCCAAAAAAGGAAACAATAACAGTTAGAAGATTAAATTAGAATCTCGGATGGCAACAACTAGCAGAGAAGAAGGGACAGAATCGAATCCCATTTGCCAATAGTAATTAATTTGATTAGCACCAAATGTGCATTTACTTCTCTTGGCAAATAAGACATGCTTTTCAATGTCTATGAGGTGCTTTTCAAATGCTCCAAGTGTTTTTCCCTTGATTTGTTGTATGCCAAAATATCATTGAAGAAAACGTGTATATATTTTTAGAGCAAATGCTTGAAAACTTAGTTCATGAGACCTTGAAATGTAATTGGTGCATTGATGAGACCAAATGGCATGACAAGAAACTCATAAGGCCCTTCGTGAGTTTTGAAAGTTGCTTTATGTATGTCTCCAAGATTCATTTGAATTTGTGGTATTTGACCCTCAAATGCAACTTGGAGAAAAACTGAGAACCGGTTAAGTTGTTTAGAAGCTTCTTAATAATTGGGATAAGAAACTTATTCTTGATAATTTGATTGTTTAACTTACTATAATCCACGTAAAAATGCTAAGATCCGTCCTCTTTTTTAACTAATACCATTGGAGATGCAAACTAGCCATTGCTAGGACTAATCACTCTTTGCTGCATGCACCAAGGTCTCCATTGTATTTATCTGTAATGGACCATATTTGTGTGACTTTTGACTTATTGGGTGTTCCTCCTTAAGGCAAATAGCATGATTGAATTCCCTAGACCTTTTTTTTAGGGGGGGTGGGTGGGGGGTGTTAAGGCTTTTGGTTCCTAGAAGACATCCTTGAATTCCCCCCAATGCCTTTTCTAATTCTATGCTTTTCTATTCTTCAAGATTCTACTCACTCAACTTCAACCTTGCTTTCTTTTCTACCTTGTGCATTGACACATGAACCAGATATGCCTGATTAGTAATCAATTGCTTGTCCTGAATGGACTTGCCTCTCAAACTCACTTCTTTTCGTGCCTGGCACTTCATATTGCTTACCATCCAAGTTGAAATTCATAAGCCATTCTTGCACATCCCAAGAAAACCTATCAAGAGTTGCCGACCACTAGATACCAAGCACAACATCGTTCTCCTAATGGCATTGCTAGAAAGTCAGCTTTGAACTCTTCTCCTCCCATCCTCCAAGATAGCTGAATACACTTATCATTCACTGTAACTTTTCCCTATTGGCAACCGTAAACTTCATGCCTTTAATGAACTGTAATTTCAACCTCAATTTCTTGGTTTAGGCCATATCTAAAAAATTATGAGTGCTCCCAATATCCAACATCAGTGATATTACATGCTTCTTGATAAAGCCTTCCATTATCATAGTAGAATGCCCATATATGACATCAAGAGCCACTCATGCTTCTTCTGATGCATTTTCTATTATGGTCGCTGTTGCTACTTCACTATTGTGCAATTCATCTTCTTGGCCCACTGTTATGAAAATTTGGGCTATCTTGCATTTATGACCAAAGTTGTACTTCTCTGAACACAAGTACCATAAGCCTTTTTTCCTATTCTTACCCATCTCTTTTTTTTTTTTTGGATAGTTGATTCATTGGTTTATCAAGCTGTGAAAGTGTTGGCGTTGTTGTCGTTTTTATCAAGGTTATAGTTGGCTTTCTGATTGCATGAATTTACTTGGGCTTTTTAAGGATTGGTTAAAGTATTGGGGAATGGGAAGGAAGGAGACATGGATTGGTTTTGGTTGGTTCTCTCTGTTTGGTTTGGGACTTGATTCTGAAGCAGTGTTGCCTAATTTGGCAACATGAATGTTGAATTCTGATCTGGTATGACAACCCCAATCGCAGGTTGTTCGCGTACCAAAACGACAGTAGCAAAGTATCGGTCTGACTCATAAGTTTCAACCACTACAAAGACAAAGGAGGGTATAAAATAGACTTCTGCAAGTGTACTGCAGTTCATAGAAGGTGCCCAGTTCTTGGTCTGTTCAACTTCAAACACTATCCTACTTGCTCCTATAGACAAAAAGAAATACAAAAAGAATCAAACTTGAAATCTCAGGCAACAATCGGGATGGAAAGCAAAAAAAAAAAAAAAAGCATTCCATTATGCATATCTGTAACAATATTACGGACTAATTTTGGTAAGTTGGTTTTACCTAGGTCTTCTTTCTTTGGACTATCAAAATCACAGGGAGCTTTTTCCATTTGATGGCGCCGTTTCTGCATTTCCCTGGCTTTGTGATTTTGAAACCAATAGAAAACATTCTTCCATTCAATTTTACCAAATCTCTTAAGCTGTGTAGTAATATGTTGAATTTCCTCAACAGATGGTGTTCTTGTCCTTCATCGATACAATTCTCTAAGCCAGTTCTTGCCTTGTTTGGGTTGAGCTAGTTGGTTATAGTTATAGCTAGAGTATTCGACGGGTTGGGCTTGGGCCTCTCAAAGCCTTCTTCCCTCTCTTTATGCTACAGAGGAGTATTCTTATTAGGGGATATGCTGGTAGTGTACTACATACAAGTATTTTCCATAAATAGTTTTAATTTAATTATGACAATTATATTTTAATGTTTATTATTTAAAAATTTTTATTTTAATTATGATAATTTTGTTACTTTTTATGCTTCTGAAAATTAAAACATGTAGTAGCATTTGGAAATAGGAAAAAAAAACCGTAAAAATAAGAAAGAATATATTAATTAGAAAGGAAGGAAGAATTGTAAAATTATATTAAAAGAAAAGTCAAAGAAATGAAATGCGACAACTAAGTATACCCCATCGTATCGTGAATTATACAAATTAGTTTATCCTGTACCTGTATTCGTACCCTATATCCTAGCAAATTACGTATTAGGCAACATTGTTTTGAAGGGCTAAAATAGATGCCTCTTGCAGGCGTGCAAGGTAGTACATGGTGTTTGATACTGAACTAGGCTTAAACATTCTAACAAGAGCCTTAATTTCTTGTCTTAGCCCCTTTGAAAAAACAACTTATGGCCAATTCTTTAATTCAATTTCTATTGTCAATCCTTGGAACTTCTCCTCATACTTTGCTATTGTGCCTTCTTGTTACAAACTCTTGAGCTTAGCTATTAGATCCAACTTCAACATATCTCCAAAACGACCTCCATTGCTATGCACACACACTTTTGAGTTAATCTTACCTATCTTGTTCTGGAAGAAGGACATGCCATTGTAAAGCCTTCCTTTCCAAGTGAACATTTATCAACTTAACCCTATGATTGGTTGGTTTCTCATTAATATTGAAGAACTAGTGATAGCAAAATTGTCAGCCTTTGAAATCCTTTTCATCAAACTTCTAGAATTCAACTCTTGTGAATTTCGTAAGAAACACATGGTTTCTTGAAGCTCTTGAAAATTGTCTTCCTTCACTGTAAGAGCCAAATTGAGGCATTCTTTCTCCTTGAATGTTTGTCAATGGTCTATTCATTTTTAATGTGCTATTCGATCCTATCTCAATAGGCTTGAAAACCATCTAGATCACTAGCACTTCGATCCTTGTCATGGGATTCTAAAGCTTGTTCACATCTAATCTCGTCTAGCCTAACTCTTGTTCAATCCCTTTGAGTTTGTCTTGAGATTGAGTTTCCTTTGCCACCCTCTTTGGAATTGTTGGTTTTGATACTTGTTGATGTAGAGACTTTGGGAAGAGGTATAAAAACAATTGTATTTTGCATTCAATTCATCGACAAAAGGCTACTCTATCCATGGAACTCTTATTTATGTCATATAAGAGCCAATAGAGTAGCTTACGTGTAATAGCACTACCATCAGAAATAACAACTTTTGATTCCCTATAGTTCTTTATACTAACAAACTAACCACTCTCATTTGTCACATGAGCAAATGGGTATGGGTCACATGTAACAAGTTGCCGCGACCATGGTAAAGTACACTAGGCATAAAGAAAATAGGAGGAGGAAATAGTAATTTGTCCTTATAAAGTTTTGAGTTGGTATTTGTTTAAGAGTTCCTAGCGGAGTTAATTCAAGCAAATATGGTGGTGTAAAGAGACATTGGAAAAATGATTTTTGGAATCTCATTTCTAAATGGAATAATGAGGTGTATATATACAGTGATACAAGCCAACAAAAATGAAAAAAAATCATCCTAGGAATCAGACGTAATAACTGAACAAATAAAATTCCTGTAATTAAGGGATTTAAATCAAAGTAATCTGACCTATTTACAACCTAAAATCTTTTCCAATAAATAGAATATTCTTCAATAGGAGGGATTCCCTTTAACTATTCGGAATTCTTGTTGGTTAGCTTAAATTAATAGGCTTCTTTGGATAACTGTTATTATGTTCTGTTTTGAGTTTTTCTTGTATTTTTTGTTTTTAGGATATTTTATCCTTCAGTTTGTTGCAATTTCTTCTATCAAAAAGGAAGAGAGAAGTGAAAAATTTTGTTATTAGGAGATGTGGTTGCTTGCCATGTAGATTTTACTTTGTTTGAGGGGCTACTTTATCCTTTTTTTTTTTCAGTCAAATATCTTTTACCCAAAGAAGGAAAAAGGACCTAAAATCTGTGTCATGTGTCTTCATGGAAATGGTGCTGTACTTGTACTAGGTACATATGAGGTATGGTTACATTTGGATAGGTTACAATATGTACCCGATATATCCTTTAATGTGCTACTACCATCTTCCAATGAAATCATGGAAAGATGCAGATTCATGGCAAAAACCAAGCACTCTCCATCTTGTTTTGCTACACTTTCTATTCTGTACTCTCATGGTAAAGGTAGCTTGACTTTCCAGGCTAAAGTGGCATATCATGGTGGCAACCACAATAATTTCAGATGACTTTGATGCCATGTGTGTTCTAGCTTTTGTCCTTTTTTTTTTTAATTAATGTTAATTCTTTTTTGGGTTTTAAAACAATTCAAGTATGTTTATTAATTTTTTGGGTAAAATACTTTCTCCTCCCATTCGAAATGGCTTAATTACATGGCACTCTCCTCTATTTCGTTTCTTCTTAAAAAAAAAAAAGAAGAAAAGTTATAACTATATTTATTTTGACCAAAATACCCATATAAATCTATTACTTATATAGTACTATAAGTATCAAATATGAATTTCACTACTATAAAATGGCTATTTTTTCCAAATTTAGTTAATTTTAAGATTATGTAATAAAAAAGTTCTTGTGTAATTACATATGTAGTATTTTGGTCAAATAAGTGGTTTTAAGGGAAGCATGTGTATATCTCCATAATAGAGGGGAGGACTTTGTAATTAAGCCAACTAAGAGGATGGGATTTTTTTTCCCGTTTCAATTTTAAGCTTATGTTTTGTATTTTTAATAAAATTTTTATTAGATAGTAGGAAGGTAAAGCTATGGTCCATTTGGTTGGAGAGAGTGCTAGAGTATTTAAGCATTATTATTATTATTATTATTATTATTATTTACCCCCTTGTATTTTGTGGTACTGTATTTTGGCTTCTTTGTGGTGTTCATCTAATGCCTTAAGGACATATATAGCAAAATTGGAGAGCCCTTTTTTAATTGGTTTTATTTGTCTTGTGGTTTTGAGAGGGTCTTAATTTCCACTTTTGTCAAAGTTAGGTTTTCTTATTTGGGTTTGATCAATATATATTGGTAGAAGCCAGAAATTGTAGTCTCTTTTGTTGTTTTATGGATGGAGGTGGCAGTTCATTATTGGGCTGATGATTTTTGAATTTTTTATTATGATGATATCTACATAAGGTTTGACATGAAGTCTATAGATTGTTCAATGCTTCCCTGACATTCTCATTGAACAGACTATTTGATCAAGCATACTTGTTTTTGCACAAGTGATCTATGGCTTAATTGCATGTTGAAATGTAAATATTCTGTTATTATTAGGTAGGTTACATAGGTTATTATTATGTGTTTATTTTGTGATTATTATGTAATTATTAATAGTTAATAGATTGTTTTGTAACCTTCCCTGTAAACTCAACGTTTCTACATATTTGTTATCATTGACTATATTTCTCTCAAGGGTTTTCTTTTTCTCTCTCCATATTTTATATGGTATCAAAGATTAAACCCTTCCCTTTTATGGTCTGCCTCATTTTCCAGTGACTATGCTTCATTCCAGTCATTGTGCAACCCTTTATCTCCATTCAACCTTACCACCAGCCTTAAGACATTGCTGATCGGCCAACCATTGTTGTTGGAGCTCCACTTGCCACTGCATATGCCACCATGTGCCAGATTCACAGAAATGCACCTTGCCTACATGTCGGTGTGTGATAGGTTATGTTGCCTTCCCTCTGGCCATAGTTTGCCCAAAATTAGTCATCAGCTTCCACTTTACCTAGCCTAGCTCTTCTCCCTTTGTGATTGGGCCTTTTTTGTAGTGTTTAATGTCTCCCTCTTCCATTTTCCATTGTTGTTCATGTTTGTTGTTGTTGTTGTTTTTTTTTTTTATGGGGTGGTCATTGTGATCTTCTATTCCTCACTCTTTTGTCATCTTCTAGTGTGCCTTTCAACCTAAATACATCATGTTTGATGCTGTTCAAGCCTCCTCAGTCCAAAATTCAGTAGTTTTCTTATTTGTTTCTTGGGAAATCCCATAATTACCCCTGAAAAATTAGATGGCTGTCATTACATTATTTGGCTTGCTTTTGTTGAGCTTTGGTTTTTTGGCCAAGGTTATGAGGATCATTTAATGAAGCAGGTTGATGATATTTTAGCTTCAAATAGGCCCCCTTAGAAGAAAATAGACCATCAACTATGTGGTCTCTTATGGCATTTAGTTGAGCATAAATTATAGCATGTTTTTTATAATTACAAAACTTGTTACACCTTTTGGCAAAAAGCCAAATCTGTGTATACTAATGATTTTTGATGTGTTCATGCTCATATTACTGAAATGATGAGTTTGAAGTAGTTAGATATAGACATGAAGACTTATGTGGATAGGTTGAGTTGGTGAAACAAGAATTTAGCAAGTTGCTACTAATATCTATTGATGCCTAAGAATAGGAGCGATAATGAGACAAGCTATTCATGGTTCTTACCCTTGCTAGCTTGAAATTAGACTTGGCTCCTATTCATGATCATACTCTCCAATCTTGACATTCCATCACTTGATAACATCCTTGCTTGATTGCAACAATTGACCATCTTGCAAATTGAGGATGTGTCACCTAGGGCCTCTATCTTTGCCTTATAACACAATAATTGCAATTGGAATCAGGGATGTGGTGGACATAATGGTGGAGGTGACAATCGTGGGCAACAACCTCACTGCACCTATGACTGTTGTTATTTATTATATAGTCGTCCCAAGATGGTCAATGCTGCTTTAATGGAGAATGTTGACATTCCTCAGATTGAGGGCCCTCGCCTTCCCTCAATCACTTTATCTGGGGTTGATTACAATCCTTTCCCCCAATATTAAGCCACTAAGCAAATTTTCACTTCCATGGCCTCGGTTGCATAGACTAATAATTCTGTAGCTTGTCTCTCTTAGGCCTTATCCATAGACTAATAATTCTGTAGCTTGTCTCTCTCAGGCCTTATCCTTTGGGCTTTGGATTCTTGACTTTGGTGCTTCTAATCATATCTTTAGTAACCCACATCTCTTCTCACATCTTGATAATTCTCTCTCTTCACTTCTACTATTACTCTTGCTAATGGTTGTAAGATCGTTGCTTTTTGTATCGGTCAAGCATGACCTTTTCCTTCCTTACTTTTAACCTCTTTTCTTTATATTCTTGGCTGCCCCTTTAACTTTGTTTCAGTTAATAAGCTTACCCAAACAGTTAATTGTACTTTTACCTTTCTTGATTCATCTTTAAGTATATAGGATTGGCATAGGGGTAGGCGATTGCCACTGGGTGTGAATTTTATAAGCTCTATCACCTCTCTATATCGACATCTTCAGTTATCTGCACTTCTTTCGACTCTCTGAAGTTGTTGCATTTCCATTTGGGTCACTTAGTCTTATTAAACTTTAGCAAGTGGTGTCTAGTCTTTTGTTTTTGTCATCTTTAGATTGTGTGTTATGTTAATTGGGTAAACATTCTCGTATCTCTTTTCCTAAAAGTAATAACATTAGAGCCATCTCTTCTTTCTCTCTTGTTCCTTATGATGTTTAGGGACCGAGTCATATTTGTTTAGCTTTGGATTTTTAATATTTTGTTACATTTATTGATGATTATTCTCGTTATACTTAATTATTTTTATTTTAAATTATTCTTTATTTTCCAACAATTTTGTAATGAGATTCATACTCAATTTGACACTTCTATCAAAGTTTTACGTAGTGACAATACCCATGAATATTTGTCTACTCCTTTCCAAAATTTCATGCTTGCATAGTGTATACTTCATCAATCTTCTTGTGCTTATGCACCCTAGTAAAATGTAGTAGTAAGGTGTAAAAGTTGTCACCTGATTGAGATAGCTCACACTTTATTGCTTCATCACAATGTTCCTCTTTGTTTATGGGGTGATGTTGTTCTCCCTGCATGTTATTTGATCAATTGAATGCCCTTTTCTATCCTACAAAATCAGGTCCTCCACTCTGTTTTGTTTCATGAAGAATCTTTGTCTCATCTCCCTTCTCGTGCTTTTGGTTTTACTTGCTTTGTCCACCATTTGCTTCCAAGCTATGATAAGCTCTCCACTAAATCTTTCAAATGTATTTTTTTGGGGTTACTCTTGTCTTCAGAAAGGGTACCAATGTTGTTCTTTTGACATTATTCGCTACTTCATGCAAGCAAATGTTACCTTCTTTGAGACAACACTATTTTATTTTTCTTTTCAACCATTTCCTATGATCCTTCCACTGTCATTGAGATACTTCCAATTTCGTCCTTTGCTCCTAGTCCTCCTCTATTGGTCAAGCTTGCAATTGACTCCACTGTTTTGTTAGCACTTGCTCCACATATTACTCCTACAGATTTTGTATATGTCCCTGGTGATTCATGCATGGTTCTCGTGCTTGCACCTACTCCGAGTCTGTCTGTTGATGATGGTTTTCCCATTGCTATTCAAAAAGGTATTCATTCCTTTTGTAATCCCCCTTCTATCTATAATTTTTTGTGTTGTTATCATTACTATGTTTTTGTATCTTTTTTGTCCTCTATTTCCATTACTTAGACAACTTAGGAGGGTCTCTGTCATCCTGGGGGGAGACAAGCTATGATTGGAGAAATGGAGGCTATGTAGTCAAATGGCACTTAGGAACTCGTATATCTATTTCTAATAAATTTGCTATTGGTTGTCGGTGGGTTTACACTATCAAAGTTGGCCCTGATGGTACCATTGATCACTTTAAGGCACAATTCGTAACTAAAGGCTACATTCTGATTTTTGGTTTGGATTATGGTGACACTTTCTCACTTGTGGCCAAGACTGCCTCTATTGTGTGGTATTATCTATTGCACTATTTAGAGTTGGCTCTTTTATCAACTTGACATTCAAAATGCCTTTTTTTAATGGCAATTTTGAGGAGGAAGTCTACATGGAACAAGCACTTAGGTTTGTTGCTTGGGGGAGTTTGGATTAGTATGTAAGTTATATTGGTACATCTAGGGGCTTAAACAATTACCACGAGCTTGGTTTGGGCTGTTTAGTAGCGTTGTCCAATCTTTGGGTTGATTAGAAGGTTGTGAACCTTTGCATATATCTAGTTGTCTATTTTGATAGTATTGTTATCACTGGAAAATGATTAAGAGAGGATCTCTTAGCTTAAATAGTACTTATTTGATCACTTTCAAACCAAGAAGTTGGGCAAGCTAAAATACTTTTTGGACATTGAGGTAGCTTAATCTAGTACTGGGATAATCTTAGAGAAAGTGTGCACAGTATATCCTTGAAGAAACTGGTATGTCAAGTTGCTATCCAGTTGATATTTCTATCGATCCTAGTATTAAACTTATACCAAGATAGGGGAAGCCTTTGATAGATCTTGGTAGATATTGGTGCCTTGTTATGAGTGTATTTATATACGTAAATCTTGATAGATATTGTTAGAAAATTAAATTATCTTATCATTATTCGATCGGATATCTCTTTTGCTATGAGTGTAGATTCTTATAGTTACTATGTACAAGTCATTAGGATACAATGACATTCATTCTCAAGTATATCAGAGGGGCTTCTAAGAAAGGCTCGCTATATGGGAATCATAAACATAATCCATGGGTATGCTAATGTAGATTTGGTAGAATCTCCTCTAGATAGATGATCTACTGCAAGTTATATGCTAATGTGGATTTGGTAGAATCTCCTTTAGATAGATGATCTACTGCAAGTTATTGCATTTTCGTTGAAGGAAATCTTGTATCTTGGAAAGCCAAGAAACAAGGTGTTGTGGTTAGATCTAATGCTGAAGCTAAATACCGTGCCATGGGATTGATGATGTGTGAACTTGTATGCATGAAACAATTACTTCTAAAACCCCAATTTGAAGATTCAAGCAAGATAACATTAATTTATGATAAACAAGTTGCTTTACATATTGCATTCAATCTGGTATTTCATGAGAGAATCAAACACATCAAAGTTGATTGTCATTTTATTAGAGAGAAAATACTCTTTGGGATTCTGATCACTAGCCATGTCGACTCTAATTATCAGTTAGCTGACATACTAATGCATTAAGGGGATCATGCATTTCTTACATTTGTGATAAGCTTGATGCATATGATTTATATGCTTTAGCATGAGGGGGAGTGTTAAAATGAAAATATTTTGTAATTAATAGGTAGGTTACATTGGTTATGATTATGTATTTATTCTGTGATTATTATGTAATTATGAGTAGTTAATAGATTGTTTTGTAACCTTCCCTTTAAATTCAAAGTTTCAGTAGATCAGTTATCACTGAGTACATTTCTCTTATGGGTTTTCTCTTCCTCTCTCGGTATTTTATATTTTCCAAAACCCAAGACTTATGGTTACTATTTGCTTCTATAATTAGAATGATTATTTGTATGTCTATTTAATCACACATACTCCTTTTTGCATAGGTGAATTATGCCCTTTTTGGGAAAAACCCAAAACTTATGGTTACTATGAATGTTTTTTTGCATCTATAGTTAGAGTGCTTGTTTGTATGTCTATTTAAGGTTCCATGGAGTAGGCTTGGCCAAGATCCAGTCTTAGTGTATTTGGATCGCATTTTCTTATTAGCTGAACCTGCAACTCAAGTTGAGGGATGTAGTGAGGATGCTGTCCAGGAAGCTAAGAAGAACCGAATACGGGTAAGAAGCAAGAACTAGTCAAAATGTGTAACTTATTTTACTCCAAAAGACAAGGTTTTTGATGGGAAATCTCTTTCCCTTACCTTTGGCAACAGGCGATGGAAATGAAACTGTGGGAGAAGTCACAGCAATTAAAATCAGAAATGGTATGAGCTTTTATTTATATTTTTTCAAATGAGTAGGAAAAATGCACTTTAGGTGGTGTACCATTGTATGTATGAAATATCTTGCATGGGAAGATGGATTTACATGTATTTATTAGTGTTTCTAGGACGTATTCTGCATCTATCCTAAATATAATTGTAGAGATTTATAGACATTTTTATAAATAAATGTCTACTTCTATCGAGGAAAAAAAAGGGTCTTACACCTTCGCAAACCAGTATGGGATTTAGGATTTTGGGCATTAAATGTAGCCCTTTGTAAGTCTGTTTATGCATTTGTGCTTCTGTGTTTGGACATTTATTTATTTTAACCCGTTTTTTCTGTTGCATTTTAAGAATAAATCATGGTTGGGATCCCTTATCAGCACCATAATTGGAAACTTGAAGCTTTCAATTTCAAATATTCACATCAGATATGAGGATCTTGAGAGGTAACGAAGGATATTGAACGTTGTTCAGTTATTATTTCTATTGAAGCCTCATTTCTTCTGTTATTTGAAATTTTTTTCATTCTTTAGTTGCTGACATCGCACAGCTTACTAACTTCTAGTTTAGCCTGATTAATTTCGTCTTATAGCAATCCAGGGCATCCATTTGCAGCTGGTGTTAGGTTGGAGAAACTCTCAGCTGTGACAGTTGATGACGCTGGGAAAGAGACTTTTATTACTGGTGGTGCACTTGATTGCATTCAAAAGGTTCTGCTTTGTCTTAATATGAACTGATAAATGGTTTAACTGATGAAATCATTTTGTACTGATTTAGATGCTTATTTAATTTGCTGAAGTTTTAATATCTAGCAATGAAGGAAGATTATTTATATTTTAATATTTTGATGTTCTGTTAGCTTGAGAAGAGGTGTAATTTGTTGATAATATTCTGTACCATGATCCACTAACCTTCTTGACTTATTTTAGTGGAATTCTATTACTCGTTTAAGTAGAATTAGTAGCAACAGTAATGAAGTCAATATTTGCATTATGAGAATAATAATTTCCATAATGATTATTTACTCTCTTCTTGTGTCACCATTATGTTGTCCTTGTTCTTCTGTGGTTAATGTCTTTTCTGCTTATTGATTTGCAGTCTGTTGAACTTGATCGGCTTGGAGTTTATTTGGATTCAGATATTATTCCATGGCATGTTAGCAAACCATGGGAGCATTTGCTTCCTTCAGAGTGGTTTCAGGTATATCCGGTAGATATTGAGAGCTATAACTTTGTGTGTGTGTGTTTATATTATATTCACTTATTTTATGTCCTTTGTCATTTAAATTTATGTTTTGTACTTATTACTTAAGGATGGTAGGGTTTTTCTTCTTCTTGTTCTTAAAGGGTATCTTTTTGTGTTGGTTATCTAGATACTAGGTTTGTCATGTAGGTTGATTGCATCTTGGTTCTCTTGGATGGCATGGCAGGGGAAGTTTCTGGGATGTGTGTATGGTTCTACTTGTCTGTTACAGAGAGAGTTTGCTTTTGTTTATGGGTTGTGTTCTCCTTTTTGGTGGCTAGAATTTACTTGATTTTTAGAATTATAACTTCAATGGTTATAGAAATAGTTGTAGGCAGCATTATAGATTTGATCTTTTTCGTTAAAGTGCTTGGTTTTTGGTGTCTGCTCTTTAATGCCTATTGTTGGAAATTAAAACCATTCCTCCTGCATCTCTGTTCAACAGCTTAAGATTTTATGTTGTATTGTTACTTGAGAATCACTTAAGAAGGCATAAAACCTGACTAAAATCTCAATCTAAGCTCTTTGTTTCACCAACACTGAGTGAAAACTTCACAAATTGACAAAAGAGAGGCAACCAACTATTGGTGGGTCAGCATTCTTTGTGCTAAAAATCATCCCTTGCAGTGGCTGAAGCTAAGATGCACAGATACGGGTACATGTATCGGGTACGACACGATACGATATGTAAGATACTGCAATTTTTAAAATTTCAGGGTACGGGTATGGCAATATATATATATATATATATACAATAATCTGTCATATTAAAAACTTAAATTAAACGAAAAAATAAAGGGGATAATTAAATTTCTTTTTTCTTACCAATAATGTTAGCTTATAAAAAAAATCTGAGACTAGGATAGAGATCAACAGTTCTGCATTCAGCCTCGGAGCATTGGTAAATGCAGCATCGATCAAACTTAGCGAGCAATCAGTAATTGGTTAAAATGCTTACCCCGCTCAAAATCGGTTTCTTCCTTCCTCCTCCAAAGAAAACTTCCTCCTCCAAAGAAAATGCAGTGTCCCAACTCCCAAGCCTTCCGCAAACTGCAGACATGAATGAGATCGAAATAGAGGCGAGAAAATTGGTCTTAGAGACGAGATCAGAACAGAGGCCATGAAGTGTAGACCAAACTTTCCATGAACGAGATCAGAATAGAGGCGAGATCGTTTTCCCCCACCAGCCACCAGCCACCGGCACAGCACCTGACGGAGATGCAAGGCTTTCGGTCCCATTCGTAGAGGAACTAGAGAACAACGAAGGATGCAGGGCTTTCGAAGAAGGACAGAAGACGAAACACAGGTATAGAGCTTTCAGTTAAACGCAGCAAAAATGACGATGTTTGGGAGGGAGTCGTTTCGAAATCCGTTTCGGAGCTGCTTCGAAGCCGTTCCAGAGTGCTTCGAAACGTTTTGGTATGCACCAAAACGTTTTGAAACGTATCAAACAAAAAAAAAAACGTTTCGGATACTTTTGTATCCATACTATATGCGTATCCGTACCGAATACGTATCCGGTACGGGTACGGCTTGTTAACAGCCGTATCCATGCTTCCTAGGGCTGAAGCCAACTAACTGAGATACAAACACTAGAAGAGTTGATTGAGGTTTGACTTGTGTGAAGACCTTGAAGCATGTGATTACAGCTTAAATTCAATCGAGGACAGAGGGTGGCACGGCTGGCAGGAGTTGCATCTCCAAAATCTGAATGGTCTTCTTTTTTGTGGCTACGGTTTTTAGATCATATGCTTTGATACCATGTAAGGGAGAGAAGGAAAGGGGGTTTTGAAATGGGCAGAATTATTGGTGTATTTATGGTGCTTTTTTAGTCAGGTGTAGAACCCTTTAAATTTTATCTGTTGGAGATGTCTTACCTCTGTGATGGAATTGTTCACTTTGCTGATGATTCTTCTATTTTCATCTTCTTTTTGTTTATCAACCTCTTTTATCAATTTCTTAATGAATTTATTCTTGGAATTTGGTTAAAATACTTCAGGCATTTAAATTTGGTACTAAAGATGGGAAGCCAGCTGATTCTGCATTAAGGGAGCACTCGTACATTCTGCAACCAGTGACTGGCCAAGCAAAATACTCAAAGCTGCAACTAAATGAAGTTGCTGAAAGCAATGAACCTTTACATAAGGCTGTCGTGAATTTGGATGATGTTACAATCTGCTTATCAAAGGTTCATTTGATGAATCTTCTGTTCTCTTGGTTGTCAGGGATAGTTGTTGTTTGCTTATATTTGAACAATCTTTTCATTTTTATCTTTGCAGGATGGATACAGGGATATATTGAAGTTAGCAGACAACTTTGCTGCATTTAACCAACGCCTAAAATATGCTCATTATCGTCCACTGGTTGCAGTTAAAGCTGATCCAAGATCTTGGTGGAATTATGCTTATAACGCTGTCACTGACCAGATGAAGAAAGCAAGGTATCTAGGCTAGTTCAATTAGCGCTGATTGGGATTGTTGTGGCATTTTTATTTTCAAAAGACCATATATATATATTTTCAGTTTTCACAAATATTATTGTTTTCATTTGGCAGTGGAAAGATGTCATGGGAGCAGGTTCTGAGATATGCAAGCCTAAGGAAGAGATATATCTCTCTGTATGCTTCACTGCTTAAATCTGACCCCAGTCAGGTGACAATCGGTGACAACAAAGAAATTGAGGAAATGGATCGGGAACTCAATATTGAGCTTATATTACAGTGGAGGTATTTTTTTCTTCAAGATCTGGTGTGGTCTGTTAATATGTGGTAATCATTAATTTTGAGATGAAAATCATGAGTACATAAGTTAGTAATTAGTTAAGTCAGTTCAATTATAGTATTATAGCCTTAGTTTGTTTTTCAGACTAGATTTGGCAATTACTGCTCCTCCTTCTAAGCTGTAGATGCTGCTTATTCGTTCTGGTACTATTTGTATGTGGATGATGAGCTCAGCACTCGAAGCTGGAGCATTTTTACTCTGTCTGAAGTTGTAGCATGTCCATTGTAGAAAATAGTAATAGGTTATATGTATTGCTCCTTGAAAAGAGGAAGAAATTCTTACAGGTCACTCTATCTCTTTTATCTAGCAAGCTATCGCATTTTTAGTTTTATACAAGGTCCAAATCTCCCTCCCTGAAAATTATTGACTGTACTGTTTTGATATTTGTAATTATAAAACTCTGTAAATATTTCTTTGTCCTTCCTTGCTTGTATGAGAACTTGATATTTCTTCCTTTACATGCACCTATATGGCCGAGCAATTCACATATTTGGGTCTAACTGAAACATCCATGTACCAACATGTAAGACAGATGTTAGACTTGAGAATTCATTGGTTTAATTTCCAACCTTGAAGTAATCTTCTATTTGATCGTATTGCAGAATGTTGGCTCACAAGTTTGTGAAGCAATCTGCGGAATCAGATCTTAACGTGAGGAAACAGAAAGCGAGGAAACCTTGGTGGTCATTTGGATGGTAAAAAATTTTTATTTTAAAGTTTTCATGTTCCGTTAATAAGATAAAATTGATTTAATTTTAATTTTGACAGTGTTACTCACTTATGACTATGTAAACCAGGACCAGTCAATCTCAGAGAGAGGAAGGTGAGGCATTTCATTTCAGTGAGGAAGACTTGAACCGGTTAAATAAAATAATTGGGTATAAGGAAGGTGATGATGGGCAATCAGTTATAAGTAGCAAGGTGGATGCTCTTCATACTTTCTTAATAGTTCACATGAAACATAATGCTTCAAAGCTTATTGGGGAAGCCAAAGAGCCTGTGGCTGAATTATCATGTGAAAACCTCAGTTGCTCCATAAAGCTCTATCCAGAAACAAAGGTATTTGATATGAAGTTGGGGTCATATCAGTTGTCATCGCCAAAGGGTCTCCTTGCGGAGGTTTGACTTTTCCCCTTGTAGTTGAGTGTAGAATTATCTACATTTTTGGTTTTATGCTTGTAGAACAATACATGTGGTAACTGGTGTGTTGAAATTTTTGTTCCATGCCTTTGCAGAGTGCTGCTTCATATGACTCATTAGTTGGTGTTTTCTGTTATAAACCTTTTGATGAGAAAGTGGATTGGAGCATGGTTGCCAAAGCTTCTCCATGTTACATGACTGTATGCTGCATCGCTGCTATTAAGCTTTTCTGTTTTTAATTCTTCCTCCCAGCTTGGGGTTTTATTTATTTATTTCACTTGTATGCTGTCTTTGGGCAGTATTTGAAGGAAAGCATTGATCAAGTTGTGAATTTCTTTGAAAGTAATAGTGCTGTAAGTCCGACTATAGTACGGGAAACTGCAGCTGCTGTGCAGGTATTGCCTATCTTTTCTGCTATTTTATGATTTGATTGGCAAAGCCAGAAAGTACGTCAATTAAGATTCTGAAAAATCAGGGAAAGCTTTCTGTTTCATTTTTATTCTATTTAATATAAAAGAAAAGTTATTTGGGTAAGAGAAGGAAAACAAATCGATTCACCAAACCCTCTTTAAGGTACCCTTTACCTGAGCCGCTGATTATTATAAAAAAGATGATTGTGTTTTTAAAATAAGAAATGTGCAGGAGCTTCTGCATAAATTTTGTTGTGTGCTTAGTCAAGGGCAACTTCCATTTTCATGTCCTATTTGATCTGCTCTGCTTTAATAGCAAAAATTTTTTTTTCCATAATTATAATTGTTTTGTGTGTTTATTTTTCTTTCCTTTTTTCCCTGCTAAAAGAAGAAATTCTGTTGAAGGAGAGTGCTAATAGAGAGGATGGTAAAGATTATATTCTAAGGAAATCAGCCGAAAAAATAAAAAATAAAGCTTCAGGAATATTGACATCAATTAACATTTTGCATGTCTACCAAGGAGAAGACCAACTGAAAAAGACCATCTGCTGGACAAATAGAGAGGTCATAAAAACAATCCTATTCAAAATCTTAACTGAGGGCAGAAATTTTCCCTTAAGAGTCCAAGCATTCTGCTCTAACCAGAGAGACCAAAGGATAGTGGGTAGCAAAGCTCACTGCTGTTACTCTTCAGTTCCTTATTCCTGCTAAAATTTTCCAAAAATTCTATTCCAACTCCTAATTGGCTGCTGGAATATGTAAATATTAAATGTGCCGTTGTTTTCTAAATTAGGACAATGCATCGCACGCATAAGGTGACAAAGCTTTGTTATGTTCATGAGTTTGCAACATATCATTAGTTAGAATTCTATTTAGTACTGTTGTCTGAGTGAAAAGCTTTACCTCTGATGGAGCCTTGATTTCCAAAGGGATCTTTGAATAAAAAATGTCTCTGTTTGGAGAATGGGTAAATGAAAAAGGACTTGCAACAACATGAGCTAGAAGAATCAAAAGTCCAAATCCTTTTGGTAAATATTGAACGATATATGAACTAAAGCATTAGGGATTACAATTTAGAGGCTCTTTTTAGCGTTCAAGTTCCTGAAAATATGGAAATTCCGAAAATAGTGGGAACCCACTGTGTTGTGGAAATTGATGATTGGGAAAGAGGAATGATTCAGGATGAAACACATGGGTGTTGAAAAGCCTCTCAAAAGTGAAGATCCTTAGTTCAAAGGTTCTCCCAGAATCTAATGATATTTCTTTGTTGAAGAAGAAAGAAAAAAGGGAGAAATTAAAGGTCTAAAAGAGACATCCTTGATAAATGAGTTTCTTGGGACCTGATCGTTTAGAGTGATTGCTAGGTTAGCATCCCACTTGTTATAATCATTGTGTTTGTTATACCCATAACTACAATGAATATTTATTAGTCTTACTGGAGAGTGCAGACTGCAGAGGTTTACCACATTCTAGATATTTTCTCATTTATATGTGAACTGCTATGACAAAAATGTTCTCATGGCTTCTTTCACTGTTACTAGATGACGATTGATGAAGTGAAGCGTACTGCTCAGCAACAAATGAACAGAGCATTGAAGGACCATGCAAGGTTAGTACCTATGAAGTGTTTTTAGTTATTTGTCTGACATAGTAAAGGTGTATGATGCTCAAGAATACATAAAATTGTCCCGTAGACTCTCACAACTAACATCTGCAAAGCTGTTTGTTGTGATTCTAATGTTGGGCAAAGTTATATTCTCATTGAAATATGGCTTCTCTCTCTCTCTCTCACACACACACACACACACACAGATGAATTTGTACTAAAGGTGTCAAAAGGGGAGCGTAATTAATGTAAAATTGAAGTATAAGGCAGACCAGGCTACCCAATGGTGTAAAAAGTAACTCCTAGAATTAGGTGGCAAATCAATAATTGATCATGGGAAGGGAATAGAAGGATGGTTGGAGATTGAATATTTTAAAATTGAAAGTATGAAAGATGTAAACATGTAGACAATAAAAATCTTTTGTTCTGAAATTCATTTAATAATAATCAGAAAATCAATATTGTTCTTGTCTAATACTTATTTTTTTTTCTGTGCTAGTATGGAATGCCTGCCAATATGGTGACTGTTATTGTTTGGCTTGTTAAGTGAAAATTGCTAATATAAATTGCTTTTCATCTGCTAGGTTTTCATTAGACTTGGATATTGCAGCTCCAAAGATTACAATTCCTACTGATTTTTGTCCAGACAATGCCCGTGCTACAAAGCTTTTGCTGGACCTAGGGAATTTGGTGATTCGTAAACAGGTTTGTACCGTTAATATTTTTTGCAATATCTTAATTTGAACCTGTTTAACGTGTTCTAAGCTGTGAAACAATGCAGGATGACTGTCAACAGGAGTCAAACAAGGAGAATATGTACTTGCAGTTTGATTTGGTCTTAAGTGATGTATCGGCATTTTTGTTTGATGGTGACTATCATTGGAGACAGAGTTCTCTGAATAAGTCAGCTAATCATACCAATGGTAGTTTTTTTCAAATTATTGACAAGTGTGGAGTCATCTTACATCTTCAACAGGTAAAATTCTTGACATTTTGAAATCTTAAGCTTATTTGTCTTTTTGAGATATCTTTTATATATATATATATATTTATTTATTCGGTGAGTAAAAATGTTAATAATGATGGGAAAGTCCAAGACTACTGGTTAGGGTAGCAATGTCATTCCTGTGATCCGAGAGGAGTAGACAGGGGTCTAACTTAGAGGATTACCTCTAAGGACCTTTGGTCTTTAAAGGAGGCTACCCTACTAGCCCTTGGGCACCAAGTCCTAGGGGAGTGTTGACCACCCAGAGGGATTGCTAGTTGAAGGGGGATTCGAACCCTTGCATATGAGGATGCAAAGGCATAGCCGAATCCTTTCAACGGATTGAGCCAGCTCACATTGGGTTTCTTTGTTATTTTTAATGAAAGAATTTATAGTATTAGAGGGAAGGAAGGGAGGATGATAAAAGAAGAGGATAAGATAATTTTCTTACTACACAAAAAAGATACAATGAAATGACAAACAATGTTGAAGTAATAAAGCTTTCCAATCTTATTGCATGCACGTCCAAGAAATTCCCTTAAAGAAACCATGTGCAAAGCACCCAAGAGAGCCCATAAATGATCTTGTCCTATATCAGAGCTTGAGGATGAGGAGGATTCTTAATAATATGACCAGTTTTTTCAAGCCATTCACCAAATTAGGGCATTGACAACACACTACTATATCAACTTTCCCTCATTAGTCCTAACTAAGCCCCTGAATTTGATTGAAAGAAACTGATAAGCATTGACCATACACGTCGCATATCTTTTTGAGGTTTCTTAGCTTTCTGATTCCTCACTATGATCAGATTCAGTTGGAGACTCCATACTATCCTTCGTCACGTCTTGCTGTACGGCTGCCCTCATTAGGCTTTCACTTTTCTCCTGCTCGGTATCATCGACTGATGCAGGTGATAAAGGTCTTTGAGGGGGAGGATGGTGAGAGCTCTGAGTTCCTTCGTCCTTGGAATCAGGCTGACCTTGAGGGGTGGCTGTCTCTTCTTACATGGAAGGTAATGTCTCTTTCAGTTGCCCTCCCTGCCTAGCTAGTGTTTGTTTTTGTCTTCCATGTGATGCTGGCTTCTGATATACAATATCACTTGTCTTGGATTGAATGTAATAGGGTGTGGGAAGTAGGGAAGCTATATGGCAGTTACGGTACTTCTGCTTAGTTGGGCCTTTTCTTTATGTGCTTGAAAGCCCTGACTCTAAATCTTACAAGCAGTATACCAGGTACATATCCATTTTTTACTGTTCTGTTTTTAGGTTATATGTGAAATGTGACTTAGCTGAGATGTTAAAACTGATAATGATTATAGAAAGCAAATAAATTCTCCAGTCAGTAAGTGTAGAATTCCTTACATAGTCTATTTCTTTTATATATTCAGCTGTCTTCAACTCTTAGATTTCCAGAGAAAAAGTGAACCTAATCACCTTCTTCACTTCTTAGTTTTAATATGTAAAAGAAAATTCATTAGAGAATTGCAGTAAAACAGAAAATGAAGTTGAAGCTTAGGTGAAAATAAGATGACAGGAAAAAATTGAGAGGCAGATGTAAAAGAAGCTCCAGTGAAAATTCAGGGATGGATGAAGAGAAATTGAGTTGAAGCAAGAAATACGAGTGTGGGGTTACAATTAGGATGTAAAATTGATGAAAGCAAAGCAAGGGGACATTGAATTTTGAAATCTCTTATGTACAAGAGGGATTAAGTAACCCGTAGTCTTTGAGTAAATGAATATGAAGGAATTCAGAGATCAATGTTCTAATTCTCTTTTTATTCAAGCCTGAGAAGAGGTACAATATATAGAGAAGGGTGGACAGCTTCACACCCTCCAAGAAAGGAAAAAAATGGAGAAATAAAGCATAACAAAACACCTAATGAAAGTTCGATTACAAATACATAAAAAGGAAAATAAAATGTTGACCCAATCAACAAAGTAAGAAAACAAATAAAAGCATTAGAACTTGAGAATAATCACATGTTAAATGTGATGTGCAGCAAATAATTACATATTAGATATGATTTCCAACAGAATACCATGGGAAAATGAGATTTCTAGGAAACTTTGCTTAAAAACTTATACTAAGGTAGTAAATTTGATTCCTGAATGGTATTTCCTGGGAATATGGAAGAATCCTTGTATCAAACAATACTTTTGGGGTTTTATGTAGTTTTTTAGATAGTTAACTGATAATTATGGTATTTTGAGTGAAAATTTGGTTTGTCCTAGAACATAGGAGTGATTTGCTTTATCCCAATTCATTTTTCGAAACTATTGGGATGATCAAGCTACTGATTTAATAGGTTGTTGATGTTTCCACATTTCATTTCAATCTTCATATACTTTTGTAGACCATGGTTACAGAGTACTGTGGTTTATAAGAGTTTTTCCTCCTGTGAAAGAACCTTTAAATTTGTTCACAAATCTTCTGTGTGTGCACGTGCATTTTTTTTTTTTGGGGTGGGTTGTGAGGGGAATCAAGCTACTGTAGAGATTTGAGCCTGCTATGTCCTTGTAGTAACTGTGTTTCTTTGAATATTATTGGCATCTGGCCTCATATATGTTACTAATAGTCTATCTGATTTGAATGTCACAGCCTGCGTGGAAAACAGATATATCAGGTTCCACCAGAGTTTGTTGGTAATGCAGAGCATGTTTTGGCTGTCTGTGCTCCTACACGGTCCAACAGTAAGGTTGTCATTTTTCATTAGTTGTTCATGATTAAGGCTGATTATTTCCTTCATCTCTGTCTACAAAGGTTTGAATATCTCTTAATATCAATCATTAAGTGAATGTAGGTTGTGGAGGATGCAAATGCACTGATATTACGTTGTGAATCTGAGGATTTGAGGAAAACATGGCAAAGTCGCATACAAGGAGCTATTTATCATGCATCGGTTTGTTTATCTTGATAACTTGAATTTTGTTTTATTAGAATATTTATAGTTTATCTCCTTTCTTTATTAATTTCCACTATAGAAGTTCCACATAGCTTGTATCACAAGCTAAACAACTGTAGTTCTATTATAAACAGATGTAGCACAAGCTTGCTTTTATGAAGGCTGTCCAAGTTTTTTCCCTCTCTATTATCCTTTTATTTTTTAAATGAAAATAATGTTATAGATTTTATAATCTTCAAATAATTTTAGCAGTGATGTGATGGGCACAAAGTTTTTGTCTTTGCATGTGGTCTTGCATCCTTTTGGTTGAAGAAAGTAACGTTGATTTTTCTAGCCTTGCTGTTGGCATTTTTGTTTTTGGATTAAAGAAGAAATTTTATTAGAAAGAGAAGAATCTACAACTAGCTAGAGAATAGGAAATCCTCTAACCAGAAAATACACAAAGAAAAAAAAGCTCAAAACAGCACGGTGTCAAAATCCCTAAAGGTCCTAAAAGAGTTGTTTGATCTCTTTCCATATCAGATAAGGAGTTCCGCTTAAAGAGACCCTGTGCTAGGCACCAAAGGGAAGCCATATACACAATTCTATTGCATAAAACAATTAAAGGAGAAGATGTGCTCTTGAAGATGTGTGCATTCCTCTCCATTCAAACAAAGCCCAAAATCCCATAAACTGTATATTGCCATAAAGTTTTGTTTTCCTTCTCATTACCAAACCCTTTGAATTGTATAAGGAGAAACTGTTCCAGGGTATTAGGAATTTAGGACATATCCAACTCTGACCAAAATACCAAAGAGCCCATCCACAGGTATCTCACTGCTGGATAGTGGAAAACCTGCTGTTTACATTATAATTTATCTAGTTTGAGCTACCCATTTTGGTATTGGTGCACTTTACCTTTTTGCATCTGCACTTGCTTTGTACAAATTTCTATGCAGTGAAGGCTGTTTTTTCACCATAGGACGTTAGGACAATATTCCATTGTCCATATTATTTTAGAGAAGGAGCCTCTGCAACAGTCTCATGGGCTCCCTAATTTAATATGTATCTCCTTCTTATTATTCTCCTCTTTTCTTATAGTAGAGATTTATTATTAGAAGAGGGAAAAAAAAAGCAGCGCAAAAGCAGAGGATAAGCTATCCTCCTAAAGGAAACCAAGAATACTAGAAACAGACCAAAGTAGAAGAGCATCTCATTAGAATGAAGCTTGCCAATCTCGTTGTATGTTTAGGATGGAAACTTCTCCAATGGTCGTTAGCTGAGTACCATAAAGAGCCTAAGTAGACCACTTTATTCCATAATAGAGGCAACAAAAAAGAATTATCATTGCAACTTGGTGTTCCTTACCAATCATAAGCACCAAATAATAGCAAATGTTGCACATCACCAAAGCGCATTCTCCTTTTACTCTTCACAATTCCTTTGAAAGGAAAAATGAAAAAAATTTCCAAAGTCCAAACCTTTTGGATCAAGCAACAACAACAACAACAAAGTCTTTTCCCACTAAGTGGGGTCGGCTACATGGATCAATCGACGCCATAAACATTTATTATAAATCATATTTTTAGATAGACCATTTAAATCTAAATCTCTCTTAATAATTTCTCCTATAGTTTTTCTTGGTCTTCCTCTACCTCTAGTTATTGGACTATTCTCCATCTCATCTACTCTCCTAACTGGGGCTTCTATAGGTCTCCTCCCCACATGACCAAACCATCTAAGTCTCGATTCTACCATCTTTTCCACAATAGGAGCGACTTCCACCTTCTCTCTAATGCATTCATTTCTAATTCTATCTCTTCTAGTGTGTCCACTCATCCAACGCAACATTCTCATCTCTGCAACATTTAACTTATTTTCTTGTTGACTTTTTATTGCCCAACACTCAGTTCCATACAACATTGCAGGTTTTATAACTGTGCGGTAGAATTTACCCTTAAGTTTGAGTGGTACTCTTCTATCACAAATAACACCCGAGGCACTCCTCCATTTCATCCACCCCGCTTGAATCCTATGCTTTACATCTTCTTCTATTTCTCCGTTATGTTGTATGATAGATCCAAGATACTTAAATCGTGTGACTTGTGGTAGGATATGTTCTCCAATTTTTACTTCTACGCTAAAAAATGGTATGCCTCTTACTAAACTTACACTCCATATACTTCGTTTTACTTTTACTTAAACGAAATCCATAAGCTTCCAAAGCTAGTCTCCACCTCTCTAACTTCTCATTCATTTCCTCTCTCGATTCTCCAACTAGGACAATATCATCTGCAAAAAGCATGTACTGTGGCAGCGGCTCTTGGATATGTTCAGTAAGCACATCCAAGACTAAAGTAAAAAGATAAGGGCTCAGAGTTGACCCTTGATGTAAACCAACAGTTATCGGAAAATCTTCCGTAAGTCCACCTTTTGTTACTACGCTAGTTGTAACCTTATCATACATGTCTTGGATTGCTCGAATATAAGCTATACGAACTCCTTTTTTCTCCAAAGCCTTCCATAGAACCTCTCTTGGCACTCTATCATATGCTTTTTCTAAATCGATAAATATCATGTGTAAATCTCTTTGATTCTCTCGATATCTGTCCATTAATCTTCGCAACAAGTATATTGCTTCCATAGTTGACCTTCCTGGCATAAAACCAAATTGATTCTCCATCACTTGAGTCTCTTTCCTTAACCTTCTCTCAATTACTCTTTCCCATAATTTCATAGTGTGGTTCATGAGTTTAATTCCTCTATAATTTGCACAATTTTGAATGTCCCCTTTACTCTTATAAATAGGGATTAAAGTACTTTTCCTCCACTCGTCTGGCATTCTTTTAGATCTCATAATTTCATTAAATAACTTTGTGAGCCAACTTATGCCTTTCACTCCTAAACCCTTCCATACCTCAATGGGTATATTATCCGGTCCAACTGCTCTGCCATTCTCCATTCGTTGTAATGCTTCTTTTACCTCTAGCTCACGAATCCTACGATAAAAAGTATAATTTTGATCCTCTTTTCTAATGTCTAGTCTATCCGATTGCAATAAAATCTCATGCCCTTCATTAAAAAGCCTATGAAAATAATCCTTCCACCGTTCTCTGATATCTTGTTCCGTTACTAACACTTTCCCTTCTTCATCCTTGATGCATTTCACTTGGTCCACATCTCTTGTTTTTCTTTCCCTACTTTTAGCTAGCTTATAAATACTTCTTTCTCCAACTTTAGTACCTAAAGATTGGTATAATCCATCAAATGCCCTTGCTTTCGCTTCACTCACTGCCTTCTTAGTGTCTTTTCTTGCTACTTTATATTTTTCCCAATTTTCATTACTCTTACATAATGACCACACTTTGTAACACTCTCTTTTAACTTTAATCTTGTTTTGTACACTTGCATCCTACCACCAAGATTCTTTATCCCTAGGTCCAAAACCCTTTGATTCACTTAATATTTCCCTTGCTATCTTCCTAATTTCTTTAGCCATTCCATTCCACATATCATTAGCACTTCCTTGTATTTCCCAAAATCCTTCCTCCACAATCCGTCTCTGCAAATTCCTTTCTTTATCCCCTTTTAGTTGCCACCACTTAGTTCTTAACACCCTATCTTCGCCTTTGTTTTTTACTCTCCTCTTAACTCTTACATCCATAACCAAAACTCTATGCTGAGTAGTTAAACTCTCTCCAGGGATAACTTTGCAATCTATACAAAGTTTTCTATCTGATTTCTTTATAAGAAAGAAATCAATTTGAGAACATACCCTTCCACTTTTATACGTGATAAGGTGTTCCTCACGCTTTCTAAAACAAGTGTTAGCTAATATAAGATCGAACGCTAATGAAAAATTTAGAATAATTTTACCCTCTGCATTTGCTTCCCCTATGCCATGTCCTCCATGAACACCCTCGTACCCTGAAGATACCCTTCCCACATGACCATTTAAATCTCCTCCTAAAAGAATCTTTTCTTCGAATGATATTTCTTGAACTAAACATTCTAAATCCTCCCAAAACTTTATCTTGTGATATTCTTCTAGCCCTACTTATGGTGCATAAGCACTAATAACATTAAAGATTTCCTTTTCTACTACAAACTTTAATGCAATAATTCTATCTCCTAACCTTTTTACATCTACTATCGCATTTTTCCAAAATTTATCTACAATTATACCTACTCCATTTCTAAATTTAGCCTTACCAGTATACCAAAGTTTAAAACCTGAAGTGTCTAATTCTTTCGTTTTTTCTCCTACCCATTTAGTTTCTTGTAAACACATAAAATTAATCCTCCTCCTAATCATAGTATCTACTATTTCCATAGACTTACCCGTAAGTGTACCTATATTCCAAGTGCCAAAACGAATCCTACTCTCATGAACTAGCTTCTTTAGCTACATTCGTTCACGAAAATGTGGGAACCTTTGCTTATTTTTCACTACATCCAGGCGTCGATGCAGCGGCTCTTGCTCACTTCTCACTGTACCCGAGCTATACAGCGCGTTACTTACAGGCAATGACCTAGCTTTACGTTTAATATATCGATTGTCTATGTCATAAAGATTCGACAAAGTTTTACGTTGGCTGTCGACTGCCTAACACAACCCTCCTCTTTTTCTCAGGCTTGGGATCGGCTATGAAAAATAATTTACATGAAAGTTCATCATAGGCAGAGTTAAACCTTTTGGATCAAGCATTCACCAAAAATACCAAAAGTCTATATCACAAATATCTAGCAGTTGGACAGTGTAAAATATTGACTGCAAGCCTCAACATCAGAGAAACACATTACACAAACATATGGTGAACATTTAACATTGAGAGGTCTGTTATTTTGCAACAGGTACTATGATAGGAGAAAAGGAGATAGAAGGTAGAAAGGAGAATAAGAGATAGAATGCTTAGAATCTCTAGTCAACTAACATAACAGCCATATGCTTCTGATATGAGCTAATATAGGCTAGTTAGTTAAGACTTTTAACTCACCAACCATCATAACAGAACTAACAATTATTCTGTTATAACTAACTACTTTCTAATATTCTTCATTTATGCCTAACAATACTCCCTCCCTGGAAAAGCCCTTGATCTCAAGGGTGATTATTACAAAAATCAGGAGAAATTCTTGGAAAATCATAAAAAAAATCATAAAACTTGACCCAAGTAGCATCTTCACCAACATCCCTCTGTACCAGAACAGCATAGTAAGTTCAGTGAAGTCCCATTGCACACACCCTTTTGATTTCAGCCATTGTATTTCAAAAACCCTGTCACACCCATTTAGAGGAATAAATGCATTTATACTAAATTCCTTTCCCCACATCTTCCTTTTGAACCCCTTGTAAACTCCTTGAATGGTCAATTTACTTTCTTCAGTTACTGTTGCTTCTGCTTCTTCTTGTTTCTTCATCGACCATCCCAATTTCTTGACCATTTGAGAGTCTACGAATTTATTGGTGCTGCCATTATCTGTCAAATTCTGTAAACCTTCCTTCCCACATTCCCTTGCACCCTCATTGTTGTATTGCCATTCACACCTTCTATGGCATTCAATGAGACTTTTAGAATTGGTTCTAATACTATCATTCCTTCACCAACGTCTGTCATTTCTTCTTCTAGGCAGTCACTTTCGTAAACTTCCATTAAATGGATTTGGATCTTCTTCCTTTGAGGACATTCATGGCAAAAACAGCATAGATTGTTGGTTCTGTGTTGTTCAACTTCTTCTGGTGGGCGGATTTTGTGCATCCTAAATCCACCTTTGTTTCTTGTTTGGCCTTCTTTCTGATTGCTGTTCACAATTTCAGTGTTGAGTGTCTCGTTAATGTCTGACCTTTCTTGCTTGTTGTAGGTCTGACCTTCCCATGACCCCAGCTTTGATACATTTTTACTTTCTCCATTTCTGCTTGATGACCCAGAACCCAATTCTTGCCCTTCACAATCTCATTGTGTGTAACAAATTTTGGGGTCTAAACAACCTTACTCCTTTTCCAGTTTCCTCCTTTAATCTAGCTATAAAGCAACTGATTAACTGGCTTCCCATGAGCTTCACCTTATATGACAATCATCAAATGCTTCTTGGTATTCCCTAACGCTCCCAGTTTGCCTAAGTTGCATTAATTCTTCCATAGAGTCTTCATACACTAGCCCAAGCCTTTTTTAAACTGCTCCTGTATACATTTACCACGAGATCGACCTCCCTTCTTGATCCTTTTCATAACTTTTGTGCTGTTGGAGACTCTTCTCGTCCAGGTGTAAGCTAGCTATGGTGACTTTCGTCTCTTCTAGAGCCTTGTCTAACAAGAAGTGCATTTTGCATTTCAAAATCCAGTCCAAGACGTTATCACAAGTAAAATTGGGAAGTCCCTCTTGGTGAATCTCATGGACAATTGGTAATCCTTATTCCTTTGTTGTTGTTGGCCTCTTGTGTCCATTGGCATTGATTCTGCCATTAGAATCCAGTGCACTTATCATTTGGGCCATCTGCATTGTCATCCCTTCCACCAATTCTTGAATGCTCGAAATTTTCTGCTCCACTGTCGAGAACCTCTGGTCCATTAGATTTGACCTTTGCTACTCCACAGGCAAATGAGCTTGATCCTCTGATTCCCTCATGGACGCTTGCGCACTAATGGGTTCAACCATGGTTTGAGAACTGGTGGCTTTGATACCACTAATAGGAGAAAAAGAGATAGAGGATAGAAAGAAGGAGAATGAGAGATAGAATGTTTAGAATCTCCAGTCAACTGACATAGCAGCCATATGCTTCTGATGGAAGCTAACATAGGTTAGTTAGTTAAGTCAAAACAGAACTAATAATTATTCTGTTATAACTAACTACTTTCTAATACTCTCCATTTATGCCTAACATACTAATCCTATTAAGTATAGCTTTGGAATTCTAGGGCGAGTTTCCAAGAGGAATGTTGTGGCTATTCAGGAATAATTCCGTACCCTCCTATTTTGTTTTCCTTTCTTTTCTGTACGTTGGCCTCATTGTTCTCAGTTGTGCTTCTCTCATATATGTTCACAATTGACTTAAGATTGCAGCATTGCAAAAGAAGCTTGAATGAAGAAATCCTTTTTTTTTTTGAAGTGATAAAATCCAATTTAATTAAAATTGGCTTATTAATAGGAATTTATTTAAGCAGGATTCTGCTCCTATTGCTGGCCTATCAGACACCTCGTCAGATACTGATGATATGGAATTAGAACATGATGACAAGGGTGTGACTGATATATCAATTGCTGAGAGATTGTTTTTGACAGGCGTTCTTGATGAATTAAAGGTTTGCTTCAGTTATAGTTATCAGGTTAGCCCATTGGTACTTATATTGTTGTTTTGTTCTTGAATTTGAATTTCTACACACTTTAAAATATGCTGCCTTCTGTAGTCTGATCAGAGCTTAATGAAGGTTCTTTTAGCTGAAGAGAAGCGTTTATTTGAATTTCGTGCAATAGGTGGTCAGGTAAGATAACTGTATTTATTTATTTTTTAAATAAACTTTGATTCTTTGATGTTCTTCCCTTTTGAGGTTTTTATATAAAACAGGTGGAGCTTTCTATTAGAGAGAATGACATTTTCATTGGCACTATCTTGAAGTCCTTGGAAATAGAAGATTTAGTTTGCTGCATTGAAATGTCTCACCCTTGTTATTTGGCAAGATCATTCATTGGGACTACAGATGCACATTCATCTATTTATGATACTATGAGAGAAGGTGTTGAAATTCATGATTTAACTCCTACTGAAACTGATGATAAGTTCTATGAGGCTCCTGATACTTTGGCAGATGTTGATTATCCTTTGCAGTCACCTCGAGCTTCATCTGACTGCTTATCAAGTTCCCAAAGCCAGATCCCATCTAGTTATTCATCATCAGAATGCCCAAAGTTTAGATGCATTGCTGGCCTGCTACCTAAGGATGCTCTAACTACTAGAACTGAGGAAATTGAGCCTCTTGACACATTGGAGAGTTTTATAAAAGCGCAAATTATTATCTATGATCGGAATTCTCCCCGATATAATAATATAGATAAGCAGGTGGGTGTTATGTGATTTAACAAGTTGTCAGTAATTCTGTGGTTTTCTGACCTAATACTTTATACACATCATTTCAGGTGATAGTGACTTTGGATACCTTGACCTTTTTTTGTCGTAGACCAACAATCCTGGCCATTATGGAATTTATTAATTCTATTAACATTGATGATGAGAGCCCAACTGCCTCTAATGACAGTTCTAAAACAGCTATTATGATACATGATGAATCAAGAGATGTGGATGATTTGCATTCCACTACCATTGAGGAACCTGCTATTAAGGGTTTGCTTGGAAAAGGAAAATCTAGGACTATGTTTAATCTGACATTGAAGATGACCCAGGCCCAAATCCATTTGATGAATGAAAGTGAAACCAAGCTTGCTAGTTTGTCACAGGAGAATTTGCTTACAGACATCAAGGTGTTCCCTTCTTCCTTTAGTATTAAAGCTGCCTTGGGGAATCTAAGAATAAGTGATGACAGTCTGCCTAGTAGTAATTTGTATTACTGGGCTTGCGATATGAGAAACCCTGGTGGCAGTTCTTTTGTGGAGGTACTCTCTCTTTTCCCCATTATATATTAATGCATTGCGATCAAGAGTCATAGGGTCTTCTGCCATGTGGCCCCAAAATTTTTTGATAAAAAGCTTTTGATAGGCCTTAATGACCATGACATTTGTATGTATCACCCTACCTGGAAACCAATTTATAATGTGTAATGAAACACCTGAAGGGCTAATATCCTATTTTCTATGAATCTTGTGCTCATTCCAAATATTTTTCATGGCCATAACTTTTTAAGATAGATGTCTCTAGTGCATTTTGTCCAGTTGTATGGGAAACATGTCAGAAGAAGCATCTCTAAAGAAACTTCACTACCCCAATTAGCATCCAGGATTCCGATGGACAACAAAAGCAATGTTGAGAAAAACCAGAATATTGGATTCTAGTTTACTGGAGAGGAGAAATAGGTGAGCAAGAAATCATGTTGACAGGAAGTGTAGACAAGAAGTGGGGGAGCACCCCCACCCCCCCTCTTTTGCGATAGAAAAAAGAATTTTTTCAAGAGAAAAAAAGAGCAATACAAAACGAGAAGCCCTTCCAAAACAAAGGGGGAAGAAAAAAGGGGGGGACAAAAACTCATTAGTTCAAGGGGGAGTTAAAAATGATAATTTGTGTGTTTCTGTTCTTTGTAATTTTATAGTAGAATACAACTATGATAATGGAATATGCTTAATGTATGAACAACAAAATGCTTATGATGAAGGATTGGATTCAGTCATGTATGTTTTCTGTTTGGATGGTGCTAATGAGACAATTGGTTTTTGTGCTTTTTTTTTTTTAAAATTTCTAATAACATTTCTCTTTTATATAAACAAATTAGTATGATTTTTTTGCCCCCTGTTCATTTTGTTCCTTATTTGGTTGGATATTTCAAGTTGGAAGATAGGGAATTATATAATATGGACTTATGGGACTGTTATTTACTTATTGTGTTTAATAAGTATGTTCTTGAATAAGTGATTCATTATTCTTTATTGCTTTGTTACTGCAATTCCAACATTGCATGTTGTCTTCTTGTTGATAGAGATACACCATGATGATATTCCATTTTTCTTTGTGGATAATAGCCAAATGATTTGATTCTTATATAGCCATTATTATAAGGTACTTTATTTTATTCTTGCAATGCCTGTTAGCATGATGTTTGATGGAAAACTTTCTGGTATTTCATGTATAATATTGAACAAGATGGCTATAAGTTATAGTCAAAGTCAAGTCAGAATACAGATTAAGTGGTTTTGGATGTTGCTTATAGGTTCAGTTCCAAGAATCTCTACAAAATTTCATAAAACATGTGATGTTGTCTTTTGGTATAGTAGGTTGATCAATAAATGTTTGTGTTGCCTTGCAGTTGGAGTTCACATCTTTTAGCAAAGATGATGAAGATTATAAAGGTTATGATTATAGCCTTTTTGGTGAGCTTTCAGAAGTGCGCATTGTTTATTTGAATCGATTTGTGCAGGAGGTAATTTACTGCTTGGTTCAAGCTTTATGAACTTGGTGTAATATAATTTTAAGGTTTTATGTATGTCTCCAATGGTGTGCAGGTTGTCGGTTATTTTATGGGTCTTGTTCCAAATAGTCCAAAAGGTGTTGTCAAATTAACCGACCAAGTGACTAATTCAGAGAAGTGGTTTCAAGCAAGTGAAATTGAAGGATCACCGGCTATGAAGTTGGATCTTTCTCTGAGGAAGCCTATAATATTAATGCCTCGGAGAACAGACAGCCTTGAGTAAGTTAAAGTATCAATTTTTTCTATTAGATATGTTGCATTGCATTGACATAGTGTGGCATGTAATTCATGTAGAAGAGTCATTGAATCTAATAGCATAAGCTCTTGATCAATGGATCAAGTGTGTTTTTCACTTCTTTAACATCAGTTTGTTTAATTTGTTTTTATACAGCTTCTTGAGGCTTGACATAGTTCATATAACTGTCAAGAACACCTTTGAATGGATTGGTGGAAGTAAAAGTGAAATGAATTCAGTACACCTCGAAACTATGATGGTCCAGGTGAGATTGGTTACTTGGTTTATTTGGAGAGGTACAGAGACTTGGCTAAAAAGATCTGCTAAGAACATGTTGGAAACTTTTGAATTGGAGTTTCCTGTCTTAAATTTGGAATGTTCATTTTGCTATGCTCAATTTGTGTGTGAGGTTTTCTTTTTTTTTTGTGGGGGGGGGGGGGTTAAAAGGATCTGCTTATGTTTAATCCATTTTGTATTTCTGAGAAGACTGTTTGGTGTGTTGTAGGTTGAAGACATTAATTTAAATGTTGGAACTGGAGCAGAGTTAGGTGAAAGCATAATTCAGGATGTGAATGGGCTATCTGTGATAATTCGTAGGTCACTCCGAGATCTGTTACATCAATTACCAAGTATTGAAGCTATTATTAAGGTATTGTACTGCATTCACAGTTTGCATTGGGAATGTGCCCCAATATCTGGATAGCTACTGTTTCCCTTATTATTATTTTATTGTTATTATTGTATTTCTTACTATTTTTTATAATTATTTTTGTTATAATTATTATCTCTTATACATTCTACTTGAATTAATTAAAATGATTAATTCCTGGGAGCCAGCTGTTCTTATGGTGTGTCCTGTATTTAAAATTGTGGTTCCACAGATTGGGGAGTTGAAAGCAGCAGTGTCAAATAAGGAATATAAAATTATTACTGAGTGTGCAGTGTCTAACATTTCTGAGCCTCCGAATATTCCCCCAGCATTAAATCAATATTCCGTCACGTCTTCCAATGATGCAATAGGAGATGTTGTCCCACAGGAGACCACTGATGTTAATTTGAGGACCACAATTACTGAAGCATCTATATTGCTGAGAGTCTCTGTTTCCATCAAACTAGTTGAACTGAGCTTGTACACGGGAGTAACCAGAGATGCATCCCTGGCTACAGTGCAGGTATATTGTCTCTTTATAATTTTTTTGGATAAAAAATAACTTTTTTATGAAAGAAGAAATTTATTAGAAAGGAAAGAGAAAACATACAACAAAGGAGGAGGGGATGAGATATCCTTCTATTTCTAGGCAAAGAAACTATAAGAAAATTGTGAGCCTGAAAGGCTAAATGTTGCAACAATGTTGTCACACCTCTCTGCATATGAGACAAAGAACTCCCTTTAAAAAACCATGTGCAGAACACCGGAGAGGTGATAAACACAACCTATCCCATAATATGTGTAAGGTTGAACAAACTGCTCCAAGGTGGAAGGATACACCTAGTATCTGCCAAGAACACCAAACCATTTATTCCATAAATGGCAGTCTGACAGTATGAAAATAAACGGGCAATTGTTTTTAAGCTAGCCTTACACAATGCACTTGACACATACATCAGGGCATAGCCATGTAAGGGGTGCTAATTGCAACATGACCTTAAATTAATTACAAATTAGGAGGTAGGCATTGCTCTAAATAAAACGAGAGGGACTGAAAGGATCCCAAACAACCACCCCCCCCCCCCCAAAAAAAAATCCAAAATGAAACAATGCTTTGTTTGGGTCAGCTCTAAGCTCACACTTGTGCAGGTCAGTGGTGCATGGCTATTGTATAAGTCTAGTACATCAGGGGACGGATTTCTCTCTGCAACACTTCAAGGATTCAGTGTGTTTGATGATCGTGAGGGGGTTGAACAAGAATTTCGGTTAGCAATTGGAAAACCTAAAAATTTGGGAGCCAGTTTATTAAATACTCTTGCGTATGATCATAAGCAGGACTCAGTTGACGTTAACATGACACAGGGGAACAGTTTTGAGCCAGTTCCCACAATGTTGATTGTTGATGTGAAATTTAGTCAGATATCAACATTTGTTACTTTGTGTGTCCAGAGGCCTCAGTTGCTGGTTGCACTTGATTTTCTTCTTGCTGTAGTTGAGTTTTTTGTTCCAACAGTCAGCAGTATGCTATCCTATGAGGAAGACAACAGCTCTCACATTGCGGATGCTATCTTCCTGGATCAGTCCATCTACAGGCAACCTAGTCCTGAATTCTCTCTCTCTCCCCAGAAGCCCTTAATAGTTGATGATGAAAGTTTTGATCATTTCATTTATGATGGTGATGGTGGAACCTTATTTTTAAGAGATACACGGGGTTTCAATCTCACATCACCCAGTTCAAAGGCTTTAATATATGTGGGAAATGGGAAGAAATTGCAATTCAAAAATGTTGTTATCAAGGTCTCATTTTTCAACTGTCCTTGAGCACTTACTATATGAATGTAGTTAAGTTATTGGATGCTTGAAACTTTTATTGCTTTGGTTTTGTTCTTGTAGGATGGGCAGCACTTGGATTCTTGTGTTTTTCTTGGAGCTAATAGTAGCTATTCAGCTTCAAAGGATGATCATGTCTACCTGGAAGGATTACATGAAAGTCCTCAGTCAAGTTCTCTTGGAGGAAGTGTTGATGAAGTACCCCGTCAGAATAATGCAGTTAGCAATTCTGCTGAGTTCATAATTGAATTGCAGGTAAGTGTTATGCAGTACAATTAACATGCATAAGAAGACTGATACATACACACATATGTATCCGTCAGTTGTCTTTCTAAATTTAGGAGGATTTATGTTGGTGTAGGTTCAATTGTAATTACATGGAGATGGATGTACGAGTAATAGATACATTAAGCATTTTATTGCTGATGTTTGGTTGAGGAGTAAGAGTAATTATGCCTAAAATAATATTTTCAGTAGAAAGAGTAATGCGAATGATCTGCTTCAGACTTTTAGGTCTAATAAGGCATTTTCCTCGTGTTTGTGTAATGTGTTTTTGAAGTTTGGATTTTTTTTTTGGGGGCCCTGTGAAGTTGAGTGGCTGGAATAAGGTTCTTGGCATTTTTAATGAGCATTGGGATTGTCCAGTTGGTTTTTCTTTCTCTACAACTATTATGGGTTAAGAACCTACTTCTTGTGCTTGTTCTAGTTCCATATGTAATTGGTCTTTTTATGTGTTTGGTAATTCTAGGGCATGTCCTTTGAATTTTGAGTCATTTCTTATGATTAAATTAAGAGCTTTTGGTATGGATAGGATTAATTAGGGTAGAGCTATGTAAAGGCATTGGAATATGTTCTTTTTGCTAGTTTTTTGTTTTCTCCTTTTCTTTTAGGAGGATTTCTGAACTTTCTGTTGTGTATTTTCTTCCTTTTGTAATGAAGTCATCATTCAGTTCAAAGTGTAGAGTTATGTGGCCTTGTTGTTCTCTTGTATATTATGATAAAACGAAATGCTCCAAATTTTTATGGAGAAATCTTTGTCCATATACTTGCTTATGGGCATGATAGCTTTTCTAGCTTCTTTTAAGTAGCTTTATGCAAAAGGGAGTGATTGTATTATTGTCTATTTGCATTATTCCTTTCTTGTATTTCTTTCACAGTTGTATTATTTCTGTTGGTCTCCATTTTTCTTATTATCTTTTATTTTATTCCCTATTTATTTTGTTGCCCTATTATTGTTTAGTCAACTCTATCCTTAAATACTGTTTCCTATGTTTTCTCTTCTGATAGAATTACAACAACAACAACAACAACAACAACAACAAAGCCTTTTCCCACTAAGTGGGGTCGGCTACATGGATCAATCGACGCCATAAACATTTCTCTTCTGATAGAATTAGTTGTAATTAAAATATAATTTCCTGATTTTGTGGGATTTGATGGAGGGGCTTATTGTGTCCATCAATCCTATTTAGTTCTGTCCATTCCATCGAATAAAGAATTGAATGAAATAGAGAACTAGTTTCGTTGGTGTGCTTTTTGGCAAAACTTCATGGTATCAAGGCATGGGAAGTGCTAGGACTAGCAATGATCTTGTTTGGCTCTATAAGAGCTGCCAAGGCGAACGTCGCAAACTTTACTCCAAAGTTGTCCACCACCCAATCACTAAACAACGCCACCCATTAACCAAATAGCCTTAGTCACTCATCGAGTTTGTCTGCCATGGTTGTCGAACCTCCTTCCATGATGATCACAGGCTACAAGCTGAATGGGAGCAATTATTTTCCCTAGTCTTAGAGTGCTTTGATATTTATCAGAGGACGTGCAAGGAGGACTACCTCATTGGAGAGGCCACCTATCTTGAAATTTCAGATCCCCAATACAAGGCCTGATTTGCAGAGAACAGTGCTATCATGTCTTGGCTTGTGAATTTAATGACAACAAAATTGGGGAGAATTTTATGCTCTACAAATTAGCAAAGGAAACTTGGGATGCAGTTAAGGAGTATTACTCCACTGTTGAAAACACTGTTGCAATGTTTCAGATTAAGGGGATCTTGTGTGAAGCAAAACAGGGAAACTTGAATGTCATACAGTATTACAATGACTAAGTTAAACTGTGGCAACTAGTGGACACGTGTGAAGTAAACCAGTGGACTTGTATTGCTGATATTTCGTATTATCGGAAATTGGAGGAATGAGAGAGAATTTATACCTTTCTCTTGGGTCTAAATTTTGTGTTTAAGGAAGTAAGGGGGAGGATTATGGTTGTTCATCCCTTACCTCCCCTTAGAGAAGTTTTCTATGAAGTCAAATTGGAAGAAAGCAAGATTCAATCAATTTCAGGTGACTCTAAATCATAGTTGGTCATGAAAGTTTCTGCTATGGCTGTAAAGGGCATCACATGGGTCTATCTTTTAAAAGAAAAATCAGAAATTGCAACCACCTTCTAGCATTTCCATAAATACATTCAAAATCAATTCCAAACTTCTGTCAAAATTTTCAGAAGTGACAATGGTGGAGAATATCTCAACTCTAGTCTTGAAACATATCTGACACAACATGGTATCCTTCACCATAGCTCGTGTCAATGCACCCCAACAAAATAGGGTAGTTGAAAGAAAAAACAAGACACATTTTAGGGGTTGCTAGGTTTCTTCTCCTCACTTCCAATGTTTCTAAATTTTATTGGGATAAAGTTGTTTTGACAGCTACTTATCTTATCAATAGAATGTTTCTTAAGAATTTTGAAATACAATTCACCTAAGAAAAAAGTTCTTGAAATCTTTGCTACAAATCAAACCATGTCCTCCCTACCTTCAAAAATCTTGGTTGTACTTCCTTCATGGACAATGATAATGGCGAAAAACTTGAACCAAGAGCTATTAAGTGTGTCCTCATTGGGTACTTCTTTACAAAAAGGGGATATAAATGTTATCTTCCTTCTAGCACAAAACTCTTCACTACCTTGGATGTCTTTTTTTTTTTTTTTTGAAGACCAACCCTACTATCCCCAAACACCCGTTTAGGGGGGGAGAGTAATGGGCAAGATGAACGGCTGCTTTGGAGTGAAAGTGAAACCATACCCAATAGTCATGAACCTAGCCTCACCATCACTGCACCACCTGAAATCAGTACCTTTAACAAGTATGCAACCCTTCAAAATGGCCTTGAAACAACCACAGCCATGTCAAAATGAACCTGAAACAGCCACAACTAGTCCAAAAGATCCCGAAACTTGTCCAAACCCTCCATTAAAAAAAAAAAAATACTGGTTTATATTAGAAAGAAGCTAAACGCTTGACAGAACAGCATGTTGAATGGTTTATCTTAATAGGTCATCAAAGAACTCCCCTTTTGAGCATGATTAGTCATCTTCTCTTACTCCAAGTTCTGAAAGAGATGATGAGCTAGATATCTCCAGTGCTTTCAGGAAAGGGGTAAGAAATTGTACAAGGCATCCTATAAAACACTTTATTGCTTATGACAAATTATCTCTTAGTGTACAAGCATTTGTGCCTAATGTCTCCCTTGAAGAACTTCCTAGTAATTTTTATGAGGTAGCTTAAAAACAAGAATCAAGAAAAGCCATTAATGAGGAAGTAATAGCTCTTGAGAAAAATAGAACATGGGACATTGTTGATTTACTTCCTAGAAAACAACCTATGAGATGCAAGTAAATTTTTATAGTGAAATACAACTTTGATAGGAGTATCAATCGTTACAAGGTAAGACTAGTTGTAAGAGGGTTCACTCAAACCTATGGTATTAACTATTAAGAGACATTTGCTTCAGTACCAAAGTTTACTATAAAAAGTCCTAATCTGACTTGCTACAAATTGGGAGTGGCACCTTCATTAGTTGGATGTAAAAAAATGCCACCTTAAGGAAGAAATGTACATGGAGATTCTTTTCTTGGGTCAAAGAACAATCTTAACAAAGTTTGCAGATTATATGAGTCGTTGTATGTCCTTAAATAGTCTTCGAAAGCCTGGTTTGAAAGGTTCACCACTGCGGTAAAAATCTATGGGTATGTAGTGTTAGATTGATCGTACTTTGCTTGTTAAATCTAACCTTGATGGCATGTTATCTATTTTGATTGCCTATGTAGATGATATTCTGGTTACAGGAGATCATTCTGAGGAAATTGAGAAAGTAATGAACTCTCTTGTAGAGGAGTTGGAAGTTAAAAGACTAAGAGAGTTAAGATATTTCCTAGAGATGGAAGTAACAGGGAGCAATAAGGGTATTACCATCTCCCAAAGGAAATACACACTAGATCTCCTTGAGGAGACTAATATGCTGGGATGTAAGCTTGTAGATACTTCCATAGAGACAAATCCAAATTGGGTATTCAAACAAGGGAGCCCACTTGTGGATACTGGGATGTATCAGAGACTTATAGGGAAACTAATTTACTTGGCTCACACTCATCTTGACATTAGTTTTCTTGTGAGTGTCGCCAGCCAATTTATGAAGAAGTTCAATGAGGAACACTTAGATGCTATGTGTAGAATATTGAGGTATCTCAAGATGACTCCAGGAAAAGTTGTTTTTTTTCCCTCTTTCTTTTTTAAAGAAGAGGTTACATAAGAGTGTGGAATTTTTTTTCTGATGCAGATTGGGTTGGATCTTTGATTGATAGAAAATCCATCATTGGCCATTGTACATTTGTTTGGGCCAACTTAATCACTTAGAGGAGTGAAAGACAACTCGTGGTTGCTTGAGGTAGAGCTGAAGCGGAGTTCTTTGCTCTAGCACTAGCGATATGTAAAGGAATTTGGTTATTAAGACTTCTCAAGGAGCTTAAATTTGGTGTTGACAGGCCAATGAGGGAGTTTTGTGATAACATGGCCATTATTGGGGATTGGGATAGCTAAAAATTCAATATACCATGATAGGATGAGACGTGTGGAAATTGACTGTCACTTTATCAAGGAGAAGATTTATTTTGGTTAACTTAGTGTGAGTTATGTTTTCACTAACTCTCAAGTTGCAGACCTTTTGACTAAAGCAACTGCTCGTGTTAAATTTGGGAATGCTTGACATTTACTCCCCAACTTGTGGGGGGAGTGTTGGTTTCCGTATTTCTTTTTAATTATCTTTTATTTTATTCCCTGTTTATTTGGTCCCCATATTATTGTTTAGTCAACTCTATTCTTAAATACTATTTCCTATTTTTTCTTTTATGATAAAATTAGTTGTAATTAAAATTTAATTTCCTAATTTTGTGGGATTAGATGGATGGGCTCATTGTGTCTATCAATCCTGTTTAGTTTTATTCATTCCATCGAATAAAGAATTGTACAAAACAGAGAACTAGTTTCATCTTTGTGCTTTTGAGCAAAACTTCAACTTGATTTCATCTTTTAGGGAATCGTTTTTTGTTTTTGTTTTTAAAATAAAAGGTAAAGGACAAGAAAATGAAGAAAGTTTTATCAAATTGTTCAGGTAAATCTCTTTCTTTTTTTGTCTAGAATATTGGTAAGGAATGATTAAACTCTAGCCCATCTAATTCTTCATTAGCCTGTTGTGAGTTATCTTTGGAATAGGCTCTCTGGTATTTTTGGAGAGAATTGGGTATGTCAAGCTACCTTAGATTGGTTCCTACAAATTCGTTTCAAAGGGTTTGGTAACAAGAATGGAAATAAAATTTTGTTGCAATGTTCCATTTATAAGGTTACAACTAGTGTGAGAATAGTGGGCCTACTGAAGATTTTCCGATAGCTATTTGCCTACGTTAGGAGTCAACTTTGAGCTCTTGTCTTTTTATTTTAGTCTTAGACGTGCTTATTAAACATATTCAAGAGTCAGTGCCACAGTGCATGATTTTTGCAGATGATATATTACTAATTGGGAAGTCAGGAGAGAAAATAAATGAGAAGTTAGAATTGGAGACTAGCTTTGGAAGTACATAGATTTTGTTTAAGTAAAAGTAAAACGGAATATATGGAATGTAAATTTAGTAAGATGAGTACTAATTTTAGCATAGAAGTGAAAATTGAAGAGCATATTATACCACAAGTCACTTGGTTTAAGTATCTTGGGTCCATCATATAACAGGACGAGGAAATAGAAGAAGATGTAAATGATAAGATTGAAGCGGAGTAGATGAAATGGAGGAGTGTTTCGGGTGTTATTACAGATAAAAGAGTACTACTCAAACTTAAGGGTAAATTTTACTGCACAGTTGTAAAACTGTTAATGTTGTATGAGATTGATTGTTGGGCAATAAAAAGCTAACAAGAGAATAAGTTTAATGTTGCAGAGATGAGAATGTTGCATTGGATGATTGGATATACTAAACAAGATAGAATTGGACTTGAATATATTAAAGAGAAAGTTGGGGTGGCACCTATTGTAGAAAAGATTGTAAAATTACGTTTTACATGGTTTGGACATGTGTGGAAAAGACTTATGAAAGTCCCAATAAGAAGAGTAAATTAGATGGAGAGCAATTTAATAATTAGAGGTAGAGAGAGATCACGAAAAACTATAAGCGAAACTATTAAGTAAGATTTAGATTTAAATGGTTTTTTTAAAGATATGATTTATAATAGAACTTTATGACATCACTTGATCCATATGGCTGACCTCACCTAGTGAAAAAAGGCCTATTTGTTGTTGTTGCTGCTGTTGTTGCCATTTAAGGGATTTTGTGGTTTGTTTTGTTGGAAAGGAATGCCTGCATCGTCAAGGGTGTTTCTTTGCCTTTAAAATTGTTATGGGATAGAATTATTTTCTTGGCTTCTACTTGGTGCTTTGCATGTGATCTTTTTAAGGAATCCATTATTTCTGACATGCAAAGAGATTGGGCAGCTCTCCTTTGTTGATCAGTTTTATTATTTAGGGCTTTTCTTTTGTAGCTCTGTTTTGATACGGTTTTTGTTTTCCTTGATTTAGAATTTCTTATCCTCCAACTTTCTATACCCCTTTCTCTTTTTAATAAAAAATTTTTTAATTAAAAAAAATATTGGTAAGATTTATGTTATAAATTCCACCTGATGAAATGAAATGTCTCTGATCAGTTGTATGTAAAAATGCCTTTATGTGTGTTAAGGACCAATTTAATCTGAAGGCTTAAGCTTCTAGGTCCAGGCTGTGTAATGATTTTCATCTCTAACATGCATGCAAAAGCCCTTTGGGCTTGAAGTATAGACAGAGCTAAAGCCAACATTACTTTTTATTGAAATTTAATTTAATTGGGAGGGAAAATGGCAAGGATACAACTCTTAAATATTTAATCAAAGAAATTTTCATACCCTATTAAGGATAATTCAACCTAGAACCCTAACAGCTTAATTTGTTAGGTGCAGCCTTGGCAATGTTTCTTTTTTTTCTTTTTTGGTTGTTGAAGCCTTTCAAATCTATTTGAATAATTGCGGACACTGTTTAAACTAAGTATTTTTTTCTGCAAGGTACTGCTTAAGTCATACTTGTTACCACTAATTTACCTTTGGTTCGGGTTGAACAGGTGTCTACTCTGTCATTTCTAAGACTCAGATTCTATTTGTTGAATTAGTTACTCTTTTTACTAAACAAGTTTAGCTGTGTTCACATTTTTTATCACTATACCATGTGACATTATCATTCTTATGTCAAAATATGCCATTCAAGACTGTATTATTGTAACCATGGATACGTGTTGTACAATTCTTGTAAGTTTCCTGACTTTCTTTATGCTTTACCTTATAACTGAGCTGCCTCTTGCAGGCTGTTGGTCCAGAGCTTACCTTCTATAATACCTCAAAAGATGCAGGAGATTTATTATACCTCTCTAATAAACTTCTGCATGCACAGCTGGATGCATTTTGTAGGTAAATATCCTCTTTGCGTTATTTTTCTTGGATTTCAGCTGTCCTCTATATTGGTTTTTGATTGCTAGATTATATTTCTGAAGTACCTATTCCATAAAAGTCATGCTGGTTTTCACTACATACACAAATTTGAAGAAAAAGGATAGAAGGGGACAAGAAGAATCAGCTGAATTGCTTGCTTTATTCCGTTGGCCGAACGGAATATAAATAGGAAAGAGAAGGGGGAAAAATATCGCATTCAATCAGCAGAGAATTAAAAACAAATCTAAATACCAGCAACGGTGACAGTATGAAAAAGGAAAGAAAATAATGCTAATAAAAACAGAATAAAACAAGCTAATAAAACAGAATAAAACATGTAATAAATATGAGAAATTCTCAAGGTCACCAACACTTGGATATCCAACATTCTCAAGATGTTAATGATAATTACACCTAAAGGGGGGGAATAGGTGTGGTAAGCATTAAAATTAAATGTAGCAAATTCTCACACACAATAAATTTGGAGTGACTTAATATAGAAGTAGAGTGGACATCAAAATAAGATGAAGTAAAAGTAAAAGTAGAAGAGCTTCCAAAACATAAGCTAAGGATCATCAAAACAAAATGTTGAGGAACCTCCAAAATAGAAAGTTGAAGAGCCTCCAAAAGAGGAGTTGAGGAGTCTCTTTAAAAGTTGAGGAGCTTCCAAAACATAAGTTGATATCACTCAAAAAAGTTGAGTTCACTTGAAAATTGAGTTTACTCAAAAGGTTGAGTTCACTTAAAAAATTGAGTTCACTTGAAAGTAATGCACAAAGTAAAGATTTTAAAGAGAGAATAAAATCTAATTTATCTTGGTTCAGTCCTTTTGCCTTATATCTAGTCTTCTTTAAATGTAATGAATTTTATTCAATCACTCTTCAATAATTATAATAAAGATGGTTTTAGTGTACTCATCCTCAATACAAGGTTTTCTAACTCATCTCAAACTAACATAACACTTGGATTTTATACAAATTCACCAAAAACTTTTTCTTAAGGGATAAGCTCTCTTTACAGAATGATATGATGATAAATTTGAAACCCTTATTAAGAATGAGATTACAATAAGCTCACTTTTTCTAAAGCTCTCTTAAGTTAGATAAAATCAAACACTAAACATAGAAATAAGATCAAGAGAAGGGGAGAACCACGCTATATTTTTCTTTCGTTTTTGCTTTTATTCACTTTTGTGCTTTTACCCCCCCTCTTGTTCTTCCCAATTCATAGAAGCCTAAAAAATATAATTGTTGAGAGAGCTGTTTTTGAAAATAGCTGTTGGAAAAGATAGAGAATTTTATCATGAGACATGGTTGCAAAAACATCAACGGAGTCATATTTTTGGTTTGCTGATCTGCTTCTTCTCCTATCTTGTTTCAGTAATGCATTGGGCAGATGGAGAAGAGCCTCTTTTTGCTCAATCTTCGTCATTAAATGCTCTTTAATGCAATTAGACCACGAGAAAGAGGAAAAGGGCTTATGAAAAGTTATTCACAGCATTTCATAAATATTGCAACATATTTGACTGATGTAAAGAGAATAGAATATTATATTGAAAGTACTTTGCTATTTGCTAAAAGCATGCCAAGTTTTTTTACAAATAAATATATATAAACTTTGCTTTTGCAATAGTGCAACATTTTTCAAAGACCATGACTGATATTATATTATAATGGAATGTTGCATATTTAAAAATTAGTTCCTGTAGCATTTCACTTTTTAAGCTCAATCAAATATAAACTTTTATTTTGTTATAAAGTAAATCAATAAAGCCTGATTAAGATCACGCACAACTCAAATAGTTCAAATAATATGCCTCATACAAATTTGTAAGCTCAATCAAAATAATGCTTTATTTTATTTTATTTTATTTTATTTTACTGGAATAATTATTATTGCCTATAAAAATAAATTTAATGACTTTTAATGCAATAAGACAATAAACAATATTTAATTATCTTCAACTTAATGCTTTTATAAAATTATTGTAAGAGTTTTGTTATCATCAAAATAATTCAAGGTCATATCAAAACCTTGAGGCCACTAATCTCTCTCTCTCTCTCTCTCTCTCTCTCTCTCTCTTTATAAATAACTATGATGGCAAAACTATTAAGGACAAAACTTTGTAAAAGCATTAAGCATAGATATTAGCAAAATGAAATCTAGGCAATTTAAGAGACAAAATTTTAATGGGTTAAGTTTTAATTAGGCTTTTCCATATATTTGTAATTTTGTTTTGTTATCATCAAAGCCATGAACCAAGTGGAATTATCACGCATTATAAACCTTGAGCCAATAATTTCTCTTTTTTGATGATGACAAAGCCCATGTGCAAAATTAGATATGAAAAAGCTATTAACATATTATAATAAGCTCTTCCTGAATTTTAAGCTTCTGTAGAATATTCAGGTATGAAAATTGATATATTTAACTAAAGTTGGCACAAATAGATTCAGAAGTTAAGTGCAGGCAGGATATAAACTTAAGTTTAACATTAAGTGCAACTAACATACAAAGCTAAGCTAATTGCAACCATCAACAAACGGTATTTTTCCTTTATGATAGAGTCAGGTTAAGTTCAATCAGCAGACATAAAAATTAAGTGCAACTATCAACCAGCAGGTAGAATTCATATTTTGCAAAGATAATTTTGCATTCATTTTTCCTAACTATCATCACAGTCTCTTGCTTGTTTGGAAGAGACAACAGGTTGAACATTGTAATATGTTTCAGTTTAAATTTTTGTCATGCAATAACATGAAAATTATTCCTTTTTATAGATTTTCAAGTGTAGATTGAACAAAACGAAACTATCTAATTAGAGCAGTTCCTCCTTGTAAGTTTCTAGGTATTGGCCAAACAAAGGAGAGTAAAACTCTGTGGTCTAGTTCAGTTTTTGCAGTGATTTGGAATTTTTACTTCGAGCAGAATGCTTGTATTTTTGGGAGTGTTTCCTTTTCTTTAAATCCCCCATGGACAAGGATTTTGTTTGGGATTTCTATGTGATGTTTCGTTGAAGACTTGTTCAAGGGATTGGTAGCTTTGCTGCAATTTTAATTTTCTTTCTTACTTCTGTTTTGATGTGACCTTTGATCTTCTCCTTGGAGGATACCTTATCTTCCTCAGATGTAATTTTGTTCTTTCTTAATATAATATTTTTCTTTTATAAAAAAAATAGAAATTCTTTATTTGTTTTTCTTGTGCAGTTGCAGTGAGTTCAAATAGGAAGTCTTATGTTAACAACTTTGGAAATAAGTGGCTTTTGGCTTGTGATGGAGTTTCACATTAGGTATTCACAAGTAATTCTTATGATACTTAAGTGGCATAGTTCTTCTCTTTACAAGTCAGTTTTTAAGGATGGGTTCTCCATGCTTGCTTAGATCTCCAATTCCAAAAGACTAGTCTATTAGGTGAGAAAATCTCTTAGATTTATGAGCCTCTTCCTTAGGTCAGGCTCTCTAGTATAGGACTCATAACAATACACTCCCGTTCAAGGGTTGATGTCTGCAGTGGCCCACTCTATTGACAGTGGTCCATTGGTAGCCCTTTCCTCTTGGTGGCTCCACTCAACTTCCAGTATTTGACACAGCCTCTTACACTGCACCTTTATCTAGCATGTAGGTTGCCCTTCTCTGTCTCAACCCTTCTCAATGAAAGCACTAATGTTATCAGATAGGCCATCCCAGAAGATTAGTTCATTAGGTGGGAGAATCCCTTAGATTTATGAGCTTTCTTCTTAGGTAAGGCCTTCTGATGTAAGACTTGTAACAATTATAATGGAGTCTTACATTGGTTAGCCACAAGTAATTCTTGTGGCACTTAAAGTAGCATGGTTTTTCTTCCTTACAAGTCAATTTTTAAGGGTGAATTCCCTATGCTTACTTAGGTCTCCATCAATTGGTGTTAGATCTTGGTTGATGTCTATGAAAAGGGCTACTTACGAAGGATGCAACCCAGTGGTTGGAGTGAGCACCACAGAGTGCAGCCATTAAGGACGTCTGTTCTTTAGGGGTGGTGCTTTGATGGAATCCTATATTGGGTAGTCACAAGTAATTCATATGGTACCTAAGTGACATAATTTTTTTCCCTTATAAGATGGTTTTTAAAAGTGGGTCCCCTATGCTTGCTTAGGTCTTCATCAACTTATTATATGTTTTCATCTTAGCAATTTAAATTTATCATGTGAATAAGGTTGTAGGTTCCCTCTTCTATCAAAAGAGGTTGTAGTTGCCCCTCAACACAAACTTTCCCACATCTTCCCTCAAGTTTGTTTGAGCATGCTGGTTGGCTAAGGAAACTTCTTTACTAAGAAGACAAAAGCATATTAATGGAGAATGGGAAAAGAATAGGGAAACTATTATTAATTAGTTGTAAATTATAGATTAAAAATAAATACAAGAAATAATATTTTATTAAGATTAGAATTAGGATTAGTTATATTTTTGTTAGGTTTTAATAATTATCTTTTTGTTAGTTTTTAACTATTTTTAAGATTAGGCATTTGACTTTCAATAGGATTAGGATTTTATATATTTATCTTTTATTATTAGAATTTGTCTTTCATTAGGATTAGGATTATGATTCTATAAATATAAGTTTTTGCAGTTGTATTTGGAGATCCTAACCTTGAATGATAATAACAGTATTTTCAGATATCCCTCCTCTATTTCTTCTAATATCTTCCCTCTTTTCTTCTATCTTCTCCCTTTTTTTTCCTTTGTCCTATATCAATTTGGTATTAGAGCAAGGTTGCAATTCCAAACTGCTTCCCTTGTTGCCTTTCAACTTTTTTCCCCTTTATTTCTCAACCATTTTTTTCATCCCTTTAGTCATTATTTGAGAGTATTATGGGAGTAATGCCACTAATTTTGGATTTCTAAATTGCTGTGTTAAGGTCTACGATAGAACAAAATACCCAACCTATTCAAACTAGTCTAGATAACTTCAAAAAAAGTGTGGACTATTGTTTTGATAAACTTGGGAGTGTTATCAATCAACTTTGTATACAAATTATTGACAAAAACTTAAAAGAACTAAAGGCAAAAGAAGAATGTTGTCAAGGGCCCAAAGTATCAGAAGAATATATATTAATTGAGTTTGATGTTATTATTATGGAATTCCTTGATTGTCCATCAGACATTGATGATGATGGTTCCATCATAGGTTATGAAGAGCAGTTAGAAGTAAATTTGAGATGTGAAGAAATCAATTCTGATCAACAATTTGAAGTTCAACTAAAAGTTGTAGAATGTTGTGTTCAGATTCAGCCAGTTCAATTGTTTCACCCGATCGAGTTTGTCATTCCAAATATATTGTTGAATCCAAAGCTGTCTTGGCTATCATATTTTAAAATAGTGGTGTTCATCTTACCTGAGGCTCCAAGATGAATTATTTTAATACTTTTCTATTTCAAAACTCGAGGATGAGTTTTCTCCAACTAGGGGAGAATAATGGAGAATGGAAAAAGAATATGAAAACTATTATTAATCATTTGTAAATTATGGATTAAAAATATATATAAGAAATAATATTTTATTAAGATTAGAATTAGGATTAGTTATCTTTTTGTTAGGTTTTAATAATTATTTTTTTGTTAGTTTTTAATTATTTTTTAGATTAGGCATTTGACTTTCAATAAGATTAGGATTTTACATATTTGTCTTTTATTATTAGAAGTTATCTTTCAGTAGGATTAGGATTAAGGTTCTACAAATATAAGTCTTTGCAATTGTATTTGGAGAACCTAGTTTTGAATGATAGTAACCATATTTTCAGATATCTCTCTTCTATTTCTTCTAATATGTTCCCCCCGTTCTTCTATCATTTCCCTCTTTTCTCCCTTGTCTTACATCACATATAGTGCACAACTTATATTTATAACTCTTTTAAATTAACCTGCAAATTCCAGTTTGCTGCCAAGGGCCTTTTTTTTAGTAGCGACTTACACTTCCAAAAATTTACACTCATTTCAATCACAGCATCATTGACTATCATCTTACTATCTTCCTCTTAAACAGTATTTTGACTTCTAAGAACTTGTCCGTTTCAATTGTCCCATATCTTGTAAATTGTGACTGCTAAAGATATTCTGATGTTATTTTTAATTTTTTCTTTTTGCTCTCTCTCTCTCTCTCTCTCTCTCTCTTTATATATATATCTCTCTCTCTCTTTCTTCCTGTTTAGAAAAGATCCACTTAATGTTGTGGAGGTTACTAGAAGTTTTTTTTATTTTGTTTTGTTTTTTTATCTGCATTTTTTATTCGCTTATGTGTCAATGTGATGAAATGGTTAGTCAGTATCATTTTTTTTGACCTAGGGAATGATGCCATATGCTCTGCATTGTTATCTATGTTAGTATGAAGAAACATGAAGCACTGGTCACAATGTCACGTTATTGTTAATTTTTTTAATCCTTATGTAATTATAATTACCTTGAGCACTATATATTATGGAAAATGTCCATGTGGTTTTCCAATATGAACAACTTTTCATTGATATAAATCCATGAATATTAATTAAGTTGAGTAAATCTGCTTGTCCCTCTTTTATGTATGAGTCCTTCTGAAGCATCTCCTTTTTTTTATTATCATTTCCAGCAGGAATTTTTATACATAAAATTTATACTGTGGAAAAAAATGACATCAGATGTGTTCTGCAGGCTCGTCTTGAAGGGTAACAATACTGAGATGAGTGCCGATGCTCTTGGTTTGACTATGGAGAGTAATGGAATCAGGATTTTGGAGCCTTTTGATACCACTTTGAAGTATTCAAACTCTTCTGGGAAGACCAATATACATTTACATGTTTCGGATATATTCATGAATTTCACATTCAGTATCTTGACACTTTTTTTGGCTGTAGAAGATGATATTTTATCATTTTTAAGGATGACATCAAAGAAAGTGACAATTGTTTGCTCCCACTTTGATAAAGTTGGAACAATAAAGAGTATGTAAATATTCTTGTATTTGGTTTTTATTAACGATAAAAATATTCAGAATTGCGTGTCTGAGATTTGTAAAAATTATTGCACTACGCAGATACTCATACTGACCAAACATATGCCTTTTGGAGGCCTCATGCTCCTCCTGGTTTTGCTGTACTGGGTGACTGCCTTACGCCATTGTCAGTAGAAGTTCTTAATAATGCTTTTCTCATAAGTAGTTTCTACTTTGTTGACCTCTTGAATTTATCATTGATATGATGTTTTCACAGAGACAAGCCACCTGCAAAAGGAGTTCTTGCAGTAAATACCAATTCAATAAGAGTCAAGAAACCCATTAATTTCAGATTAATTTGGCCACCTTCAACTCCAAGGAGCATCACTGGTAAAGGATTGGATAATTCTGAATTGCTACAAAATGGTGCTCAAAGTGAGGGAGATGATTGCTGTTCCATTTGGTTCCCTGAAGCTCCCAATGGTTATGTTGCTCTGGGTTGTGTAGTTACTCATGGAAGGACACCTCCTACTTTATCTTCAGCGTTTTGCATCCCATCTTCATCTGTCTCTCCATGTTCTTTGGGAGACTGCATCACAATCAGCAGTACTGATATGTAAGTGGAATTTATAGAGTAATTTTCTAATGAGTTCTGTTGTAAATTCTATTTAAAGTGTTGTACTTTAAATTGCCGACTTTTGCTTTCATGTTGACATGTCTACATCTGGTAATGACTTAAAAATGATAGTTTTGCTTGACTATTTAAATTATATTATAGCATTCATGATTTACTGACTGTTGTCAGACATAGGATGATGGATCCTTCCCCCCATGAAAACATGAGATCATTTTTTTGTGTTAAATGCAGACACTCATTGGATGTGGCATTCTGGCGAGTGGATAATTCTGTTGGCACTTTTTTGCCAGCAGATCCTACTATGCTTAGTTTAATGGGTAAAGCTTATGAATTGCGTCACATCAAATATGATGTTCTTAAGGAGTCCCCAACAGCATCGAGAAGCCGGCATGTCCAAGCTCCTTCTGGTGGGTATCAAACCTTGCAATCTAACCAGTCTGCTGATGCAAACTCTAATAGGCATTTTGAGCCTGTTGCAAGCTTCCAATTAATATGGTGGAATCAGGGATCAAACTCAAGGAAGAGGTTATCCATATGGCGTCCAGTTGTTCCAGATGGGATGGTATATTTTGGTGACATAGCTGTTAACGGGTTTGTGTTGCATTCGTTAAAAAGTGCTATTTCTTTTTCATTTAAAAAAAAAAAGGTTTGAGATTTCTTGTCTTGTTTTTTACATCTAAACAGAACTGATGTGGTTATCTTATTTCTAGGTTTGAGCCTCCAAACACCTGCATTGTTCTTCATGATCCCAGGGATGAAAATCTTTTCAAAGCCCCCCAAGATTTTCAGCTTGTTGGACAGATCAAGAAGCAGAGAGGAATGGAAAGTATAACATTTTGGCTTCCTCAAGCTCCTCCTGGCTATGTAACCTTGGGTTGTGTTGCATGCAAAGGGAAACCAAAACAAAATGAATTTGAGAAATTAAGATGCATGCGCAGTGATCTGGTCACTGGAGATCAATTTTTGGAAGAGAGTGTGTGGGATACATCTGAAGCCAAGCATACAAGAGAGCAATTTGGTATATGGTCAGTTGGCAATGAATTGGGGACCTTTATTGTCCGTGGTGGTTTAAAAAGGCCCCCAAGAAGGTTTGCTTTGAAGCTAGCAGATTCTGGTGTTCCAAGTGGCTCAGACGCTACAGTGATTGATGCTGGAATTGGAACCTTCTCAGTTGCACTTTTTGATGACTATGGTGGCTTGGTGAGAATAAAATATTCAATTTATAGCTTTCAGGATGAGTGGTTCCTTAACAGCTTGCTCACTGTTCACCTGAAATGTATTATCATCATCTGCAAGTTTTCTGCAAACATAGAGAACTGTTGATTCTGCCATGCTCCTCTAGACCTAATATCTGTAATGAGAGAGTTGATGTTGACTTACATTTTACCTATAGGCCTTTGTTTATCACTCTATCTGACTGCAAACACATTTAATTTGCCAAATTCAACTGTAAAATCTCTGTTAAACATTGTCATTTACGTTGTTGAAATTTTGTTTCACTATTGACTGTTGAAGAGGGAGCTAATGTCATTGTTAAACACAGGAACTTCGAGATTTTTCTTCTTTACTATTAAACTATGCTGTTTTGTAATTTTGTCTTCCTGCCTACCTGAAATTGTAATGTGAAGATTTAGTAAATTTTCCCTCTGCATGAGTTGTAGGCTATGCAATGTGTGAAAGCTAGTGCCATTGCCTAACTGCTATGAAAATTTCTGACCTTTTTTTCCCCTTCTTTTGATTTCACAGATGGTTCCATTGTTTAATATATCTTTGACTGGTATAGCATTTGGCCTGCATGGAAGAACTGAATGTTTGAATTCCACGGTCAGTTTCACTTTGTCTGCGAGATCTTATAATGATAAGTATGAAGCCTGGGAGCCTCTTGTTGAGCCACTAGATGGATTCTTAAGGTAAATTGCCCCGTGTTTCCAAATTATAGAATTCTTGTGCTACATATTATGTTGGGGAAAAACCTCAACTGGCTATTGGAGAATTGAACATTAGTAATCTATATCTTTATTGTACCCTGTTAAGAAAATTGGGATGAAAACTAGGTAGAAAAGTATGGGAGAGCACAAATAAATTATTGAAAATACCACTTTTAGGCTTCTCTTTGGTGCTTTGCACATGGTCTTCTTAAGGGATTCACCTTTTTGGACATGCAAATAATTGGACAGCTCTACTTCACTGATTAGTTCCTTATTTAGGAATTTTCTTATGCTGATCTGTTTTGAGTCTCTACATGCTTTTATTTGGTTTTGTTTGAGAATTTCTTATCCTCCAACTATGTATATTCTCTTCTCTTCTTAATAACATTTCTTTTATATATTTAAAAATAAAAAATAAAAGTAGTGTATATATATGAAAGATTTTCTGCAAAATGTTTCTAGATTGTAATTCTTTCAAATTTTCTCTCAAGGGGTTGACAAGTGCCAAGTTCAAAGAAAGAGAAGCAAGACAATTTTATGTTAATGAAGTTGAAAAATTTATAACCAGTGCAATTGCAAGATGAAAATGAAATATAAAATATGTAGCATGGCAATGAAATTGTCTACGTAATAAGAAAGCCCCCCCCCCCCCCAAAACAAAAAAAAGAAGAAAAGTTTCTTACTCATTCTCCTAATTGGGAGGAGCTCCTTCTTTAAAAGCCAATCTGGAAATCGAAAACTCCTTTGCTGGTCAAATCTTCTTTTGTTAGTAGTACTCTATAGAATCTTTTATATTATAAACTCCGTCTGAGCCACACTGTAGATAAGCCATCTACAGTGCGGGTCTCCTACTTGGGCTCCATGCTTTTTTTATCTGATACCATCTTATCATTTTTTTTAATTTTTTTTTACTCTTCACTTTAACGAGTTTAATTTTAAATTTATTTGTTTTAGTATATCTGTGTGATGCATGGGAAGACAACTATTTAGAACCAATAAATTGTTGCAAGTTTGTAGATCACATGTAGTTGTTTTTCCTGATGTGTTATGTGTATGGCTAGTTTGTAAACGTGTGCCTGCTGACATTTGCATTGTTGAGTAGCTAATTTCTTATATAATAGTTTGTTGGTGAATATGGGGTGTGTCTTTCTACCTTGGGGCAGTTTCTCATCATGAAAACGGAGGTTAAACTTTGCAGCAGTGCACTGTTTATTCTATTCTGTGTTGTATCTGGTTGGAGCACAATGCATGCATTTTTCACGGCAGCTTTTTCCCCTTCCATATATTGTGATATATGGTTGTGTTTATGCCTCTCTTCGATGTTCTGTGCATGATTGTTTAAACATAGTTTTCCCTGTTTGATGTGCAAAGACATTTGACAGCTTTGTATTTTTTAGACTTTAAGGGGCTTTATTTCCTTCTAGTTTCTCTATTTAGGTGTCTTATCATCCTGGCTTATTGTCCCTCCCCCGCCCCCCTCTTTTTTCTAGTTTTGTCTTTTTAAAAAAGAAATAACTTTGCAAGACAGTTCTTTTTGCTTCACAAGAATTTTCTATTTATGCTGGAAGACAGTTGATATTTCCCCCTTGCAAGTCCCTTGGGAAGTTGGAATCATATTTCAAACTCATAAAATGATAGCTGTGATGCAAGTTGACTTTGTCTGCAGCTTCCTTTCCATTTATATATTTAATTTGATTGAACAAGGAAATGAAAAAGGAAGCAGTGTTTTTTATCTGTAGCTGCTCCCTCTCTCTGCTTATTTTCACCTACTCGGATTCAATTTGGTGTAATCTATTCAATTATTAATTTAAACTTCTAGTTATATTCTAAAGTTACATTTTCTCTTCATTCCCTAATTATTGTATGTGGTAGGTACCAATATGACCTCAATGCCCCGGGTGCAGCCTCTCAGTTACGTTTCACAGCAACTAGAGATCTGAATTTAAATGTTTCAGTTTCTAATGCAAATATGATCATCCAAGGTTATGCAAGTTGGAATAACCTTAGCCATTCCCAAGAATATTGTAAAAATAGAGTAATTTTCCTTGAAACTCTCTAATTCCTACTGTGTTCAATTTCTCTGTCATTGTATTTTTCTTTGTTATCATGTTTTACCTTTGTGTGCTAGCATTCTTAAGTGCTTCCTTTTCTCCTCCCCCTCCCCCCCTCTTCTTTTTTTCCTTTAGGAATCATTTTCTCCAACTTATGGAAGAAGCTCCATACTTGACTCTCTCCAAGTGAGAAATTATTACATAATCCCACAAAACAAGCTTGGTCAGGATATTTATATCCGTGCTACTGAAGTAAGGGGTCGCCAAAACATAATTCGAATGCCATCTGGGGATATGAAGGCTGTGAAAGTTCCTGTTTCTAAAAATATGCTAGATTCTCATTTGAAGGGTAGGCTCTGTAGAAAGCTTAGAAGAATGGTGACAGTCATCATAGCAGATGCACAGGTATAGTTTCAGTTCCTTTGCCTTTTTTATTTATTTTTAGTTTGGGTAATATTTGCTAACTTCCAATGCAAGTTTCTTATTTAGTTGCTTACAAGCTTCATATTTCTAATGCAGTTTCCCAGAGTTAATGGCTCGGCTTTGCAGCAATATACAGTGGCAATCCGCCTTACTCCTGACCAAAGCCTCTCTACTGATGCATTGCTTCACCAACAGAGTGCACGCACATGTGCAAGCAGCCCGCATCAGTTATTGCCTTCAGATCTTGAATTAGTCAAGTGGAATGAAATATTTTTCTTCAAAGTTGATTCCCTGGTAGTAGCAAAATATCTTCTTAACTGCTTTAGATTATTTCTCTCTATGTTATCTGTGTTGGGTTTTGTGGAGAACAGGATGTTATCTCCCTTGTGTTGATATGATACTTGCTACATTTCATCTATTATGTCCAATATTTGGTTTGAGGAAATGTTGTCGTATTCTTTTGATGCTGGGTTTACTTGTATTTGAATTTTATTAGTATCATATAATTTATTTTAGGGAAAAAACACTAGGGTCCTTATCCAATTAAGTACTGAATTTTGAATATTTGATGCACCCACCTAATTGATTTTAGAAATTGTGTCTCCACAGTCATTTTTGCTCATGGTCCACAAGTGAATATTTTTGAGCGCTGCCCTGAAGTACTAAGTTGGTTTGATATAATTTTTTTTCCTTTTCTCTGTAGAATTTAGGGTGAATGGTGAGAGTGTCAAGCAGCTCTGATCCAGAGTTTTATTAATGTAAAAACAGAGTACAATAATGAAAGATTAGCCCTAAACATATCAGCCCTCAATCCCATGATTTTAGGCAAACAGAAAAACAGAAGATAATGACTAACTAAAGAAAAATAAAATAACCAGATTTAGTCAACTAAAAATAACAATAAATAAGACAAGGAAAATAAAGAGAAGAATGACAGAAACAGGCCACGAGGAGGAAAAAACAAAGCACAGGTCTGTGAAGGATCACATGATCACTAAAGACACACATCACCACCAACACTCCCCCTTGAGTTGAAGAGTAGAGATAAATCATTCCCAGCTTGCTACTGAGACTTTCATACTTCACCTTTGACACTACCTCTGTCAATAGATCAGTTACTTGAAATTGAGTGGGTGTATCAGATCAAACACTCTAAAGTCAAGTTTTTCCTCGATAAAATGTTTATCTATCTCCTCATGCTTTGTTCTATAATGATGTATAGGGTTCTTTACAATGCTTATAGTTGCTAGGTTATTACAAAGAACTTTTATAGGAGCCTCGATAGGAATTCTCACCTCTCCAAGAAGCCTCTTTAACCATAGTCCCAAACAAGTACCCTAAGATAGTGTTCAATACTCTGTTTTAGCACTACTTCTAGTAACCACAAATTGTTTTTTGTTTCTCCACGTTACCAAATTCCCCCACACAAATGCACGCTACCTTGAAGTGGACCTTTTATGACTAACAGAGCCTGCTCAATTAGCATTTATATACACCACAATGTTTCTTTTAGTTCTCTTCTTGAAGTAGATTCCATTGTTAGGAGTCAACTTCAAATACCTTAAGATTTTGTACACTGCTTCCATGTGTTCTTTAGTTTGCTTTTTCATATAGTGACTCACAACACTCATTGGGAAACTAATGTTTGGCCTCGTAAAGAGAAATAGATGAATTTTCCAACTAACTTCTAATATCTTCCAATATCTATATGAGGGCTTTCTTCCTTGAATCTTGACTTGTTAAATGGTTTCCATGGGGGTCTTAACTGACTTGCATCCAAGCATTCCCATCTTCTCCAACAAATCCTTAGTGTATTTTCTTTGGGAAACCACAATGCCTTTCTTCAAGTAGGCCACCTCCATTCTTAAGAAGTATATTAGGTCATTGAGTACTTTGATTTCTAAGTCTCTAGCATGAGCAACTTTCAACCTATTGATTTCCTTTACAAAGTCACCTGTAACAATAATGTTATCAACATAAACAATCAGAATAGCCAATTTACCATCAAAAGAAAACTTCGTGAAGAGAGGTGGTCAAGTTGTTCCGGAGTGAACCCACAACTTTTAATAGCCTTGGTAAATTCATCAAATTAGACTCTTGGAGATTGCTTAAGGCCATAAAATGACTTATTTAGTTTGCAAACCTTGTTCTTGTCACCACCTATTTCAAATCCAAGAGAAACCTCCATATAGACTTCTTCATCCAAGTTACCACTTAAGAAGACATTCTTCACATCAAGTCGGATAACTTTAATGGTGTCGAATTTAGCCTTTAGAGCAAATGTTTCTTGATAGTCCACATCATAAGTTTGGGTAAATCTTTAGCTATTAATGACGCCTTGTGATGATTATTAATTCCATCAGTATTATATCTTATGGTGAAAATCCATTTGCACCCTATTGGTTTCTCAAAATGGATCCCTTGCGTCTCTCTTAAGATGTGTAAGGAGCGCGTTTCCCATTTCAGGCTGTCAAATTAAATTTAGATTGTTCAAATTTAATTTTTTTTAATATTTTGATATCTTTTAATTTTAAAAGATGTAGAATGCAAAATAAAAATAATCTCCTAACTGTCAATTTTAATAAAATGATGATTAAGACTAGAATTTTTTTTTTAAAAATCTGAATAGTCCATATTGCATTTGGAGATGTGCACATCACCCTTATGTGTATGGAAACTAAGCCAATTGGTTTTTTTCCTTCAAGAAGCTCAGTAATCTCCCAAGTCTTGTTCTTTTCTAAAGCAATTACTTCCTCTTGAATGGCCTTTCTCCATTTAGGTGATTGTAATGCACTATGAATATTTTGAGGTATCTTCTTACCATAAACATTAGTAATAAAGGCTTTGAAATTGTTTGACAGCTTATCATGAGAAACCTAATTACTAATAGGATGGAGAGTACAAGAACCTAGTTCCTTTCCTCAATGCAATAGGAATATTTAAGTTAGCATCATCATTGCCTGGACTTGGAGGGTATGTTTGGTGCTATCTTTGGAGTGTGCTGGGTTCTAGCTTAAGTATCTTCCTTCTTCTTGAGTACACTACAACCCTCTTATTTTGTGCCTTCATCTTCCCCTGCTAGTCTTGGTTATAGTTTGTATTAAAGGTTCAAAAGGCTCAAGGTCAGGTATGGGTGAAAGAGAAGGTCCAAAACCATAAGCACAGGTATAACAAGGGGTTTAAGCTCAAGAGCAATAGGGACATAGGTGCTTTTTGGTGTGCTAGTCTTGGGTAGACCATCATGGGTATGAATAAAGTCTCATTCATTAACACTCTCCCCTCAAATGGGAGCTTTTGGGAAGTAAGGTTGTGTCTCAAAGAAGGTAGTATAGATAGTGGTAAAATTTTTTTTGTGAACTAGGGTATAGCACCTGTAACCCTTCTTAGTAGGTGAGTGATCAAGAAACACACACTTATTAGAATTAGGATCAAGTTTACTAGTGTGATAAAGATGGTATAGCCAAAAATTTTCTAGGGTAATGTGGAAATAGTTTGGGTACCTAGATAGGATCTTAAGAGTTGGTCACAAGGAGTGGTGAATTTCAAGGTCCTAGAGAGCAACCTATTTATAAGATACCTGCCTGTAAGAAGAGCTTTTCCCAAATAACATTTAGGCATGTTTGAGGCAATCATGTGTGACTTGAAGGTACCCATTCTTTCTTTCAAAGACCCATTTTGTTAAGGAATATTAACATAAGAAATTTGGTGGATGATGCCTTGTTTGGTGGAAAGTTTTAAATATGTAAGGTACTCTAGACTTTTCTTTCATCATATATGTCCAAGTGAGTCTTGTGTGATTGTTAATGAAAGTAATAAACCACCTTGCCTAGGTAATATTTTTAAGGGTCCCTGAATGTCACTATGAACAAAAGCAAAAGGCTTTAAGGGAAAGTGATTATGAGCAGGATAGGAAGATTGAATTTGCTCACTTTACAATCAAAATGGGAAGAAGTGTTATTGACTAAATTTGGGTGCATTTTCCTCAAGTACTCTAAATTGGCATGACCCCACTGATGATGTAATAACATCGTCTTATTCAGATAAGTCCTAACAGAGAGAGCTACCTTGCTTGGCTTATTAGCTCTATGGTAGAGATAAAGGCTTGCACAGTCTTTAGCATTGCCAATCGTCTTCCTTAACCCCATGTCTTGAATAGTATAGACACTAAAAAAGAATTTAGTAGTGCAATTAAGGTCTTTAACGATTTTACTTATTGAAAGTAAATTACAAGCTAGATTAGGGACCAAGAGAACTTTTTGAAGTATTAAAGAGTCTGTTAATGAAGAAGTTTTGGACAGATTCGACTTATTATTATTATTCTACAGTGGCAAGAGTACATACGTAGAGAACTAGGGTTGACCACAAGCCAGCCAGCCAATCCCTAGTTATTAGCCTAAAAACAAGGAAACTAATAAAACAAAGTAAAATCAGCATAATTACTACCAAATATGGGGAAAAATAGAACTAGAAAAACTAATTAGTTTTTTGGCTAGGCCCATTCGGTCCTTTTCAACACTCCCCTTCAAGTTGGAGAATAGATATTGATCATTCTCAATTTGCTACTTAGTTCATCAAACTTAACCCTAGGTAGTTCGCTGGTCATAATGTCAGCTGCTTGAGAACTGGTGGAGATATATGATAGATCAATCAACATGCAATCAATATTCTCTTTGATGAAATTTCTATCCATCTCAACATGCTTAGTCGTCATAATGTATGGGATTTTGTGCCAATCCCTATAGTGGCCATGTGATCACACCATACTTTAATTGGAATTATAAATTTTATTCCAAGTTCATCCAATAGCCTTTTGAGCCACATCCCTTCATAAATATCTTAAGCTAATGCTTTATATTTAGCTTTAGCGGAGCTTCTTGCAACTACGGATTGCTTCTTACTTCTCCAAGTTACAAGGTTACCCCACACAAATGTGTAATATTCTAAAGTTGATTTTCTATCAATGACACACCTAGCCCAATCTGCATTGGTATATACTTCTACTCCTTGAGAGTTAGTTTTAGTAAATAGCAGTTCCTTTCCAAGAGTCATTTTTAGGTACCTCAATATTCTATACACTGCCTCCATGTGCTCTTCTCTAGGATTACTCATAAATTGACTTGTAACACTCACAGTAAAGCTAATATCCAGTTTTGTATGGGATAAGTATATGAGCTTTCCAACCAATTTCTGATATCTTTCCTTGTCTACTGGAGTTCCTTTTCTTCGGAGATTTTCTTTATAGTTTGCTTTCCTGGGAGTTTCAGCAGGTTTAGCTTTCAACATCTCGGTTTCCTTGAGAAGATTTAGAGTGTATTTTCACGGTGAGATATTGATGCTATTGCTTGATCTTGCAACTTCCGTACTTAGGAAATATCTGAGTTTTCTAAGGTCTTTAACTTCAAAATCTACATCTAGATTCCTCTTCAATCTTTCAATTCTTTCTACATTATCCCCTGTCACAATGATATCATACACATAGATTATAAGTATTGATACCTTTCCTATTCTCTGTCTAACAAATAGACTATGATCTGCCTAACACTGGACATAGCCAAATTGTCTCACTACTCATGTGAACCTTTCAAACTTGGCTCTTGGTGGCGCTCTTGTGTAACGTACATATTTTAGTATTATTTTCTTGGTTTCTCATACCCAGAGGCATTTTCATATATACTTCTTCTTCTAAATCACCATTTAAGAAAACATTTTTTACATCTAGCTAATGTAGAAGCCAGTCTATGTTTGTAGCAAGTGACAATAGTACCTTGATAGTATTGAATTTGGCAACAGGGGCAAAAGTCTCTTACTAGTCTATGCTATGAGTTTGTGCAAACCCCTTGGCAACCAATCTCTCCTTATACCTGCTTATTGTCCCATCAGGGTTATATTTAATAGTGAATACGCACTTGCAGTCAATAGGGGACTTACCTTTGGGTAACTTTGTCATCATCCAAGTTTTATTCTTCTCAAGAGCTTTTAACTCCTCTTGTATTGCCTCTCTCCATTTTGGATCCTTTATGGCTTCATGAAAGTTATCTGGTATACTCTCTTCAAACACTTTTGCAATAGAGGTTTGCATATGAGGAGATAGCTTGTCATAGGAAATATATCTGCTAATCGGATGTTGTGCACAAGATCTCTTACCTTTTCTCAAGGCAATAGGTTAACTAAGATCATAGGAATTGGGTCTTCAACTCTCTCTCTCTCTCTCTCTCTCTCTTGATTTGTGCCCTTATTTCGCGTAGGTTCTGCTACTTTCTCCCCCTCTTGGTTTGTATCCTTGTTTGGCCTGGTATAAGTGAAAAACTCTGGCTTTCTAAGCTGTTCCATTCCTGTCTCAATTGTATTTGTACTTTCTAGATTATCACCTTGCTGTTCTGGTTGATTTTCTTGGTTGTTTGGGTTAGTATTTGCTGGTGGTAGTGTATTTTCAGATGCAGCAGGTTCATTTTTAGCTTCTTTGAAAGTTATCTTGGTGTCTAGGGGTGAAAACTTGTTCTGTACAGAAATTGGTGGTAACAAATGATGTTGTGCAGCACTAGGTTCAGGTGATATTTGAGGTTGAGAAACACTTTCAGGTTCAAAATTAGTATCAAATGCAGAATCATGGCAAATTATCCATTCATTCTCTTCCATCTCCCCCTAAATGGATAATTTCGAGTAGTATGAAAGGTTTTTATAAAACTTGGCATCCATTGTCACAAAATACTTGCGAAGGCTAGGTGAGTAACATTTATAACCCTTTTGTGTGGGTGAGTAATCTAAAAAGATACATTTAATTGCTCTTGGTTCAAGTTTACTCCCACTACGATTATAAACATAAACCATGCATCCAAAAACTTTTTGTGGTATCGTAGAAATAAAATGTGAGTTTGGATAGAAATCTTGAAATTTTTGAATAGGTGTCTGAAAATTCAAGATTTTGGATGGCATTCGATTTATTAAATATGCAGAAGTGAGTACACCATCCCCCCAAAAACAATTAGGTGCATTATTGGTTAACATAATAGCTCTTGCTATTTCCAATAGGTGCCTATTCTTATGTTTAGAAATCCCCTTTTATTGAGGGGTATCTACACGTGATGTTTGATGATGTATGCCATTTTCATTTAGGTAATTTTTGAAATTAGTGCTTAAATATTCTCTACCATTGTCACTACGCAGTACTTTATGGATTCATTAAGTTGATTTTTTATAAACATGTGAAATTTTTGGAAAATCTGCAATGTTTCTGACTTTTCTTTCATAAGAAACACCCATGTAACTTGGGTATGATCATCAATAAACGTTATGAACCACCTAGATTTAGATGTTGTGGAAATTCTAGAAGGACCTTAAATATCACTATGAACCAAAGAAAATGGGTGAAAGGATGTATAAGGATGAGCAGGGTAGGAATTTTGACATGCTTGGCCAATTGGCAATATTCACAATGAAACAAAGATAAATCAACTTTATTGATCAAGTCTAGAAATAGATGTTTCATATAACTGTGAAATTTGGGTGACTTAACCTATAATTCCATAACATGATTTTATTATTTAGATTAGCTGAAAAAACACTCACTCTCTCACATTTATTCACTTGACATTTTGCTTCAAGATAATATAAGTCTCCCTATTCCTTAGCATTGCCAATCATCCTTCTCGAAGCCAAATCTTGAAAAATACAATCAACATAAAAAAAGAGTCACATGACACTTTAATTGCCTTGTTATTCTCCGAACAGAAATCAAGGTACATTTAGTTTTGGGGACATATAGGATATCTTTTAATACAATGGTTTCGAAAATAACTATAGTTCCAACTCTTAGAACCTTAGCATTTGTCCCATATGCAACTTTCACTCTGGTATACACAGAACAGTATTCAAGACTACTAAAGGCCTCCTTAAAACTAGTAATATGCTCCGTTGCACCTGAATCAACTACCCAAACATTCTTGGGCTAAATTATAGTTTTGAGAGTAATAGTAAGATATATACTTGCTTGTACTAAAGTAACTGAAGAAGTAGAATTTTTCTCACCTAATGACACGTGCAAATTGTGTTTTTCAAGGAGTTTTTTTTGGAATTTGTACCTCTTCTTTATTCAATACCTCATCACGGTTGTCAGCTTTTGTTATCATGCCTCTTACTTTGTTTTTGCCTTGTTGCTTCTTGTTTGGAGGCTTCCCATGAAGTTTTCAGCACATTTTTTGTGTGTCTATCCTTATTGCAGTGCTCACACCATTTGAATGCCCTTTTCTATCTCGAATCACTAGTTTGGTTTTCTTTAGCCACTATAGCCGAGGACTTAGCATGGGATGATCCTTGAACTAATTCTTTTCTACTCATAGTGGCTTGAGGCTCATAATTCTACCTCTAACATCTTCAAATCTTTTGTTAAGTCCTAATAGAAATTCATAGGATCTTTCTTCCTCAACTACTTGCTTAAAATAAGTTGCATCACTATGACAGGTCTAGTTATGTACCTCATACAAGTCTATTTGTTGTTATAATCTCATCAGAGAGCTATAATATAGTGTGATGGTCTTTTCTCCCCATTTGAGATCCTTGAAAGCCTGTTTAATCTGAAAAATAGCAGCAGTGTTCTCCTTCACAGCATATGTACGCTTCATAGAGTCCCAAATTTCTTTTGCAGTAGATGTTGACATGTAGTTGCTGCTGATCTCTAGGGTCGTTGAGTTGACTAACCATGTCATGACTTGGTTATTTTCTGAAATCTAGGTCTCACGCTTTGGGTCTCTAGTGGCTGGTTCCAAGGCCTCATCGTTTATGTTTTTTTCTTTGCCTCGACCTCGAATAAGCATCAGTATGTTTTATGACTAGAATAGATAGTTATTCTTGGTCAACCTGTGAGAGACGAGGATGGAGGAGAATGAGTCTGACGGCATTGACAGTGATAGGTTGTGTGGCGAACCCAAGAAAGTGGGTCCTTCCATTTCTGCCTTCGTCATTGCTTGTAACATTGTCGACATCCATATCTGTAAGGCCAGTATTAGTCAACGTGATTGAAGGGTCTTCTTCGCCATTGGTATAGGCCTTTAAGGTACTAAATGGAATCTGCTTTGGACGAGTTTGACACTCTGATACCATGAAGAAATCTGGAATAGCTTCGACTTATTATTATTATTATTATTCTAGATGGCAAGAGTACATATATAGAGAACTAGGTTTGACCACAAGCCAGCCAATCCCTTGTTATTAGCCTAAAAACAAGGAAACTAATAAAACATAATAAAATCAGCATAATTACTTCTAAATATGGGGAAAAATAGAGATAGAAAAAACTAATTAGTTTTGGGCTAGGCTTATTTGGTCCTTTCCAACTGTTAATTTAATACTTCCAACTCCAGCATCTTTGGAAAAGAGCTATAAACTATTTTCACCTAACTCTTTGTTACAAAGCACAAAATGATCATGACAAGAAATATTACTTGTCATGTGGTCAATAGCCCTATAACTAGCTACCTATGTGTTATTTCTCTGTGCTTAAGTGCTTGAAGAAGTGGAAATATTACTTGATTGTGCAACAATACCAACAACCACAATTTTCTCATACTAACCATGATTGTTAATCATTCTTTGCAACTATTCAAGTTGTTCCGTGATGGAAGTAAAAGAAATCTTAGATTGTGCCTTTTCATTACTATTAACCATGTAACCTAGGGTCTCTTGTCTTGGCTTCCCCTAAGAGTTATTTGGTCGTCCATGTAGCTTCTAGAACATATCCTCAATATGCCTAGGTTTATTGTAGTGCTCACACCAAGGCCTCCCCAGTTTTTTCAACTTATAATCATTGGATTAAGGTCCATTGGCCATAAGAGAGAAGATTTAGACATAGTTGGAGAGTTTGGAGTGTTAGAGGTAAGTCTCTTTCTACCGTTCTATCTTTCTACTCCTGAAAAGACCTTTTTTAGAGAGATTAAAGGATCTAGGTTCATGATTCGCCCTCTAATTTCTTCAGAAACCAAGTCAAGTCCTAAAAGAAATTTGTAAACCTTTTTTTCTTCTTTGAGATGGTTGTAGTACCTTGCATTAGTTGCACACGATCATTGATGATTCTCATACAAGTCTAGTTGTTGCCAATTTTGGACCAACACATTGAAGTATTGGATGACTGCTAACTCCCTTTGCCCCTGGAGGAAGGCTTCAATTTCTACAATAACATCTTTGTTCTTCATAGAGTAATAAGTCTCCTTAGCTGCCTTTTACACTGAATGAGCTGTTGAATACAGTAAAACTTTCCCCCAATCTCAGCTATCATAGAATTGATCAACCAAGATTACACCATACTGTTTTTGGCCTCTCATACCAAGTACTTAGGATCAATAACTCTAGGTGGTGCTGCAACACCTGTAAGATAGTCAATCTTGCCTTTACCTTTGATGAATAGTAGAATGTTCAATGACAATTAAAGGTAGTTTTGGCCATTGAGTTGATGAGGGGTGATGTTGATAGGTGACGAGTTAATAGTGCCATGGTTGAATGAGGTAGACAAGATGGACAGATGGAAGGAGGACAATGAACTTGTTTGAGTTTGTGTGCTCTGCCCTTCTTGGCCATTGACATTCAGGCCAAAGCCAAATTGAATCATGGTGAGTTTGAGCCGTTGGTAGCTCTAATACCATGTAGAATTTAGAGTGAAAATCAAAGTGTCAAGCAGCTCTAATACAGACTTTTATTAACGTTAAACCAAAGTACAATAATAACATATCAACCTTAAACATATTAGCTCTCAATCCTAAGATTTTAGGCAAATAGCAAAACAAAAGATAACAGATAACTAAAGGAAAATAAAGTAACCCAATTTAGTCAACTAAAAATAACAATAAATAAGGAAATAAAAAATAAAGAGAAGAACGGCAAAAATGGGGCATGAGAAAGAAAAAGCAAGGCACAAGTCCATGAAGGATCACATGATCAATGATGGCACATGTGATCACCGAAACTTTTTAAGCAGTAAATTCACCACCATGGTATTAAAGCATGCATAGTTGTCCATGGTATAGTATTTAATTTAACTCTTGGTAACACTTTATAGTTGTTTTGTTGTTTTCCTTTTGTTTTGGTGACCCATGTGCATTTATCTTTGTTCAAATGCTTGTAAATATTTATGATGCATTTTCTGCTTTATTTAGCTTTGAAAATTATGGCCTAAGACCTTCAACTTCTTGTTATTGACTTACTTGAGAATTTTTGGATTTTCCCTCTAGAGATTTTTTTGGACTATCTATATAATTTATTTAATGTTCATATTTTTAAATTTTTTTTTTGGGGAGGGGTGGAGGGAACACAACTAGTCTACATGCCTTCTTTAATCTCATCTCGCTGAAGTAGGTCTCAATGAAAATTTGGTATATAAAAAAAATTACTTTAACTAGTTATTGTACCTGCACTTTGGATTGTCTCCTCTTGCATTAGATCATGGAAAGTTGTTGTGGCTTATAGTAAGAATGGATGGGATGTGAAACCAATGATCACCTCAACTTAGTTAAGTCCCTAAAATTCATCTCTTATAGTTATCATTTTATTTTGATTGTGAGCTTCTCTAAGGTTGGGTAGAAGGTTCTAGAATTAGAAGATTCTAGGAAGATTGATCTGAGAGTACCCCCTATGAGGCATTGCTTAGTCTTCTTTGCATCTCATATTTATGCATTCCTATTTGATTTAAAAGCCCACCTTAGCTGTTAACTTCCATTTCTTTATAAGCTTAAACATTAGGGAAACTCTTAAGATTGTTGAAATTTGTGGTTAAAAATTATGTTGGATTGTTTGGTATTTTTCAAGAGCAATGGGTTTGTCCAACTAATTTGTAGGTTGTTTTAGCCATTAAGTTAAATGGTTTTGGCTAGAATAAGGAGCATAAAATTCTTTGTCATTGTGTTGTTTTGGCTGGTTTGTGGTGTCTGTGTTTAGAATGGAATGTGGGAATTTTTAATCTAAAGTTTGTTACTTCATATCTTATTTCGGAGGGAATCATCTATATATCTTCTTTGTGGGTTTCAACTAATGGTTTTTTTAAAGGGATATCTCTTGTGGATTTACCCAAGATTGGAAAGCTCTTTTGAGCTAATGAGTCTCTAGTTCTTTTCCTTTGCTTTTGGAGGACTTATTATCCTTGGTCTTTGTATTGCTCTCCTCTTTTCATCAATAAATTCTTTTTCCATATATATAGTGACAAGAAGTCTAAAATTCTTGTTATTGCGAAAGAATTAAAGTACATAAGTATTTATACAGTAAAAGGAAAGCTATTCTAGAAAGGAAAATAAGTGATAGACAAATCCTAACTATTAGGAATTGACAAATCAACCAATTTCTAAGGTTAACTAATAATTACAAGGATTCTAATAATAAGTACAATAATTACAATAATTAAGAAGGATTTGTAATAATTAAGGAAGATTTGTTACCCTCTTTCTTAAGCTGGGGAGTGGATATCATCTATGCCAAACTTGATGATTTTGTTTTGAAAGATGACACTAGATAATCCTTTGGTAAGCACATCTGAGAGTTGACCACTATCTATGAGTTGACCACTAGTAAGAATGAAGGGAGTACAGATTAAACTGCTAATTTTTTTTTTAAAAATAAAGTGTCAATCTACTTTAATATGTTTAATAAGGTTATGTTGCATCAAGTTATAAGCAATATTGATAGTATATTTGTTGTTACAAAAAAGTTTTGTTGGAGTTTCACACTTGATCTTTAAATCATCTAAAATAATTTTTAGCTATAATAATTCACATATTACGGGTGCCATCACTTTAGACTCTGCTTTTATACCAGACCTTGCTATTGCATTCTACTTCTTGCTTCTCTAAGTGACAAGGTTTCTGTCTAGGAAAGTACAAATATTCTAAGGTTGATCTCCTATCAACTAGAGATCCTGCATAGTCTGTATTAGTATAGGCCTCAAAGGTCAATCCTTCACCTTTTTTTAATAGGATCCCTTTCCTCGTGTACCCATTAAATATTGTAAAATTCTATGGATTACCCTGAAATGTGATCCTTTAGGATTGTGCATAAATTGGCTTACCTCTCTCACAGCATAAGCTATATCAAGCCTCAAATGAAACAAATAAATCAATTTTTCCACAAGTCTTTAATAAGACCCTTCATCAACTGCCAAATTGTCTGGAGTTTTACAAAGTCTATGGTCTGGAGTCTCACAAAGTCTATAGGTTAACTCGATGGGCATTTTTATTAACTTGCATTTCAATTTGTTTGTTTTTGTCAATAAATCCAATACATAATTTTGCTATAATATAAAAATTCCTTGTTGTGAGTAACTTCAATGCTGAGAAAGTATTTTAGTTTGCCCAACTTCTTAATCTCAAACTCCTTTATCAGCTATTATTTTAATGATTCTATCCCTTCCAAATCATTTTCTATGACTATGATGTCATCTACGTAGACTAATAGTATGGTCACTCCCTCTGAGGATGAATGCTTCACAAATATAGTTACCTTGACTCTATTTATACCCTATAGCAAGTATAGCTTTTGAAAATCTGGCAAACCACGCTGTTGGAGATTGTTTTAGCCCATATAATGCTTTGTTTAGCTTATACACAATGCCTGGTTCAATGTGAGAGTTGAATCTTGGTGGTATTTCCATATAGATTTCCTCCTTAAGGTCGTGATGTGAGAATGCATTCTTGACATCAAATTGTTGGAATTTTCAACCACAATTGGTAGTCACAAATATAAAAACTTTCACTATATTCATTTTAGCAACAGTTCAAAGGTTTCCACATTGTCTATGTCGTAGGTCTAAATGTACTCTTTAACGACAACCCGAGCTTTATACCACTCTAAGGTACCATCTCAATTATATTTATTGGTGAATATCCATCTACAACCAATAAGTTTCTTTCTTTTTGGTAACTGCACTAGGTCTCAAGTTTTGTTTTTCTCAAGTGCTTCCATTTCAACCTTCATAGCATGTATCCAATTCTTATTTTCTAATGCCTCAGATAAAATTTGGGGAACAGGGATGGGATGTAGGCTAGTGACAAAGGTTTTGTAATTGTGAGACAAATGTTTATAAGAAAGAAAAGAAGATAAAGAATATTTAGTGCAATGTCTTTTGTCTTCTCGTAAAGCAATTGGAATATTATAATCATTGTGTAGAATAGTTTCAGAAACATTATCAATAGGTAAAGTTGTCACCTCAACACTAACCGGGGCAAAAGGAGATGATTGGACTAGTTCTAGTTGGGAGATTGGTGTCTTCCTTCGAGGATAAGCTTGTAATGAACGAATAGAGTCTTAAGTTCGCTTGGGCTGCAATTCTAGCTAGGGTGTGGTGATGGGTTATAACGGAGTCTCAAATGAAGGATTTGTTAGTAACTCTGGGAATTCAAGAAAAAAGAAATTCGTATCTGTATCTATGATAAAGGAACGCTTCCCTTGAGGAGGAGAATTGTTAAAATACAGAGTATTTTCAACAAACGTGACATCAGCAGAAACATAAAATTTCCTTGTTAAAGGGTCATAACACTTGTAACTTTTTTTAATAGAAGAACAGCCAATGAAAATACAATTGAGAGCTTGAGGATCCAATTTGGTCCTGTTTAGGGGATGCATATGAACAAAGGCAACACATCCAAATATGTTGGGAATGAGATTGTTAGACACGTTGAAATTGGAAAAAATTATGTGAGAATTTGCATTGAACTATAGAAAATGGGAAATATAAAGCTAAAACATCAAATTTTTGTTTCAACAAGTAAATTCACATCACTCGAGTGCAATTATCAATAAATGAAATAAACTATCAAGTTTCAAAAATATTAGAAACAGCGGAAAGACTCCAAATATCACTATGAATTCAAGAAAAAGGAACATAAATTCTTTTATTACTAATTGAAAAAGAAGCATGTTTGTGCTTAGCAAGTTCACAAGTTTCACAATAAAAGGTTTCAATAGCTAATCTCTTAAACAAAGAAGAAAATATTATTTTGATAACATAAAAGATGATTGGTCTGGACAAAGATGGTGAAGCCAAATTTTATCGTTATTGGATTTGAAATATTCAAAATGAAAGGAAAAAGGCGACAAACTTTGAAATTTGTTTTGTTCATTGCTCTCTTCAAGATAATATAGGCCATCTTCCTCCTTAACATGTCCAATCATCTTTTTCATGCCATGTTCCTAAAATGCACAAAGACTAGGGAAAAAGGTTATACTGCACTAAGAATCTATAGTAAGTTTTTGAATTGAGATAAGGTTGATGTAGAGTTTGGGAACATGAAACACATTTTTATGTGTAAGATAGTTACTTAAACAAACAGCTCTTTGACTAGCCATGGTAGTGATTGATCTATCAACAATGGTGATTTTTCAACTGTTAGGACAAGGGATATATGAAATAAATTTTTGTGAAGAATGAGTCATATGATCAGTGACCCTTAGATCAATGACTCATGAGTTGGAGAAAATTTTATCTAATCCATCTCAAAGAGAATTAAAGCATATGAAAAGTGAAAAGAAGTACTTGAGAATATCGAAGAACAAATATCTGTAGGAGTTTTCTTTAATGACCGCAATAATTTCTGTAACTTCTCAATTTCTTCTCTATTGAAATCAGCAACAATGGAGTTTTCCTTGATGCTAGAATTTGTAGTTGCCATATAGGCTTTACCAAGTCTCTTCTTCATGGGTTAAGGCTTACCATAAAGCTTCCAACAACTTTCCTTAGTGTGTCTAGGCTTCTTGCAGTAGGTACATTACAAGGTGTCTTTGTTGGACAGTTGTGATTGTCTAGTTTGTCCTCTCACTTCATCAAAACACTACATAGAATGCTTGGATACTAGAGTAGAACTCTCCACTAGTGAGGTGTCAATCATTACACCCTTTCCTTCTACTGCCAACACAATGGCAATTGTCTTATTCAAGGATAGTAACTCCTCCCTGCCAAGTATCTAGACTCGCGTAGCTTCAAATTCAATGGTCAATCTAGTAAGAAATTCATAAATTTTCCTTTTTTCAACAAACTACTTAAAAATAGCTATGTTCTCACTACACTTCATTTGAATACATTGGTAATGATTTATCTCCCGTCAAAACCCTTTTAACAAATTTGAGTATTCAATGACTAACTAGTTGCCTTGTTTAGTGGTGGGAATTTTAGTCTTAATCCCATGAATTTGTGCTACATTGCAAACGGTAGAGTAGGTTTGTTGAACAACATCCCATATCTCCTTAGCAGAATGAAGAAACATGTATGCGTCACTAATCTCTTGTAACATAGAGTTTCATAACCAAGACATTACTAAGGAATTCTCTTCATCTCAAGCATCAAATTTGGGATCCCCTAGTTTAGGACCGATACCTAGCAAATGACTTAATTTGTCTTGTCCTTTGAGGAATGTGTGAATCATTTGAGACCATTTCAAATAATTCTTCCCATTCGATTTATATGCAAGCTAAATGTGTGGCAGATCACTCATGAGAGTAGTGTGACTACTTATGGATACATAAAAAATCTTACTAGTTACTATAGACTCAAACATGGTCAGGACAACACAACAGAGAGGAAAAAAGTGGAAAAAATAACGAATAGAATCAATAAACTTGACTGTAAATAAAAGAACACCACTTTCGGAGCCAAAAACAAAATTGGAGAACCCTTGGGCAAGCTTCCAAAATGTCTGGCTACATGTTCTGGGTTGACGACAACCAAAAAGGAGGTGTCACGCACCTTCACATGCTAACACATGGAACTTGTTGCAGGGACACTGTGGCAGCGCAAGCGGCAGGCAGCTAATGGTGGTCCAACCAATGCGAAGATGTCGATTGATGAGGTCTAAGGTGGTGTTTAGGTCAAGTGAAGATCCAAAACAAGAAAACCAAAAATCACAATAGCAATGAAAGTTGTAGTTTTTTTTTTCGAAGAAAAAGGCTATGAAAGCCTAAAAAAAATTGCCTAGAAACTTTAGGGCTTTGATACCGTGACAAAGAGTTTGAAATTCTTGTTATTGCAAAAGAATTAAAATATGTATGTATTTATACAGCAGAGGGGAAGTTATTCTAAGAAGGAAAATAAATGTCAAATAAATCCCTAACTACTAGGAATTGACAAATCAACTAATTCCTAGGGTCAACTAGTAATTACAAGGATTTTAATAATAATTACAATAATTAAGAATGATTTGTAATAATCTAAGAAGCATCAATACGGGTACGCATATTTGGTATGACACGATACGATACATGGGATATGGCAATTTCTAAAATTTCAGGATATAAGTACGGCAATATATATATTTTCAATAATTTAACACATTAAAAACTATTTTTCAGAAGGTTGGAGATTTAGATAAAGGTCTTGAGTTTCTTACATTTAAAGTTAATTATTATAATTAATATCAAAAGGTTTAGCTCAAGTGAATGTGGTATGAACCTTGGTAATCAAGTCTACCAGCCATTCATAATTTTCTGTCCTTTTTTGGTCCAACCTCAATTTCCAGAAATTAGGGGAAAACTATCCAATTTTTTATGAAGCCAATCAACTACTGGATGGCTTAACATCCATATAAGAGAAAGCAACAACTAAGTTAGAATCAAATAGAACTAGAATGATGTAGGTGCTTCTTAGTTGCTCATAGGAAGCAACATCAAAATTGTCACGGGAAGTAGCTTTAGAGCAACCTTAATGTTTGTATAGAGCAATTGAGTACCCATCTAGATGTCCTAAATACAACTCATTTTGTATTCTTAACACCTTAACTTCAGGATAATCAGCACACTTACAAAAAGCATTAAATAAAGGAACAAAATTGCAAGAAGTTTCTGGATCGATGAATGAATCAAGTGTGGCCGAAGAAGAAATTGCAAAATTGCAAAAAAAATGACGAGGAAGAAAAAAACAACTAAATAGATTCAACTATACTGAACAAACAAGCAAAGTAATTGAAAAGCTAAAGAAGAAAACATGAAAATAGAGAACAACACACCTGCCATTGACTGGAGAAGACGACAGAGGAATTGAAGCCTCGCCGGAGAAGACGACACAGCACGGAGGATGAAGGCAGGTGACGCACGGCAAAGCACCAGATGCAGAAGCACGACAGATGGGTTTCAAAGGAGAGACGAGGTTAAATGCTACTAAAAACGTTGTTTGGGCCACCACGTTTTGCAGTCGTTTCATCTTGTACCAAAATGTTTCGGTACGGACAAGAACGTTTCGAAGCAAAAAAGAAATGTACAAATACATTTGTACCCGTACGGTGCGCGTATCCATACCAAATACGTATCCGGTACAGGTATGGCTCGTAAAATGCCGTATCCGTGCTTCATTGGTAATAATTAAGGAGGATTTGCTACACACACACATACATATAAAAGAAATATGATGAACTAGAAGGTTTGCACATGCACACGATGGTAGGCCCATCCTTTCTTTCATTTATAATATTTTGAAAGCAGAGATTACTTTCAAGATAAGCTTCCAAGGAATAATGATAGGAGATAAACTCCTAATTGTCAAATTTATTTTGAGAAGGTTATTAGGAATTTTTTTGGGGGTCCTGAGTGTGTCCTCAGAATTTTGAATCTGTTTTTACAGATTAGTTTTAATGGAAGAATGGCAAATATGGCTATGTGCTATATATGGTCTGCATTGTTGTATTTGGTTGGAGTCTGATGCTTGGGTTTTCAAGGAGGAGTCTTTGTCCTTAGACTTGTTATGTGATAGGATCATCATCATGTATTCTTGTTTAGCCCTTGGCTTCAGGGGTTTTCTCAAATAGAATGCAGAGGGATTTGAGAGCTTTGTTGTATTGATGAAATTATTATTTATACTAATATATATATGGCTTTGGGGCCCGTTGGGCATTAGTCCCCAAAACTTTACATATTAGTAACTATTAGTATAAAATAAAAAGAGAGTAAAAGGAAATAAAATATTAAATTGTTTACAAAAATGAGCACGTGTGGAGCACAGTTTTACACCGAAATGGGGACGTTGGCTGTGTGCTTCCAAATATGCTCCCATGTACACTGCTACCTCACAACCCATTTTTCAACTGCAATGCATGATATAACCCCCCCCCCCCCCACCATTTTACAAATATTTATGTCAGTTTGGATAGCTTCCCAAAAATCACATTTCAGTCATTCAAATCAATTGAAAGCTTTTGTCTTCAACAATTAATGCTACTTTGATGATGCAACAACTTCCTTCTCTTATCACTCATTAGTTATACTTCTAGGTAAGCTATTTTGTCACTAATGTTGCATTTTTATCACTCATCACAACTTCATCTTTTAATACTCATCTAATCAGCATGCGTGTTTTATCATGATTTTTCTTAGACAAGGAGATATCAGAGGGTCTTCACTCCATTTAGGTGCAAAAATAACCCTTTTCACTTGTCTTTTATTAACTCTCTTTTTTTTTAAATACAGAAATAATTTATTGATGAGAAGAGGAAAACAATACAATAATGGAGCTGTACTGCATTTGTATAAAGAGGGCATAGATGTTATTCACTCCTAGCTTATTACAAATATAGTCAACCCTGTTCTGACCCAGAGCTTTAATGAAAATATCAGCCAGTTGCTATTGTCTTAGCATTAGTAGAAGCAAGTCCTTGTTATAGCTTATCACGAACAAAATGACAATTAGATTTTATATGCCTTGTTCTTCCATGAAACAATTTATTTGAAGCATTATGAGTAGCAGCCTAGTTGTCACCACAACTACTTAGTTAAACCATAGCTTCATAATCTGGTTCTACACTATCCATTGCTTCTACTTCAGAAAACCCTTCTATCGTACAATGACCATGATCACCATACAATGTGCAACACCAGGGACTTTTTTATGTAAAAGCACATCCCAATGAGCAGTTCTAGTCAATGACATGGACTGACTTGCAACACTTCCTGGAAAAGCAATGTCAGGAAAAGTTACCATGAGATAGTTTAGCTTTTCAACCAACTTTCTTTGTTTTTCTGATTCTGGAGCATATTTCTATCATTGGTCATGAGCTTTACATTTGGAGCCATTGGCTTGCCAAGAGGTTTGGCTTGAAGGAACATGTCCCTGTACCAATAACATTCTTTAATTAGCTTGCGTAGAGCTGCTTTCTCAAAAGTTACACTATCTTTCTAGATAATAGTTGGGAGTTCTCCAAAAGCATGAACTTATGGGGCTAGGCTATTAGTTGTTTTGGTTCTTTCTGCTTGGTAGATGAGCTCAGTGTCGTGCTTTAGCCGAGCCGTTTCAGTAGGTTCCACAATTGAGCTATCAGGTGATGCCTCCCTCCTATTTGGGAAGGGAAGATACCCTTCTTGCTTCCAGCAACTTGAATCTTAAAATATTATTTCAAAGCACCCAAGTTTATTATCTGAAACCTGGCTTTCAGGATTGACACAAGAGTGCAAGTATGAGCACCATCACATCTGGTTATTGTTGGAGATCATATTTTTTCTGCATAATTATTAGTGATTTGTCTTTTAATTATTAGTCAACTTTCATCATTATGTCTGGTCAATTTTCATCATTATGTAGCCACTATTTTTTGCTTGATTTGTGGCTGATTTTGTGGGATTGGATTGGAGGTTTGTCTCCTTTCCTCCCCTATATATGTAATCATGTCTCCTTCAATAAAATTGAATTCAGAGTTTGAATTCTCTGAAATTCCACAGTTATCACAGCAAATAAAATACAACCAGCACTAGACCGCTAGTAGAACACAGAATGATCTTAGTTGCTCCTTCTTAAACCAAACTTAGATGTACATTACTAAACCAACCAAATTAAGCATGTTGGGATTGCTTTAAACCATACATTGACTTTTGAGCATGCACATCCTCCCATACTCCGTATGAGCAATGAATTCAAGTGGTTGCTTCATATACACCTGGAATACATTCCTGACATCTAGCCAATGGATTGGCCATTAGTTAGATGATGCAATTAGAGAGAAATAAATGAACAGATGCATATGGATTGGGTACTATTTTCCCAGTGCATTTTTGTTTACCTCCTTAAGTAGATCAAATTTTAAAATATTATTTATTTTCTTACGTTGAGGGCTACGGTAATTATTGTATAAAAATGTAAATCTTAAATTTCAAATACTTCTCTTGACTATGCATTTGGCAGTCTTATGTCAATCATATTTAGCCTTCAAAATTTGTGTTCCTCTCTTATTCTTCCACTCTTCATTTAATCTTCTTCACTGAGAAACTAATGTCTAAGTTGACTTCTTTATTTTTTTTGCAGGATTATTACTCATTGGAATTAATTGTTACAGATATGAGTAGAGGTACTTCTTTGAAATTCCTGACCAAATTTAAAGTGATGTATAGTTTTTAAATAATTTGGAAAAAAAAATTTACTGCATTTCAGATATCTACGAAATATATACAAGTGCTTCATTGCATATATATCTACCATCTAAGTGACGATTAGTGCTTCTTTGGAATTATTGATTACTTGTGTATGTTTCCTTTGGTATATCAATGCCTTAACTGCTTGGTGGAGGCCTCCTGTCTTGCTCAATATTTGTTATTAAATTCTTCTCTGGTTTTGAAGGTGCTCCCATAGGATTTTTTTCAGCATCCTTGAAGCAGATTGCAAGAACTATTGAGGACTGCTTATCTCCCCACAATTTTGCTAATAAGTTGAACTGGATAGATTTATCTGCAGAAAACTCCATGGTGAGTGCTGTAAATGGCTTGTGTCTATTTCTGTTATATATATATATATATATATATATTGACGTACTTATCTTAATGATGTCATGCAGAATTTTCAGGATGATTATCATAAGTCATCTGGGAAATTACACTGTGCCATGCTAGTGCAAAACTCTGAGGTTGAAAATGACAGTCAACTGTCCACTTATGATGGTCATCGATCTGGGTTTATTCAAATAAGTCCTAGCAAGGAAGGTCCTTGGACTACTGTGAGGCTAAACTACTCTGCACCAGCTGCTTGTTGGCGGCTAGGCAATGATGTGGTTGCCAGTGAAGTTAGTGTGAAGGATGGCAACAGATATGTGAATATTAGGTCTCTAGTTTCTGTTCATAATAACACAGATCTTGTGCTTGATTTGTGCCTCATATCCCAAACTTGGTGGGAAAAGAATACTGTGCTAAGAAATTCAAATAACTCTGAACCTATACAAATAGAAGGCAACCAAGTTCAGACAGAAGAGTTTTTTGAAACTGAGAAGTACAACCCACATGTTGGTTGGATTGGTTGCTCGGTTCGTCCTGGACAGGGCATATCAGAAGGTGGAAAATCCCATCAGGTGAATTATGATAGTCTTCAATTTTCTTGAGCAACTTTTGTCTGGCTTATTTATTTATTTCTTTCCTGGCTTATTTATTTATTTCTTTCCTGGCTTTTTTGTTCTTCTCTTTTGACCAAGTGGCAGACTTACCCTTCACTTGAAATTTTCGCAATCATTCTTGGACCTCTCTTTTTGAAGTGGTGAAATATGAATTCATTACAAGGATTAGTGATATACGGGATGATGTAAACAACGCTAGTACTTTAAGCACTTACACCATTCACGTTATAAACAAAAGATTTACAAATAGACCATGCAAGGAATTAGATTAGTAATACATGAAGAGGTTCTATCCATATGCCTTCTAATCATTTCTTTGAATGATGACTTTTTTTGTATTATTTTCAATATACATTGCTCAAGTAATTGCTCTTAACTTTTAGGCCATCTGGTTATATCATGATTCAGGACATGGCAACCCCATTCTCAGTCAAAATCTTTGTTTTGTTGAAGTATGCTGTGCAATACCAATCAATGAGCAATGGGACTGTCCAGCCTCATTGGAACACCCCTTTTGTCTATCTAATTTAAAGGGTTTGGGACTTGGTAGAAGGAAAGAGTGTAAGGCCTTTTGGATGTTATGCTTATTTCGTGGGGGTGTGATGCAAGAATTTTTTATAGGGGTCTTCTCCTTTCACATCTTTTATGGTATAGACTTGTTTTCTTGGCTTCTTGGTGGGTGTCAACCCTCGGTTTCTTAATGGTGGGGTTTCTCATAGGGAATAGGGAAGGGATTTGAAAGCCCTTTCGATCTAAAATTTTCATTACTTTATTTTATTTGTTTTATTTTTTGTTGTTTTAGGAGAATTAATTGTTGTCATTTTTGGCACTTCTTTCCCTTATCATCATTTATGAACAAGATTAAAAAAAAAAATGTATAATGGGCAATGCTTGTGCTTCTGAATATATATATATATATATATTTCAAATCTATGGTTAAAATAAAGATATGGATGAATGGGAAGGATTGCACACTTGTAGTGTGCGCACGCGTGCACACACTGACAGCCTCCTTCCTCATTATGTTAATGTGGATATATCTCGATACAAAAGATGACCCTGCTAGAGTATGCCAACTCTCAGGATAAAGGATAACTTCAAGAATCCTAGATAATGGTAAACTACTGATCTTGAGATAAAGGATAAGATATAATATTCAAACATTGTCTTTAATCCTTTAGAACTCCCACTTAATTTGTAAAACATATCCTTGAATAATTGATAGACTTTTTAACAGTTCATATGTGAAGCAGTTTCATAAGATAAAGTCACTTGGACTTTTTAATTATGCAATTTACATTTAAATGGCCTCACTTCCACTTGAAAAAAGAGCTTGTGCATATATATCTATGTCATGAAATTTTGCTTCTTTGTGTCATCAAGAGCCTGTTTGGCCCTGCTTTTAGGAAGAAAAAGCAGCTTTTTTTTTTGGGGGGGGGGGGTGTAGAAGAAGAAAGTTTATTGAAAGAAGAGTACATAAACAGAGGACAAGCGATCCTTTATGTGGAATTCCTAATATTTCTTTCTTTATTAGTTAGTTAACTACAGGGGATTTCTTTCTTCTTTTTTTAATTAACCAAAAGGTTATTCTCAGGGATATTATGGTAAATACATGGTAGTTCTAGGCCTATAAATGGGTGTTCCATTTGCTTGTAAAAGCACACAAGTATTCAGAACATAATAGGATACAATTCTCTACTCATTCTTCATAGTATCATAGCATTAGGCTCTCTTTCACATTCCATCGCCTTCATTCCTAAGGCAGCTCTCTTTTCCATCCATAGTTTGGCTCCATATCAACCCAAACACCTTAGGAATCACCACAAATGTGTCAGCTAGCCCATTCTAGGACACCAAACCTCCATCACTACCACATGCGCTGCCACGTGCCAATGGCACATTTCTAGATGATCCCTCACACACCAACGTGTGACAACGTCTCTTTGGTTTTCATTCGCTCAGAATTGATTGCCAGCCTCTATACTGTTGAGCCCAACCCTGCTCCTTTCATAGTTGACCTTGTTCGTGGTGTTTCCTCTCCTAGTTATATCCATTCTTGCAGTTCATCTCCTCACAGCCTCTGCCTTGCTTGCCACCATTTCAACCTCTAACTTGTTTTTCTTAAAGGAGATGATACAGATAATGCTACTGGCATTTTCTGTCATTGCATTTGCTACTGGATATACTATAGCTTCTTTCCAAATGATGATATTTATATGCACTGGTGGTGTCATTCTCACCACACTGTTGACTACCTAATTGGCCCTTTTTCAACGCCAGCCCTTTTTTTAAGTGGCTGGATCCAAGTGAGGTTGAAAAGCATCCCAAGCCCCAACAATATGTGAATGTAAATTCAAAGAAGAAGCCTACTAAGAGCCTTTGCCCTCTTCTTCACCCTATTATGGCCTTTAAAGTAAGCAAGAGATATGCTGCTTTTTCAGAAGGAGGTGAAAAGACTCTTGATAAACTTGGATTTTTCAATAAGGAGCAAGGGCAATGGCTTAAAATACTATAAACCAAGGTTCATCATCTACTTCCACTATTGCTCAAGTAGAAGATGCAACCTTCTAGATAGTTGATTCAAGTGGCTTAGATCATATGACTAGAGATTCCTCATTATTCTATGTATGCAAATGTTTCCATAATAGTTATAAAGTGAGAATCGCTGATGGGTTTCTATCCACAATAGCTAGGATTAGGAAAATGAAGATTTTTAGAACCATGGCACTTGAATCTGTTCTTTTGGTTCCAAATTTATCTTGCAATCTACTGTCAGTCAACATGTTTACTCATGATTTGAAATGTGTTGTTAAATTCTCTTCCTCTAAATGTTTATTACAAGATTTGGATATGAAGAGGATGATTGGCAATGCTAAAAATAATAGAGGTGTATACCAAATAAATGTTGACAATAAGATCACTTGTTCCTATCATGTTAGCTCTCTAAGAAACAATTCTGATTCCTCTATTATATTATGGCACCAACACTAGCGTCACCTTAACTTTATGTGTTTGGCAAAAAATATTTCCCTCTTTATTTATCCTTAAAAGCCCAAAGTTTTTCCAATGTGAGGTTTGCTAGTTATCCAAATGCTATCACAATACTTCTCTTATTCATGATTATAAGCCATCTCACATGTTTTCTGTCATTCATAGTGATATTTGGAGGCCACCTCATGTTCAAAATGTGACTAGTGCTCGTTGGTTTTTATCTTTTATTGATGAGCTCACCCTTATTACTTAACTATTCCTTACAAGTTTGAAACTGCCTCTATTTAAAAAAGAAAAAATTCCACTCCATGATTAAAAATAATTCCATACTCAAATTCAAATTTTCAGGACTGATAATGCTAGACACTATTTCAACTTTGTTCTTAGGAATTTTTTTTTCCTTTCATCGAAGTTCTTGCATCTATAGTCTTTAGCAAAATGGTATAATCGAGGGGAAAAACAAACGCCTTCTTGAAATTGCTAGGTCCGTCATGTTTACAAATAGTGTCTCTAAAAATTCTGAGGGAAATCCTATCCCAATTGCAACTTATCTTATCAACAAGATGCCTTTAAGAACACCAAATTTTATTCTCCTTGCCAAGCTCTCTTTAAAGCCTTTCCCCAAACCCGTGTCATCACTAGCCTTCCTCTGAAAGTGTTTGGGCATTTGCATATGTCCATATTCCTCATCAAAAAAAGAGTAAACTTGATGCCAAATCTATCAAATGTGTTTTCTTTGGGTTTTCTCCACACTAAAAAGGTTGCTAAGTTTACTTTCCTAGTACTCGAAAATTTTATTCCTCCATAGATATCACTTTCCTTGAACAAGTGCCATACTACCCCAAAAGTCATATTTACGGGAAGAATCCAACCATTAGAGAGGAAGACTATAAGTTTTGGGCCCATAACTCACTAACACCTAAGCCTATGCCAACATCCTTACTTGAACCTGAGCCTATGGCTGAACTAGAGGCACTTGGGACATTAAACCAAAAGGCTAACAAAGAACTTTAGGTGTACACAAGGCACAATAAGCAAGCTAAGTGGCAGTGTATTATCCAAGAGCATTGCCAACCAGATCTGCATCCAACTCTTGTGAAAGCACACAAAGCAATCAATGTAACACTAATTCTGAAGCCTCTTTTGATGAATTGAGAATTGAGTTTATCTATTGATCTTTACTTCCCTCTTACGCATAGAATGGGGATTAGATCATGTACTTGGCATCTTATTTGTCACTTCATATCTTATGAGAAGTTGTCTCCAAGTTACAGGGCATTTACTACAAATCTGGACAGCATTCAAATTCCTAACAATATAGAAAAAGTTCTCCAACACCCAAAGTGGAGAGATGTTGTAAATGAAGAATTATGTGCTCCTAAAAAGAATGATACATGGCAACTTACTCAAAAATCTCAAGGGAAACAACATATGGGATGTAAGTGGGTATTCAATGTGAAATATAAAGCTAATGAAAGCTTGAAAGATACAAGACAAGATTGGTCACTAAAGGCTTCACATAGACATAGAATAGACAACTAGGGGACATTTTTCCCTTATTGTGAAACTCGATACCATTCAGGTCTTCCTATCCATAGCTGCAAAACCTCAATTGGAAGCTTCATAAATTAGATGTCAAGAATCTATTGCTTAATAGGGATCTTGATAAGGAAGTCTACATGGAGATATTTCTTGGTTTGAAAATTCTCACCAATGCCAATCTGGTGTGCAGGCTCCAAAAATTACTATATGGGCTCAAGTAATCCTCGAGAGCTTGGTTTGAAAGGTTTACTAAAGCAATGAAAAAGCTTGGGTTCACAAGAAGATTAAATTGATCACACCATGTTTATAAAAGCAACTAGTAGTAAGACTATTGCTTTGATAGTATACGTGAATGATATAATAGTGATAGGAAATAATAAAGAAGAGGTCATCCATTTTAAGAAAGTCTTGAGCAAGGAATTTGAAATTGAAAACTTGGATACTTTAAAATATTTCTTGGGTATAGAAGTGGCTCAATCTAGCAAAGGGATTTATATATCACAAGGAAAATATACTGTTAACTTGTTTAAAGATACTAGTGTGTTTGGTTGTAAACCTACAGATATTCCTATAGATCTGTCAAACAAAGCTGGGACAAAGGAAAATTCAACTCCAGTGATAAAGGAATGTAGCAAAGATTGGTGGCAAAACTGTTATATCTTTCTTATACAAGACCAAATATCAATTTTGTAGTTAGTGTTGCAAGTCAATTTATGAATAACTCCACTAAAGAACACGTTGAACTGTCAACAAAATACTCTGGTATTTAAAGATGACACTAGAAAGTAAGTTATTTTTCAAGAAAGGAACCAACAAAAGCAGAAAGGTGTTCTCTAATGTGGTCTGAGCTAGATCTCTTATTAATATTAATAAGAGATCAACTTTAAGGTATTGTACTATGGGGTAATCTCGTTACTTGGAGGAGCAAGAAACAATTAGTTATAGTCCAAATCAATACTAAATCCGAATATCAGGCTATGGCTCATGGAATTTGTGAAGATGTATGATTAAAAAAGCTCCTTGAAGAACTTCAATTTCCTACTTTAGCATCCAAGAAGTTGTCATATGACAACCCAGCAGCAATAAGCATTGCAAAGAACTTGGTTCATTAGGACAAAACTAACCATGTTGAAATTGATCGGCACTTTATCAAGGAAAAGAGAGAAAAAGGGGATCATTAAGGTGATTTATACTCCTACACATCAACAAATAGTTGATGTTCTAAAAACACCAGTTTGATATGCACTTATCCAAGCTAGGCATGATTGACATATGCTCCCTACCTTAAAGAGGAGTGTAGAATTCTTGATATTTCTTTCTTTATTAATTAATTAACTATAGGATTTTTTTAAAAGAAAACAAAGGTTATTCTTAGCGTTATTATTGTAAATAAATGTTAGTTCTAGGCCCATTGTGAAAATTAGAGAGAGAGAGAGAGACGTATAAAATTGAGGAAATGTCATTCTATTTTTCATACTTTTATTCATTCTCCTCGGAATACATAAATAGCCATGATGGAGGAGTAATCTATCCTCATCTAGCCGAAGATAATGGAAATAATAGAAAGATACACAGAGATATGCAACTAACAGAACAAACTGAAGATAAAGCTAGAAACCTTAAGAAAACATCCAACATTTAAGTGTCAAATACTGACACTATTACAATTTAATAATAAAATTATTTTAAATTTCAACACTCCCCCTCAAGTTGAATTATAGATGTTAATCATACCAACTTGAACCACAACTCCTCAAACTAAGCTCTAGGTAAAGCCTTGGTCAAGATATTAGCAACTTGAAATTTTGTTGAAACATGAATGAGTTCAACTACACCAAAATCAACCTTCTCTTTAATGAAGTGACGATCTGGTTCCACATATTTTGTCCTGTCATGATGAACTGGATTCTTGGCAATGCTTAAAGCAACCAAGTTATCTCACATCATCCTCATAGGTTCTTTTTTAGTGATCTTCAATTCTTTAAGTAACCGCTATAATCAAATCGCTTCACAAATACCTTGTGACAAGATCTATATTCTGCTTCTGCACTACTCCTTGCTACTATTGTTTGGTTTTTACTTCTCCAGGATACGAAGTTGCCCCAAACATAAGAACAATAGCCAAATGTTGATCTTCGAACAGTAACTGAGCCTACCTAGTCAACATCTAAATAGATTTCAACCTTTCTATTGGATCCCTTCTTGAAGAAAATTCCACTTCCTTGAGTCATTTTTAGATACCTGAGTATTCGATACACAGCATCAAGGTGTTCTTCTGTTGGCTTGTTCATGTATTAACTAACAACAGTAACAGAAAAATTTATAATTGGCATAGTGTGAGCTAGATATATCAATTTTCCTACTAACCTCTGGTATCTACCTGTATCAACTAGGGGCCTATCTTCTTAGAGCCCAATTTTTGACTTTGCTTCCATTGGTGTCTCAGAAGGTTTACAACCAAACATCCCAGCTTCCTTTAATTGATCTAAGGTTTTTTTTTTAGAGGCTATAATACCAGTTTTAGATCGTGCAACCTCCGTTCCCAAAAAATACTTAAGATTGCCAAATTCTTTAATTTCGAATTTCTTGGCTAATGCTTGCTTCAACCATTTGATTTCTTCTGTAAAATCACCTGTCATGATAATATCATCAACGTACACTATCAAAATAGCAATTTTTCCTTCAGATGAGAATTTAACAAATAGTGTATGATTAGTTTGGCATTGAGAATATCCATAGCCTTTTACTGCCTTAGTAAATTTATCGAACCATGCTCTAAGTGATTGTTTCAACCTATATAGCGACTTTTGGAGTTTACACACTAGTCTTGTCCCTCCAGTTGAGTCAAAGCCTGTAGGTAGTTACATATACACCTCCTCTTCAAGATCTTCATTTAGGAAGACATTCTTCACATCTAGATGATGAAGTGGCCAATCCAAATTTGCAGTTAAAAAGAGAAGTATCTTGATAGTATTAAGTTTGACCACTGGAGCAAATGTCTCCTGATAATCAATTCTATATGTTTGGATGAATTCCTTAGCTACTAGTCTTGCCTTGTAGCGATGGATGCTCTCGTCAAGGTTGTATTTAATTGTGAACATCCATTTGCTACCAACAGCTTTTTTCCCTTAAGGTAATTCAGTAATAGTCCAGGTGCCATTCTTTTCTAGGGCATTCATCTCTTCTTGAATAGTTAGTCTCCATTCAGAACTTTTTAAAACTTCTTGAACATTCTTGGGACTTTTCTCATAAGTCACATTTGCCACAAATATCTTATATCTGAGAGATAAGTGCTCATAAGAAATGAAATTTGAGATGGAGGATGGCTTGGACTTGGCTCCCTAGCCCCTTTTTCTAAGAGCAATGGAGATCTCAAGATCATTACTTGGACTTGGCTCAGGAGGATGGCTTTATTGAAGAGGAGTACAGGCCTGGTCCTTGCTCCTCCTAGAATACACCATAAACTTGGTATCTACATTTCCAACATCTGTAGCTTTTGGGTTTGGTACTTGGTTCTTGGGTTTTTTGATATGGCTGATTCTGTTTTTCAAGGCTGTTTTCTGGATCGTTTGGGTCTGTATCTAGGCTGTCTGGTCTGTTTTTTGGGTTGTTCAGATCTGTATGTGGGCTGTCTGGGCTGTTTTTTAGGTTGTTCAGGCCTGTAACTGGACTGTCTGGGCTGTTTTTTGGGTTCTTCAGGTCTGTATCTGGGTTGTCTTGGCTGTTCTCTGGATTGTTTAGCTGTAACAAATCCCATTCTTGCACATAATCATGACTCTCCCCTGAATGGGCATTTGTGGGTAAAAAGATTGATTTTCAAAAAATGTAACATCCATTGAAGTAAAAAAATTTTGAGGTTTGGAGAATAACATTTGTAGCCTTTCTTTGTTGAAGAGTATCCTAAAAAGATGCATTTAGTGGATCTTGGATCAAGTTTATAACTATGGTAGATGTGAACAAAGGCTACGCAGCCAAAGATTTCGGGAGGTATTGTGGACACAAGTTGGGTTAAGGGAAAGGCTTGGACAAGTGCTTCACAAGGAGTTTTGAATTTAAGGACTTTTAAAGGCATGCGGTTAATGAGGTAGGTTGCAGTAAGTATTACTTTTCCCCAAGTTAATTTTGGTACATTTGTAGTTGTTGTTAGGGCTCTAGCAACTTCAAGGTGTTTGTTTTTGCGTTCAGTTATACCATTTTGTTGTAGTGTGTCTACCATGAGCTTTGATAGATAATACCTTGGCTAGTAAGGTATTCATTAAATGGTGTGTTAAAATAGTCCTTGGCATTGTCAAAATGTAGGACTTTTATTTTTGTGTGAAATTGATTTTGTACTAGTATATGGAAATTTTGAAAGATAGGTAAAGCTTCAGATTTGGTAATCATTAGGTAGACCGAAATTATATGGTGAGGAAAAACTGGGCCAGAATCTTATATTTTATTTCACAGAATGTTTCGATACATATAGCAGAAAGAACGACTATAAACAGAGAGCTCAATCCCTCTGAATATGCCTAAATATGCGGGATTCACTGGTAATCAATAAAACAGTATAAATCGAAAAATACAGCAGCAAGGTAAACGAAAGGAAACAAACACTGAATAATCGGCTTTAATGGGATAATGGGCTATAGTGGTTCAGCCCATTCCAACACTCTCCCTCAAGCTGGTGAATAGATATCTATCATTCCCAACTTACTGCTTAATTCATCAACCTTGATTCTTGGAAGGGCTTTTGTCATAACATCCGCTACTTGTGAATTGGATGGAACATAGGACAAATCAATCAGCTTGGAATCTATTTTCTCCTTGATAAAATGTCGATCAATCTCTACGGGTTTAGTGCGATCATGGTGAATAGGATTTTGTGCAATCCCAATGGCAGCCTTGTTATCACACCACACCTTGATAGAAGCAGTTATTTCCATTCTAAGTTCTTGCATCAATCTTTGAATCCAAATTCTTTCACAAATCCCAATAGCAAATGCCCTGTATTTTGCTTCAGCAGAACTTCTTGCAACCACTAGTTGTTTCTTGCTTCTCCAAGTTACCAGGTTCCCCATAACAAAGGTGCAATAACTTGTGGTAGATCTCCTATCTGTTACAAATCCTGCTCAATCCGCATCAGTATACACTTCTATATTTCTATTACTCCTCTTAGCAAAGAGTAAGCCCTTCCCAGGAGTCATTTTCAAATATTTCAAAATTTTGTAGACAACTTCCATATGTTCTTCTCAGGGATCATTCATAAATTGACTAGCTACACTTACTGCAAAACCGATATCCTGTCTAGTGTGAGATAAATATATGAGTTTTCCAACCAATCTCTGATATCTCTCTTTGTTCACAGGAATTCCATCTTGTCTCAAATTTGATTTATACATAGCCTCCATAGGAGTTTCCGCTAGTTTTGATCCCAACATACCTGTCTCCTTCAATAGATTTAATGTATATTTCCTCTGAGAAACACTGATTCCACTATTAGATCTAGCAACCTCCGTCCCAAAAAAATATCTAAGCTTTCCTAGGTCTTTGATTTCAAATTCTGTAGCCAGATTAGCCTTCAACTTCTCAATCTCTGTAGTGTCATTCCCAGTTACTACAATGTCATCAACATATACAATCAGTATAGAACACTTATTCCAGGAATGTTTGATAAACAAGATATGATTTGTCTGACACTGTGTGTACCCCAATCCCTTCACTACTTGAGTGAATTTTTCAAACCAACCACGAGGAGACTGCTTCAAACCATATAAAGATTTGAGAAGTCTGCAAACCCTTATGCAACTTCCCTGTGCCCTCATGCCTTGAAGCATCTCCATATATACTTCTTCCAAGTCACCATTTAAGAAAGCATTATTCACATCTAATTGGTGCAAAGGCCAATCCATGTTAGCAGCAAGAGATAATAAAACTTTAATTGTATTCAACTTGGCAATAGGTGCAAAGGTTTCTTGATAATCAAGACCATGGGTTTGTGTAAACCCCCTGGCAACTAGCCTAGCCTTGTATCTATTTATTGTTCCGTCTGAGTTATATTTCACTGTGAATACCCATTTACATCCCACTATGCTTTTTCCTTCTGGTAGCACTGTTACCTCCCATGTTTTATTTTTCTCAAGAGCCTTTAGCTCTTCTTGAATTGCCTCCCTCCACCTTGGATCATTAATTGCTTCCTGAAAAGAACTAGGTAATTTCTCTTCTGACACATTTGCCACAAAGGCCTTTAGGCTAAGAGACAACTTCTCATAGGAAACATATTGACCAATAGAGTGTTGGATACACATTCTCTTACCTTTCCTCGAGGCAATGGGTTGATCAAGCTCTTCTGAATCTGACTCCTGGTCGAATAATTGGTGCTTCAACGGAATGGGTTCTTCTTCCTTCTCACTCTATTTCTGTTTTGTGCCCTTGTTTCGCCTGGTAAACACTTGCAACTCCTGCATTTTAGGACGTTCCACCCTTGTCTTGGCTAAATCATTATTTTCTAGGCTGTTCAGGTCAATTTCAGATTGGTTCTTCATGGTATGTAAATCTGTTTCAGGTTCTGGTATAGTGGTAATCGGCTGTACAGGTGTTGGTTCAGATGATATTTGGGTTCTAGGTGCAAAATTCAGAAAACCAGGGGTACCATTAGGTGCAGAGTCATTACAAATCAGCCATTCATGTTCTTTAATCTCCCCCTGAATGGGCGATTTGGAGTAATATGGGAGATTTTCAAAAAAGTTTGCATCTATAGTAACAAAAAACTTGTGAAATTGGAGAGTAGCATTTGTACCCCTTTTGTGTAGGAGAATACCCCAAGAAAAATACATTTGATTGCCCTAGGATCAAGTTTTCCCCCATTCTGGCTATGAATATAAACAGTGCACCCAAACACCATTTGTGGTATAGTGGAGACAAGGTGAGAATTAGAAACAAATGCTGCAATCTTTGAATAGGTGTCTGGAATTGCAATGTTTTAGAAGGCATTCGGTTAATCAAATATGCAGAAGTTAAAACAGCATTCCCCCAAAATATGTTAGGCACATTATTAGTCAACATAAGTGCCCTAGAAACTTTCAAAAGATGCCTATTTTTGCATTCTGCTATCCCATTTTGCTGAGGGATATTTACACAGGAAGTTTGGTGGTGTATCCCATTTTCACGCAAGTAATTTTGAAAATTTGCATTTACATATTCTCTTCCATTATCACTTCTGAGAATTTGAATGGCTGAGTTAAACTGATTTTTTATGAAGATATGAAAATTTTTGAAAATTTGTGAAGCCTCTGACTTTTCTTTCATAAAAAATACCCATGTGACACGGATATGGTCATTTATGAAAGTTATAAACCACCTGTATTTTGATAGTGTTGTCACCTTAGATGGACCCCAAATATCACTATGGATTAAAGAAAATGGTTGGGATGGTTTGTAGGCATTTGAAGGATATGTGCTTTTGGTATGATTAGTAAATTGACAAAATTCACAATGGATAAAAGAAGAGTCAATTTTATTACTCAAATCAGGGAACAATCTTTTCATATAGCCAAGACTTGTGTGGCCTAACCTATAATGCCACAACAAAATCTCATTATTTGAAATAACAGAAAAAATACCAGCTCTCACACTTTTATTTTTTTCATACTTTGTTTCTAGATAATAGAGACCTTCCCATTCCTTAACATTGCCAATCATCCTCCCTGAAGCCAAATCCTGAAAAACACAATCAACATAAAAAAAATAACATTGCAACTTAATTGCTTAGTAACTCTTCTAACAGACAACAGGCTACATTTTATTTCTGGAACATATAAGACATCCTTTAATACTATTGTCTCAAATATGACAACAGTACACATACCAAGTACTCTTGCAAATGTGCTGTTAGCAACTTTCACACGAGTATAAACAGTACAGCATTCAAAACTACTAAAGGCTTCCTTGAATCCAGTAATGCGATTTGTGGCACCCGAATCAGTTATCCAAACATTTTCAAGTTTAATTATAGTATGCAGAACAGTTGTCAAATAAATACTTGCTTCAGCCAAAGTGATTGAGAGAGTAAGGGTATTTTTCTCACTTGATAATATCTGAAGATTATGCTTCTCTAATAACTTTTTCAACATTAAGACTTCTTGGTTGAGACCTATAACTTTTTCAACATTAAGACTTCTTGGTTGAGACCTTCTGCAGTAGCTTCTGTACCAGCAAGAAATCCTTTGCTCTCAGTTTTTAACCCTTGTCTATAATTCTAAGGCTTCTCATGAATTTTTCAACAGGTAGCCCTTGTGCGGCCACTTTTATTACAATGATCACAACATTTTGTTGGCCTCCTTCCCTTCTGTTCGCCTATTGGATTTCCTCTAACCACCAGTGCAGAGGATTTAGTAGTTTGCATCAAGGGATTATGTTGAATTAAGTCCTTTTGGCTTTCTTCACATTTGATTGCATTTACTGTTTCTTCTAAAGATGGCATTGGCTTCAAGCTCATGATTTTCCCTCGAATTTCTTCAAATCTGTCATTCAGTCCCAATAAGAAGTCATAAGACCTTTCTCGCTCTACCACTTGTCTAAAGTAAAGCTCATCTACATGACAAGACCAGCGGTGAACCTCATACAAATCAACTTGCTGCCATAGTCGTATCAATGAGGTATAATACTATGTTACAGTTTTATCCCTCTATTTAAGCTCTCTCAAATTCCTCTTAATCTGGAAAATGGCTGTTGTATTGTCTCTAACAGCATAAGTCCTCTTCATTGAGTCCCAAATCTCTTTTGCTATTGCTGCTAACATGTAATTGCTGCTAATCTCAGCTGTCATGGAGTTAATCAGCCAATACATGACTGTATTATTTTCAGAGACCTAAGTTTCATACTTAGGATCATTTATATCTGGTGTATCAGCCTCTCCCGTGATGTATTTTTCCTTCCCCTTGCCCCTTATGAACATCAGAATGTTCCTGGACCAAAGAAGGTAATTGTTTTCTGTCAGACAGTGAGTCACCGTAACAAAGGAGTACCCATCAAACAATACTGATGCTATAGCGAGTAGAGGAGCAATCACGATCATGCGCTGCTGACCTAGGTTCTGGCTGCTATGTCCGTCGTTCATGGTGGAGTGACTGGCATCCATGTTTATGGGGCTATCACCACTCGACTAAGAGGAGATGGCCTCACTGTCGGCAGTGAAGGCTCCTATGGTGCCGAAAGATACTTGCCTAGCGTGCATGAAGCCAATAGCTCTAATACCATGAGGAAAAATTAGGCCAAAATCTTATATTTTATTTCACAGAATGTTTCGATACATATAGCAGAGAGAACGACTACAAACGGAGAGCTCAATCCCTCTGAATATGCCTAAACATGCAGGATTCACCGATAATCAATAAAACATAATAAAATAGTATAAATTGGAAAATATAGCAGCAAGGTAAACGAAAGGAAACAAACACTGAATAATGGGCTTCAATGGGATAATGGGCTTTAGTGGTTTAGCCCATTCCAACATATGGGTATGGTCATCTACAAAGGTTATAAACCACCTAGCCGCATTCACATTTTTAATTTTTGAAGGACCCCATATATCACTATGTATGATTGTAAAAGGTTGAGGGGGATTATAAACATGAGGAGGATAATGTGAGCATACATGTTTGGAGAGTTGGCATGTTTCACATTGAGGTAAAGTGGTACTTCTATTGTCGAAAAATTGAGGATACATCCTTTTCATATACTGAAAATTGGGATGTCCCAATCGCAAATGGCACTTTATTATTTCAGATTCTGCAGTGAAGCATTTTGTTATTCTATTCTAGGATCCACTAATCAGAAACAGGCTTGCACACTCCTTAGCACATCCAATCATCTTCTTGGAATCCAACTCTTGAAATACACAATTATCACCATTGAAGTTAACAGTGCAATTGAGATCCTTAACTAGCTAACTTATAGATAATAGGTTGCCAGTTAATATAGGTACATATAGCACGCCTTTTAGCATCAATTTATCTGACAAATACACATCCAGTACCAGCCACCTTTGATAAAGTACCATCAGCAATTTTTACCACTAATCCTGCTGTGTTAGGTGTGAAATCAGTGAGTAAAGAGGAGTTACCTGTCATATGGTCCATTGCACCAAAATCAACTATTCAGCTGCTGTTTTTCTGAATTTGAGAGTTCAAAGCAGAAGGTAAGTCACCTGCCTGAGCCACTGCACCAGAACTTATTATGTCTTTGGATTTTTTAATGCCAAACTGTTTTTACAACCATTCTATTTGCTCTTTGTTGAATGGGCTGGTTTCCAGGGATTGTTTATCTTCCATCTGAGTCATGTACCCTCTTTGTTCCCTTTTTGGTTTTGGCTTCTTGTTTAAGAGCTGACCATAAATTTTCCAGCAAACATTTTTTGGTATGACCAAGCTTGTTGCAATGGCCACACCAAGGTTTGTTTTGCCCTTTTTGCCCATAGTTGTTTGGTCCTCTGGCAGCCATTGCTAATGTTTCATGATTATTTTGGGTATTTTGGGAACCTAAAGATAATCTTTTCCTCATGTCCTTCCCTTCTGGCCTCTGAAATTGTTTCTCGCAGGCTAGGAAGTGGATTTGGGCTCATAATTCTACTTCTTAATTCTTCATAATTTTGGTTGAGTCCTAACAGAAACTTGTATATTCTTTTTCTTTCAACAATTTTGTTGTACACAGTCACATCACGTGCACAACTCTAGTTGTAGGTTTCGAAAATATCTAGTTGTTGCCAATACTTCATAAGAAGGAATGAGTACTGTATGATGGACATATCTCCATGTCTGAGGTCATGGAAGGTGCTCTCTATTTTGAAGAGCTCTACTGTATTCTTATGGGTGGAGTACATATCTCAGACTACTTCCCAATTTTTTCCAATTTTTATTTTCATTGAATTTATAAGCTAGGACATCACTTGTTCATTTACGGCTTTCCACGTTTGGTATTTTGGATCTGTTATGGGAGGTGCCTCTGCGTTGCCGTTGACATAGTCCTCCTTACCCCTTCCGCATAGGAACATCATTGCGTAATGGCTCCAATGGAGGTAATTTTGGCCGTTTAATTTGTGGGTTGTAACAGATAGAGGAGAGAGTTCAACTCCTCCAAACGCGCCGTGCTTGGTTGCAGTGAATGAGGTATTTGAAGTCATGGATATAGAGGAGGAGGAGGAGTCAACTCTCTCTATATTCATGCCTCTGAAATTCCCGAACTGCATAATAGTGTTTTGTGAATTGGAGCTGGCTCTGATACCATGTGAAAATCAGAGAGAGAGATACATATAAAATTGAGGAAGTGTCATTCTGTTTTTTATACTTTTATTCGTTCTCCTTGGAATACACAAATAGTCACGATGGAGGAGTAATCTGTCCTCATCTGACTGAAGATTATGAAAATAACAGAAAGATACATAGAGATATGTGACTAACAGAACAAACTAAAGATAAAGCTAGAAATCTTAGGAAAACATCCAGCATTTGCGTTTCAAATACTGATACTATTACAATTTAATAATAAAATTATTTTAAATTTCAACACCTATATATAGGTGTTCCCTTTGCTTGGAAAAAGTTGCTTTCTGATTTTTTGTGTTATTATGTGAATGATAAGAATAAAATATAAAGGGAGAGTTGACCACATAACTAGCCAATCAATCCCACAAAATAAGGAAAAGATATGTACAGCAATAAAAACAGACTACCTACCAAAAAAGATGATAACAATAAGGAGGCAAAATAATTACAATAAAAACTAGTAGAACTTTTCTAGAATAGAGGAAACCCGACACCATAAGGCTTGGAATTCCAACAGAACTTTAAACTCCGTTGATTGAAAATTGTCTCGAGAAATGAAACTGAATTCTATATGGTCTCCATGCAAGGTAAATGTTACTATGGATAAGAAACATTACACAAATTGAAGAAGAAATATATAGTTAATAGCTTACATGCTGTGTAGTTTGGCAGTTTGAATGGCTTTAGCATTTGTGTGTTATATCTCATCTGATTTTTGTCTATAATTCAGGCTCTTTCTGGAGTTGATCTACCATCAGGTTGGAAATGGATTGATGATTGGCATTTGGATACCACATCCACCAATACTGATGGCTGGGTTTATGCTCCTGATGTTGAGAGTTTGAGATGGCCTGAATCCTTTGAGCCAAAGGAATCTGTTAACTCTGCAAGGCAAAGAAGATGGGTTAGAAGCAGGCAGCTAATAGCAGATGATCTCAAGCAGGAAATATCTGTTGGGCTTCTTCAACCTGGTGAAACAGTAGCACTTCCTCTTTCTGTCTTGACACAATCTGGTCAATATTTCTTGCAGTTAAGGCCTTGGAATTCTGCGAACCCCAACGAGTACTCTTGGAGTCCTGTATTGGATGGGTCTACTCAACCAGACAATGCTGGTAAGCCAAAACAGATTTCAAAGTTATGTGTTTCAGCTCTTTCAGAGTCAGAAGAACTACTGTGCTGCAGTGAGACAAATGGAACCTCTGGTGGTTCCCATAAATTGTGGTTCTGTGTAAGCATACAAGCAACAGAGATTGCAAAAGATATCCACTCTGATCCCATTCATGATTGGCATTTAGTAGTCAAATCTCCACTTATGATCAGTAATTTTCTTCCCCTTGCTGCTGAGTATTCTGTTCTTGAGATGCAATCAAATGGTCACTTTTTTGGATGCTCAAGAGGAATATTTTTATCCGGAAAAACCGTGCAGATATACAGTGCTGATATCAGGAACCCTTTGTTCTTATCATTGCTTCCACAAAGGGGTTGGCTGCCTATGCATGTAAGATATTGGGTCTATCTATACCTATATTTTGTTTGTTACTTGGCCATCTTGGTTAGTTTCACACAGATAATACTTTCTCACCCCCTTTTTTTTTCTGACCAGGAGGCTGTTCTTATATCACACCCTCGTGTAACTCCATCTAAAACAATTAGTTTGAGAAGTTCAATATCTGGAAGGTTATAAAGTTTTGCATTTATTTTTGACCAGTTACAATTTCTTTTTTCCTTTTTTTTGGTTTTTTTTTTGGGGGGGGGGGGTTACATTGTTTCATAATTTTGGCTACTTAGGTTTATTGGATTCTACATCTGAGGGGTTAAGTTAATTTGTTATAAATTTATCTAATGTACAGGGTTGTTCAAGTCATCATCGAACAAAATTATGACAAAGAACACCCCTTGCTGGCAAAGACAATCAGAGTCTATGCTCCTTACTGGTTAGGAGTTGCTAGATGTCCCCCACTCAGATACAGGATTCTGGATATGGCAGGAAAAAAACGTACACCAAAGATTTCTGCTCGATTTCAAACAGACAAGAAAAATGAATCAATCCTTGAGGAAATAACTGAAGAGGAAATATATGAAGGCTACACAATTGCATCTGCTCTGAACTTTAATATCTTGGCCCTTTCAGTGGCTGTTGCTCAAACAGGCAATGAGCATTTTGGACCTGTGAAAGATCTTACTCCTCTTGGTGATATGGTATGTCAAAATTAATTTGTAGAGAAAAAAAAAGTGTGTTCAAAGAGGGATTTTCTTTAAGAACAACTTTGTTTTGTCTCTAGGATGGATCAATGGATATACATGCTTATGATGCTGATGGAAGTTTCTTGCGGCTTTTCATTTCTACAAAACCATGCCCCTATCAATCTGTTCCCACCAAGGTAGTTATGTAAGATCAAGCTCGGCATAAATGTTATGTAGTCAAGTTTTGGTGGTCTTAGACTTACAATTTCTTTTCAGGTAATTACTGTTCGGCCATTTGTGACCTTCACAAATAGACTTGGTCAAGATATATTCCTCAAGTTAAGCAATGAAGATGAACCAAAGGTTTTGCACCCTTCTGATTCAAGAATTTCCTTTGTGTATCGTGGAACTGGTGGACCTGAAAATCTCCAGGTTGGCTACAGTTAATAGTTGATATATTGCTGTAGTAATTGATTGTTACAATAACTGAGCTCTTATTTTCATATATTCTACATTCCCCCTTCTAGACATAAATATCAAAACTTGGTAGCAGTTGGGATTATAGGTTGTTAAAGATATTGATATACATATTTTGCTTATAATTTGGCCATTGATTAAATCTGAAATCATGTGGTGCCGTTAGTGATAGTACCTGATATTGATTAAATAGTTATTATCTATTATATGTTTACCAATGAAGGTTGTAAACTTGATAAACCCCAAATAAATACACTGGAATATATATGAGAAATAATAGATTTATGGACTTAAAATGGCAAAACACAGGCAAGCCACCACAATGGCAGAATTGCCTTTACACAGAAAACAGGAAAAATATGCTGAAAAACCAGTAAACTGCTAGGCCTTTGAGGTGCTAGCTATCTCCCACCAAAACCACACTATAATTTTTCCATAGCCTCTCCTACTCTTCCTTCACTCTTTATAAGCCTTCCTCCCCCTAACAGAATTGCCTAGACTCCCCCATCCTATTAACATGTGTCCCTTGCCCATATCTGCCCAAACACCTCAAAACCATTACATAACAATCTCCCATACCCTTCCTATGCTCTACCTTCCTTCTTGGACCTTCTACAATAGACCTTGAATATTGAAGACCATCAGAACTATATGATATATCCGTAGAGGGAAATGTTTGATGACATTATGTCGAGTTTGAGTAATTTAAAATCGTACTTTTTCCAATGTATAATAAGAAATTTGATCGTGCAAGTTGTAATCCTATGAAGATATGTATACTTTTCATCATAGTGATTTTTTTTTTAATTATTGAATTTTTAGTTCTTCTTCCAATAATCATCATGGGGTTGAGTCTTAATGTAATAGACACCTTTTCTCTATTTTCAGGTGCGACTAGAAGATACCAATTGGTCATTTCCTGTTCAAATTGCTAGAGAGGACACAATTACTATTGTTTTGAGGAGACATGATGGTAGTATTAAATTTTTGAGAACTGAAATTCGTGGATATGAAGAAGGGTCACGTTTTGTTGTTGTATTCCGTCTTGGATCAACTGATGGTCCTATCAGGTACTGATATGCATATATGGATCAGTCTATTTGTATACCTATTGCATATAAGAGGAAGACATATTATTCAAATGTACTCTTGGTTTAGATCTTTTTCATATTTTAAGTAAAACAAGTGTCATGTGGATCCAGTTTCTAGATTGAATTGCCCATATTGCTTTAATTAATACCCCACATCTGTTGCTCAATTTAACATTTTATCAGCTGTGGTGCCTTCTTTCTTCTTCATTGAAATACTATATCTAGGCTTAGATTATTTGAAACACCTAATTAAGAGTGTGCCATCGTTGATGAAGTTTATGGATGACTTGGTTGTAGATTCCTTTTATCTTTATTTGAACACATTGTTTTTGGGTCATGTGGATAAGATTCTATCAAAAGAAGAAAGGACAGGAGAGAAATTTTTCCCCCCTTTTTAAAGTTAATGCCAATATGCAAATCTGAAGTTTTTCTTTGTTTCAGATCTTTTTTTTTTCGGGGGATTATCTTGTTTTGATTTTGGTCCTTGTCTTCATCATTTATATCCTCCTCCTTAATATAATTTTTTATTTAAAAAGATAATTATGCAAATATGAAGGGAAACAAAGCAACAAACTTACTAGGCAATAAGTGCAAGCCAAATAAATAAGAGTTTATGCATGTCCTCATTTTGATTCAAGGTTGAATGTAAATACTAATTGCTTGCTTAAAAACAATTTATGTGATGTGTGCATTTCTATTTCGTCTTCTATCTAGAAAATCTGTGTTTAATTGTACCTTTGTATAATTTTTCAGCCATAACATGAGTCAGAAGAAGAGCATATAAATGCATCAATACATTTAAAAAAAATGCATTAATGTAGGGAATACTGGAACAGAGATATCCTGACATATATTTGTCTAAATCAGAGTGACTGAGTGCATGCATGTATTTCTATTAAGAGAGGCTAACTTTGCTTGGCACAGAATTGAGAACAGGACAACTAGCAAAGAACTAAGCATTCGGCAGTCTGGATTTGGCGAAGATGCCTGGGTTCAGTTGCAACCTCTTTCAACAACAATTTTTTCTTGGGAAGATCCATACAGCCAAAAGTTTTTGGATGTTAAGCTTTGTACTGACTATAGCTCTTCAGTTTGGAAGCTTGATTTGGGGAGGACTGGATTATGTTCTGCAGAATTCGGATTGCAATTCCATGTTATCGAAGAGGGAGATATAACAATTGCCAAATTTAGAGATGACAGTGTTCTTAATTCAAGTTCATATGGAAATTGGGGGGTTTCTGGTGGCCAGGCTGAAATGCAGACCAGTGCTACACCTTTTGAACTCTTGATTGAGTTGGGAGTGGTCGGAATATCTATTGTGGACCATAGACCAAAGGAGCTCTCCTACTTATATTTGGAAAGCGTCCTCTTATCATATTCAACTGGCTTTGATGGTGGAAGGACAAGCAGGTAACACCTTTTGTTTGGTCATTTTTATACCATTAGCCTTTTTGGTATTGGGCATGACAAACTATGTAGGAAGACCCTTATGTGCTCTACATGAAGCCATTTACTCGTGTATTTTGCACTTACATGCAGCATGTTTTATCATTGATACTGCTAAGTATACTGGTACTGCTTTAAGTCTCAAATTGAGTCCCTTTTTGCCACATTATTATTGAGTAAAAAAACATGAATCTTTCTTGAGTTTTTCTAAAACTATATGGACCTTCTCTTTATTTCCAAAACTTACACAAACCTCCTTTGAGTTATGCTAAAATGACACAAACTTTCCTTGAATTTTGTTAAAATTACATAGATCTTCTATCTATTTTTAAAACCAACACAAACTTCTCCTGAGTTATGCTGAAATTACACAAACCTCTCGAGTTTTTCTGAAACTACACAAGCCTCCTCTCTATTTTCAAGAGATGTTTGTGTATATTTTTGAAAAAAAAGGGGAAATTTGTGTAATTTCAGAAAAATTCAAGGGAGGTTTGTGTTGATTTTGAAAATAGAAAAGAAGTCCGTATAGTTTCAAGCAAAACTCGAGAGGTTTGTGTAGGTTTTGAATATAGAGAAGAGGTCCATGTAGTTTCAGCAAAACTTATAAGAGGTCTATGTACATTATTATCCTTTAAAAAAAAATTATTGAATCCTATTGAACTTAATATTTTTATCAAAATTTGCTTTTGTGCCTTATTGTTAATACTAAGTAGTGAAATCCATGTCCAGATTATTGTTGAGTGTTAGAAAGGACCAGAAAAACAGAAGAACATGTGTTTGTGGGATCCATAAGGTTATAAGTGTATCATAGATTAGTCATAGAGATTAAATACCCCAAAAAAAGGAGGAATGGTTATAAAGCTGTTCTCTATTAGGAAAATGACACCCCCAAAAGCTAGCTTATGAGGTTGGAGAGCCCAAGGTTCATAGAAACCGACATAAGAATCTCATACTTATGATGTGGAACTCAAGTTTCAACAGTGTCCTAACATTACACCATACTTTGCAACCCTAGCGTCCACACAAGCAGGCTTTGCGCTAGCTTTCTAGCCCTAAACAAACACTACAATATCAATGTCACCACCTACAATGCATGATTGCAACTGAAGTCTCTGATAAATTGTTAGAAACTTTTGGGAGAACTACACTTGAAAAGCTAGTTCATGAGGTTGGAAAGCCCAAGATCCATATAAGCCTTACATTAAAATTCCATACTTGAGATGTGGAACTCAACTCCTATACCTTGCAATTGGCTTCTAAAATATGACTTCTGCATTTTGGATGAATATTTCAAAATATGAAGGAAAGGACTGTGTGTGTAACCAAATTGGATGAGTTGCAGGAAATAATGCATAATTTAAGTTAGTCACTCTACTAAAGTTTGAGGTGTTGAATATTCAACATATTTATACCTTCCCCCCCCCCCCCCCCCCAATAGGACAGAATAATTATAGTGAGAAAAAGTCTATATTAACAAAAATAATGTGATTTTTGTTATCCTTATTTATAATTGAGGACAGTGAAAAATATATATTAAATGTGTATTCAGTAGAAACATGAGTTGAAAGGAAAAGGTGTTGATGTTTTAAGTCTGAGTTTATCACAATTTTCCTCCTAGGGAGCACAAGTCCTTTCCTCCAACTGGGGAAATTGACTTCTCTTATGAATGAGTTGGAAGAGGTACTCTTTGAAGAAGAAACTAGTTGGACGCCAAAGTCTAGGATTCCATGGACGAAGGATGGGGATGCAAATACAAGGTTGTTTCATACTATGGCTATGGGGCAAAGGAGAAAGAGTATCACTAAAGGGTTGGAACTTGAAGATGCAAGCATACTCAAGGACATAGGAGTTATTGCAGAAGAGGTAACCTACTTTTGCACTACCCTTTATTCTGAAGAGAATTCTTGTAGACCTTTCCTAGAAGGTTTAAGATTGGAGCCCCATTTGTGCTGGCAAGGCTTGTTGGTTGGAGAAGCCATTTGAAAAGGAGGAAATTCAGAGAGCTATTTGGGACTTGGCAAAGGATAAAGCCTTTGGTCTAGATGACTTTACTTTGGCTTTTCTTTTAGAGCTGTTGGGCTATTGTTAAAGGGGATATTTTGAAAATGTTTGGGGAATTCTATTCTAACAAGAAGATTGGAGTGAGCATGTACTCAACTTTTGTAACCTCTATGAATGTGAGAGACTATAAACCTATTAGCTTGATTGCTAATGTTTACAAGATCATCACCAAGGTTTTATCAACTAGGCTTTGTGAAGTGTTATTAGATACAATCTCAGAAAAGCAAAGTACTTTCATCCCTAGAAGACAAGTTTTAGATGTTGCCTTAGTAGCAAATGAGGTTGTTGATGACAATAGGAGATAGAAGGGCTAGAGTGTGGTCTTTAAATTGGACTTTGACAAAACAGATGATAGGGTGAACTAGGGGTTCTAAGATAAGGCTTTGTCTAAGAAAGGTTTTAGTGATAAGTTTTTCTTTCTACAGCCACTTTTTTTGTGATTATTACTTGTGAAACTAGATCTTGGTTTTGAGGTCAAAAAGGAGTTAGGCAAGGAGGTCCCCTTTTCCCCTTTTTTTTTCCCTTCACTTTAGTAATGGATGTTCTAAGTCGGTTGTTGTCTAGAGCTAACAAGAGGTATCTGATCAAGGGTCTTAAAGCCAGTTATGAGGATGTTATGGTTTCACACTTGTAGTTCATAGATTACATGATCTTTTTTTCTACAGGATGATAGACACAGTTTTACACTTGTTCTCTATATCCTTCAACTTTTTGATGCTATTTCAGGTCTGAAGATAAATTTGACCAAAAGTCGTGTGCAGGGATAAACATTGATGGCCAAAATCTTTCTTCTTCTGCAGCTTTTGCTGGGTATCAATTTTTATAATGGCCTCTAATGTATTTGGGGGTGCCTTTTGGGGTAATCCATGGGCTACTTCCTTTTGAGACCTAGTGGTTCGGAAGATCTATAAATGGTTGGGTAATTGAAAAGGGCTATTTATTCCTTGGGTGGTTGCACTACTCTTGTTCAGTTATGTTGATCCAGTAGACCTATCAATTACATGTCTCTAATTAAAATTTCAGTAGGTGTAGCCCATCAAATTAAGAGGATTATGAGAATTTTCTTTGTTCAGGAGCAGGAGAGGATAACAGAGTCCAATTATGTTAGTTGGGAATTTTTTTGCAGACCTGGGAATGAAGGAGGCTTGGGTCTTGGAAATTTGGTGTTTAAAAACATTGCCTTGTCAACTAAATGTTTATGGCATTTTCCTTTCGAGGTGAATGCATTGTGGCATAATGTTATTCGCAGTATGGGTTAAATCCGAATGGTTGGGATGCCAACACAACATTGAATGTGACTCATGCAAGTCCTTGGAAATTTATTTCACAAGGATATTTGTCCTTTTGACCACTAATTTCTTTAAAAGTGGGCAATGGTGGTTTACATTTTTCTTTCAAAAGCATCTACTCATCTTTATCGACCTTCAACATTGCACAATTCTTCCATTCACCATTGTGTTTCTACTTTAAATTCCAATAGATCTTGGATTCATTTCTTCAGAAACTTGAATGATTGAGATAGCAGAGAGCTTCAGTCCCTTTTGTCCCTAATCATATCCCTTTTTCTTCTAGTCAAGATAAGAGAGTTTGGAGTCTTGATTCTTTGGGTACTTTCTCTTGCAAATTCCCTTTCCAGTTCCTTACTCATTCTCTTACAGGGGAAAGGTTTGTTCTTGATTTAAAAAAAAAAAAAAATTTGCAAATCTAAAGCTCCCTCCAAGGTCAAATCTTCTGTTTGGACTGCAGTACTCAAGAGTATAAACAGTAATGATAAACTGTGGGTTCGATGGCCCCATATAGCTATTTCTCCTGACATGTGTGTTATGTGTAGATTTGAATCAGAAAATCTACCCCATTTATTCCTTCATTGGCCAGCAGTGAGCTATCTTTGGAATAGGCTTTTTGGTGTCTTTGGAGAAAATCGGGTGTGTCCTGCCACGTTGGATCAGTTTCTCTAAATTCATTTTAAAGGGTTTGGTAACAAGGAAAACAAGATTTTGTGGCAGTGTGCTGTTTATGGGATTGTATTGTTTGTATGGTTAGAGAGGAATGCTCACATCTTCTTGGGCATTTCTTTGCCATTAAATCTCTTATGGGAAAGAGTTGTTTCCGTAGCTTCTATCTGGTATTCTGCGCATGGTCCTTTTAAGGGAGTTGCCATTTTGGACATGCAAAAAGATTGGACAGTGCTACTTCACTGATTAGTTCCCTATTTAGGGTTTTCATATGCTAACCTGTTTGAGTCTCTACTTGTTTTATTTGGGTTTGTTTGAGGATTTCTTATCCTTCAACTTTGCAATTCTCTTCTCTTCTTAATAAACGTCTTTTATCCCCAAAAAAAAGGAAAAATTCTCTGCCACATTTTAATGAATTATTACTAGTTAAAAACTTATTTCTTATGCCAAGGTTCCGGTTATCATATTGTCTACCTCCTAGTTCCTTTTATTTATGATTATTTGTCATTTTCATACAACAAATTATCAGCAACTACAGACTATATTTTGATAAGAGAGGATAAAACCATCACAAACCCTAAGATCATTGACATAACCTGTAAAACAATTGTTTTTTGTGGCTTATCTTCTGTGGGTTATTCATGCACAATGGACAAAGTTGATTCTAAGGAAGGATTTTGACAGGTTCAAGCTCATGCTTGGTTATTTGCAATTGGACAACCAGCTCCCTCTAACACTAATGCCCGTGCTCTTGGCACCAGAACAGGCCTCTGATATGCAACACCCAGTATTCAAGATGACAATTACAATGCAGAATGGCAATAAGGATGGAGTTCAAGTTTACCCATATGTTTATATACGGGTATATTTATTGGAATTTGATGCTTATGTAATCTGTGTGATATTCTGATGTTCCTTTGATGAAATTTAAATTAATATCAAACCATAATGCTATTTTAATCTCTTTAACACTGATTGACACCACAGGTAACAGAGAGGTACTGGAGGCTTGATATTCATGAACCTATTGTCTGGGCTGTTGTGGACTTCTACAACAATCTACAGCTAGATCGTTTTCCTAAAAGTTCTACTGTGACGGAAGTTGATCCAGAGATACGTTTTGAGTAAGACTTGTTTTTTCTAAATCTTGTAAATGGGATTTTAATTAACATATTGAAAGATTATTCTACCGTGCTGGTTGCATTGTCAGTTTATAAGTGTCTGAATTTTGCATACAGGCTAGACATTGTCTGATTCTTAGCAGTTGTGAAAATTGGGGGAAAAAAGAGAAAGAATTAGCCACTAGTTATTTGTGAGATATCTAATTCTTGTAAATGGGATTTGAATTAATATATTGAAAGATTATTCTACTATGCAAGTTGAATTGTCAGTTTATAAGTGTCTGTAATTTGCATACAGGCTAGACATTGTCTAATTCTTAGCAGTTGTGAAAATAAAGAGGGGAGGGGGGGGGAGAGAGAAAGATAGCCACTAGTTATTTGTCAGATATGCCCCCTCTGCGTTTGTGCCAAGAGCTCACATGCATCTATGACACGTATTCACTTTCATTTAGATCTATAGATCTTGTGCGGGAGTCACATGTAAAAAGGTTAATAAATCTACAGTATAACCCCAAATATCTCAGAAAGAGGAAAATGAAACTTACCAAATGGAAATAGAAGTTCTTTCTTTAAATATTGGACACCAAAATATATATATATATATATATTTAAGATTAAAGAAGAAATATCATTTGACAGAATAAAGGCCGATTATGATTACAAGGAGGGTAAGATATCAACCTAAGCTAATGTTTAAAGAAGAAACATCGAAAAGACAAATAAAACTGTCAAAACAAGCTGACTCAATCCCTTTGTATTTTTGTTAAGGAAACTCCCCTAACAAGACCATGGACGCACACTAAAAAGAGGCTACATAAATGATTCAGTCCTCTATCAAATATAAGGATGGAGAAGAATTTATATAAGTATCACCATAGCCTTTCCCTCCTTATGACTGCCAAATTTTCTAAATCTCATAAAAAAGACTAGTTCCAAATTGAAAGGCATGGGGCAGTTAGCTAGAGCATAATACCAGATTTTTAACAATATGTTTGCCCCATTAGATCATCTTTGGGACAAAATTACTTCTTTGGCTTCCTTTCTGCTAATGATTTTTTTGGAATGGGTGCCTTTGTTAGACTTGCAAAGGGATTGGAAAGCTCTTATGAGTTGACTTTTATGCTTTTTTGTTCTTCGTCTTCTAGGAGAATACCTTACCCAAACACAAAACATCTTTCCTTTCAAATATATTTTTCTTGTGTTTATACACACACGCAACCCCTCATAGCTGATGATGTGGCTGCATTTGAGTTTGACAGAAAAAAAGTTTAAACGAGATCCTTGGGTAAGTAGGATGAATCAGATGCAGAAATATCAGCAGTTGTGCACTGTTTGTGTTGAGATAGTGGTGCAAGTAGCATAGCTTGAGGATAATTAGTTTTTTAACTCTTACTTGTTTGATTTTACAGTCTAATAGACGTGTCAGAAATAAGGTTGAAGTTGTCACTGGAGACAGCTCCAGGACAGAGACCTCATGGGGTCTTAGGCATATGGAGTCCTGTTCTTTCAGCTGTTGGAAATGCCTTCAAGATTCAGGTAACCTGCCTAATCTATATAGAGGGATTGCTCTCTTTCTAATAAACTTTCTTCTTTTACCCCCCCCCCCCCAAAAAAAAAGGCTATATAGAGAATTGCATCCAATTGCAATTGGTCATTTACGGCATATTCTCATTCTCTTTTGTTTTTTCTTGACAACACTATGTTGTGATAGTCCTTCCTTTACAGCATCAAGTTCCAAGTTGTACTTTAGACTCCTAGACGTGGATGAACCCAAGTTTTTTGTATTTTGCCAATTTTTCATAATAATTTTGGGTCTTTGGTGGAAATGTGGCTGTAAAGATGTGGCCCTGAGGAACTGGGACCACTGTCTAATTTAATGATTAATCTTCTGCCATCTCAACATGCATTATCTAATCTTTCTAACTCCTTATTCTAGTTTATACAAGTGGGCTTTATGGTACTGAGCTACTTGCAAATCCTTACTCCTCATTGCTGTTGAATGTTTTAGTGCCATCTCAGCATTAGAATTTTCTTGCCACTGTCCCTAAACATAAACTGTTAAATAATCAATCTTGTGATTGTATCTGCAACCTAAACCAGAATGGCATGATATGTTAGCACATGATGTCATAATCAGTGGTCATGCATTGAAGTCTTTGGAGAAGTTTACTACAGTTCTGTATTAATGTCTTCCTGTCTTTTCTATGCTTTTTTCTTTTTTCCTAATCTGAGGAGGATTTCTTATCCTCCATTCTTTTTATATTCTTTCTTCTCTTTCGTTTTTGTTTAAAATGTGATCATGTTTTATAACAACGCTAACAGTATGGTCGCTTGTTTAGGTGCATCTGAGGAGGGTGATGCACAGAGACAGATTCATGCGGAAAAGTTCTATTATTCCTGCCATTGGAAGCCGTATTTGGAGAGATTTGATTCATAATCCTTTACATTTAATATTTTCTGTAGATGTACTAGGTATGACAAGTTCAACATTGGCTTCTATTAGCAGAGGATTTGCTGAGCTTTCAACAGATGGGCAGTTTCTGCAATTACGTGCGAAGCAGGTAAGCATGTTTTGTCTGAATTAATGTTGTACTGTAGGGTAAACTAGGAGAGATGACTTTAACACTGTAACAGGTAAGATCAAGGAGAATCACTGGGGTGGGGGATGGGATCATTCAGGGAACAGAAGCTCTTGCCCAAGGTGTTGCTTTTGGGGTGTCTGGTGTAGTGAGGAAGCCTGTGGAGAGTGCCAGAGAGAATGGTCTTCTTGGATTGGCTCATGGGCTTGGACGTGCCTTTTTAGGTTTTATCGTGCAACCAGTAAGCGGGGCACTAGATTTTTTCTCATTGACTGTTGATGGAATTGGTGCAAGTTGTTCCAAATGCTTCGAGATTTTCCAGAGCAAGACCACCTTCCAAAGAATCAGAAATCCCCGGGCTATACATGCTGATGGGATACTTAGAGAATATTGTGAGAGAGAGGCTATTGGACAGGTATGTTAATTAGTTTCTTCTCTACGAATATTCAGTGCCATCCAAAATTTTTTCTCTATGCAATTGCATTGACTATAAAAGTGAAATACTGAAATTCTGAATAAGGAACATTAATTCCATGGCACAGTAAAATCATTTTTAAGTAGAGGGAGCTATTTCTGTCTATTCTTATGGATAGTGTAGCATTCATAGCTACTAATAGCTTTTATTCATTTTGAACCTTTGAGGACGTTATGTTTGTAGTACATAAAAAATGAGCATCTCTGATCACTTGAATAGATGTGTTTGCTATAAAATTCTGTCATAGTCTCTTGTATGGTATCTATTCTTTGGATGCAACTTCTTTTTTTTTTTTTCTCTTATGTTTTGTCAAGAACCACTTCAACTCAAAAATTAAGCTGTTAAGCAAAGATCTATTATTAGTTTTTATTATATTCCCTAACACGTCTCCTCAAACGAAAGCTTTTTGGGCTTAAAAGTGTGGACAAAGTATATGCTCACTATACCATGTGCTCAAAACTTAATTTTTAGTTGAGAGGAATGGGGTATGATAAGGATCTAACTCATGAACATTTGATCATAGAGACTCTAATATAATGTTCAGAATCACTTCAACTCAAAAGCTTAAATTGTTAAGTGAAAGCTAATGAATAGTTTTATTATAATCTCTAACATGTTTGTTGGGTTCCAGATGGTGCTTTACCTTGGAGAGGCTAGTCGGCATTTTGGCTGTACTGAGATTTTCAAAGAACCCTCAAAATTTGCTCTGTCTGATTATTATGAAGACCATTTTAATGTGCCTTACCAGAGAATTGTTTTAGTTACCAATAAACGAGTCATGTTGCTGCAGGTTTGTGAAGGAACTTAGTCACAGGATTTATCTTTCTCATCTTGAGAATAACCTAACCGATTTCTTGGCTTCTTACTAGTGTCTGGCTCCAGACAAGATGGACAAAAAACCTTGCAAGATAATGTGGGATGTGCCTTGGGATGAGCTGATGGCACTGGAGTTGGCAAAAGTGGGCAGCAACCAACCATCTCACTTGATCCTCCATCTGAAAAATTTCCGGAGATCTGAAAGTTTTGTTCGAGTGATCAAGTGCAGTGCTGTAGAAGACTTTGAAGGAAGAGAACCACAAGCGGTTAAGATTTGTTCAGTTGTGCGTAGAACATGGAAGACATATCAGTATGACATGAGAAGCTTGAGTCTGAAAGTAAGTGGTATTTAGATCATCGTTCATTTAGGACGTCAAACAGAATCCTGATGGGGCTCTTGCTTCCAGGTACCATCGAGTCAGAGACATGTATATTTTGCATGGAGTGAAGCTGATGGGAGAGAACCACGCATCCCCAACAAGCCCATTATTAGTTCAAGAGAGCTCTTATCTCATACCAGTGCTTCTGAGGATAGGAGATTTATTAAGCACAGTATTACATTTTCAAAGATCTGGAGCAGTGAACAAGAATACAAAGGTGGATGTTCACTCTGTAGAAAACAGGTGCTTCACTTTCCCACCTTTACTCATATCGGGTTTTGAGAGGGTCTTCTAGTATAGAGAGTGACTGAGAGGGAGTGGGCCCCACCCCCAGTCTCTCTCCTACAGGACTCTTCAGTATTGGAGAGGATCCTGTTCCACTCATTTCCTGCCAAAGTTTATTAATTATACACTACATATTTCTATATTATCAAAAAATTTTGCGGTTTAGAGTTTGACACGTCTTTTTATGTTCTAGATCTCACAAGATGATGGAATATGTAGCATCTGGAGACCTATCTGTCCTGATGGGTAATAATCCATCTTCTTCTATATGATTCCATATTATTGCAATTTATTGCATTGTTTGTTTCTCATGTTATTTTCATAAACCAAGGAACTGATAATCATGTGCGGTATTTTATCTACTGGTTGAGAGGCGAAAAATAATGACAAACAATTTAAAATTTAAAATTGTGAAAAAAAAAACTGTTTAGAAGTGACTCGAGTATGTTAAAACTTTAACGGCCTTTTTTTAATTGAAACTTGGTGGACATGCTTGTTTCAACTTGTTCTATGTATCCCACTCAATCCTAATTCTCTTCCCCCCCGCCCTTTTTTCTCTTCTTTTTCAAAAAAAAATTTTGATCTCTAATGCCTAGCTAATTCTATCTTTCAACCGAATGTGATACCTGATATGAAGAGATAAAACATCCTGCTTGTTTTTTCTCTATCACTGGAAATTAATTTTATTTTGCCATCCTTTCTCCTGCAAAAATCTCTGTACTTAATCAAAAGGAACTAATCCAATTTAAGGTAGCACTAACACCTAAGATCCACTAGACACCAAAAATCCTACTCCAAGCCAAAGAGCAAGGTATGTATAAACAAACAAACTGTTTCTAAATTAGAACCATGCATCACGTATATGTAATAATAAGGATACAAAATTACAAGGCTTTCTTAGACGTAAAAATCAGCAACTATAATTACTGTTAATCCTATTGAGCCCTGCCATCCATATAAAAGAGTCCGCCTTAAATGGAAGGCTTTTCAAGAGGGAACTACTATGTTTGGGGATTGAGTATGGAAATGGAAGGACCAAGGATCATGGGGCCAAATCCTGCTGTATAGGTTAGATGACAAATAAACTGTTAGTAAATGCAAGAATGACTCCGGTTTTGAGCTTCTCTATTCTCTACCATTTGGGTTCCGGGAAAAATGGAACTTCCAAAAAAAAGGTTGGGCCTGAATAGATGTTTAGGATAGCGAAATCATGAGGAAAAGAGAGCTAATAGAGGTGAGAAAAAACCTCTAATAAGGAGTAGTAGTCTGCCCATGAATCCTCCCAAAATCTAACGAGGAATTCGTTACCCACATTTAGAGAAATGAGTGATCTAAAAGATATAGGCAGGCATATGCACATATATGCCTTTGGACCTATGTTATACAAGATGGCCACTTTAAAAAGATATATATATATATATATATATATATTGAGTTTGGTCGTACCAGAAGGTTTCTTGAATTGCTCAATTTAGCTAATGCTTATGTTGCCCCAATTACAAACTCCTATATCTACGAATCATCAGATATAACCCTACAAACTAAAAGCGGAAATGGGAGGTTTTTTGCAATTTTTGCTTATTGTCGTCTTATTTTTTGGAGTGACTTTGGTGCAAACATGCAGGAAACATTTAAATCCATGTTATCTGGTTATCATAAACATATATTAAGCAAGGGGAGTCTTGGATCCTTATTTAGTTGAATTTTTTTTTAAATTAGAGATGTTTTGCCTTTATGCTGCAGATACTGTGAGCGTTTGCAATGTTAAAACAATTATGTTTCCAGGTATACACACATTGGAGATATCGCTCATGTTGGCATCCATCCTCCAAATGTTGCTGCTGTTTACCGCAAGATTGATGGACTTTTTGCACTGCCCATGGGGTATGACCTGGTAAGCTTATAATTGATACCAGGAGTGTGAGCTAGTTGCGTCGTAATTTCCTTATTTTCAAGAGTGAAGATCTCTATACAACATAGACTATATCTAGGTTTATTATGCCCCATCACTTGAGATTGGAATGACACCCAAATAACCGTGTAGGTGTGGCGAAATTGCATAGATGACTATGTTACTCGAGTATCGATTTGGCACCCGCGGGCTCCAGATGGATTTGTTTCTCCTGGATGTGTTGCTGTTGCTGGTTATATGGAACCAGAGCCTGATCTTGTGTACTGTGTTGCTGAGTCACTCGTTGAGGAGACAGAATTTGAAGAGCAGAAGATTTGGTCTGCACGTGACTCATACCCATGGGCCTGTCACATATATCAAGTCCAGAGTGACGCTTTGCATTTTGTTGCTCTCAGACAGAGCAAGGAGGAGTCTGAGTGGAAGCCCGCGAGGATCTGTGATGACCCCCTTAGTCGCTTGCAAATGCAATCTTCATAGTCTGAAAAAGACCCATCGTAGAAATTCAATGTTGCCTGAAGATGATCATGAAAGCTGCGTTTGTGTTTATCCCGTGATGACGTCATTAGTGCCCTCCGCTTCAGTGGTAAGTGAATGCCGTGGCTATGATATGATTATGAGCACGCATATCGACGGTGCGGATTTATTTCACTCAACTAGGCTATGGGAATGACCCAAAAAGAAATACTAGCCTGTGGGAGATATATCGCGCCTGTAATCGTCATTGCTCAATCCCCACAATTCTGCATTTATCTATCGTGCTCGTGCTCGCGAATCACGACGTGTTAAATAAAAATGATGGGTTAATGGCATGGATTTTGTCCTTGAATATTAGAACAAGTTTTTATTGTGTATTCATCGCTTTTCTTTTCAATTTTATTTTCCAATTTTTTTGGGGTTATATTTTATTTTTCGATTTGTAAGTTGTTTCGATATTAATATTATTGTCCATAGAATTTCACGTTTGTAAATGAAACTATCAAGTTACTTTTTTTATTTTTTTCGTTAATTATATTTAACTATCAGCATGAAATTTTATATTTTATTATAATTTAATTTTTTTATTAACTTAAATATATATTTTATGTTAAATTTAAAGAAAATAAACTTTATCTTTAATTTTTATTTATACATATTTAAAAAATATTTTTTATTATTTGTATAGATTTAGATATAATTAATATTTGCATATTTAAATTAATAAAAGTTTTTGTTAGTCAAATTTCAAAATTAGATTAAAATATATGTTTTGAAATCAGAAAAAAAACTGTATAATTTCAATAAAATTTAGTGAAGATTTGTAATTTATTTTTTATTTTATTCACTAATTTTTCATTTTTGGTATCAAACGTAAAAAATGATGAGATATATGGGACAACGTTTCCGAAGAAACTAAATATTCAAAGCATAGTTGGAATTATGTTACCGAAATGGTGGTGCAGACAAATATAGCACATGAGAAACATGGGAATTACCAATATGAAAGGTCATCGTTAAAGTCCATCCATGATAATCCACCGTGTTCTTTAATTTCCTACCCAAAGCCGACACGTATCAACGGTTCAGATGCATTTCACTCAACTAGACGCTGACGTAGCCGAACTGACGCTCACCCGTACCACCTGCCAACGCGTTTCGCACGCCTTGTTTTCTGGTTTCTGGAAATGCCCCGCGATAGCGACTCAGCAGGGTATGCTTATTTTGTCTTCCTTCCTTTTATTAGTTTATTTATTTTGCCTCTAAAATGGATCTTATTGTTTATTCAGATTTCCCATTTCTGAACGATCTTGCAAATGTTTCCTATCTTATAAAAAAGAAATGTTACAAAAAAGGAGCCAAATTATGACCAGCATCTAGCTCAAAAATGTACTTTTTGATCAACTATTGTTTTAAACGTTCTTTTTATGAGAGGTGGGAGAGATATGACTTTAGTATGTATTCCCAAGAAAACAATTTATTCTTAGTCGGCTAGGATTATTCTCTTCTTCATCGTTTATAGAAGTGATATTATGTAATTGAAATACAATTCTCTGTGTTATCTTCGTACTTTTATCTTGGAAAAGATGTATCAACCAATTTAAATAGGCACACAGTTGACTTCAACATCATATAATTGCATCAGTCCACCAAAAAAAAAATTGCAGTTTAAAAAAAAATTATCGTGAATGTAAAAAATGGATACTTTGATTGAATAGTATAAACACTATCAAACCAAATATTTTTCACTGTGTATGGATGATTATATCCACTATCTCATTAACGCGTGTCATGACTAACGACGGTTTGAAATTACTAGTAAATTGACTAAATAATATAATTAAAAATAATTTATATTTTTCCTTGTTAAGAAATAATCAAATTACATGATTTTATTATCTGCTTTAAAAAAGCATACATTTTTTTAAATTAACCATTTGATTACTTGTAAGAAAAAAGAAACTACTTTTTAAATTGTGTATAATGTTTGTCTTATTTTTCTGTAATCATTATTTAATAATATTTATTTATTTATATTTTTTTTTTCAAAAATTGGCACACACAAATCATTTTTTCTCATCTACTCTTTTTTATTTTTTTAATCATCCAACTAAATAGATGTTATATTAATTTTTTTATCAAAAGATAAATTATAATTATGCTTATTTTAATTAAGATATTTTTATACAAGTAAGAGAATTACTTTTTTTTAATTATAATAAATTAAAATTTTTATTTATAACATAAATAAATAATATGAAAAGAAAAAATAAGTCATATTTTTAATAAAAAATTAATATTACTTTTAAAAATATTTTAATTATATTTTGGCTCTAAAAGAATATTTTTTTATAAATAAAATAAAAAGAATGTATAATTTAAACATCTCAAAAAAAAGAGAGTAATTTGTCCCATAATTAATTACCTGATTCTTATTATTCTTTTGTAAAATAAATGAAACTTGCAATCATATCTTCGTTCATCCAATAGGTGAGTTCGGTTGAGGTAGGAGAAACATATTATGTTTATGTTTTTATAGAAATATGAGAGTTATTTTTTATTTATAGTTTCATTTCTATCCTAATAATTTTGTGTACTAAACAGTCTCTATTATTATTACTTGAAATGAATTTATAATTTATATATAAAAGTTTAATTCTACAAATTGACATAGAAAATGTATCACTTATATTTTAATTCATACCCTTAGTAATTTATACAAATATATATATAAATTTATAATTCAACACCATAATATTGCCTCATTTTTTTGGTAAATTATAATATTGTATTTTTGAATATAAATACCTATACATAATACATATATCAAGTCAACCATTAGAAAAAAGTATATATATTCTTAAATAAATTACACGATTTTATTTTAATTTTTTTTAAATTACATAATTTTTTATTTTTAAAAGATAAAAAATTTTGAAAATAAAAAATTATGTTTTATTTTAATCTGATAAAGTAAACACGAATTCTAATGATTTATCAATTTTTTATATAGCACCGTCAATGTCAATTGTCACCGTCCTGTAAGAAGTTGGGACCACCTTGGACTTACTATAGATTAGCTGCAAAATATAAGTACAAGAAAAAAAATATATACGTAAAATTTATATTATATAAAATTTCTAATAAAAATTAAAAAGATAAAATTATTTTTAAAAATTATTTTAAAATTGATAATAATTTTTTAAAATTTTATAATAATTATAATTTTAAAAAATAATTTTAATTTTAAAAATATTTTATTATAAATTTTATATAATATAAATCATTGGATGTTATTTTTTTTTAAATAATGGCGAATTAGCAAACGGAAAAGTCTCGAAGAGTTTGAGGGGGAAAAAAAAATACCCAAAAAGACGAAGGCTGCACGTTGCAAATCATTAAAGCCAAACTCCCTCACATCGGTGCTTTTTCTTTCGTTCCTTCTCCTTCTCTCGCCATTCTCTTCTCTCTCTGAAATCGGGAATTTCACTTTATTGCCTAGCGAGTAGCAAGCATGGCAGAATCGGTGGAGTTGCCGAGTCGGTTAGCAATCCTTCCTTTCAGGAACAAGGTCCTTTTACCAGGCGCCATCATTAGAATTCGGTGCACTTCGCCCAGCAGGTACTTGTTGCTCAACTTCACCGTCTTTTCTTACTTCGTATCGGCTTCAAGCTTCTACTTTGTTTGGTTGCCTAGAAAATTTTGCTCGAGTCTAATTCTCAATTGTTAATCATTCGACCTTAAACCAGTGATTCTTTTAATTCTATTTTGAAAACAAGGTATCTTTTAGAACAGACGCATCAATATATGTAATTCTCTTGACAGTTAAACCAAGGGCAATTGTTTCCTTTGTTGTGAAGTGGAAATATGAGCAGTAATCTTTAATTTGCTTTGGCAAGTGGTAATTGAATACTTACTTGTCAAACTAGATAATACAAATTTACGGGGCTTTAACATTTTTATTCGATAATAGAATTCTCTATCTTTCGCTTCTATATAAGTCTTCATAAATGGAGCAGGAATTGTATTGAAAGTTTATTATGTTGGTAGTACGGAACTTAATTAGGTTGCCTTCTATTTACCTGGCTATCATATGGTAGTTGAAATCTCTAATACATTGTAGCGTGTACATAAGTAGTTACTTAATTAAATTGATCTGTACTTTGCCGTTTAGCATACTGTGACTGTTTTCTTGATTAAAATTTAGTGTGAAGTTAGTGGAACAAGAACTTTGGCAGCGAGAAGAGAAGGGACTGATTGGCATCCTGCCAGTACGTGATGCTGCTGAAATTAAACCAGTGAGTCCCGCAATATCTCAAGGTGTAGGAACTGATTCTCTGGACCAAAGCTCAAAAATTCAAAGTGGCTCGTCAGAATCTCATAAGCTTGACACAAAAAATCAGAATGATGTTGTTCATTGGCATACGAGGTATACTACTAGTGAGCATCTCTCGTGTCATGTTTAGAATCTTGGATCTAACTACTTGATAACATATATGTACTAACAATTCATATTATCATATGTATAAAGTGTTGTCAACAGGAGACTTTCTTTCAATGGGTGTTGGATAAAGTTTGTTGGCCTTTTCTGCTGAATTAACGAGTGCCTCTTTTCTATTTCTGCCCTCAGATTTCATAATTGGATCTCTTCCTTTACTTTCTTTCATATCATTTTATAAAAGAAGTGAATAACTTCTATTTCTTATATACTTCTGTAAAATAAAGGCTGCAAATTGAGATGGATTTTAAGAGATCTTTTATTACAGGGGGGTTGCTGCTCGAGCATTACATTTGTCAAGGGGAGTGGAGAAACCAAGTGGGAGAGTCACATACATAGTTGTTCTTGAAGGTTTGTGCAGATTCAGTGTCCAGGAACTAAGCACGAGAGGAACATACCATACTGCTAGGATCGCTTCCCTTGAGATGACTAAGAGTGGTAAGTTATTTGTCTTAGTTTTAGAAGGAAACATAGATTTTTATTCTCCAAGTGTTTCTTTCAAACTCTTGTCTGGGCGTTTTGGTGAAAAATTAGGACATCAAAAGTTAGATGATAATATGATGTTGGATGCATATGCCTGATATGTTCCAATCAAGGTTTGATATATATATATATATATATATTTGTTTAACAAAAATTACACTGCTATGTAGGAATCTAATCCTTTCACTTATTAAGTGTAAATATTCTATATCATGGCCTTTTCTCTTCCTTACTATGAATGCATAGATGATGGAAGCTTAAGCGCTCTTAGTATTTAGCGTGCTAAGCCCTAATCCAAGTGAGCAGCTAATAAATTTCAATATGATGATCTGAGAAATGTTTTAACATTTTATATGATGCAAGCATGAATTTATTGGACAGGACATTGAAGATCAGATAGAATGTCAGTGATATGCCATGTCTTTAGTTGTATATTTCTTAGGGTCATCTTTGTGCCACTTATTTTGGAAACAAAAGTAGGTGGGAGTTTGAGCTTTTACAAGGCCTTTAAGTAGTTTCAAGCATTTGTGCTTCTCTTCATTTTAACAAGCATCAGTGTATTATAGTTTTCTTATCAGAAAAAAAAAAAGGGGGATTTAAGGATTTTTTTTTGTGAGCATTTTTTTTTCTATATTATCCTGATCCGATTCTATTCATTATAATTGAAGATGCTAAGTTGCTTTTATTTTTCTACTATAGATTTGGAACAAGTGGAGCAGGACCCTGATTTCATTCTGTTGTCTCGCCAATTTAAAGCAACTGCCATGGAGCTTATTTCTGTTCTGGAGCAGGTAAAAGCTCATAACTTGAATGCTTCTTTGGCGAACAGAGGCCAATAAAAATATGGTGATGCTGTTTGGTCATTGATCTTTAAAATCCTAGCATGCTGGTCCAATTGGTTGAAATTATCATTATTGTCTATGTTTGCCTAAAACATAATGTTTATATGCAATGTTGCATCTGGACCTATATCTTTGATTCCTTGGAGATAATCTAAACTCCAATTGGTTGGGTTATCAGTGTGGACTTCTATGTTATAGTTAAGGTTCATTTTATTTCTTAAATTTTAGGCATGTCACGCTTTCTTTTGATGTTGTCTCTGTAATAGCAACTTAAGCTTTCATTTTTTGCTTGTATATAGAAACAGAAAACTGGAGGAAGGACGAAAGTTCTTTTGGAAACACTTCCAGTTCACAAGTTGGCTGACATATTTGTGGCCAGCTTTGAGATAAGTTTTGAGGAGCAGCTATCTATGTTGGATTCAGTTGATCTTAAAGTTAGGCTTTCAAAAGCAACTGAGTTAGTTGATAGTCACTTACAGGTAAGTAATAGAAGCAGAGATGTTTAATGTGAGTGTGGTTTTCTATCATCCATCTGTAATTTTATTTGTGCCTACTGCTGACAGTCAATACGTGTAGCTGAGAAAATTACTCAAAAGGTTGAAGGACAATTGTCAAAATCACAAAAAGAATTTCTTCTGCGCCAACAGGTTACCTTTCTCACATCATCATTTTCTTATAAACTTCCAATGTAGTTTGCTGGGATAGGGGCTATATTGTTAAATATTTATATCCTGCCAAAATTTAATTATATTTTTTTAAGCCAATAATTTTATTTTTTTTAACGTCCATCATGATTAAGCTGGAAAATCCCTCTGAGAAATTCCCTTGCTGTGACTGATGTATGACTACTCTTACATATTAAATTCATATAATGTAGGTTTCTATATTAGTAATTAGGTAACATTCTACAACCTAGCCACGAGAGAGCAATTTCTGGATAAGTTTTAGTGCCTTTATCTCTATCTTATTGTTTAGATGTAATTTTATTTATCCTGATCAATGTGCCCTTTCTGCTAAGCATCCTGCGATTTCTGAGAATAATGGATGATGGGTGTACACGAATGTGGCATTTCCTGGCCTCTAAGCTATCAGTTGAACTTCGACTTAAATGGCTCTGAGAAGGATTAGATTTGGGTATTTTGTAATTATCAGTAATTGTCTCCAATGTAAAAATTATTACAGATTGTCTTTGCTTTTCTATATGGCAGTAATATGCATGTAAATGGTTATTTCTTATTTCAGTGACCTACAAAGTCTTGGTTCTCCCGGCTGCAGTGGAGAATTTTACTGCTTTGTCTAAGTGTGCTTTTGTTTGAATATCTTATTTGTCTTTCCTGCTGTGTGAAAAATATTTTGTAGATGAGGGCTATAAAAGAGGAACTCGGTGATAATGATGATGATGAGGATGACCTGGCCATCCTGGAAAGAAAGATGCAAAGTGCAGGAATGCCACAGAATATCTGGAAGCATGCACACAGAGAGTTAAGGTACTTTGTATTGGACACCTAGTTACTGATGGTGGTGATCAAGATTACATGACTCTGATTATGCTATTGCTGTCAGTAACAATGAAAATCCTAGATATTATCATGCTCCAAGATACTGTACAACTTGGCGGAAACAATCAGTTTATTTTATTGTAATTGCTGTCTCAGGAGACTCAAAAAAATGCAGCCTCAGCAACCAGGATATAATAGTTCAAGAGTTTATCTGGAGCTTCTTGCTGAGCTGCCCTGGCAGAAGGCCAGTGAAGAGCATGAACTGGACTTAAGAGCTGCACAGGAGCGCCTGGATAGTGATCACTATGGTTTAGTGAAGGTCAAGCAACGGATAATCGAATACCTGGCTGTTCGCAAGGTTGTCAATTACCTCTTTTACTACTATGCCTGTAAATGTCTTTAGTACTCTGATGCTAATTTAACCTGTCAACTGCGGCTTAAACCAGATGCAAGGCATGGTAGTACTCTGATACTACTATGCCTGCAGATGTCTTTAGTTCTCTGATACTAATTTAAATGTGTCAATTGCAGCTTAAACCAGATGCAAGGGGTCCTGTGTTGTGCTTTGTTGGTCCACCTGGTGTTGGGAAGACATCATTGGCATCTTCTATTGCTACTGCTTTGGGCAGAAAATTTGTGCGGATATCCCTTGGTGGAGTCAAGGATGAGGCTGATATTAGAGGACATAGGAGAACATACATTGGAAGCATGCCTGGGCGGCTTATAGATGGTTTAAAGGTTCAAAAGTGGACTTACATTTTCAGTGTTACTCTAATACTGTCTGATATGTATGATATTAGGAAATTCCTTTAGGAAGGATATCTTATCCCCTTACTAATATCCCCTATTCCTCTCTTCTTTAAATGAATTTTTTCTTTGAAATAGTTGAGATGGGAGTGTTAGATGTGTGGTAACACTGGGAAAGATGGAGGTAAACAAAAAAAGAACTATACAATCGAATACAGGAGTTTCCTCAATAGAGGATAATATGGAGAGATCACTGAGGTGTTCTAGCCAATATTGTGTGGATTACGTGAAAAGTATATCATTTCTCTTATTGTATATCAAAAGAGATTTAAAAAAAAAAAAGATATAATTGAAGAAGTCGTTATTTCACCGATTAATTGACATGGTGCACAAATTAACACACACACACTTGAAGTCTGGAAGGGTGTGCAATAAATTCGGACCAAACACAACGAGACTTATGAAATTTTTAGTTCTTTCTTCTTTTTTTCCTTTTGAGGTTTCATTTTGACTAATAATTGCTTTTGACATTTGACCTTTAGAAAGTAGCTGTTTGCAATCCTGTCATGTTGCTGGATGAAATTGACAAGACAGGTTCTGATGTTCGTGGAGATCCATCTTCAGCATTGCTGGAAGTTCTAGATCCAGAACAGAATAAAACATTCAATGATCAGTATCCTATACACTTATATTAGTTGGAATTTGTTTTGTTTTTTTTAGCCTTATAATTAGTTGTAGGTTTCGATTATTTTGGTAGTTGTCTTCCATTGATTTAGAACAATAATAGATCTTTTCATCACTCTATACACACATACATATAGGGCTTTTTTTTTTTAATTTACAATGTTATAATTGAAGTATTGAGTACTGCATTATCTATTTCATGATCATTGGCACAGGTTTTACTATAGTTTGACTGTCAGTCTGTCAACAAGCATGTCAGTTTTTGCCCAATAATTTAAAGGGACTTCTAATTTTGGTCTTGATGAAGACCAAAGTACTATGGAATGTTAAAATCTCACATTGAGTAATATGAGCTACTCAACAGGATACTTAAGTAAGATGGTAGGGCAGATCTCCCACCTGTACAGCTACCACTAAGGAGAGAGTTCCCCATCTCGCTTGAGTACTTATCAATTCGTCAAAGTTGGTGGTCAACAATTCCAGGAAGGACTACCTGCAAAGGGTTTTGACCAACAAAAGGCCAAGTAAAGTGCCTCAAGGTGTAGCCCTCAAAACCTTGGCTTTCCAAGGACATCCAATTGATAAAGCTCATTGTAGTATGGGATGTCAAAGTCTCATATCAAGTAGTATGAGCTACTCAGTGGAGTACTTAAGTAAGGTAGTTCTTCACCTAAACAGTTAGCTTTTAGGAGAGGATTTCTCACCTCGCTTAGATACCCATCAGGTCTTCATCTTGGTAGCAATACATTTTTGTATGGAATTCACCCTTTGCCTTCACCCATTTGGATGGGAAACCAAACTTTCTTGATCCATCCTAATTTTAGTAAATGGTTTTTGAATAAGGGAATTGTGTTAATTATTTTCTGCATATCCTTCTTTACCTAACACTTCACCACAGTTTTCTTTTTTGTTTTATTCCCCCCCCCCCTTCCTCCTCAATTGCTAAGGAGGATTTCTTATCCTCCTTTGTACTTGTACCTTATTCTTCTTCCTTTAAGTATATTTCATTAAAAAAATTCTAAAGTTCTTCCTTAATGTTACCAAGCTATTTGAACGTTCCATTTGATCTATCCAAAGTGATTTTTGTGGCTACAGCAAACAGGGTGCAGCCTATTCCTCCACCACTCCTCGACAGGATGGAGGTCATTGAGCTGCCTGGATATACACCTGAAGAAAAGCTTAGAATAGCTATGAGGCATTTGATTCCCAGAGTTCTGGACCAGAACGGGTTGAGTTCTGAGTTTCTTCAGATTCCAGAGGTGTGTAATTTTCTATATATAAAAGGTGCACCTTTGCTTTTATCCTAATGGATTCTTTCTCAATTGGAAAAAGAAAGGAAAATTAACTGTGTCTTGAGTACAGAGTAGCTTTTGTAATACTAGTTATTTAGGGCATAGGAAACTGAACTTTATCAAATTTGAAAGAAAAGAAACATTGTAAGCATATATATGATATATTAAACCAGGGTTTAAACGGTTACAGGTTTTGAAATTCAACTTTATAGCCATCTGTTCTCGCCATTTTTTTAGTCTCACAATCTTGAAAGATTGGTGTTTGTATGTTTCCCACTTGGTTAATACATTTTATTTTGATAGTCAAACATTAGAGGCCCCTCTGCTGTTTGGTAATAATTGGGGTTTGCATTCTTTCCTTGTATTTAGTCTATCAGTTTTAAAGCACAGAATAAAACTAGAAAGGGGGGGAAAAAAACATAAGCATACTGTAGAGCCAAAGAGAAATATTCTCTATAGTGTTGGTACTCGTAGAAAGCACTTCTCTTATAGAGAATTTTAATTAATTGCTATTTTGATGTAGGCAATGGTGAAACTTGTTATCCAGAGATATACTAGGGAAGCTGGTGTGCGGAATTTGGAAAGGAACCTGGCTGCCCTAGCACGTGCTGCTGCAGTAAAAGTTGCAGAGCAAGAACAAGCAGTTCCACTAAACAAAGGGATGCAGGGACTTGCTACACCGTTGCTGGAAAACAGACTTGCTGATGGTGCCGAAGTTGAAATGGAAGTGATACCGATGGGTGTGAATAATGGTGAAATCTCAAACACATTCAGGGTTGCCAATCCACTGGTAGTTGATGAAGCTATGCTTGAAAAAGTGCTTGGGGTAATTAACATTGTGCATTTTTCTGTATGTTTTTAGTTGAAGTTTTGAATACTATCTTCCTTTCACCCCCAGTGGAACAATAACTAAAACTGGTGGCTAAAAGTATTTCAGGATGGTTGTGCGTGCAAGTATCTATGTCTTGTATCAATTCCCTATTATTTGCTTTTGCAAACTTACCGCTATGTTATAATATATTTTTACAGTATGGCTCTACTATATTATACATAAATGAGTGTCTTGTTTGTGAATTTGTCCTGAAAGAGGTCTTGCATGAGCAAATTATTAATGGAAATTAGACTCAATAATATGCTCATAAGGGATTAATCCATAAGACGTTGGTATCATCGAATGCAGCCTCCGAGATTTGATGTCAGAGAAACTGCAGAACGTGTTGCAACCGCTGGGATCTCAGTTGGGCTGGTTTGGACTGCCTTTGGTGGAGAAGTTCAGTTTGTGGAGGCAACAGCAATGGTGGGGAAGGGTGACTTGCATCTTACTGGACAATTAGGGGATGTAATTAAAGAGTCAGCTCAAATTGCACTGACATGGGTAATTGATTCTATCTAATCAAAATTCAGTTCACCTCTTTTCTTATTTAGTTTGTTCCCCTCAAGTTTTTCTGAATGGGACATTTCATGTTACTTATAAGAGGCGCTACCAAAATATTTTGTAATGTGACACTAGTCTCCATATAGGACAAAAAAATGTTGCATACCAAAGTCAAATAGATATTACAAGCAAAAGACAATTACTTTGGGAGTTATCGTCTGAAATTGTATGAGCTTCTGTACATGCCATTTATTGGATCCTTGAAATGAGGTGTATCAGGTCTGTGATTTAACATCCATGACATTGCGTCCTAAGGTTCCTTTCTTCCCTTGGAGATCAGCATGGTGGAAGAGATGTTAAGTTGGAATTTATCATGGGGTGTGCATGTTGTGTGTGGGTTACTAAAAAAATCATATTAATATTGTGTCACTTTCTTTAAAATTTTAGATTGACTTTGGTCAATTGGATTCAAGGCTATATGTTTGTGCCATTGCACATTGGCTAGCTACAGCTTGTGTACATTAAACACTTGCCTTCTTACTGTTATATGTATTCTTAACACATTTATTGATTTAAGAAGTATTGTTTTATTGATGATGGAGGACTGATTTCATAGGTAAGGGCAAGGGCATCTGATCTTAGGCTGGCTGCTGCCGAGGGGATTAATCTTTTGGAAGGCCGTGATATACATATACATTTTCCTGCAGGTGCTGTACCTAAAGATGGGCCCTCTGCAGGTGTGACTTTGGTAACAGCATTAGTATCACTTTTCAGTCAGAAAAGAGTTAGATCAGATACAGCTATGACTGGAGAGATGACTTTGAGGGGTCTTGTACTACCTGTTGGTGGTGTCAAGGATAAGGTAAAAATTTTATGTCATTATGACCAGTGTTAAGTTTCTGGTAAATTTTCATATATATTTTTGGGATAAAATGTTAATGATTATAGCACAAGAATAGTTATGATTTTGGGATAAATTCTTCTTTACATATATATATATATATATATATATTATTGCTACAAAATCTGCAGAAGTGATTCCTTGCAGCATTAAATGCACAATTAAGCACCTCAATGCTTAAACATTGACACTTCCTCAATCAATGCTTAAACATTGACAATTCCTCAATTGCATGTTACCACTGTCCTAGAGCTTTAGGAATTAGAGAAGCCAAGTATTTGGGTGTGGTGCATGAGAAACTTAAATTAATCAAATGGAAATATTTTCAACAAAATGACATTTGTCCGGTTAGTTAGTATTAAGATGACATATATGATAGCATACAGAGGGTTGGAGGAAAGAACAAGGAGATTAGATGGGAGAAAGACAAGGAGGAGACTGAACCACCTAACGGCTCTCTTAACTTTAAGGACATATATGATATACTTAAGGGATGTAACTCAAAAGAATCCTTAATAATGCACATAATAGAGCGAGATTAATTACTATAATTTGACAATAATGTGACCTAGTATTATCTATTCTGATAACTTATGTTTTGGATATTAAGGATATGATTTAGGCTGCATGGAAGAGTATTATTTTTGAGCTCCCATTGTGTCAAATTTGCCAATATAAGTCTTGCACTTTGCAAATGCACACTAAGGAAGTCATAGTTGCATGTTGAATACTGTACATTTCTGAACTGTTTAAATTTATCATACAACTGAAAATGGAAAAAAGGAATTGGATTATGAAATCATTTTTCATTTTTACTTGCTGTGGAGAGGGGGTTATTAATGTTGTGAGTCCGATTTTTAATTTGAGTGAATTGTGATAGCCTAGATAAATGTTATTTACCCAGTGGGCTGTGAAATATGTTTGATTGCTCTCTCTGCTTGTTTAAGTTTGGCAAAGGCATGGTTCAAGGAGAAAGAGTAGACATATGTATGTGTTCAATTTTTAGAATGGCCAGCTGCAGAAAATGGATGTTTAAGTTGTTTTTTTTAAGCTGTTGTGTACTTCAGTAATTGAGAGAATAAGATGCCTATCAGGTGATATGATGGGAAGGTTTTATATATATTTTGGAAGGAAAATTAAAAAAAAAAAAATAAGCGGATGTAATTTGTTACCAAATGGAATCATATGAGTTTGTTTTGTCTTTAATAAAAGGAAAATGTATTTTTCCTGTTCTCTCAAAGGGAATCACACTACAAAATATAATACTATCTGACACTTTGCCATTTAGATGTCTTAAATACATTGGTGATATCTGAATAAACATATTCTCTAGCAAGAGTGGCAAAAGTAAAACATCAAGACTATAAAAAAGGTGGCATGATCTGATCCTTTTCAATGATCCACAGGTATTAGCTGCGCACCGATATGGCATAAAGAGAGTCATTCTGCCCGAAAGGAACTCGAAGGACTTGGCTGAAGTACCATCATCAGTGCTGGAAAATTTAGAGGTAATTTTGCTTCCATGTATTTATAATTACTCAGCTGTGTAATACGTCTATGAACTGAGCATGTTTGGTACTACTATAGACATGTATATGGTGTAAAATTTTATTACACTTTTACTTGTCCAGCTTCAATTTTTCAGATATATCATGGGCTAGAATATGTTCCCTTTTATGCGAATTAGTGTCTATATCATCTTTATGGCGCTCAGTGAAGTCCTTGATTTTGTTATTAAACATATCGGTGAAACACAAGATCATGGTTGGCTTTTTGAAATTCCTTATCAGATACTGCTTGCAAAGCGAGTGGAAGATGTGTTAGAGCATGCTTTTGATGGCGGGTGTCCATGGAGACAGCCCTCAAAGTTATGACAGGATCCTTAACCCGCACCTGTTCTTCTTCATGTTTCACTCACACACGGCGTATGTATTGATTCAACATCTGATCCCATCCTGATCGACGACTGCTGTTGTGAACATGGGCGACTCAGGGTACTATGATCTATTCAACTGGTTGTAACCAAGCGGAACCCATGAATCAAACACATTGGAAGGGACGCTAACAGTGAGCGTTATTTTTTGGGACTCGAATCTCCACTACCAGCTTTTGTAAGTATAATTTTTTTTCAATTGTGATCAGCTGTACTTGTTAAATTGAGCAACTAAATTTTGTTATGCTTCCCATTGACCTTTTTTTATTTTTTTATTTTTGGTCATGTAACTGTAATCAATTCCTTAGGGCGGCCCAGTGCACGAGGCTCCCACTAGGTGGGGTCTGGGGAGGGTAGTTGTACGCAGCCTTACTCTTGTTTTTTTACAGAGAGGCTGTTTTCAGTTCGAACCCATGACCTCCAGGTCACTCAGCGACAACCTTATCGTTGTACCAAGACTCGCTCTCTAACTGTAATCAATTCCTTATTGTGCATAAATCATTATTTTCTCCAAGGGAGGACTTGCTATCTCTCCAATGTGGTTCACCCCTTATTCCTAATTTTGAGTTTCTATTGTCATAATAATTATTGTTCTAGATTTTTCGTTCACTTTCTTTTTTACCTCGGGGGAGAGGGAGGGTAGGAGGGTCGAGATTCCCATTGAAGGTCATCGGTAGTATCTGGACTATTTTAACAGATTATGATGCACTGGAATATTAAGTAGACTAGTCCATCGGTCAGGCTTGGTAAGCCAATTTTTGAAGGACCAAAAGCCTGAAATTCTATATTTTGTGAAGGCCTAAGCCTGGCCGATGATCAGATCTAGTTTGGAGGCTTGTTGCTGGAGCTGGAGCCATTTGTTACTAGGTTGCGCCAGTGATGTGTCAATAGTTATATGCTGATTTGAGTAGGGATGATAAATACGTCGTAAAACATGCCAACTAAAAGGCTGCTCAATGCAGCTGGCTTATAAGAGGATGTTCTGTCTACTTAGATGAGAATATCGTGGTTCCCTAGATAAAACCCCCTTTTTGAAGCAGCACTTAAAAAGCCGTATTGTCATATGTTGGCACAGTTTAATGGCAGTTTCTAAAGAAATTTATGTTATACTAGGATGAATTTGTTAAGATGCTATTGAAATTTACATAATGTTTAGGTGGCTCTTTATATTTCTAACAAGTTAGTTTTTAGAAGATCTCCTGTAAGCTTGTAACAATGGTATCAGAGTTGAATCTCATTTCTTCACACGTCCCAAATAGAACGAGGGCTGATATCAGCAAGACGACAAAGTGAGCTATCTAGAGTGAAGTTGCTTAATGGGTTAATAAGTTTAGAAGTTCGATTTTTTCAACAAGCTAGTCTTTTAAGAGAAGAATTTCTCTTTTTTCTTTTTTGTTGATCAACAAGAGAAGATTTTCTCTAGGCTTATAAGAAAATTTAAGCAAATTGCAATATAAGAAACGATTAATCCAAATCATGGAAATGAAATGTGAAATGTGATTAGCTAGTGTAGAGGTTTTTTAAATTGATTCTATCCAATGTCAATCAAATTGATCTTTTAATGGGATTAATTGAATAGAATTTTTACAAAATCAACATAAGTAGTTCAGTTAGATTTTTACTTTATAAATTCAATTTCAAGCAAATCAAATTGTTTCATTATTAATAATGTAAATATTTTAATTATATATAATAAGTATACTCTTTTATTAATTTCTTGTTTATTTGATATTTCCCAACCATTTCTTTATTTTTTGGAGTAATGTGTTGTAATGTAATTCCTAAAATATTTATTTTTATAATTAAAATGACATACTATATATCAAAATTTATAACCTCACATCAGAGATAAACTTACAAACCACTCAAACTATCCCATATAAATCACTCGTTTTACATTCCTTTTCGAAACTACTTTTGCAAGTCAGAAACACATGTGCCTGAGTTGATTGACACCAAAGGAAGCTGGGTACAATTTTGAAAATCAAATCCTCTCTCCCCTGTGGCAGATATAATGCTTCAAAGCAATATCACAACGAGAAAAAAAAACTATAAAGTAATCATACTCTTTTTACATGTCATGGTTCAATATAATGGAACCTATTTGAGTCAGGTCATAAAAGGAGCAGACATGTTTCTTTAAAGTAACCACATACCAGGGGGGAATCCAGATCACAAAAGCTTATAATACTATGCTCAATCACTATGAACTAAAATCTCGCATTACAAGTAGATTAGATCAAATGGAATAGAATTACGGCCTTTTAAAACAATGGAGCAACAATTTAAATGCGGATGAACAGGACTCATTAATTTTTCGGCACACCAAACATAGGCCGAATGAAAATATATTATTATTGCTCCAAATTACTCGGTAATACAATCAATTAAACAACAGCACAATGAACAAGAAGAAACCCTAGCTACAATGGTTCATTGGATTTGAAAAGAGATTTAAAAACCCAAAGAAAAAAAAATCATGTGACAAATTGCATAAATTGAGAAACAAAGAACAAGCTGATGGGTACTTAAGTAAAGTAGAGAACCTTCTCCAAAAGTTAGCTATTGAAGTGGAAAAATCACACTCTACTTACGTATTTTATTGAGCTTTCCATACTACTCATTATGAGACTTTGGCATCCCATACTACCTTAATCTCCATCACAAGCCTCCTAGGTTGAAAGCTTAGATGTGTAGATAAAAACAAAATTGATAGTGATCTTGGATGAGATTGAAGGAATGGCAGGACCAAGATTGCATGAAAGTGGATAAGGTGCTGGGAGGTTCCATTATTGGATGAAGGCCAAGTCGGTGGTAGAAGTGGCCGAGAAGTCCATAGACAACATTCAAGCCCTTAGTACAGTGGTCACCAACAAAGCCAAAAGGCATGAAGTTTGTCAGCCGAAGCGATGGCGATAGGCCAACAGTTTCAAAAGCGCACCAAACATAATGGGATCCCTTTTTTGTGAGCTTTAGAATTTTTTTTTTGGTATGTTCCTCAATTTTTTTTTAATCTTTCGCCATAGTTTCAAGCTAATTTGATTTAACGTGTTCGTATTTTTTTGGTAAATCATAAAGGACCAATCTTAAAATAAGAAACCAATAAAAAACTAACAGGGGTTCTTTAAGGTAACGCAATCCTAACATACCACTTAAATTAACAAATTAAGTTTAGGAGAAGGAGAAAAAATAAGGATAAATTCTAGATCTTAAATGAGGTTGAAGTTGGCTAGCCAATCAACACACATGGTTTCCTTCTTATAAGTATGTTTTACTTCCACTTGTTAGTCCAAACTACTTTGCAAAATTCTTTTGAGAATGTGACAATTGCTTAAACTTCTATTGTCTTCCTCACTCATATCTTAAACCATGACCAAAAAATCTGCTCTTGAGGTCATCCTTCCTAAAATTATGTCTAGCTCCAAACTAATAAAAACACCCCATAAACTCAATTGTAGTGGTATTAGTAATTCTTATATCGTTAGCAAAACCAACAATCCAATTATCTATGTTGCCCCTAATGATACCTTCGTACCTAGCTTTGTCTATGCATCTTGTTGTTGACCCATTTGTGTTCACTTTAACCCATCCCTCCATAGGGCATCTCCACTTAATATCAATAACACTATGACTTTTCTAATCACTATAAATATCCCTTTGTCTTGAGTTCATGATGTCCTACACAATCCTCTTAATAATTATATTCAAATTTGCAAGTCTTCTAAAATTCTCTTAAATAACTTATTCATTTCTCCACTTCCAAAGCAGCTAGCAAGTAACGATAAAGCTAATAGGCCAATCTTCTTTATTTCAACTATGGTTCATATTTAAATTCAACAAAAGCCAATCTTTTAAAGGTTAGATATAGAACATTGTCACTTTGTAAAGGTCAATCAAAGCAACCCAAATATTGTTGGCAAAGTACCAATCTCTCAAAGCAAGCATAATCGTTTTGTCATAGTTCCCACAACTATTATACACTTTAAAGGTATTGGCCCATTTACCTTTTCTAGTTTAAGTAAGCAATCTATTATAGGTTATTTGCCATAGAAAAACACGCATTTTTTGAGGTTCTTTCCATCTCCAAATCAAGCTCTATAATTTCTTATGCTCATCTCTTAAGATAGAAAATCCCTTAATAAATTATAAGCATCACGGAAGCAAATCCTCTACTGCTCCAAGGGAATCATGGGATTTTAGAAGCCATGAAAGAATATTGTTAAAATTACAAGTTATGGAACTAAACAAAAGGTAAAGGAAGAATTCGAAGAGCAGAAATTGATTTGCTCTATTTCATTCACAAATTTATAGTCAAAAGCTTTACAAATTGATTAACCAATATTAAATGCATAATTATTCCGCTAAACATTAAGAATCATGATCCTAAAGTAAAAAACAATAAACTAACTTTCTTAAAAATAGATACTATTAACGTTCAGCTTTTTGATAACTAATGTATTAGGATTTGTTGCAAAAAGTGGAAATAGACAAATAAAAAATTTTACACTTTAACCTATGAAAAAAGATGCACTCAACTTTACTCGGGTTGCTTAATTTAACATTGGGTACTCAACTCAACTCAACATAGGGTTCTCAACTTTAGTCTTGCTCAAGGTCCTGCACTTTACTCATAGTTCGCTCAATTCTCTCAAATGCACTTAACTTTTCTTAACTTAACTTGAATGTGCTCACACTTAGCTTCAACTTACGTTGATTTTCAAAGTTAAGTTTACACAAATACTTCTCCTTAACTCCTTAACTCAAACATTTTCCTCCTTAACTTCAACTTAAAAGAAAATAAAGAAAATTGAAACTCGTCATTGATGCAAATGTTAGATTTAACATCAAGCCTTTCTCTCAGAGTTTCAAACTTGTTTTTCTGTAAGCCTTTGGTAAAGATGTCCACAACTTGGTCTTCAATATTGTAATGGAGGAAATGAACTTCATTTTCTTTTATTGTTTCTCTAATCGCATGATATTTGATCTTGATGTATTTCATCTTTCCATAGAATACAGGATTCTTAATCATTGCTAAATTTGACTTCTTATCACATATTATCTTTGTGGAACTAGTTTGAGGCATCCTCAAGTCACTTAACATATTCTTCAACCAAGTATTTGGTTTACAATAGTTGAAGCTACAATGTACTTTGCTTAATGGTTAATTAGGTGATAGTTTATTTCTTGGAACTCTAGCACACACAACCAAATCCAAGAGTGAAGCAATATCTTGAAGGTCTCTTCATATCATCAAGGGTGCTATTCTAGTTACTGTCTATGAATCCCATCAAGTTGGCACTAATAAATCTTTTGTAAAATATCCAAAAATCCAAAAATTCACGAATATATCTCAACACTTGCTTAGTAGTTGAGAGGTGATTTTTAGTTAAAACACTTATAAATCTTGCCAAAACACCTATAACATACATTATATTAAGCTTGGTAATTAAAAAAGTAGAAAAGTGGCCTAATTATACTTTGATACACTAAAGCATCTATTGAACCTACCCCATTGTCTTTGTTTAACTTGCTTCCTTGAACTGCTAGTGTGCTCACAATCTTAACCTTACCTCGGCTGAATCTTCTCAAAACTTCCATGGCATATTTCTTTTAAGAAATAAAAATTACCTTGAAAGGATTATTTCACTTTAATTCCCAAAAAATAAGACATCTTTCCTAGGTCATTCATTTCAAAAAATATTCTTTTATTTTTTAAAATAAGTTCAGTAACTTAAGATCACTTCTAGTCACCAACAAATTATCAACATAAATAGAAACAATAGGGATTTCATCTTTTTGCTATTGAATATATAAGACAACTTCATTATAGCTCTTTTTTTTATTATAAATTTATAAAAAAATATATCAATTTTAGCATACCAAGCTCTTAGAGCCTACTCAATGTCATAAAAAGCTTTCTTCAACAAGTACACCTTGCTTCTATCTTATGAAAAAAATTTTGGTTAGTCAACATAAATTTCTTCCTTTAGAACTGTATTTAGAAAGGCCGATTTGACATCAAATTGGATTACTTTCTAGCCTTGTTGAGCTACAATTAAGAGAAGTAGTCCAATGGTATCGAACTTTGTAACTAAAGTGAAGGTTTCAATGAAGTATACACCTTACATCTGTGCATAACCCTTCACAACCAATCTTACTTTATACTTATTTATGGTCCCATTAGGATTCATCTTGAGTTTGAAAATCCATTTTGTGCCATTCACATGCTTGTTACTTGGTCTTAACACCAACACCCACATGTTATTTTTCTCAATCATCCTCAACTCCTCCTCTCTAGTAGTTTTCCATTATGTTGACTATAAAGTATCTTCAATGCTTGTGGGTTCTAAAGGGGCAGTGTTGCAAATGGCATAGATATCCTCAAAAGATCTCGTCCTTTGGATTGCATTTTCTTCATCAAAATTATCATCTCCTAAGGTGCCAATAGGTTTTTCAATAACATCTTTAGTAGTTGGGACTTGATTGAAGGAAATAGTAAATATCTTCTTCCAATCCCAAGCTCTACTTTCATCAAACTTCACACTTCTGCTTATAATAATTTGTTGTGTAATAAGATTAAAAATCTTATACCCTTTGCAAACATTGTTGTAGCCCATAAAAATACTAATTTTTTATCTTTGATCAAGTTTGTCCTATTTACTTTAGAAACATAAGCATGACATAAATTCTCAAACACCTTAAAGTGATTATAGGTGGTTTTTTTGCCTGTCCATACTTTACATGAGGTCTTCTTGTTTAACACTTTAGTTAAAAGCCAATTTTATAAATAAATAGAGGTGTTGATAGCCTTTGCCTACAGTATTTTAGGCAAGTTCTTCCCAAACATGAGACATCTAACCATATTTACAACAAATCTGTTCTTCTTCTCACTTATACCATTTTGCTATGGTAAATTACAATAAGTTGGAGATATATACTTGCTCATTGGGGAAACTCTTTAAATTGATTAAAGGTATACTAAGTCTCATTTTCAGACCTCAATGTTTTAATTTTCAAAAAACACTAATTCTCCATTATTGTTTTAAACTTTTGAAATTCAGTGAATACTTCAAACTTCTGTTAGAGGAAATAAACCCAACAATATCTCATATAATCATCAATAAATAAGAGGAAGCATCTGCGATCATTTAATGATGGTATACTCATTGGTCTATACACATCTAAGTGGATGAGCTCTAACTTAACAGCTATTCTCAAGACTTGATCAGTAGGAAAAGGCGTTTTAGCTAACTATCTTAACCGACATACTCCACATACACCATTGTAACTATTTGTAAATTGCAAATTTGACACTAACTTTTTCTCTTGGAGCAACTTTAATGAAGAAAAATTGACATGCCTAAATATTATATTCCACAAATCATCATTTTCTTTCACACCAATATAGGCTCTCTTTTTTTATGGTCTTTCAACTTAAAAGAAAAACTTTTCTTATTCATTTTAATTGAAAAATTCTTCAGCTAGCATAATAAAATATTTCATATATTTTACTCTTAAGTAACATAGTAAAATTTTTATTAAGTAGTCTAACACTAAAGAGATTTTGACTTAACTCTGGTATAAATAAAACATCTTCTAAGTTTTGTACCTGAGGGTATTTAAACAACAATAACACTTCTTCCTCTGATATCCATAAGTCTCTAATTTTGGAAGAATAACCTTTGCCTAAGGTTCTAAAGGTTTTCAAATTTGTTGACATGTGATGCATACATCCACTATCAATAAGCTACACATTAGCATCTAAAGTTGTCTTGTAACATTCTTCAATGACAATTACTACAAACAACATCGACTTCATTTTTGTCTCGTACTTGAGTAAGTTGGATTTGAAGTTGTTGTCTTTAAGAACATGGTGAAAATTTATCTTTCTTAATATTTTTATTGCCTTATTGTTGTTCCTTCTTTCATGTATCCTATTTTCCACCATTATGCTTTTTCGAGGCACCATCATTTTGTAGTTTTGGCTTTTATATTGCTATTAGTGCAACTTCAGTGGCACTTACTTTCTCTCTAAAGGCTTTTCTTTGCTTCACAACTTTTAGTGCCTTTGCTAATCCTATTATAGGAGTTGTGTCATGTTGCTTGTGTTTTAAATAGAAAACCTTTACTTCAAATCTTTTAGGAAGAGTTAGCATAACTTTTTCCATAATCCTTTTCTCCTTCACTTCTTCCTTGAGCAACTTGGTCTTATTTATAGTCAATGTGACTCTGTCAACATAGTCATTCATCTTGTCAAACTCTCATTTTCAGCAATTCAAACTCTCTTCTCAGGTTATAAATCTATATCTACCAAGTCTTATCACTCCTTTAAAACTTTACTTTTAGCTTTTCTCAAGTGTCATTGGTAATTTCATAGTCCATTTAAGGATGACTTTATCAATGACTAAGTGAATGATGGAGGAAACTCTATACTTCTTGGTTGTCTCCTCCAAATGACGTTTAATCTATTTTATTATTTCATTGGTTGGTAAGGGATATATAACTTTATCAATTCCAACATACTCATAAAGATTAAATGATCTAAGGTAAATTTTTATCTTAACAACCTATAGGTAGAAAAACTCCAAAAAAGGTTAACGAGGCCATAGCAGAGTAGGAAGAAAATAATAATAGCTTAAAGGTGAATTGTAGTAATTTTTCTTACTAGTTTCCCTATTCACAGTCCCCAAACGATCCTTAAAGATTTGATACAAAATGTTGGAATTAAGGCTATTCAGTGGCCTATAGGCCCAATAGGCCCAATCCAACTTAGATCAATCGAGTCGGGTCAAACTGAGAAAAAAATAAAAATGGATAAATTTTTTTAAGGAAATAGGGTTAGCATACTGGGGTGGGCTGAGCAACAAGTGAAACATTCCAATAGTTCATGCCAGGCCTAACCCAGTATGTTATTTATAAAAAAATATCTAATAAAACTTTCCCTTTGGCAATGTCTATCAAAGCAAACCCTCCCTCCTAGCTGAGCCTCCTGTTCTTTTTGGTTCCTTGCTTCTAATACTGCTACTTACCAGCCATTAAAGCCTCAGCCAAGCACATATCAGGGCCTATGTTACAAAACACTAAGAAATTCGCACCTCCTATTCCTCCCAACCTCCTATCTCTTTTTAGTTTAACCTTACTTCTGGTATTACTACCTATCAGCCATTAGAACCTTAGCCACGCACATATCAAAGCCTCTTATTGCGAAACATTGAGAAATCCACACTTCTCCATTCCTTAGCTATGCACAGCCAATCAACCAGAGCCTAGAGCCCTAAATGCAACCAATCACACCATCATGCTAGAGCTTGTGGTGACTATACACAATCTCTGCTTCCACAGCTCCCAAGGTCTTTTTCAGTTGCCCTTAGCGCCATTCTACACCCTCACATCCCTTACTTCTGCAAGTGACACAAACCTTCAGCCATGCATAGACAACCAATGTATATCCACTGATAAATCAATAAGGAAACATTCAAATCTCTAAAGTCTAATGAGTAGTGTGATGGTGCAAATGGAAAAGGTAGGGAAGGGATGATGGCATCACTAGGTTCTCTTTTTCAAGTTGAGGAAAGGAAATTTTTTGTAGAAAGGAAACATTTGGATCTCTAATTTAAGCTGTTTCATTTCATTGCAATTCTAAAAAAGGAAGATTAAGCTAAGCTTTAGCTTTCAACCACAATAAAGCCCATAAAGTTTATTCATAGATACTAAGTAACATTTTTGCACTTTGCTTTATAATTATGCAGTTGGCATAGTATTTTGATCTCTTTTAAACTTAATTTGATAAAGAAGGACTAAAAATTCAACATGTAGTAGTTGAATATAGGATTTTTAAAAGAGAAGAAATTAAATTTGAATAAGTATTGTAGGAAGAAAGGCACCAATGGCAATTCATAATGTCGAACAAATTAAAGGTCAACTCTAATCCTAATCCTAACCCCAACCCCAATCTAGCAATACTCCTTCCTAACACTCACTTAATTTACATGTTGCTACTATTGCAGCCTCCACTGTTATAGCTTCTACAAATGTAGGTGGAAATAGAAAACCCCCTATAAACAAATTTAATATTTGGGAGTATTTCAAAAAAATTCCATTGGATAAAACTAAAAGGAACAAAGAGCTGCACGTAGATACTGTGAGGCTTCCTATGTTTGTAATCTAACCAAACATAGAATGAATTTCTTAAATAGACATTTAAAAGCATACATGAAGAACCCACATAAAGCCAAAAAATCAACCCATTTTAGCATAGATCTAACTTTCTGGGGGAGACAATGCAAGAGAGGTTGCAAAAACTTTGGCCCTTTACACATATAGTCTAAATAAATATCGAAGGGCTCTAGCTAAATTTATAATATGCGATAAGATGTCCTTTTAAGTAGTGAAATAAAATGGGCTTCGAGAGTTATTGAATCATCTAAAACCTAGATTTTCAATTCCATCAAAAGTGACAATTGCTAGGGATTGTCTAAAAAATTACCATAAAGAATTCAAGAAGTTAAAAGATTTGTTAAAAAATTCATATGCTCATGTGTGCCGCACTGTAGATACTTGGTTATCAATTTAAAATTTTAACTATATGTACCTAACAGCTCATTTTATTGATGAACTATGAAGATTACAAAAGTGAATTTTAAACTTTTGTATAGTTGAAAACCATAGAGGTGACACTATAGGAAAGGCAATTGAAAAGTGTTTATTGGAATGGGGTATTGGAAAAATATTCACTATAATTGTAAATAATCCAAGCTCTAATGATACCATAGTGGCATACTAGAAAAAATGTTTGAAAAATTGAAATGGGTCAGTGTGTGATGGGGATTATTTATATGTAAAATGTTGTACTTATATTTTAAACTTGGTAATGAATGATAGGTTGAAAGATTTGCATGACTCTATATCTCTGCCATTTGAAATGTTGTTAGATATGTTGGATCTTCTCCTACAAGGTTACAAAAATTCAAGAGTTTTATTAAAAAGGAAAAGATAAAGTCTAAGAGTCTTTTGTGTTTGGATATTACGATTAGGTGGAATTCCACCTACATGATATTGGAGCATGCCATGAAGTTCCAAAAAGTATTTAAGAGAATGAAAGATGAAGATGAGGCCTATAATGCGTGTAACAATCCTAACTACTAACCATATTAATTAATCATAATTGAGCTCTTAATCACTGATACTTAAAGTCAAACATCATTACTAATTCATTAAAAGGTGAAAATATGGAGAAATTTAAACCTTTAAAATCATTTTAAGTCACCATTTAGAGGAACAAAAAAATTCATGTGTGAGGTTAAACAAATTCTTGTATCAAACTTCCATTTCATTTCTAACTGATTTTAAGAGGCATAAAACTCATTTACATTAATTTGCAAGACCATTTATATATCATTACCATAGAGAAAACAAGATTTATAAGCTAAAATAAGGGTTTAAATACTTAAGCCACAATTTGGGAAAGTTTAGCCACAACCAAGTTAGCTTATAGAACTCTGAAACTAAAATTTTAAACTTGCACAATAGCCTAAAAGACCCATGCTATGACTTAACTCGCTATTGGAACTAGAAAATGCAAAGCTCCTATTCCTTGCTACAATTCAAGCTTCCCACACCATGGCGAGGTTTCTTCCCAAACTTTACTGTTCAAATTTTCCATATGCTTGCCATGATGGGCTTTTTTTACGCCATGGCAATATAAGCTACTGGAACTATTCTCCCTACGTTTACTCGATTTGCACTATGGCTAAATAACCTATGCCACGATGCAATTAGCCTTTATTACTCCCTAGACTTATTGTGGCCTGGACTCAAGGATATCCAACCTATGGCTCAGCCCTTTATTGACTTCCTAAACTAAGATACATAGTTAAATTCACTAGCAACTTCCCAAAACCATTTTGGAGCTAAAGTATTATGCCTTTATGGCTAGTAACCCACCTAACTTCCAAAAAATTGATCCTAGGTAAACCATGGTTTCCAAAAACTAGTTACACCCAAACAACTCTCATTCTATATCAGGTCATACATCAACATGACAACAAGAGAGGAGTATAAGCTCAATTAAAACCCAAAACACTCCATAAACTACCTGGGATTGCCAAAAATATTTAGAACAAGTTATAATGGACTATAAAGCATGTTTTTACCCTCAAAGCTCTACCAAAACCTCAAATGCAAAGATATGGTTATAACACTCCCCAAATCCACACACAAAGCATAAATAATAGCAAGTACCTTCATACATCAAAATTTTAAGCTAACATTCATATAGTAACAAAATCCTTATTCATAAATTAACTATTCAAACTTCATACATTCACAACAATACATGTTGAATCAAACATAAGATAAATACATCAGATTCCATCTAATCTTAAGCCTAACTTCCTAATGGTTACATCCTTGGTTACAAAATCATCAAAATACTGACATTTGACAAAGATGAATATAACATGATGCTATACAAATTTAATGACAAAAGGATTAGCATCTTCACTAAATCTAATTATACCTAAGTGTAGAAACCCTACACAAGTTCTTAAACTAGGGGTGACACCTACTTGCTTTTCCTTTTTAACCAAAGATCCTTCACTTAAAATTGTTAACCCATAAAAAAAGATGAGATATAAATCTAAGTAGCCAATGGAAGATTCCATATACATGTACACATTAACCAACATAAATACATCATGAGCGAGTAAACAACAGATACACCAACATAATTAGCAAATAAACTAGTTAGGTTACTAGTGACTACTATCTCATACTAGCAATCATATACATGTTAGTCGCCAAAAATAAAAGAAAAGGCTCACCCACGGTACCAACTCCCTATTGAGCATGCTCATGGCTCGGTGCATTCTATTGAATCTGATCACAACTCAGTGCACAATTACGACACAATGCACGGGTAGTAGCATGATCACAACTCCACCAAAGACACAATCAAGGTCCAAACACAATCAAGTAGCTAGCCAATCATTAACACAAAAAAATATATAAATGTGGAAAATATAAGGTTGAAATGAACATATGCATCGAATTAAAAATGAATCCCTTAGTAACATTATTAGCTGTACCAATTTCCTCAAGAGTTAAGAACAAATGTGTACACTCTAAAGGCCTTAAATTAACTAAAATCAAATCTTTAGTAAATACTCATTACAAAAACCAGTTACTTATTCATTTCAAACATTAAGACTACCTAAGAATCATTAACCCAACCACTAATAAGCTCCCAAAATTCAGATTTGAGACTTCTAACTCAGAAATCACAATATCCCATTCTAAAATCTTAGTATATTTGTACATGAACAAAACCTAACATGAAAATTAGTCACTAGGGCCAGTTTCTAGCATGAAACGCACTTAAATAAGGGGAAGATACTTACCTAATAGTCCTACTACCTTCAAGCTCAAAAAATGATGCAAGAAACCATTAAAACAACTACTTTTTAGATTTGAGATGAAGGTGAAAATTTGTTAAACGAAAAATCAATCGGACCAAAATGAAAAGGAGGATGAGAAGGTTAAGTTTTATGTAGCTTAGCTTGGTTAAATCTCTCTCTATGTGTGCAAATCAATGGCAAGATGGTGGTGAAACCCTAACCTCCCTTGTGTATGTGAAAATGCTCCATTTGTTCTGCAAAACATGTGTTTTTGCCTCCAAGATTTTAGTGTGGTTACAGTACTCTTTGGGTTTTATGTTGAAATGGGCTGACCCAAAATCCCATAGTCCATTTCTTAAGTGTTGGGCCAAAATTTAATGGGTTTAATTAGGTTGGGTCACATAAAAATAAAGTTAGGCCTCTAATAAATTATTTTTTGTATTCTTTAATTAATTATGAAGCCCAATTTATATTTAAATCTATAAATATCATTTTATTTTCTCCAAAATGGTCTACTAATAATTATTAGTATATCAAAACATTTAAATTTGCCATTTTCCTTATAATTCTTATTTTTGTTATAATTTTTCCCAAATTCCTCAGAGTAATCCCTTAATTCTACTTAATAAATTTGGGGATGTTATAATGTTTATTTTAAAGAAGATAATAATCGAATTAGTCCTCCTATGGCATATGATTAAGATAGCGCTTCTATGTATTGACTTTTTAAAAGTCTTTTATTAGTGGATCACTGTATGTGACGTTAAATGAATGCTTCCATGAAATTACTCATATTCAAATTATGTTGCAAGTTGCAAGCAAGTGTTGCATCTACAGATGCTTTTATTAAGGATATGGCTAAGAATATACAGAGGAAAAACGATAAATATTAAGGAAAGCCAAAAAATATAAACCCTTTGTTGGTAATAGAGGTGGTATTGGATCTCAATATAAACTTGCATATGTGAACACTATTTTTAATTATATATATATATATATATATATCTTGATCATGATGTGTGTGTGGCCATAAAAAGAAAGATCAAATATGCCTTGTATCATCTCTATGAGCAATATTCTGTAGGAATTATTAATGAATCAATTGAAAAAAATAACAATCATAGTGGATTCGATAAAAGCCATGTAGTTGAAAGGATACCATCATATGTTGATCCAAAAAATAAATGGATCACATTAAAGAAACTAAATTTTACTTGTGACCAAACAACGAAATTGGATAAATATATTACAGTTGACTTAGTTGAGGAGGAGGGGTCTTTCGATATCTTGACATGGTAGACAGAAAATGTTAAAAAGTATAAAGTGTTTTCTATGATCGCACATAATGTGTTAGCTATGCCACTATTTATTATGGCATTTGAATCTGCTTTTAGCATTAGTGGGTGTGTGTTTGACGTATTTAAGAGTTCGTATAACCAAAGATAACTAAAACACTTATTTGCACTCAAAATTGGCTATCCTCTCAAGTGTTTAATTTTAATGATCGCGACTTTGATCAATATGAAGAGTTTGAGAACATGATTAAATCAAGTAAACTATATACTTTGACAATAAATTGGTTATGATGCATTTTTGGCTTGTAAGTTTAACTTTCTAATTTTTTATTATTTATTTTTTATAAAGGTTTTAAGAGGAACAAGTGTCGCCCAAAATTTTTGTACTTTTATTTAACTTTTCTAATTTGTAATTTATGCATTGTATTTTTTACTTTATAACTCATAGTACAATATATTTTGGATATTATGTGGTCTCATTTGATTATTTTTCAAAATTGATTTTTCATTCTCCAATAATTGATATCTTTCTTGTTAAAAATGTTGGAAATAAGCATTTTGATAGATGGTGAGTGCCTTTACTGAAAAAAATATATATTAACTTTATGTTTGGGAGCATTAACTTTGTTTTGAGTACCTTTATTTTTGTTTAGAATTGGCCTTCTATTCTTGAACAGTAATTTGCTATTTACTAAAAAGAAATTCGAACTTGTTAGGGCTAGTTGGATCCTCCCTAACCCGACATAAAACTAAGCCTCTTCAAACTAGGCCGATTTACTAGCATAAAAATAAGCCTAATGCTTTAATTAGATTAGGCTTTAGGCTCATTAAATCTTACCTTAACCCTACCCATATATAACCCTAGTTGGAATCACAGGCTATGGAACAAAATGAAGGTCAAAGGAAGAATTCTAACAATAGAGTTTTGAGTTGTTATGTTTTATTCACAAATTTATAATTGAAAATTTTATAACTTATTTAAATAACATTAAATACTTATTTGTTCCCCTAAACACTAAGAATCATGATCTTAAAGTGAAAAATAACAAACTGTCATTTCCTAAAAATAGACACCATTAACATTTAGTTTTTTGTTGTCTAACATATAAAGATTTACTATAAAAAGCGAAAATAGCCAAACAAAAAGGTTTTTATGTAACGCCCGGTACGTTGTACAATCACTGGAACGGACCGGTTTGAAAAGTAAGTCCCCTTATATGAGTGATTCAAGGCTAAATAAAATTTTAAATAATAAAAAATGAGTATTTGAGCCTTGATTTGTCCAAAAAATGGGGTCGAAGTGATTCGAAAGATTTGCCAAAAGATCAGTGGCATTTTCGTAAATAAGTATAATTTTAGAAAAACACCTAGGAGGACTTTTTAAATAGAAATTTTGAGTTGACCAAGGTTCTCAGAGGCCCTAAAATCCATGGGAAGCCCCGGGACTAGTAAAGCCCCTCCTGTGTACTCTTTTCAACGTCAGTTGATTCAAACTTTGACTGATTCGTTCGAGAAGGTTTTAACTTTGATTTGAGCGATTCCAATGGCATTTTATTAAATTGGGGACCTAAATTTTATGATGAAAAATACGGTTCTCAAAAAGGAGCTAAAACAAAGCCAAAACGAAATTGCCATTATGGAAGGGCAAAATTAAAATTTATGATTTCTTGAATGTTCTAAAGAGTTCCACACTTTTCTCCCTTCTTCTCTTCTTTAATAAGCACGACCCATTCTGCCCAAAATATATGAAATCTTCATCTCTCTTAGGCACACCAAAGGGAGGAGAAAAAGATGAAGAAAGCCAAGGAAAAATTAGGTAATTTTATGAAATTTCTTACTTCATCTTCCTCAAATCTTATTCTTCTCTCTTCCTCCTTTCTTTCCATGGATTTTTTGAATGATTTGGTTTTGTTTTTGACCCAGGCTTAAGGGGAGAATTTCAAATTTGCTAAGGAGAAGAGAATGAAAGAGAAAGACACTTCAAAGCTCACTTGAACCCTAGGTAATCTTTGTTTTTTGTTGCATCTTCTCTTCCCCCTCCCTTTGTGTGTATTTCAGCCAAGAATAGAACCAAAGGAAGGGAGGATGTTCTATCCAAATACAAGGAGGGAACAAGGGTTTTAGGCCATGGGGAGATTAAATATGACAAGAAATTTCAAGAAAAACTAATAGAAAACAAGTTAAAAAAGCGTAGTGTTTTCTTGGGTTTTGCAAAATCTGATTTTGTGTGAATGTTTCCTTGAGCTCCTAAGACCTTTAGAAAGCCTCCCAAGTGGCTCTCCCATCAAGGAAAAATCACAAAGTCTATGAACCTCCATTATGGTGCATATTTTGGCCAAGCTAGGTTCATTAGGCTAGGGGATGTTTTAATTTGTTCTAACCTTAGTTTGGGATTTTATATGATGTTAGAAGATGGGAGAAACTATTGAAAAAAATTTAGAAGCCTTAGGTTGGGACATGAGGCAATGGCTTCTATAATGTAACCTTATGAAGCAACATGGACCTAGGTTTGTGAAAGTGAGTGTATGATGGCTTCAAGGACCTTAAATGAGGTCAAGAAGTCTAAATATGGCAAGAGAATAGAACCAAGAATGTTAATTATGGTAGTTGCTTCATTAGGTCCTGAATGGAACCATATTGTGACAAATAGAACAAAGTGTAGTCTTAAGAGTGAGTTGGATGTCATAACTTATTCTAAGAGTATAATTAAGTGTTGTTTATTGTGAATAGGCCAAGGAAATCTAACCCCACCTCCTTGTGTTAGTGGAACTGAAAAGGAGAAGAAACAAGCAAAGTAAAGCTTGAATTTGCACCAAGGTAGCTCTCCACCTTTTTTGTTGTATTTTCTTGTTGCATATGGTGTCATTATGTGCTTGTGTGTATGTTTATATGTTTGAGACATGCCACTTGATGCTATGTTGCTATTTTGGTATCAATATGCTTTCTTGAATGTCTTTGAATGGTAGAAATGGCTCATAAGGGTGAGGTAGTGCCAAAAGTCCTTTAATGTGGGTGAAGAGATGCCAAAAGTTTCATGACATGGGTGAGACAAGGCCAAAAGTCCTTGGATGGATGAGGCTAAGTCAAAAGTCCCAAGAACCAAAAGTGAGGCAATCTAAAAGTCCTAAAATTGGGTGAGGCCAAACCAAAAGTCCTTGGAGCTCATTATTGTGCTTGACATGAGTTTGTGACATAAAAATATGAAAGATGAATGCTTCATAGATTGATTGATTGCATACTTGTACCTTTAACATGTTTTATGCCTTGAAGATGTGCTTGAATAGGTGTATGAGCTATTGAAATTCAATGAATCTCACCCCCTCCTTTCTCTCATCTCATATGATCTATGTGCAGTTCAAGATCCAAAGGATGGAAGCCAAGGAGCTTAAATCTCCATCTCTTAGCAAATCTTTCTATTTTTGATATACTATGATATCTAGAATGTTAAAGTAGATATATAAATGTTATTTTTGAGCCATGACACTTTGAACAAATGTAAAACTATGTAAAGTTAGTGTATGTATCAAGAATAGAGTTTAATGAATAGAATTGTATATTTTGACCACTTAAGAGCCCACTTGTGCATGTATGTTTATGGAAGTGACATGATGAATGTGAGTTGTATGAGGGTTCAAACCTTATGAGGGACTTATTTATGCTATATTTATGTTTTCTAAGTTGCTCAAATGTGTGTGGAATAATAGATGACTCATTTGAACCAAATTTGCCTCTTGTTAAGACCAAAATTGTCATATTCTTGAGTTATAGTAAAGTCTGATCAAATGACCTCTTCTTGACTTAAAAATTTTCAAGCTACTAGATCTTACCTAGAGCTTTTTGAGAAGCTAAAGATCAGGTCATTTGGAGGTCTGTGGAATTTTCTATAATTTTTCAAAGTTGGTATCAGAATTTCGGATTTGCACCAGTATTGTTCATTTGGTCAGTTGTGAAATTATGTCATTCGAGGGGCAAACGTAGTCCAATGGCTACGAAATTTTATACGCAGAAACTAAGAATTCACAGTGACTTGTAACAACTAGAAACACCTCATTTGGAGGTCTGAGCTAAGAGATATAAATTTTTGAATTTCTAAAATAGAATGAAATAGAAATAGTAGTGCAACACGACCTGAGTCACTGTTCCATTGAATTTTAGTGGCTGAACATGCTTGCTCTAGTATAAGTCTATTTTTAACATAAATTTAACATTCATATCTTTTCAAATTAGTATCATTTGCATGGATTGGATTTTTTTAGAATTAATTAGACATTTTCGAAGTTCATAACAAACACTTGCATCAGTACCAGTAGCTATCCAAACCTTTGCCCTTTTTCATGTGGCAAACGCTTCCTGTGTTATGTTTCATGGCCTGGTCATATTTTTAAAATCAATTATACATGTGTAGCTTTCTATAATGACTAAGAATACATGATTCCAAATTTTCTAGAATTAGTTATGAATTCTGAAACTTCATATCAGTAAATTGAACCAATGGCCCAGATAACAGCGACCTCAGTGGCTTTTTGGATGTCAAATGTTCTTGCCTTAATGATTCATGAGCTGAAATTATTTTTATCATGGGGTAGACATCCAGAGCTTTCTGGAATGGTAAAGTTTGTTGAGTTTCAATTTTTGTGGATTTAGTTATGAATTTTCGAAATTGTAACAAAAAAATTGAGAATTTGGCCGAAAATAATAGTGTGAGTTTGATGCTCCCCTTTGAATTCCACGAGTTGTGGGCCAACTTTGGTGATGCAAATGAGTTGTATGTATGTAATTAAATATGAGAATGTGATGTATGAACTCATATGGTTCGCGTAACATAGAATGGAATTTTCATACGCTACGCAACGCGAAATAAAGCATTATTTTAATGCTATCTTCTATTCCTTTTTGTGCAATTCATCATAAGAAACTTAGAAATGATAGGAAGTAAGCTAGAAATATATAGTGTTACACTATACTTTAGCCTATCAAAAAAGATACGCTTAACTTCATTTGAGCCATTTAACTCAACTTTCAGTACTCAACTCAACTCAATGTAAGGTGCTCAATTTTGGTATTACTCAAGGTACTCAACTTCACCCATAGTTTGCTTAACTCTCTCAAATGGGCTCAATTTTCTTTAGCTTAATTTGAATACACTTAACTTTAGCTACACTTAACTTTAACTTGAGTTAATTTTTAAAGTTAAGTTCACACAAATATTTCTTCTCAAATCCACAAGTATCTTTCCCATCCTTATATAAGGTAAGAGTGTAGCCTTAATCTTCATCAACGCATCATTTAGAAATATGCTTTTGAGGTATTCTTCATCCCATTCTCTTATAGTCATGGTATAGTTTAGAGGTTTTTGCATCTACATCATCCACCCTAAAGGTTTATCAATTAATAGGGCCTTCTTCAATCAACAAAGTATCTTTCTAAACATGGACATTTTCTCCATCGCCCAACTCCTACCTAAGTCTCAAGCAAGTACAAGCCGTTCTTTTAACAAATCTTTCCATAACTAAGAATCTATTCACTTTAAGATACATCTTCTCCTCTGTACAAGTCTACATCTCTATTATATTTTCCATGGATAAATTTAATCTACAAGTCTCCATCTTTCATTATTGCTCCCCAAGCTAATTTAAGAGAGTTCTATGCATTAGTTTCAAAGATCTGATACTTGCTCCTCCTATTGTCCTCGAATTGTAGGGAATTTTCTACCTTAAGGCATGCCACTTTTTATTATCACCCTCTTTCCTTCATATGAAGTCCATCTTAGCTTTCTTAATCTCTTTAATAACACTTTTAAGGATGCTTTCATGTTGCATTTGAAAATTTGGAGTGCTACTTATGATTGATTGTAAGATAACTGGCCTTCCACCCACTCAGCTATGCTTAACTTCTTGAATTATTTTTCTATAAGTATATTTTGTTGTTCTACCTTTGACAATGTTAACCCCCAGTATCTACCTAATTCATTAACCTTCACAAACCCACTTCTTTGAGCGATCATTTTGCAATGTTCTTTAAACATTTTTTTTAAAAACACTTTTTAAAATCTCACAAAACTGATCATAGCATTCCATATCACAATTTAATTGGCCCATGCTAACTTTAGTGAATAGCAAGGGATCATCTGTAAATATTAAATGTGAAATTTAAGGTCCTTTTCTACCCACTCTTATTGGCTTCCATCTTCTCTCATCCACTAGATCAACTAGCATGTGCGAGGGCTTGTTTATCTAGAGGACAAAGAGTCAAGAGATAAGGCGTCCTTATCTCAAGCCTTTTGAAGTAGAGAAAAATTGAGATTTACCTCCATTCCATGACACCATAGCTTTTATTGTTCTTATTCAAGCCATCACCAAATTATTAAACTAACTTGGACACTTAATTTCTTCAAGCACTTTTATGATAAACTGCCAATTAAACCTATATTATATGCATTTTTCAAGTCCACCAAAATGGCCATACATGATATATGCCTTCTTTCCCTAGTCTTTGTTGAATGTATCATTTCTTTGGCTATCACAATTTTATCTTGAATATATTTTTTTTCTTGATAAAAAGCTAGTTTGGAAAGGAAAAAACAAAGTAAGATAAGATTTTTTTTAAAAAAAAAAATCTATTAGAAAGAATCTTAGTGACACATTCATAAATAACATTAATGGAAAAATTGGCCAAATTGGTTCATTAACTCAAGTTTATCAACTTTAGGAATTAGGCAATAAGGGCATTATTGACCTCTAAAATTCTCTTATGATCTCTCCAATCTTTCTAAATGAATTTGTAGACATTTTTTCATACAGCTTTCCAAGTTTGTTAAAAGAAAATTGTAAGGTACCATCCTCCAAAGTTTATGTCTCTAGCATGACTACTTGATGAAATGTGGAGGAAAATGGAATAAATGGCTGACACTGTTAAAAGGATTCTTCTTTGGATAATAAGCACTGTAACTGGTATTCTTGTTATCGGTTTAATTGACATTTTCTTTTATAGTTCATATTTCAAATTGGGTTCATCCCTGTAGTAGTTTGTTAACCTGAGTTTTCAAAATGAAAGTATAAGAACTCAATAAGATCCTATTTTTCTTTGACAAAAAGAGTTTCGATTAAGTTCTTAATAATCATAAAATTTTTCATTCGTATTTCACTCCCCTAATGCTAAACATGGCTTTGCCAATCTTGTCATTATTCACTGTGTCTCCCAATGTTGCTAAATTTGCTTTATTATGTCTAGGCCAATTTCTAATGGTTCTATGCCACTCCCAATAAATGTTTGTTTCAATAAACAAATTCATAAAAAATACTTTTAACATGCAACATGATTCTTTTCTTTTCTTCTATTCATTGTCTATCCTTAATTCTAAGCATCTTCACTTTGTTTCTCCTTCTAACAACAATTTTTATGCGATAAAACTTTGTATTTCTATCTCCCTAGGTCAACCATTCGCCTCTAGGCTTCTGATGCCACATCTCTTAATGGTGCAAGACTTCATTGAGTTCTTTCTTCAATTCTAATTTAATTTTTTTAAAAAAGGGTTACAAACACTATTCTATTCCAATTTTAGTCTGGGAATAAAATTTTCTAACAATCATGTGGGGGTATCAAAGTTTCTCCGCCACTGCTCTTTTAAGGGCTTGAGATCCCTATCAGTTGGTCATATAGCTTCGAAGCCAAACAAGTGATCTCTCTACCATGTCATTTGTTGGTGATTATAAGGATGAGGTGATGATAATCTATAAACTATCTTATAGTTTTAGTTTGCATAACTATAATTTTATTAAAATAATAATAATAATAATAATTAAGTGAATGTTAAATTTTAAGTGAATTTTTTGGTGCATTTTCAAAAGTGATTGCACTATTGCAATTATTATGTGACACATTAGAATAAAGATACATGGTAATAACATGTCAAAATATGATAACTAAATTAAAATGTAAATACAATAAATTATTTTATGATAGCATTTAGTCAGCATATTTTAACACTTCCTTACCACGTGTCTTTCTCCTAATAGGTATGTAACGACTGCACCAATGCAACCACTTTTAGAAATGCATCCAAAAAAAAGACTAGACTTAGATGTAATTCTTTATATTTCTATCATCAAATTCTTCAATTAAAACAAGACAAATATATAATTTTTAATAATAATATAATATACGTATGATTTAATTAGGAAATTATATAATTATTTACAAAAATCATACAATTATTATATAATTATTAAAAACTTATACACTTACCATATTTTAATTAAAAAATTTAATAAAAAATATATATAAAAACATAGTATAAATTTTTTCATCAAAGAAATTTACTTAAATGTTAACACAATTATAATTTTTTTCTATAATATGACAATAAAAAAATATTTTTTAAAGAAACATGATATAAAAATTTAATTTTATTGACATAAAATAAATTAAAAAATTAAATGTAATTTTTAAAGCAAGATAAATAACTAATTTTATCAAACGTCAAAAAATTAGTATAATTTACTCTAATTTTAATTACTTACTATAAAAAAATTTAAACACTTACTTCACACCGCTAGGACAGACACAGGAACAGAACAGAGAGACAAAACGTAGTAGCGTACTGATTCTTCAAGTTCATAAATACTATTTTGGCTTCAATCTCAATTATAACGAAACAATCAAATATAGCCACTACTCACAATAAGCATTTCGTAATAATCTCATAATTTATTTTAATATGAAAGTAGTAAGCTATTATTCCTTTACAAGTGAATTTATTTTTCTTCACTTTGCACTGAAAATTTCGCAATGCCTTGTTATAAATCAAAGCAACTGTAGAAGAGCGGCTCCTAGCCAATCGGCAACCATCGCACCAGCTGAGAATTGAGAAGGTTAACTATAAAACCCCTGCCTAACGCTTTTTGTCAACCAAATATGCTTCAGAAAATCCTCTACCAAAGAAGATCTTTCACATTAGCTTAGAACAAAGCTAATTTCCACGTAACATAATATCCACTATTATATACTACCAAAAATTCCAAGTGGTAACAGTTGCGTAGGAAAACATTTTCTTACATATCATATTTGTAAAATAACATGGAGTATAATTACATGCCAGGAAGAACTGAAAGGGTTGACCACATTCCCGCCTTCTGTACAGAAGCAACCCTTTGGCAGTGGCAGTGATTGATGCCGTATGGATTATTATATTCACCGGGAACATTGTAAACGGCCCTGCTTCTTCAACATCCAATCCAAAAACCCTTTCAACAAAACCTTTCCACGTAATGCTCCGTAGAACACTTTTACCTTTATATCCCAAACAATAAAAAAATTCAGCAAGGGGTAACGGGGTTATCTTTTCCTTTCTCAGCCCAGGATGTGCTGCCTGTACCTTCCTAATGCCCCCATAATTCCACCAATTCAGATCACAGGTACCAATCCCTCAGGATGGTAAGCCCTCAGTATGGCTTATGCAGACAGGTCCCAAGAAGGCTATCCTTCCAATTTGTCATGCAAGCATATCTCAGCTCACAAGACAGGCACAAACCCAGTTGCTGAATGCAAAGACTATAACCCGTCAAAGCCATAATAAATTCCTATTGTTCCTCAACCGTTATAGTGTATTTTCTGATTTTGGGAGCTCTGACCCTGAGGCTGCGGCTGGGAAGCCTGCATGTTCAGCGGCTGTGTGTTGTAGTGAGCAAAAGGCTGGGAATAGAGAGAATTCATCAGGCCCTGCAAATAAACCAAACAGCTTACAATTAACTGAAGGGAGGGACAAGAATAAAAATAAGTTGCAGAGCTATAAAAATGTGAAATAGTCGCATTTTATCTTCACATTCAAAAAAATTAACTTGCTGAAGCTAGAAGAAACCTGAGACTGAAGAGGGTTGGCATGAGCCACACCGAATTGGCTCTGTGACGCATCATCTTGCAAGGGGTCATTGAAGCCAACCTGAGTGAAAAGACCTTGTGATCCATGGGTCAAATAGTCCTGAGAAATAACGATGGAAGTTAAAAACAGAAAGAAAGAAGCAGCCCAAATCCAGAAGAACAAAGCTCATAAAGTAGCAACTTTTATAACCTGAGACATGAAATCATTCCCAGATCCAAAACGTGAATATCCAGCTTGCGAATTCTGGTTCAGAAAGTTTCCAGGGAATCCACCTTGTGCTCCTTGTGTAACATAATCAACAGCATATCCACTCTGAGAAGCCTAGAAGGTAGACGAAGTGTGAGCAATCAGGCAAAAGAACCTCAAAAGTTCAGGAAGAAAAACAATAGATGAAAAACACAGGTTACAAATCAAGAGGCATGACAAATGCCTAGACGTATTTGAAAAATATAATTCTCCAACAAAAAATAAATCAGCATAATATAAATTGTACTCACTGCCTTGTTCATATTCCAAAGTTGAAACACTGCAAATTTTAATTTTAGTACCGAAACATGATTTGATTAACTTAACATATTTATCAACTCGAGACAACAAAATCCTGCCGCTTGTTTTGATTGAGAAGAGACAAAATATAGGTCTCACAATTAAGACACCTGTAACATACTACATTAACCACAACAATTGACATACCTGGGTGGAGAAATCAGTAACATTATAAGGAACATGAGATCCCTGGCTTTTGAAGTCATCACCCAAGAAATCCTGACGGTAATTATTAAACAAAACACACAAAATAAGGGCCAATGTTACACCTAAACAGCTTCAAGCTTCTATTGAAGTACTATACGTACCTGGGACGTTCCTGGTACAGAAAACTGATCTCTAAACGATTGGCCTGCCCCTTGGACTGGCATCTGAATTACACAAGGATATAGTCAGAATTTGCCTGACAAGAAAATGACCAGGAGATGAGAAAAGAACATATGAACGTGGAACAAGGAAAGCACAGACATTATTGGCAAACCCAGGTTGAGACAATGGACCACCAACAGATGGCTGGCTGTTGGGATTTTCCAGAGCTGAGAAATTGAAGGTAGATCCAAGATTCCCAAGAGACTGTTGTGTGCCTTGCTGGTGTGGGGGATGACTGCCAACTGGGGCACCAGAATTACCACGTCCAGCACCAAAACCCCGACTCCCTGGAGGTGGTACGTGAGGGACTGCCCCAACTGGCCCATGTACAGCTCCACGAGTTGGAATGGCGTATGGCTGAGATTGGGGACCACCATGAAAAGGCGGCAGGGGAACCCTTGGAATAGGATACCCAGTAGGATGCACACCAGGCTTATGGGTTCCATTTGATGGACCAGGAGGCATATAAGATCCTGCAGTTGACATCAGAAATTGTTGTCTAAACATCAATAGCTCCAGAAGGCAGGAGAGATCATTAATGCCTTGGAAAATAAATCACCAGACTCTGAACTATTCTAAATTCCTATGAAGTACTGCCATGGGACACATACCCTAAAACCACAAAAAATGCAATAGACTAGAAATTACATACCCCTACCCCGGCTGCTCTTCCGATCTGAAGTTGAGCCAGAGCCAACTGACCCAAAATTATCACCAGCCACAACTCCAGGACCACCACCATAAAAAAGCCTCCTATCATTGTAAATCTGCATTAAAATAAGACCAACCATAGCATATATAAGAAGTTCTTTTCTGAAAAAGAAAAGCCTCAACATAAAAGCACCATAAAGAAGGCTAATTAGCCTGCCTGCCCACAGGGCAGCACATCAATCAATACTCTGCAATCCTTCATCACCTACCTTCTTGGGTTTCTGGAACTGAACCATACTCTGCTTCAAGTTATTTAAAGGCCCTTCAACCAGGCACTCATGTTCCTGTTCAAAAGGAAAAGGGATAAAATTAAAGAAAGAAACAAAATGGCATGCTTAAGAAAATGAAGATTTGCTGTGCACAAAAAGAGGAGTACTAAATGGGTCAAAATGCCTATTACACTTTGTGGACCTTTCTAACAATAAATCATAAAGGGGGAGTTCAAAAGCATTAACTATTCTGATATTTCAGAAGCCTGCACAAACATTTCAATAACACTTCCTGCTCTCACTAGACAGATAGATCTATTTTTTTATCAAACTAATACCACCACTAGCAAAATCCTAAAACAAAGAGACTACCTTGTAGTGCGTCAACAAGCTATTCCACAGAGGCTGCTTGCTCAGAACTTTAGGGTTTCCCAGAATAACAATACCATATCTAGCTCTGGTCAAAGCAACATTGAGCCTCCGAGGATCATTCAAGAACCCAATGCCCTGAAAAAGGTATAGAAGTCAACCAACAACACATAAGTTTTGCAAGACAGAAGTGTTGAATTCATGTGGAACACAGGTAAGCAAACAAGTGACAGTACAAAGGGAGAGTTAACCAACCTGATGCTCATTACTTCTTACACATGACAGAATGATGTAGTCTTTCTCCCTTCCTTGAAAGGAATCAACACTAGCAACCTGAAATGAATAAATTTAATCTAGCAACTGCCACCAAGTGAGACATAGTTATAAATCTCATTGATATCTATATCAGACCTCAATCTCCTTGTAAAGTTGTTGCCGAAGGGCACCATTTCTTGACATATAGTTCACAATATAAGCTCTTTGTCCCTCATAAGGTGTTATCACACCAATCTGTTAAACATCAATCAAAAATTAACTAAAATGTCAAAATCAGCTCCATCAGTGTAAATCCATGTTAATGTATGGCCAAGATACCTGACTAGGGACTACACCACTTCTTAAGAAAGTAGTTACAATCTTTTCAACATTTGCAGCCTCAGTTCTATTTAAATAAGATGTTCCGCTGGCACTTATCTCTTCTTGTCCCATCTATTAAACAATTAGATCAATTAAAAGAAAATATGGGGGAAAAAATAACAGTGGAAGTGAATTTCAAATAAAATGGAAAAATAACAGAAATAAAGCAAAGGATATCAAGTTCACAAGGGGGGAACATGATTCTGTGCACTGAATAGACATATCAATCATTAGTTGACAGCTAAAGATAAAACAAAACATTTCACATGATATATGCATTTGCAATACCTGAACATAGAAAAACATGGGTCGATTGGGCACAGGCCAGGGAAAATCAATTCCTGATAATTGCCTTTCATTAACAGTGACTCCATTTTGTAGAGTGCCTTCATAAAAGCTATTTGAAGGAAATTCTGAGAGAGATGGATGCATACGGTATTGAACCTGATATGTAAGAGCATCAAACATGAAGCTATAATGTAAATACACTAAACAATTAGCGCAAAAAAAGGGGAAAAGAAAAAAAATACATAGCTACATAGATCCTAAAATGTAACATATAAATACAATGTCAAACAAAAGAACCCTTGCAATAAATAATATTAAAACAGACCGACCCTGAGTGGAACTGAAGAATGAAAACAGGTTATAGATATATCATTTAAGTAGGATGTCAACCCAATGAACCCTATTAATAAATATTAGTAACAGAACAACCTAAGTACAACTGAAAAATGGGAACAGGTTACAGAAGAGTCCCAAGGGGTTGCGACAGGGAGCAGAACTAAAGCCTCTTTTGTATAATTTTAAACTCTTGTACAAAGAAATTATAAAACAAATTAACCAAGTTGGAGGCTTCGAACAGAGAACATAAGGAAATAATGTGCAGAATAAAGACAGGAAGCCAAACAAAAACTAAGATTCAGCTAACAAGTTCAACAACTCCCTACAAGAGACCCTTCAACTGATGAACAAAACTAATGAAACCACCCAGCTGTAGATAGTGAAGCATCTTAAAGAAGTTGTAGTCATAAGTTATCACTTGACAAACTAAGAAGTCCATTACCTGTAATCTAATTGGTTTAACACCAAGAAGAACAAGGCGTTCAAAAAGTGACTGTGCAAGCCCTGCACGAGCTGCTTTCTTGCACATAATGACTGGACCAAGCTGACAATGATCACCAACAAGAACAACCTAAACAGAAATTACTGGTTAGAAACATCACCTAAGAGTGCACAATAGCATTTACAGATTTGAACCATATATACCTGCTTGACCCCAAGAACCAAAGGAATGAGGCATTCAGGTTCCGTTGCCTGAGTAGACTCATCAATAAGTACCTAAAACCAATTATCAGCATTGTAAGCATCTAACATGAGATATCAACTAAATTTTGCACATAACATACAATCCAACCTGACGGAACCTAAAATTTGCCAGCCGAGGATCTCCAGCACCAACACACGTGCAGCAGATCACATCAGCACTCTGAGAAATCTCCCTCTCTGTTGCTCGCTTAAGTGCTTTGTACTTTTTCTCATCACTGCTGGAAAGTTCACCTATAAATACAATTGAAAAAAAAAAAAATACATAAGGGAAGTATTAAGTTTGCACACTTGCTTGCCCACTACTGGAGAGAGTGTAACATAATAACCACAATAACTGACCACAAAAACTAAACTAAACTGAAGCAAAATTCAAAAAAGTGAACCATGCATAAAAATGGACCAAAATTACACTCACCCACAAACAGAATAGTTTTTGTCAATTTCTCAACAGAAAAGGTAACAATAAAACAAATTATTGAAAGAGATCTGTGCTAGTAATAATAGTAACGCAAACACAACTAGCACATGCAAAGAATGCTACAAACAAATCAGAAAAGCAAAGGAAATTCAATGTCAATGTCACAGGCTTCAATGGGTCACCACAGCAACCAAAATCAATTATGCTATCAAGAAAAAAGCACCCAAACCCCAACTGAACCTAGCATCCACATAGCTTACAAACAAAAAGCTCAAACCTTGTTCATCCTTCAGCTGTTGTAACTTGTGAAGTTCACTCTTGTCAGATGTATCAAGGTTTCGAACCTGCGATAATCACCATTCACGTGTCATGCTGAAACGATCATCGTTCATGTTGATCATAAGAGAGCCAAAGCATACTGGAAAAACCCTTAAAAATGAACCCAAAAAAATGTACAGAGAATGCAAATTCACCTGATAATGAAGCGTTAAGTGCTCAACCGGAGAACTCACAGCTTCCCTTGACTTTGCACAAAGCCTAACAACCTTGAACGACAGAAATGTGTATTACAAAGAGAGAACAAGAAATAGGAGCAACTAACATCTAAACAACCCAGAGGTAATTAGTTTCTGCAAAACTGGCAGTTTGGAGAACTTCATTGACCTGAGTTCCTTACATTCACATATGATAAGACTATGAATCAGAACAAGCACCAACTATACCTTCAACCCAGTAGCACTTATCTTTTCAGCAAGCTGATCAACAGCCACATTACTAGGTGCACAAACCAAAACCTAAGATTTGAAAAGGGACAAAAGAAAAAAGATAGACTCAATACAGGCACAAGAGAGAAGAGCAATTGATCTAGAAAAGTGTTCAAGTAATGTACCTGTCCCTGACCTTGTTTTGCCATGTGATATACAATTGCTGCAGAAGTTACAGTCTTACCAGTTCCAGGAGGACCTTGGATCAAACTAATAGGCCTCTGAAGAACACTTTTAACTGCAAAAACCTACAAACATAGAAGATCAGTTACCACTCAGAACAAGGCAACTTGAGAGATATTCATAGGTAGCAGCAGAACATGATAATAGAACTAAATCAAAAAGTAACGGCATTTCTCTAGTTCTAGTAACACTTTAACCGCTTCATGCCTAAAACTTACAAGATATGCACTAATGTACCATTCTAAGAAAAAATTTAAACAATCTCGTCCATCTGAAGCAGCAAATGGGAGGATGCAGGTAATCAATCATAGAAAATCAACAGGAAACAGCAATTTGGACAAAATAATATAAAAAAATCTTATCAAGAAAAGCATTGCATGTTAATGAGATAAAAGATCTGTAGCAAGAACATCATACTTGAGATGCATTGAGCTCTGGAAGCCCAGGTGCGCCAAAGCGACGAGGCAATGTATTACGCACCATTTGAACCTCAACTTCATGACCCAATAAGTGATGGTAAATATACCTGCATATTGGACAACATGAATAACAATACCTTAAAAGCACAAAATGGGAAGAATCAAATATCCTGTCAGACAGTTATGATTATCAAATCCTACAATAAGTCAAGAGAACATAAACCAGCCACAATGCCTCACATTATAAATTAGGAATTCTGCGACATTACATGTGTTCCCATCATAGTCAAAGGAGAAAAGCGCCTTAAGGCATTAGATGTCTAAAACGCCTTAGGCAAAAGGTGCTGAGAAGATAGATATGGTATATGAACCACTATATGATTGCCCATTACCTTCCCATTCCTAATTAAACTTCAATTACTAGAGACTACATGGAACCACAGATCTTGTCCTTGCAACTGGTATGTAATCAAGTTCAATGAAAATTGTAATCCTGAGCACCCCCAATCTTCAATTCATGAGGAATAGGCAACAGAAAAAGGAAGGGAAAATGAAAAGGAAAGAATAAAAACAAAAAGGCAATACATAGGAAGACAGTTTGCAAACAAATGCAATCAAACCTGGCCTAGAGGCTAGAACTAACTTACCCACTTACACTTGTCTCATCCACAGCAAAGGTTTTCATAGCTCCTTGCATCCTATCAAAGCTGGTACTCTTCCAAACAAAATCCACACTGAAACCATGGTTTACATCAACTGGAACCCCCTGCATACAAGTTGAGCAATAACCACAAGGCACATATAAAGAACTCCATGACACGGATCTAGCAAACTAAGGCTAGAACTACCTGATTTGCACGAAGCTCAAGAGCAACTTCCTCTTGTGCAGTAAGCTTAATCTGAAAATAGAAATTATAAAATATTACACAGTAATGACTTGAATCATTATAGGATAGAAGCCTACTGCAATTTGACTAACGGCAAATTAACACAAGAACACAAATTATATCAGTAATTCTGTGTTAAAAAATGCCCATGCTCATATATGCACATTTATCAGTATTCACAGGGTCCATGTACACGCATCAATTGATAAAAGACCCATCAAACTAGAAAGTTTAGAACAAATATATTTCAAGTACAACATTTAGAATGTCAAAGTACATGCAACAAATGGAAAGACATGACCAACGTATCCAAAATGCTATGCCCAATGACACAATTTTTTAGACCATTCATTTCTAATGTAGCAACAATATACACAAAACATTAGATATATAGAGGTAAACACATAGATTACAACACACATTACATACACAAGCATTCACAGATGTGCATATGTCAAAACAGATAAGCATCCATAATAAATCTCAGTAGCTTGTCTCATACCACATGCCCCACTGATTGCCATGCTGGATGTGCAGCATCTCCAGAATAACGCAATCGTAATTCATCACCAGGTACAAGACGCAACTCATTATCTTCCTACAAAATGACAAAACATGTATTAATTTTTAGTAAAGAGATAACATTCAAAACAAACCGTGAAGGGATAATCAAACAATGAAATGAATATAAAGTAAGCAACCCTTGCAAAGAAAATGATAGATAAAGCACCTTTGGGAATACAAAGTATGCAATGCGCTTCTTATTAAGACCAATGTCCCATCGAATTGTAACATTGTCCTTGCTTTGAGATTCTTTCATCATCTACAACAACAGAGCACTCATAAGATACCAGTGAACACCTTACAGAAGGGGGAAAATTGCAATCAAACATGTTTCTATGTTGACTGCTGGAAGTATCCGAAACTACATGAACAGAAAAGAATAAGCAGACAATAACAAAATACTAACAAATGGAGAAAATGGAAGTCGCTACCTTATCATAATCAGCTTCAAGCTTAATGAGTGGTGCAAAAACATTTTGATACTGAAAAAGCAAGGAAAATAAGAAACACATTAGATAAGAGAAAAGAGTACACCATGGATGTTGTGACATCCTCCTCTATGAAAATAACACATTAATAAGCCATCATAAAAACCTGATATGCATCTTCATATTTTAAAGCCACAGGCTGAGGTTCATCATCTACACCAGGTTTCTCAAGGTCCTCAAGAGAAGCATCAGGATTTGTTTTCCAAAGCTCTTCCACCTTATTAATTTGCTGAGCACTTATCTGACGTGCCCTCAACTGCTCCTGTTCAGATGGGATCTGCAAAAGACAACACTGTAGGAAAGACAAAAAAAATAATAAAAAAATATATCCAATAGATAGGAAAGATATTGACCTTGACAAGCCACTGCAAGAAACACCTATCGTCAATCAAGGGACACCATTGACTGAGATCCCAATTCATATCTTTCAATGCATTAACACTCAAGCAAGGCTCGCGACATAGAAGAACTACTACACTTTCTGTCTTGGCAGAAATAAATCCAAGGAGAAACACATTACGACACCCACAGTTGTAGCATTCAAGAATTGTTTCTCCCAAAGGACTATCTTTGTGAAGACAGACTTCCTTGTGCTTTGCTCGAACCTACAGGAACAACAAAATGATAAATGAAGCTAAGCGACACTTGCATCTGCAAAGAACAATATAAACTTAAGCTCGCCATAGATGTACAAATACATTGGTTTTTTGGCTTGTAGTTGCCATCCAATAAAACATGATAAGCAATAGACGGACTAAAGTAACTCCATATATACACACAAAAGACGTCATCAGGGGGAAAGGGGAGGACTGGTTTAATTGAGAAGCCAGCACAAGCATGAATGACAAGCTACATATTAGTGCAAATTCTTTTTTGGTAAACTTTTCTTTGGATGGTAAGAATACAATGCATATTCTAATCAGAAACAAATTAAAAACCAAAAAGAAATTATTATTAGTTTAACCAAGGAAGGAAAAACTACAAGCTTTAAAAAAACAAACACAAACACAAACATACCTTTGGTCACTTTCAGAAAAACATAACAACTTTATCGTTATACAATAATCTTAATAATGGTCACAAAAAAATGCAAGTTAGAAACAGAATATCATAAGCACTGTGTCAAACATAATCTAAACGTTTGCTAACATCCAAGAACAAAAAGATATACAAAATGACCTTAATTATCAAAACAAATAAACTAAAAGTGCCACAACTAATTGAAGCAATCTCCATGTCAGCAAAACCAACAGAATTAATATATTCGAGTAGGAGAAGACTCTGGTTGCTTCTTATGCTTATGCATTAACATCAGACACTGGATTAAATACAAATGAAAATCTTCAGTAGAGTTTGTCTAAAATGTCATACACATCTCACAACTAGTTTGTAAAATAAATGTTCTGGAATCTAGTTGTAATAAAATACCAGCGATATCTCTGTTTTAAGAATCAAATAAGAACAGGCGACATTTGCTTTTTCTTGTACTGCATCATATGGGGACTAAAAAGGGGTTGGGACAGGGAAGTTTAGCCACAATAAGAGTACAAACATTATAGTCAGAGGCTCTTGAGCATGGAGGCAGCGCATAACCACCAGGCCACAAGTTACTTGCTTATTCAGTTATTCTTACTCAATGACTTATTTCATTTTATCAAAATTGAACGTCAAATTACATAATGATCCACATATTGATTCCACGTTCCACTGCAAAAGAGCTTGTTATTATCTTTCATTTCTAACTCAAATGGTAACTGAAGGAATTTCTTCCACAATAACTTCAAACGGATACTCTTTAACCATCTACATGCCTTCCCACATTTCACTCATAATTTCAAAGCAAGCATAAATGCAACCATGATTCTGACTTTTGCTTCAAGCTTAACAATGAACCCAATGACTTTTGTTAAAAAACAATGAAAAGACATGACGATAAACAAAGATAACAAAGCTCAAAGTCATGCTGTTATAGTATTGCTACAAGGTCTCCTGAGCCTAGAAACCTTACTGCTAACATAAGTTTAGATTTTAGGTTTCAAAGGCGCAAGGATTCTGTTTGTAGCTTCTTCGTAGTCTTCTGCTCGAGGTTATTTTAAGGGAGTCTCTTTGGACATGCCAAGGGACTGTTTAACTTTCTTTTTCCATTCTTTAACTTTCTCGTTCTGTAATTTCGGAGGATACCTATTTTTCTTCTCTCTTAATATGATTCTCTAAAATAAATTTACAGAAACTATTCGCCATAACTCATACCACTTCTCCCAATTTCACTGAGATAATAACTAATAGACATCATAACATCGTGCACACTTCTCAATTTCCATGTAACCACGCCTACCACTAACGCAAATACAAGTAACCAGAAAAGGTAAACGTTGTCATAACAACTCACCAGGTGATTTACAATATGTGAACCCGAAGTGTTCCCCCGCGAGTTACAAAACCACTTGCGACACGAAGGCACATTACACCTCACAACACATGCAGGGTTCGATACCCCACAATACCGGCATGCATGTTCAGTGAAGTCTCCTTTACCAAATTCATAATTGTCATCGTCCCCAGTGTCCTCAAAATTCAACCCGCTCATCCCAGCAGCCAGGGTGTCAACCATCTGGCTGTTCCCGCTGCTGCCCGACCCGGTTGCCCGGCTTTTAGTAGCGCTTCCTGGAGCTGCTGAAACAGGCGAGGCATCGGACTGGTGATCAGAACCCGCTCCACCTCCGCCACCACGTTCCATGGGATCAACCAGCGAATCGGACGGAATGGGCCAAGCCACCGGTGACCTAATCGGGTCACGGAACTCGGGATAGTCGAAATCCTCCCCCTGAGTGTTAAATTCGAGGAAAGTGTAAGCGTCGTTGCCAGTGTCGGGTTGCGAAGCGGTCTCGAATAGATTGCTCGGTTGTGAGTCCATCGTGGAGGTGCAAGGCAAGACTTTTGAAATTGAAAATTGTGCGATCTTCTGAGTAGCAATTGAATTGTTAAGGCTAGGGTTTTAAGATAGTGCCTTCTTGGTTTGTGGAGGGTGGAAGAAGTAATGATTAGGGTTAGGGCTCGGTGCGAAGAACGAAAAGAAGGAGAGGTTTGGCGATGGAGAGATACTCAGGCTCAGAGTTAAAACGAGGGATGAACGTATTCGCTTGAGTGTGCGTGCGTCATGAAGGCACCCGTGGACTATACGCAGAGACTGTTCACGCACGCGCTTTACACTATATTTTTTTTTTAAATGACAAAATTAATTTCATAACTTGTTTTTCATATTATATATTATATAAAATGAAAAATTAGCCATTAAATTTCTATAGTTTTATCTCAATTTTTAATTTGGTCATTCTAGTTTATATTTTGCAAAATATCCTTATATTTATATGCTCCATTTGGTTTACTATGAAGCAATTGTATTCCTTTTACATAACTCATGTAATGTCTGTTATATTTTTATACTTATTATTCTATCTTTTAAATCACATGTTTAAAAGTAAGAATAAAATAATTATTTTTTATCTCATTTATCTTTATCTATCCATATTTTATATTCTCTTCATCATTACATCCTCTAACCAAACGAAGATGTTTTAGTGCTAATCCCTACACTTTCTCTAAGTTAAAATATTACTCTTTCTCATGTCCACATGTCATAATGTCATCAATGTCTAGCTGAGTAAATAAAAGGTGATGTGGCTGCCACATATTAAGAAGAAACTAAGGTAATTAACATGTCGACAACTGAGATGGTTAAACATGTGGCATTAAACCATTTTCTCAACCTAATTGTTACTCACTTTAGTTTTCTTTTAAAGGTCGAATTTCTCTATGTTGGACCACAATTTTGGATCCTCTCTAATGGTTGGAAGGAAGATCTTAATTTTTGTGTTAATAGGTATGTCATATCCTGTTAGTGTGGTTGGCTCTGTGACTACACGTGTAAGAGAGGAATATATTTGGTGGATGCTTTCACAAAAGTTCCTACATTGTAACTTACAAGTATGGCATTTCTCAATGCCTTTTTCATCTACATCTTTTGATCTAATTGTGTGATTAATTTCCTCCAACTATTTGTGTTGAACTTGTGTGATTGCTATGAGCAATGTTGTACTTCATTTAGTGGCAATTGTTGTGGATTTGTGCCTCTATTGAGGAAATATAAGCACAGTGTGACCTATTCCTTAAACTACGAAGAAAGTGGTCAAGGCAAAGGTAGTAGTTGATGAAGATTTTAATGAACTTAATTCCAGTGCCTTATTCATTAAGCTATAAAAAGTTTCCTCAACAAGCATAAGGGCATCCACCTTGATAAGGGATCCCTTTATAAATGATGCAATATAAAATCATTGAACTCTATGACGTTGTGGGTGATGCCTCTAATAGCTAAGACATACAAACTACACACATCAAGCTTGCCTAATCTCCTTGTCCTTCCACTGCAAATGGGAATCTACTCATGTAGAATACTAATATACTAACTGTAAATACTATATTTTGTCTGGATAAATTTTTAAAAAAAACTAATAGCATAATAATAATAATAAATTCACGAGAAAAAGAAGGCAAGAAATAACATAGAAATAAAAAAATTACAAATAAAATATATTTCTTTTTCAGGCGAAGAGAAAATTGAAAATCAAATCAAGAAATATGAAGTCAAAAAAACACGATAATAAAAATACAAAGAAAATAATAATAGTAAAAAAAAAAGAAAACAAAAATCACAAGAGGATAAAAAACCAAAAGGGAGAAAGTTGGGCCAACCCAATCCAAAATTTTTTTTTTTAGAAAAAGCTCACAGCCTAACTCTCTTAAAAATTAGCCCATTTATTTTAAGGGCATTAAAAAAAACAAAAAAAGAAAAAAAAAAAACAAACAAAAAAAGCAGAAACCGAAAAAAAAAATATATAATATAAAAATTAAAAAATATATATACGGGAAGGCCAAAACGCAAACGCAGGAACCTTGCGTTTTGACCCAATCCCCCCAGGCGTTGCATCCCCTGCCACTAACAGAAATAGGAACACGAGAGGGGAAAGGGATAGAGAGGTAGAGATCAACGACGCTTAGAGAGAAACGCCAAAATGGCAAGGGCTTCCACGCAGGGCTTCCAAAGGGAATAGAGCAGAGGGTCAGCAGCACGCCCGGAGAGCTGACCTTTCTCCTCTTGTCCCTCTCATCGTCGAAGACTGAGGAAAGGAAAGACGAAAATGGAAGGAGAGATGAGAGAGGCGTGGATCGAGATTCGAAGGAGACAGAAGAAAGGGGGTATAGGTTCAAGCGCGAATGAAAATAAAAGAGGAGATTTTTGGTCAACAGAAAAGGGAACACGAGAGGGGAAGGACTGAGAGAGGTAGAGAAGAGCGAAAGATTAAGAAAGGGGACTCGAAGAGGCAAGAATCGGGAGTGAAGGCAGAGGAACGCAGAAGGAGAGCTTGTCCTCCCTTTGAAATCCCTGCAAGTAAGTCACAATTTCTAGTCTACTTTCTTTATCGATGAAATCTCCTTGCGATTGTTAATGGTCTGAAATGGAATTGGGGATTAAGTAGCATCTGGGTAGCTACGGACGGAGTAGAAAAAAAGCCATGTCCTATGCATGTCCTTAACTATGCGCAGTAGATGCTCGATGGAATGCCTGAAGAGAGTCCGAAACAGGAATAGACTTTTGATTGTTATATTTCCATTAATGGAAGTTGCTATATTGATAATCTGATCTGTTAAATCTATCAAGGCCATACTAATGTAGCTTCGATCCTTCAACCATTGTTATTCTGCAATATATGGACCTGTATTTTAGGTTATTATTTTCTATGAAAGTCTTAGTTTGATTTTTTTTTCTTTTTTTCTTTTTCGGCAAAAGGCTGGTGGACTGTGTAGTAACGTAGTCTTCGCATTTTGAGTTGTCAGAAATAATGGTATTGTAAAAGAGATTCATCAGTTTAGACGAATTTGGGTTCATGGGGTTTTCTCTTTGTATACTGGATTCTGTACGAGTTTCTGCATAAAACTCTATGTTTTACTGTTATGAAGCCTCTGGTTCTAGTTTCATGTTTGTAAATATTGCGTATTGCGTGAGCTCCTGCGCTAAATTCTGTGCTTTATCATCACCTAGTTTTCGATTTTGTTTCGCAAGGAAGGTGTAATGCACACGAATGAGCATTACGATGCTGCGTCCTGTTGCCACACATTTCTTTTGTTATTCTGTTTTGCATATAAGTGCGCTGTGTATGGATGAGTCCCTGCACAAAAGTCTGTATCTTGCTACTGTACAGTTTTGGATTTTGTTCGACTATACTTTTGCATAAGGATTCTTGTTGAATGGCTGCACGACTTATGATTTTATGTTGAATGATAAAGTGTTGCATGTGACTAATTTTCTGCACATTTTTTTATCAAACCGCGTGGCCAAATTTCTGTTCATAATTTTTGCGTCAAGTTTTGATTTTGGTGGCACCTCATTCTAACCAAGTCTCAATAAATCTTAAAGGTTTTACTCGGTACATGTGGGATTTTAACAAACTCCTAATGGGCTTTATTGCATAATTTGCCCTTTGTTTAGTTTCAAAAATTACAAAAAAAATCAAAATTAAAAAAATGATTTGAACATGTGTTTAGTGATTTGACAATCCTGAGAGGGTTTGATTCAGTAATCAATATATGAAAATTGGATGCAATCACTGTTCGAATCCTTGACCTGTCATGGTCTTTGAAAATGTGATTGATTGAACCTAAAATGAAGATGCAAATCTTGTATGAAATTTAGGACTGATATTTGACATCAAACCTTTTTATTTTAGTTTCATTTCACTTTTTTTTTTTAAATTGTCGTGTGAAATTTCTTGTTCTTTCAGACGTATATGAATCAATTCGAGGGTATGTGCGGCAATAAGGCTCCTTAATCCTTATTGAGTTTTATAATTATGTTTGGGTTTCAATGGCCTACAACAAATGGGGTCTAATTTCAAATAAAACGATATAATAAAACTGAGAGTTAAAAAAAATATTTCTTAAAGAAGTTTTCGAAAAAATAACAAAAAAAATATATATAAAAGGATTCTCTCTTCCAAAAAAAAAAGAGAAAGGGGTTTCAGAATAAGGAAATAAGAAGGAAAAATTAAGCATAGGATATCAAAAGGCTTTTTCTTCCAACTCAATCAAATTTCAAATATCAAAATTAACAAGAAAAGAAAGGAAAGAAAAACTCGTTTTGAGGTTAAAAAAATGTAATAACTAAAAGATTCAAGAACTAAAAAAAAATCAAATCAAAAGTATAAAAAAAACAAAGAAAAAAAAGAGATAAAAGATACTAGAAAAAATTAATTGATCAAAAAATAGAAAGGAAAAAAGAGAAGAGAAAAGTCTCTTAATTAAAAATTAAGGAACATATCCAAAAATCAAATCAACAATCAAGATTAATCAAAAATTTTTTTTTAAAAAAAAGGAAAACCTAAGACAACTAATTCAAAATCAATAAAAAGTAAAAAAAAAAAAGAATAAAACAAATAAAAAAAAACAAAAAAAGAAGCATAAAAATATGAAAAATTCCAAAAAAAAAATCAAAATGAAGAAATTAAAAAAAATTAGCAAAAATTAAGACACAAAAAAAAGATCATTAATAAAATTTATTTAAAAAAAAGAGAAGAAGGGAGAGCTAAAAATGAGAGAGAAGGGAAATAAATTTAACTTTATTTTCAGTGAATTAAAACACATGAACCAGTTTTAAATCCATTTTGTTTGCTGAAGATAAAAATAATTTTTTTCTTTTTCTTTCTCCTTTCAAAAAATATAATAATACTAATACGAAAATTTCAGATGAAAATAAATAAATAAATAAAAATCGCAAAACCCAAAAAAAAAAAAAATCACAAAAATCACAAAACCTAAAGAAAACAAAAAAACAAAAAAAGGAAGAGGAAAGAGTAAAATTAGTTCTATCTTTTGCAAATAAAAAACACCTCAACTAACCTCAAATTTGTTTTGTTTGTAAGAGAATAAATGATTTTTTTTTACTCTTTCTCTCTCTAAAAAAAATCAAAATAAAAAAATAAAAAAAATTAAACAAACACAAAAAAAAAACAACAAAACAATAAAAAACAAAAAAACAAACACTAAACACCTTCTCCAACCGAACTACGTGGGTTTTGATCCCTTTTAGAGGGTACGTAAGCCCTAGACTTTCGTCTTAGGTCAAATCCGCACTTATAAATAAAATTTTTTGTTCAATTTTCATTTTCTTAATTTCTTTTATTTTATTTTATTTTCTAATTTTGTTTTTTTAATTTCCTTTTTCCTGTTTAATTTCATGTCTTTTATTCCTATTTCTTGCCTTGCATATAATTTGTTAGGGAGAATCAAAATAAATTAAAGGCCATGGTGATTTTGCACAACTAATTTAGGGTAACTGTTCTTAATAACAGGTGTTATGGGTGCCTAATACCTTCTCTGCTCACAACCGACTCCCAAATCTATTTTCTGGTTCGTAAACTATTTTTTTTATTCTCCAAACTAAAAAGGCTTTTTTCAAAAGTTTTGCCTTTTCAAAAATTAAAATTTTGGCGACGACTCTACTTTCATTTTAATTTTGATTTCGGTTTGGTGCTACGCAATCGCATTTTCGGGTGTGACACTGACTCCAAGGCTCCATATATCTCATGCATACACATCATATTATCCAACATTTATGTTTGTATTAATTCTCTTAGGGCTTATATGAGTAATGGTACCCACCCAGGAATTACATATATCTATAGTTTGTACCAGAATTTGACCCACCTCGAAGTTTGCAATCTTAACCCACTTCTATGAATTGATTAGAAGGTTTAAAGGTTTGATATCTTGATGAGTAATATGGTGACAATGGAGGTAAGTTAGGCCACAAAAGATTTGATGAGCTACATTTGCTAGGTGCTACTTATTAGGGATGTGTTTTCCTTTCTAAATAGGCTACATCAGCCACCTCAACTATTCACATGATCAACACCTCAATTTTTTCTCAATATGTGGCAATGACATCACCTTCCATTTGCCACCTCAGCTAGAAATTGATGGTGTTATGACACATGGACATGGTAGAGAGTAGGACTAACACTAAAACATTTTAAAAGGGATGATTTTAGGAAAAAAATAAACTATAAAGACTAAATTAGTAATTTTTCCTCAATAAAATATAAAATAAAAGTTTATAATATGCTTATCTAAGTGAAATTTTTAAATTAATTAGGATTTAATTACCTTTGAGTTACATTTTTCTAATTGAGTACGTTTTGTTAAGGCAAATACATTTTTGTTATGTTTTATGGATATATCATAATTTTGTTAAAGATAAATTACTCTCTCTAATTTTAAAAATTTACCCCAAAAAAATGGTTAGACTTAGATATAGTTTTTATATCTTTGATATTAGATTCTTTACTTAAAATATAATAAATATATACTTTTTTAATTAAAACATAATAAATGTATAATTTAATTAAAAAATTATACACTTATGTGTAAAAATTATACACTTGTTATAATTTGATTAAAAATCTAATAGTGAAGATATTAAAAAACTATATATAATTTTTTAAAATAAATATATATATACATATATAAAATATGTGCTATTCTTGCTTTTTTTAACAATAAAAAACAAGTTACAATTAAATTTATTTAGCCAAAATATTTTTATATCCATTATTTATATAATAGAATAAGAATGAAATATACATTTAATCAATATAAAATCAACATAAAAATAACCAAATTTCTAAATTAAAACAATTAAATTTATGATTTTTAACACAAAATATTAGTTCCAAAAAAAGTTAAAAAGGAGTGAATTGGATTCTTAATAAATATATATCAAATTCAAAACTTTTACTGAATGCCTTTATTTCTTAAAAAGTAGTGTGATTTTTCAAAACAATATGAACAAAATAACTTTCTTTTAAGTTTTCTAAATTTGCAAGAATTACAAAAAATAAGAATATAAGGTAAATCGAAAATGTAATGCCATTTAAATTATAAAATATTTAAATTCATTACTCTTTAGAGATTGTTGAAAATTTTCAAGAACTCCTTGAATTATGAAATATAAAAAGGGAATTATTGGTATTGGACTAACTATGTATTTCTCTAAATTTTAAAAAATTTAATATAAATTATTTGGTATAACGAAATTATTTAAGTAATAATATGATTCAATAATAATTAAATTAGTGAAGAATTTTAAGAATCCCCACACTTTTAAGAAGTATGAGAAATATAAGAAAATTCATAAGAAATATAATAATTAGATTATGGAAGAATTTTAAGAATCTTCACAATTTTGTGTTCAGATGTTGATAACTCACTTCTTCATTGAGGTTAAGTTGGCTTACGTGGAGATCCCTGAGATCGAGTGGATCTAAGTTATTATTCTCATGAGATAGTCCACCGTAAACAAGGAAGTGGTGACCCTATTTACATTTTAGCATATTATGTAATAAATTGACAAACTAATCATGGATCCTTCTTTTGATGAAATTATCTATATGTTGGAACCATTGCCATATTTTTAACATCTGACAATTGAACTTGATGTATTAACCTAGAAATTACAATTGATTACTTTGATAATTTAAGAAAGGTTAGTTTGAAGTCAACATATATAAAAGTATGTTTTATTGTGATAAGTGTTATAAAGAAATTTTCTAAGCTTCGTGCTAATAACTTTCATTTATCATTTGGAAAAAAATCAATAACTTAGAAAGAGCAATTTTGTTAATATAACACCTTAAGATAAGGGTATTACAAAAAAATCACATCACAAAATTTATACTGGTTCAAACCAAGGTGGTCATACATCCACTTCTTAGGCACAAATCAAGGGACTTTTACCATGAATGGGTAATAAGAGTATAACAATCCAACCTTTTCCAAATGCTTAACTATTTAGCTTTTACTACCTAATCTTTAAGGCAATATCCAGGGCTCACATCAGAATTTTACAACAAAAAATAAGACAATCGATACCTAAGCTTAGCCATTTGACTTTTACTCCCTAATGATAAGGTAACCCAATAACTAGGCTTAGTTCTAAGACTTTTATAATCTCACCCAACTACTAGATTTCTCACTAACAACATAATTGAAATATATGAAAGGTATATAAGTGAAATATAAGCACACAAATAGCACTTAGAATAGATCACTGAAAGTGTTAAAGAATATTGTCTTAAAACTAAAATGATTATAGATAATTATGTCTCAATAAACACATTTATATCTCACTAGCAAGAATCAAGCTCACTCAAAGCAAATTTTAAGGAACTTGTTAATAAGCCTTATTAAGAGAAATTATCTACTCAAATAGTTTAGCAACCATGTAAGTGGAGAGTATTGTGTATAATGAATGCTTCGTGTGTTCTTCTTCTCCTCTCTTGCCATATTTCTTTTTTCAAAGCTCTTTTCATTAGATACTCAATCATTTGTAATAAAGAGCTATTGCAAAGAGACATTCTTCTTTTATTGTAGATTTCACCTAATGGTTATGATATCTTTATTAAATGCTTGAGTTGTTATAGCTCTTTTAATGTTGAACTTGTGCTTAAAATGCTAATGCATCTTTAGTGAACTTTTAGTTTCTTTATCATAGAGTCTCATTTTCTTTTTTCTTTATTTCTTGAAGCACAATGAAATATGAAGAAATAAAAGGCTTTTAGATATGCCTTTTGTATATCTCTTTTTCTTGGGAAACAATGCTTTTGTTGTAGATTGGGTGAACATGTCAAATCATGGTCAGACAACCATTTTTTTTTACTAATTCTCCTTTCTTTCATATTGCCACTTTGAATTGTCGTGCAACATCATATTTTAAGGAAAAATGTTGTATTTCATGCCATCATCCTTTTTAATGCTTCTACCATGTTTGCACATATCTTGTTTTATCTTATAGACAATATCTAATAGTTTATTGTATAAGGAGACAAAAGTAAAAGTCAACACATGATAGAAAACTTCATAAACTTATAATGTTTTAATTCCTTTCAAATTACTTTTTGGCCCATCAAGATCTAAGTTAATTGATCATGGCCCAATGAGTTAAAGAAAAGCAACTAATTTGGTTAGGCTAACATGATGATTATAGAATGTTTCATCAAGAAACTTCTAGCCTAACCATACAATTTTTTTGCTTATGCTAATTTTTAGCCTAAAAAGATTATCCTATTAAATTCATTTTGGCCAACACATATCAAATTTGAATTTTCCTTTATAAATGCTTTTGGCCTAAGATATTAGATACTTAATTTTTACAAAATTATTTTCTCATTAAATATATTGATTAACATAATTAAACTTATGAAAATTTCATTTGGAGATTTTTATATCAATACAAAATAAATATTATAAAGGTATTTTGGTTCTCTATTAATTTTAAGGAAAGTTCACATATTTTTTTCATAATAAAAGAATGACTATATAATTTCTCTTCTTTTTTTTACCATAAAGAAACTCTAATTTTTTTTGAGCCAACAACTATAATTAATAATCAAATCTCTTTTTTGTCAAAGTAATAATCAAATCTTTAATATTGCATTAATTAAATTTTTTAAAAGTAATTAAATAATTAAGTATTTGATACGTAGGCAATTGGATATTTGAACTCCTATACCACATCTACTAGCTTATTAAATAAACAAAAAACATGCCAATATAAGCCTAAAAAACCAATAAATATTATAAGTATAAACATGTATTTCAACAATTCAAGAGAAACAAGTCCATTAATATGCCTTCAATTTCCTTACCACCTCTTCATATTTTTGAATTAATAGTTATTTATCAAACAATTAATAAAGCTTTTACTGGTTGCAACTTGCATGAGCATTATTGTTAATTAATGTCTTTTAACTTAAATGAACAAAAAATATATTTTATAAAAAATACAAAATTTGAAAGCATAAGTCTTCAATCAACATCATATATGCACTAAAAATAATTAAAGAAAAGGAAACCAAGAGATTAATTGGTTATCTTTATCTTTTAAATATGTGTGTGTGTTTGTGTTAGTAATTTTTTTTGAAAGGGATCAACAAGTTAGTTGATGCAACTTAGCTTAGTAATTAATGTTAGAAAATTATTTTTTTATCTCTATTTTTCGAGTTAACAAAGGAAATGAGGCACAATTCTATTTAAAGAAAGGGCCCTAAAGTCCTAATTATAGTTAAGCCTTAGATTAGAATCTCAAGTGCATACATGTAATAAAACTAAGAGTTTGTAAAATAGAATAATTGTTAAATTAATAAAATTGAATGTATAAATTCTAAAATTGATACTAGAAAGGTTTCAAAAGAAATTAAATACAACTTTAATAGGATTTAAGTTGAAAGCAATAAATAAAACAATAATAAAAGTGATAAATAAATTGATAAATAACTTATTTGTAAAGAAAGTTATAAATCTTTATAATATTCTCCATTACACATGTTCTCTATCAGGCTATGTGTCCATTTAATGCATGTGTGCTCACTTGGTGGCCCAATGGTAAAGATTTAGGCATTAAATTGTTTTTAAAGGTTGGTACTTTGTTGGATCTATGTTTTTTTTTTTCTCAAATATTTTTGTTGCATGAGGCATTGGGTACTTTAACTAGCAGTGAGACTTTTAGCTAATACTTGTTATCAACTAGTATTTTTTGACTGAGATTCCTTGACCACCTTCTTTGGTTACCTCAACTTCTAGCCATAAGTGATGATTTTAGCAAATTTTTGTGCTAACAATATGAAAATCTTTGAAATATATGTTGGTATGTAGTTAATAAATGATAATGTATATAATTAGCCATAGAGAACATCTTTATATACAAATTTACAAATTATTGAATTATAATGTTCTTGACTTTTGGTATTTATGCAAACACAATGATATTTAGCATTTACATAATAGTAAATTAATTGAAATCCAACATAAATTATATTTATATATCCCTTTTAAATTCAAATTTTGATCAATTCCCCTTCAATGCTTATATTTATATGTTGCCTAGGCTACTTCAAATTGTAACACAATAATACTATTACTTATCAATTATTTAATTAACTTGTTAGGAAGCTCGAATTTTGTTAAGCTATATCATTATATGTATTAACAAGAAAACAAAATGGGGAAATTTACTACAAATTACTGTTGCATAATTCTAAAGACATGAAGGGTTATTAAAAACATCGAAGACACAATAATATTGGGAAGGTTGTCTAATATATTTTATATATCGAATTTAAAAAAAAAGAATCTTGTAAAGAGCTTGTTAATACTTATGTAACATTTCCGTTAGACCAAAAAATATATACTTTTCCTTATATTTCATTATGGAAAGTTCCCCTTTCTCTCTCTTCATCCCATTTTGCAACTTACAAGGTTCACTCAAAATTATATAATCGAGGTGGTTCTAACACCAAAAATAAACTAAATTTTAATTTTCACTTAAAAATAAAAAGAATTTTTATTGGATAATCACTCATTCAATACAACAAAGCATCTTATAATACATTTCAAGTTTCCCACATTCAGGGTTCATTTTGTCCTTCTATAAAATGCACCTAATTACATAAAACAAATATTGAATTAAATTTCAAAACAAGTGAAATAGTACATTTTGAGTTTAAAAAAACCCAACTTACTAGGGCACTCACCTATAATAGTCCACATATCTAACATAGTAGTGTCGTGTCTGGTAATCAATTTATGGTATCTCTAACTTTTCCATCTTGTTCTTTTTGTTATCAATATTGATGTGGCCAATTGAAAAAGGAGGAAAGGGAAGGGGAACAATGTTGTATTCATAAATAGGTCTTATGTAGCACACAACTATATATCATTTATATTGTACAATGGAAAGTCCATTTATATGGAAATACACATTACAAATCTGTAATAGTGAAATTTCAATTATTAAATATATCAAATGGACCTCCAATACCCATAAATAATTTTTTCTCAATTCCAACTTATAATTCACATTCAAGTACCTAGTTTCATCCAATTTAGCATGTATATAGCTCCCATATATAAAAAGGAAGCAAGTTGCACATTTTAGCCATAATCACAAAATATAGCTAATATTTCAAAAATTCATAATTTGAGCTATATAATTTCGATTAAGGTAAATTAGGTGTCATTTTAAAACTTGTAATGTGAGCTTTCTATTGTAAAAATGTCAAGTCAAAATGAATCCATTTGGCCTTTCAAAACCCATGAAAACCAAATATGGTACAGAGTGAATAGTAACTACTATGACAACTTTTTGGAGACAAGTTTGAAAATTTGCCAAATATTCTACAAAGATTCAAAAAATACAAACCTTAATTCTATAGAATGTTTTGAATGTCCTCTAAATATTCATCAGATTTCAACCTTAAATTTGTTCATTAAAATAGTTAAAGATAAAGGGACATTTTATGACTCAATTAAACACATTTTTTTGTTCTAAAATGCTTTAATTGAGCTCTAATATGCCATCTTTTTCCATGAGCAAATTTCAACCCATACATGCAATATCTATGAATGGTTTATCATGTGAAATTTATCTTGCATTTAAAAATTACCATTCCACTTGAATATATACATGTAAATTTCATGGATTTCCATATATCAAAATATGTTTACATATCTTATACATACATCAAATGGTCATACATTCATAATCTTAACACTTTTGCATAAGTTGCTATTACATTACATCAAAATATATATTTACACATCTACATGTACATCATCAAGTTTCTACACTAATCTATTGCTAAATTTGGTCTCTCTAGGACTTTGTTGAATCTTTCTCTTTGTTTTGCTCGTTACTTGGCCATGGTTAAAGGACAATAGGTGAGATTTTGAGGAGAATTTTAATAGCAATACTCAACCATTTCTAATATACATATATAATTACTCAAATAAGGAAATGCAAGCATGCATGGTCAAGAACATCATAAGGCATTATGACATAAACTCAAAAATGGCCATATCATATATATAGTCTGAATTAGGCTCTTTCTTATGGGTTAAGAGAAAACTATTGTGCTCAATCCCTCTACTATATACTTTTCCTTTAGGTTAAAGGAGAATTGATGTATTCAATTCCTTTGCAACCTTTTCTTGAAGTCATAAGCCTATAAAACATAAAATTGAAAATGTATAAATTTAGCTAACTCACAATATCTTAAAAACATGCATTATAAAACATAACTTCATAAGCAACTAATACACACAATGTAATCCAAACTCAAGTAAATCAGCATGCATATAAGGAAAGGAAAAGTAAATTATCCAATAAAGCCATAAATCTTGATCAAGTACTAATCCATTTTTTCTTTTTCTTTATTTGTCTCAATTTTGCACACACATAATGCGTGGTTGCACTACATCAATTAAGATACAAAATGACTAATTAAAACTTGTTAGAACTTGAAGTATAAATTATCGATTACTTTAAGTATCTCCAAGTTCCTCTTTTCATTTATTATACTTCATGTAGCAATTCTATTATTCATCTATCTCATTTTTACTTATTTTTCATGGCTACAACAAATATAAAAACTTAATCATATCACTCATTTCCTTCATAAGGAATTTTAGAGTTTTTATGGAACCATACTTTTAACCTCTTCAAATCTCATTCTTTTTCTCAAGCTAATAGTTCTTCTAACCTCTATATTACTCACTTAGGCCTTTAAATACATTAGACTAAATTAAAAGCTTCTTTAAATGTTCTTTCCTTGCCAAGGCTGAGACTTCCCTTCACGATACCTATTTTGAGATTTTGTTTGTGTAAGAAAGGATTTGAGGTCTTTAAGCTATTCATAATTTATTTTTAATTCAATCATGATATTATAGGAATCAAATAAGCTTCTTAGGGTTTTAAAATCTTTATGGCCTAACTAAACTCTAATTGAAGCTACCTTGCCTTATTTTGGTTTTTTAAGAAATTTTTTTACATATTCTTATTCATCATCCTTCTAAACCTTTGATTTCATCAAGCTCTTATCAAATACACATTCTTCCCTCACTTTCTCTCCTTGAACCAAACCATAAAAGGAGTAAAATCCTAAGAAATAGAAATTTTTTATAGTAAAATTATATCTTATCTTAAAACTCTCTTACTGGAAGTTTCTTTGGTACATTTGGTTTCTCCAAACAAATTCTTTTGCTTAGGGTGACAGCCACAAACTTCACCCATTTTAGAAACCAAATCCACCATGAAAAAGGGTATGAAAATAGAGAAATTTTTCTAATTGAATCATAACAAAATTTGACATAAATCCTTAACTATTTTGGCTTGTTTTCCTGTCTTTCTTCTCCCTTCTTCACACCGCCATAAGATTGAATTTGGAGTTGCATGGGTTGGATAACAAGTAAGGAAGAAAATGGCATGACTTATATATAAAATATCTAGGGTTTACAACATTTTTAAAATGATCATTGTGTCCCTATACTTTAATTCCTCTATTGGAACTCACTTTTTAATATTTTCAGAATGTTTCATAGTAAATTTCTTCATTAAAATATCTACTTAGAAGTTATAGAGATTTAAAATAATTTGAAAAAAGTTTGGTCTAAAATATTGCTATTGAAAATCTTAATTTGTACATTGTTAGTGATTTAATCAAACCAACCCCATTTGATTAATTTGCTAGTATTACTTTATAATATTATGGTGGGGATATATATTTTTGATGTTGATTCTCATGTTATTTAAATCTTTGATTTTTTTCACTTTATGGTTAAACTAAATTTTTATCTTTATAGTCATTTTCACTTATTTTACCTTTTAAATGCTATTTTTCTAGATCATTCTGCCTTATACATTATTTAATTTTATTATTTACTCAGAAAGTAACAATTCATGGTTAACAGTGGCTCAAAACAGCTCAACCTACACTTGTGCTATTAGTTACATCAGTTTATGTGTAATTAGGCTTTTAACCTATTTTATCAACTTTGGTTGATCAGGTAACCTTATTTAGTCATATAATGATAGAAGATATCTTACTTTCTTAGTATATTACTAAATATTTAGCCATAAGTTTGTCTACTTTGGATACTACAATTCGAAATACAATTCCTACATGCTCAAATTCATTTGATCACTAACCTCTTTAAATCTATCACCACTGTCTAAGCCCATATTAACCTGTAAGAAGAAAGTAGCAGCAGGGTTTACATATTATGACACTAATTCAACTTTAAGGACATTTGTTAGATCCTTTCTACCTATATTATCACCATCATTTCCAAATTTTTTATTGTCATTGTCATAATCGTTGTTGTCATCATTCTCATTATAATCAAGGTCAAGTTCAACATTATATTCATCTTTACTTTCAAAGTTTTTCAAAACATTATCTTTTAAGCCACTTAGAGAAGGAGGTTTAGTAAAGTAAAGTGTTGGATGGAAAGTATTTAATTGTGAATTAGGCTCAATTGGTATGGACTAATATTATTAAGCATAAGTTAGCGGTGGATAAAATTGGAACATTTGCAAAGTATAAAGAGAAAAGTTGAGCTTATTCATGAATATTCGCATAAATGAGCTAAATTTCTATGCTCACGTATAGGTCAATGATTGAGGTATTCGTGTACAACTTAACCGCATTGTTAAGTTGGTATCAAAATCATCTTTTAGAAGAATTGTTTGGTATCATATATGACTTAATAATATTGGGAGTCTATATATCAAATTGGAGATAAATTAACTGAGGGAAGATTGTAGCTTTTAACTAACTACATCTTTTAATATCTCTAAAGTGATATCGGTATTAACTATTACATATTTTGATGTGGCTCACTGAAATGTTATGCTTTGAGTATTTTAAAAAATTATTATAGTTGCATACATGTAAATAAGCTCATTTTTTCTATCCATTTTTCCCTACATTCACATTTTAGTTTAGTAATTTAACTAATATAAATAACTCACTTTATTGCTTTTTTTTAAAACCATGATATAAAATTGTTAATTAATTATTTTAAAATTTTATTCTTTTTATTATACTTGGCATGCATAAATACTTATAATTATTTTTTACAATAATGTTTAAAAATTATTGACATTATTTTAACAAAATTATTTTTAAAATATCATAATTTCTACACTAGTATTTCTTTTTACTATTTGTTTCCAACTTTTTCTACTATATTTATATTTCTTTTATATTTTGTATGCTTTTTATAATATTAATTTTGCATTCAATAGTTATAATTATTGCTATTATTTTAAAAGCATTATTTTTAAAATATCTTTATTTTTACACTTCTTTTTATTTTGAAAACATATATATTAATTTCTTAAATTTAATTATTTTTTTCCTATAATCCTTTTTACATTTTTGGCTAATTTTGAAAATTTCTACCCTAATTAATATTTATTATTTTTATTTAATTCTGTATGCTATTTGAAAATCCAATTTTGTTTCTTTTATAATTTTTATAAAATAATTTTTAAGATGCTTTTTTTCAAATTTCTTATTCCATTGAATTTATGTTATTTTCTTAAATTTTTAATAGTTATATTACATTAAATACTTATAATTATTTTCTCTTACTTTAATTTTTAAATGCCATTGATATTATTTTAACATAATTATTTTTAAAATATCATAATTTCTAGACTAATGTTTTCTATAATTCTATTTATATTTTGTATTTATATAATTATTTTAGAAGTCTAAAAAATAATTTTTATTTTAAAAAATTTCTTTCTTATATATCCTAATTTCTTAAATAAAATTACTCTTTCTTATAATCTTTCTTACATTTTTTGCAAATTTCAAAAATTTTCACCATAATTAATATTTACTATTTTTATTGAATGTTTATACTATTTGGGGATCTATTTTTTTAATATTTTTTAATAATAATTTTCAAGATGTCCTATTTTCAAATTTCTTATTTCTTTAAATTTATGCTATTTTCTCAAAATGTTTAATATTTGGATTACATTAAATATTTATAATTATTTTCTCTTACTCATTTCTTAAATACCATTGACATTATTTTAATATAATTTATTGTTAAATATCATAATTTCTACACTAGTTTTTTTTCTATAATTCTATTTACATATTTTATTTACATAATTATTTCAAAAGTTTAAAAGTACTTTTTATTTTAAAAAATTTCTTTCCCATATATCCTAATTTTTTTAATATAATAATTTTTTCTATAATTTTTTTATATTTTCTAGCTATTTTTGAAAATTTTCACCATAATTAATATTTTCTATTTTTATTTAAATTTTTATGCTATTTGAGAATCTAATTTTGTTTCTTTTTATATTTTCTATAAAATAATTTTCAAGATGCCCTATTTTCAAATTTCTTATTCCTTTATATTTATGCTATTTTCTTAAAGTTTTAATATTTGGATTGCATTAAATACTTATAATTATTTTCTTTTGCTTCAAATTTTAAATAACATTTACATTATTTTAATATAATTATTTTTAAAATATCCTAATTTCTACACTAGTATTTGTTTCTATAATTCTATTTACATTTTTTCATTTACATAATTATTTCACAAGTTTAAAATTACTTTTTTTTTATTTTAAAAAATTTCTTCCTCATATATCCTAGTTTCTTATATATAATTATTTTCTCTATAATCTTTTTTTTTTGTATTTTTAGGCTATTTTTTAAATTTCTCCCATATAATATACATTTTTAACTCAATAATTTTTTATTACTTGTTATTTTTTTACTTTTTAATTTTTTTATACTTACAAAATATGTATTCCTTTTTTATACATTTCCCAAAAGTGTAACAAGAAAAAAAGCAAAAATAATATAACAATCTCATCTAAAAAAATAACATAATAAACATGCGACAAGATATCTAAGTTAGAGTTTTTTATCCTTTCATTCTATTTACATATTTTTTTATTCACATAATTGTTTTAGATTTTTCAAATCTATTTTCTTTACTATTTTAAACAATCATCTTATATATATAAAACCCGTGAGTCATATACTATTTATTTTCATTGTTTATACATTATTTATGGTGTCTCATTAGTGCATTGTTTTCTCTTCTCTTTTTGGGTGGGACTCATTGTTTTTTTTTTTGTTCCCCTTTCTATGGGGCCTATAGCAAAAATTTGAATCCACTAGATCCGTAGGAAATATATCCTTATTTTTAAAATGTCATTATTCATTTATTTTATCCTATTTATATTTTAAAGCTCTTTTTTTAAATTTTCTACCATATAATATAAAGTTCTAATTACAAAAGTTTTGGTCACTTATTATTATTTTTGTACTTCTTCATTTATTTATACTTACAAAATATGTATTCCCTCTTTCATGCCTTAGCCAAAATGATGATGAAAGATAAAAAAAATTACCATACCAATAACATGTAAAAAAAAAACTAACAAAATAAACATTCAATATAATAACTACAAAATAAATTGATACTTATATACGTACAACCTTTTCTACATTATTATAACAATTTTTTTCTCTTCACTAAACTTACATGAACATTAAATTATTTACTAGCATAAAAATGTTCAAAAATTCATATACATCATGTAAAATAAAAAATGACAAATAAAAAAATTACACATAAAATAATACTTACCTTAAAAAAAAATCTCTCCTTAGCTTTTCTAAATTCTTTGCTCTCAGCTTTTTAACTCAACTCATTAAGAAAGAAATTGAATGTAGAAGAAAAATAAGTAAGTTGAATTGAATGCAGAAGAAGAAGACTACTGAAGCTAATGAAGCAAATGTAAATCTTTTTATGGAGAAGGCAAAATGTTATAAGTAAAACATTAGGGGCATATTGGTTATTTTATAATTCATTATTATCTCCCTTTTTTCTTATCGACCAATTATATTTTACAAAAAACTCCTCTAACCAATCACTGTGCACCACATGAATGGCACCTTTTCATTTTTTTTTATTTTCTTCTTAATACGACTAGTCAATATCAATTACAGTGCACAAAATTTTACAGATTAGTTGAGCTTACAGCTAACTAAATTTAGAACCATTGGTTTTGATTTCTAGCAACACAAAACTCGAAACTAATGGTTATGAGTTTATGCAACATGACCAACAAACTCAATACCAATAATTCTAAGTTCACATGTCGTGCCACATGGAAGAAAACCTTAGAACCCTTAGTTTCGAGTTCATATGGCATCCCACATGGCATAGCTCCTTAGAACCATTGATTCCAAGTTCTTTCTCAATTTCTGTGAACTCATAATGATTCATTTTGAGTTTAATAAAAATATTGCTTTTTGGTGAATTCTTTTTGACATGTTACTTTTTGATCGCTTTTGCTTATGTGCAATGTACAATCGAAAGTAAATTGATTATGCACAAAGCTTGAAACACAATAAATACAATTGCCACTTGTTACTAATATGTCTACAATATGGTGTAGTTATGCCGCGTTGCAAGCATAATGACACCTGGCTATAGGTTTAGTTAAATTTTATACTCAAGTCCTAAAGATAGAAATAAGCACATTTCCTTTAATTAATTGTTTAATCCTTTGCAATTATCCCAAATAAAATCTAATACAAAAGAGTTGAACCATAAAATCTTTTGGCCATGCTTAGAAAAATAAAATGTTCAATATTCTTACAAATCTCAGGCTTCCTTTTTTTTTTTAATCTCATAAAAATGTGTAGGGCCTAGGACAAGCATATTCAATTCAACAACAACTTGGCAATTAATTTTTGTTTTGGCTGATAGCTTGATAATTATTTTGAACCTTTAGATCTTCATTTTATACAAGTGGCGAGCATCTAAAGTCACGCTGTTGCAAATGTGAATCATTTAGACAATTTATAATTTTTAACATAAAAAAATAGTATATAATTTATAATTAAACATATAACTATTATATGCTATTGTGAATTTTAGATAAATTATTTTTTTTAGGATGTTAAATTTATAAATTATATAAATCAATCATCATCGTTTGGTTGGCGGTATATAATGTAATATGCAGTATAATCTTTTTTATAATATTTATTATATTTTTGTAGTTGTCATTTTTTATTACGTTTTCAAAAGTAAGGACATGAGTATCATTTTTTATCTCATCTTCTTGTTTTTTATTTTTTATTTTTTATTTTTCTTTTATACCTAATATTTTGTCAATTAACTATGTTTTATATAAATGTTAGAATGGACGATTTAACTTAGAAGAGACATAATAAATAAACTTAATTGTGCATTAATTTTTGGAACAACCATCAAAGACAAGCTCTACTATGATAATTAATTTTTATTAAAATTTTGATATATTTTCAAAAATAATTATAGTAATGTAATTATTACATAATATATCATAAAAATATATAACAATAATATGTTAAAATATTGATAGAGTGTTAGTTTGAAATAATTATTTTAGATTATAATCATTTCAAATCAACATCCAATCAATATATTTTAACGCATCATCTTCATCTTTATGTCCTGTAATGGCGTTTAGGTTCTTTGCAAAGGCAAAAAAAGAGCAGTAGCACGCACCTCTTGAAATGACGTCGTTTCGTGAATCAATCAAAGTTGTCCATTTCATTGTTGGGTCTTCACAAGCCATGTGGCCTGATAGGTCAAAACGCATTATTTCAAGTTTAATAAAATAGTGCATTTTGACCCTATTATGTTGATGGACTAAGGTGCATTTCCACTGTTCAATCAAAACAATCCTGGCACCACATTTGAAGACCCTAAAGCACATCGTTTTATGTGCATTTTTAGCATCTAAACCCCATTTCTCTTATCACTTCATCATGTTCCATCTGGTCCTATTCGTTTGGCACAAGAAGGCAAATTTTTCTAAAAAGAGAGGTCAAATGCAGGGTAGGGTTTTAGATAAAGCATGATCAAACTTTTGTCACTTTCTTGTTGTTTACCATTTGCTTCACATTTGAAATCATTTTTTATGTAGTTGTAATCTGATTGAAGGAGGGAAGGACATTCTTGAATAAGATTATTGCATGAGGGACTCAGATATTTTTTTTACCTTTGCAGTGAGTGATTGAGTTTTTTTTTGGCTATTTGTATATTAAGATTACTACACCTTACACTTGAAGAAAATGAAATATTATTAAGGGATATTTTGGAAAAAAAAATGTTTCCAACATTTGGCAGAATTGTAGCAAATGTAAAAGTTCGTAGCATCTCCTCAGCATTCGCATTCCATATCATTTTAAAGCTACAAATAGCATTCACAATCCATGTCAATTTAAAATTACATACAAAAATAGGAATAGACCATATCAGTTTAAGGCTATATACGTAAACAAGTATCACTACTTCAACTTCATATTGATAAATTTAGAAAGACAATCACACATATAGCAGTGGCAAAAGGAACACAAAAGTCATGCCAAACCAAAGCAACAAAATGTACATAGATGCATATCTGTACTTGAACGAACAACCAAACCATTAGACATGAAAAATAAATAACCAAACAAACATTTAAGACTGTGTCTAAACAAAATCAAACAAAAAGAATTTAGAATTTTTGGATTTGGATCCTCTACAATTTGATCTGTAGATGTTGTTATGTTGTTAATAAAAAAATAAAAATGTATGTTTGATTTTTTTTTATTTTAAACTAAATTTATTTAAACAACAAACTTTACACCAACAACACAACAACAGCATTCTTCAATTACAGAGGATCCAGATTCAGAATTTTTTGATTAACTTTCAATCTAAAGTTTTTAACTCAAAGTCAATTGAAAACTATTTCAATTACAAATTGGATGGATTTTTTCGATTGACTTTCTAATTGAAAGTCAGTTGAAAATTCTAAATATTTTTATTTGTAAAAAAATTTAATTTAATGTTTTTACTATTTATTTAAATTAGTATTTTTAATATTAAATATTATTACTTTCTACTATTGTTTTAACTTGTCATTTATGAAATTTATAATTATTAACATAAATATGAAATATGAGTTATTTTATATTAATTTTTAATAATAATTAATTCCTAAAATAATAATCTTTTATAATATGCAAATAGCCAAGAAAAAAAAACTCAGTCACTGCACAAGTGAAAAAAAAAAATCTAATGCTGTGTTTGGAAAAGTGGCCAGACATCCCAAAATCACGTTTCATGTGAAGCAAAAAATTTGAGCTTATATTAAAACGTGGTTTCCTAACGTAATTCCAAACAAGCACTAAGTCCATTACGTAATAATCTCCTTCAAGAACGTCTCTCCCTCCTTAAATCAATATTTTAACTGCATAAAAAATGATTTCAGATGTGAAGCAAATGGTTGCAAATAACGACAAACGACAGATGACATGACAGAGGTTAATCATGCTTCATCTGAAACCCTATCTTGCATCTGGTATTTTTTACTAGAAAAATTGGTTTTCTCACGCCAAACAAATAGAACCAAATAGAATAAGACGAAGGGAGAAGAGAAATGGGGTCTAGGGGCTAAAAATGCCCACAAAATTATGCGCTTTTGGGTCTTCAAATGGGCAGCTAGAATTGCTTCGATTGGTCGATGGAGATGCTACTCAGCCCCATCAACATAACAACGTCAAAACGTTTTGTTTCATCAAACTTAAAACGGTGCGTTTTGACTTTTTAGACCACCTAGCACCCGGAGACGTAATGATAAAACGGATGGTTTGATTGATTCATGAAATGACGCCATTTCAAAGGATGTACCCAAGTGCTCCTATTTTGCCTTCGCAGGAAATCCAAACATTGCGTAATAATTAAAGTGGTATAAGCATGCGAGCTCACCTTTTTTTTTTTTTTAACATATGCTCTTGCTTTTTCCTTTTTTTTTTATTAATGCAAATTATAAATTACTCATTCACTTAGGGCTCGTTTGGTACGAGGGGTTAGGTTTTGATAGAATGGAAATGAGAAATGAAATGGGAATGGAAAGGAATTTTGTACCCCATAATTATGTTTGGTATGATGAAAAAAGAAATAGGAATATTTTTATTTTTTTTTATATTTAGTTAGATAAAAATGACATAAAAATAAAATAAGAAGAGAATTAAAAAATTAAAATATTTTTAATAATTATAAAATATAATAAAATATTTTATTTTTAATTTACTTTTAATAGAAAAAAAAAATATTTAGAGAAGAATAAAATAATTTTAACTTTTTTTCTCCTACTCAGTAAAGCTTTTTCCTACTCAATAAAGTTCTCTCCCACTAAAAAACAAAGGAATGAACTCTCTCCCATATTAATGAGAATATTGTCTCCTAAAAAAGAGGTCTCCCGCCTACCAAACATGCATTTTCTTCATTCTCACTCCCTTTCCCCTTCCATCGCTCAACTCTCCCGCAAACCAAACGAGTCCCTTGTTGTGTTAAATCTTTCCGCCTTCCCATTCCCCGACCGAGATCAACCCCAACGAGTAAATCGAAGCCGGGGTTTTTCTTGGAGAGTTGACTCATCTTCTTACACGCACTGAAATTTTCATTTCAAAGTGATTTCCTGATGGCGCCGGTTTCAGCGTTAGCGAAGTACAAGCTGGTGTTCTTGGGTGACCAGTCCGTGGGCAAGACTAGCATAATCACTCGCTTCATGTACGACAAATTCGATAATACCTATCAGGTATGTACTGTAACTATCAGATCCAATTCCCTTTTGTAAATCAATTCAAATAAAGTCCGCACTTGGCTCTCGAAACCAGAACTTGGTTTTTCAGTGGTTGATTTTCTCGTTTTAGCTGGATTTCTTAGCTTGGTTGGATTGAAATGTATCCCTGCGTTTGAATGGAAATCGTTTTTTCCTGTTATATATCCAGTCAACTGTGGATGAAGTAACAAATAAAGAATATTGATTGTTCTACATGTCTCAATATGACGCGCTAGTTTGAAAATCGAAGAATCAACTTACTTACTCCCCAGCTGTTTTTCTATATGTGAACATGAATTTGTAACCCCAATCGCCTAGGCAGGTTATCAGACTTTTGTTTCCTGGAGGTGATCTTCCTCTTCACTTCTCCTAGTGACATTGCTGAAGAAGATTTGGCATTTGATAATTGATATTAGTAGTATCTTGCCGATACCCTCATTTCTAGCTATCAAAGAAGAACCACTGTCATCCTTTGTACAGAAATATGGTCTGCTATGCAGCCCAGGACTTTTATTTAAATGATTAAAGAAATAGGGAGGTTGAGTTAAAGGTGCCTGTGTATAGGAGGATCACTTCCTCAGACTGATCTGAAGAACTTAGAAATCAGGTCCTTTATTTGAAGGGATAATTTATGACTTATTGGAAATAACCAGAGATCAATCGTGGAAAAACCTGCTTGATTCATTGTTATGAAAAATACATATTTTACGTGGTCAGTATTCTGATAAAAACATTGAAAGGATCCCTTTTACAAACATTTCAGAGTTTGAGAATAGACCAGCATCTTTTGTTACTCTTTTAGTGAGTATTCACTGACATTTAGAATACTTTTGGATACATAATACCTTTGCATGAAATTATTTAAACCAACAGGAGTAAGTTTTTTTTTTTTTTAATAAGAAGAGAGAGTAAGTTTTGTATTGATTGAACCACTGCTACAAAGTACAAACTAGAACTGCTAAATGGTTATTATCTAAAAGGAACTTGAAAAACAAATGAGAAACAAATATGAAGACAGATTGGTAATGACTGTGATCTATCTTCATTAGCCTTTAGTTTAAATCACAATATAAGCATAAATTACTGGCTGCGCCCATAGTTGTGTGGGTAATATAGACCATTTTGACCTTTCTTCTCTCACTGTACACAATAGACAGGTGGCATCTTGTATTCTATGTATTTTCATTTCTTTAACTGGATTTTTTTTCTTCTTTTTGGTCAAACACTAAAACTTATTTTGTGCTTCTGCAAACAGGCTACAATTGGTATTGATTTTCTATCAAAAACTATGTATCTTGAAGATCGAACTGTTCGACTGCAGTTATGGTAAGATGTGGCACCATCATTTCATAGGGTAAAGGGAAAGGGAAAGGAAAGGTTTTGTGGAAGTAGTCTGGCACCATCCTTGTTTCCTGCTTCAGCTAAATTTATAATGAAAGCAAGAAAAGGCATTTCTAATGGATGTACATATTGCCAAACTTGGAAATGCATTATAAACTTGATCTTGGAGTCTGAGAATATGGTGCATACTGGATATGCATTTGTGGTCTATAAAAGTTAGAGGTGTTTAATTTGTGGATCTTTAGTTTCCATATCGGCATTTCTGTATTTGATTGGTGAAATTTTATTGCCTTTTTCCCCCTCCAAAGTCACCCTTCTCATGTGTTTTGATAGGGATACTGCTGGACAGGAAAGATTTAGAAGTCTTATTCCAAGCTACATTAGGGACTCATCTGTTGCAGTTATTGTATATGATGTTGCAAGTATGTCATTTGAGACTTCTTTTTCAATTCACCTGTTTCCTTGTTGCTGCTCACTGTATTATGACATTGTACACTGCATACAGAGGGTCACCCCTCTCTTCTTGCTGGCTTTTTTTTTGGGGGGGGGGGGGGGAGGGGAGCACACTTGAGCATGACTGAGAAAATATGAGTTTCTTGAAAGTCACATTTTCTCACAAGTTCAGGCATTCAATTTCTTGATCTTTCTGCATGACTTGAATGATGTGTTGACTTAAATTTTGCTAAGAAACCTGTGAAAGATGGTTTATTATAATTCTGATGCTTTCTGCATGACTTGAATGATGTGTTGACTTAAATTTTGCTAAGAACACTGTGAAAGATGGTTTATTATAACTCTGATGCTCTTGTAATTATTATATAGGCCGGCAGACTTTTTTGAACACATCAAAGTGGATTGAAGAGGTGAGAACTGAGAGAGGTGGTGATGTCATTATTGTTCTTGTTGGGAACAAAACAGATCTGGTCGAAAAGAGGTAATGGCTACTCAAGAGAAGAATTATTTTATCTGATAGGTGGCTTCTCTCTCTCTCTCTCTCTCTCTCCCTCTCTTTTCTGTATTATCTCATTACCTGTTCGATTTATTAAATAGTTAATAGTCACTGCACAAAGAAATTGTTGATGCAGACTATAGTTAGTTCTGTGTGAGTTGGGATTACATTGACTAAAATCTGAACAGAGCAGCTGTTATAGTTGTGCTATTTTCATTGCCCTGAATGGCTTTCAATTCCTTAAGAAATCAATGATTTGTAACAAGTACCGTGTTCAATATGATTAAATGAAATATTTCTGTACTGTTTATGAAGCAAGTAAGAAACCCTTATTGTTTATTAGGCTAAATGAATTTTCGGTTGGGACTTTCTCTGTTCAAGCATAGTCCTAGGCTCTGAGTGATAAGACAAAGCTAAGCGACCTCAAACCTATGATTTCATGATAGCATCTGTTATGTACGTATGTTTACGTCTGCATCTATGGTTTGGTGAAGAGTAAATGTTTATGCGTACATTTGCATGTGTGTGTAGGTGAATGGGAGAGAGAAAGTGGGTAAAGAAGGGAGCCGAGAAGAAATAAGCAGATATAAATAGGCCTTGTGCCCTTTCTTTAGTGATTATTGAAATGCTTACAATTACTGTCAGCATGCAGATTTTCTCCATTAAATGATTAGGAGTTGTTTGTTCTATCATCGATGAAACCAGTTAATGCTTCCTTGGCCCAACCTGGAGAGCATAATAAGCCTGTTGCTTACTTGTTAAAAATGTGGTTCATGTTAATCCTACCATAGAAGATTAGTCTTAACTTTTAGTAAAGCCTTTGTCTAGTGTTGGTCTTGGTACAATGAAAGGAAAATCTTGATTTGCTTCTAGGCGTTAGTGTCTCGGGTGGGTTTGACCCTAAGATATTCCATGCGTATTCTGTCCTTGCTGTATGGTGGGTGTGATGTGGTGATGTTGAACATTCTTTTGTGTTTCACTAACATTCATCTTTACGTGAGTCTACAGGCAAGTCTCCATAGAGGAAGGTGAAGCAAAAGCAAATGAACTGAATGTCATGTTTATTGAGACTAGTGCCAAAGCTGGGTTTAATATAAAGGTAAGCTGACTGCCTTCTTTTCTTTCAAATTCTCAAAAATTTCCATAATTTCCCAGCTTCCAATTAAAATGAGATGAACTGTACTAAAGTTATGATCACGGTGCTCTGGTTTTGTCTGTATGCCCTTATAAGTAACCTTGGAAGAACGAGTGAATTAAATGTTTTTCATAATATCTCTTAACTTGGAGGACATGTTGCAAGTGGTCCAAAAGAGGATGGCAGATTACATTATTTGGGGTGAATACTCAATGAGTTTTATATCTCATAGACAGTCGGTCATGTTGCTACTAGTCAACCTAGTATATGTTTCCTGAATTTGGCCTCCTGAAAATTGGGGATCTACCTGTTACAGCTCTGATCATCTTCCTAAGGCAAAAAATGTTTTTCATCTCTTGCATTTGTCAATTTTGTCTCCACTCCCGAGATTCATCTGCTTCTTCTTCTTTCCTCTCCTGGTGGTACCTTCCTGAGGTTCTTTGGTTCTTATAATTTCCCTGCTTCCTGCTAAGCATGCATTTCCTTATTAAACCTCTATCCATGCTTCCTGCTGATCATGTATTTCTTTATTGAACCTTTATCCAGGCCCTCTTTCGAAAAATTGCAGCTGCATTACCTGGAATGGAAACACTATCATCAACAAAACAAGAAGACATGGTTGATGTAAACTTAAAGTCTTCCAGTGCCAGCACTCAATCTCAACCCCAATCAAGTGGATGTGCTTGTTGAATGTGATTTGTCTCGTAGCATCTTTCTGCTTCATTCTATAACTTTTTAGAGGAGGTTTGACTGCAGTCATCTACAGCACTAGCATTACTTGAAAGGGTCAGAGAATTTAAGCGGTGAGATAGGGGTTGAAAGAACTTTCATTTAGAAATTCATTTGTTGGGTGTGCCTGTGATAATGTGCTAATGTAGTCAAGCTAGCCAACTTAACATAGAGTTATGCTCCTTATAAAAATTGTGATAAATTACAAATTTTACTTGTTCATTTGGATTGTCAATATATGTGATCGATATATTGGGAACGTTCAACTATCCCGATTTCCATGTTTTCCATTTACTTGTGCCATCTCCCCTTCTACACACAACAGGAATCAAGAGAAAGCTCAATGGATCAACATGTGTATCTATACAGCCTTGGTCGACATCAAGTGGTGATTATATATGACTTGCATCAAGTAAGAAAAGAAAGTGGTTTTATGCATTAATTTGTGGAAGCGTTTAAAACAGTGCACGGTTTAGGGCTTTACGATATGCTTGAAAATAAGCAAAAGAAAACGAAGAAGCAGAAAATGATATCGTATTAAGATGTAATATGGAAAAATCTGCACTCCTATCAAGCTTATCCTTAATTGCCATGACTAATATATCTGTTATGTCCATATGGGAAGATTGAAATATTTGTGTGAGCGGGGGACCAGAAGCGTCGGACTTTAGGCTTTCAAAGGCATTAGACATCACATTAACCTATGATCTTTCATCGTTAATTAGAGTGGTATGCTGGGCTAGCGTTAATTGCACTGCCTAATATTTTATACATGTTGATGTCAGAATATTGTTGTTCTTTTTTCGGGGCGGGGCGGGGGGATGTGGTTTCGTTGATGGAATGTTAAAATGCTCTTTGAATAAGAATCTTTTTAGGCGGGAGAAGTATGAAGTTCACGTACCAGAATGTCGGACAACTTTTGTTGATGGACGTGAAATCAGACATGTTTTGATCAAAACATATATTTAAAAGGAATAAGTGACAACTTACTACTTACGAGAGACATCATTAAACTAAACAAACTGCACATTAGATCTACTACTATATTAAACGACACCAAGAAAAACAAAAAAAATCCCCGCATACCGTTAAATAACTACGTATGTAATTCATTTGAGTTATCAATTCTCGACATCCTCCCTAACTGAAAAAGACCAAACAAGGCAATCAGAATCGGCGTTTGGCTCAGCGAATTCTCCATTCTGCTCAGTCACACTCTGATTTTCTGTATCAGTGATTTCTATAATGGCGCCAATTTCTGCTCTTGCAAAGTACAAGCTGGTGTTCCTGGGTGACCAGTCGGTGGGCAAGACCAGCATTATCACTCGCTTCATGTATGATAAATTTGATACCACCTATCAGGTATTTGTCATTACTCAGATCCATTTTCCCTCTGTAAAATCCAATCTAGTAACGTCATTCGCGCCTGAAATCAGAAAGCTTTTTTTTTTTTTGTGATAGAAATAAAATTCTTTATTTTGCTGTGATTGATCTTGGCTGTTTTACGTAGCTATATTGGAATCTGAATTTTCTTATGCATAACTGCACTAAGAACATCGACAATCTACTTTGTGTTAGTTGTTCCTCCCTGGAGGTCGTGACTTTTTTTTTTGGGAGGAAAAATGACAAGAAATGCGATATCAAACAGAATCATTATTGATTTACTATCTAGTGCTAAATGCTGACAATTTCTATGATAGATCATATTTTGTATTTATTTTCTTAACTGTTTTGTTTGGGAGCTGGTTCAAGAGATCACGGTTTTCCTGTGGGGTCCTTTGTTCATTGATCCTGTGAGGCCACGGACACGGCTGCCAATTTTTGGTCGTGGGTCCCGCAAATCTCCTCCAAAAATAATCTTTACACAACCATGCGAGACATTTGGCTTGACTTGGGATATTCTTTATTCGTATAGTAACCAAGAGAATGGTGAATAAGGTAAATTAAGGGGAGCTTGTGTGGAGTAATAGGACAGAGAGTGGTTTGAAAGCTTCAGGGACTTGAATTCATTTCAAATATGGGTTCTTGGTAAGAAGGGTCTAAAGTGGTTGGAAGCATGTGACCTTTCGATTTCAGTTATGTGACTTTTTGAAAACTTGAACTATTTGGAGGTCAGATACTCAAGCTTTTGCAGTAAATTACTCATTCCCATTTTGTTTTCCTTTTCTTACCACACGCAATTTGTTTCTATTAATTTTACTTCTTTCTCTTTACCTTATGGTAATGCAAAGTAATGTTAAGCCTTCGACAACTGTGTTTTCGTCTTTACTTCTGATTCCACCTGCAACGTGAAATCATAGTTTAATATATCTAATATTATTTACCTTGTTGATTACCATAGATATCACGAATTGTCTATATATAAATATGGGTGATTTAGATCATTTCCATTTTTCATTTTCCTCCCAATGATTGCACGTTTGTCTGCACTATACAGTTTTCATTCAACTAGGTTGTCTAATAAGCATAACAAGCCTGCAAAATCCTGCACTTTACTCATTTCCTTCGTTCAAAATTGAGTTTACATTTCATCTTTTGCTAGGACTCATATTATCCTTTTTTCTTTTTCCCTTTTTTTTTCCCTTTTTTGCCAAACAGGCTACAATTGGTATTGATTTTCTTTCCAAAACTATGTATCTTGAAGATCGAACTGTTCGACTGCAGTTGTGGTAAGATGTAGAATCATCATTTTGGGAGTTCTAACAGGAGGGGAAAGAAATGAATTTACAAAGACCCTCCCATTATTTGAATATTGTAAATGAATGAGAGGGAGGGGGGTGCAAATGTTTTTATATTAACATTCTCATTGAGCTCTTCATCAATAAATATATATGAGATGTGGCAACACTAAATTTTGAAATTTATAGTTTCCTTAGAACGAAGTTTACTTCCTCCTGTGTAAGGATAAGAATGTAGCTAATGCCTATTGGGTGGGCATAGAACTGTCCAAGGATCACAAGTTGATGTTATCCTTTTCCTTCTGTACGTCATATTTTATATTTGATTTTAAAATTTTATTTTATATACTGAGAGTGCATTTGTAGATTGTGATGTGTCATGATTGCTAAATCATAGTTCATTGGTTCAATTTTGGAAAACTATCAATTTAATATCAAGTCCTATCCTTTATTTGATACCTTTTAATCCCACTATGATGCTCTTTTCAACAGATTTTAACTTTCCTGCCGTTTTGTATTCTTCTGGATTTAGATTTAGAGCAAGAAAACGATTTTTGAAGTTGATGAATGCTAAACATGATGCCACTATTCATAAGGCATCTTGGAATATGCATCATCTGGTGCATTTGTTTTTGACATTTATCTTGCTTTATATGTTGGCTTTATGCCATACTTCTTGATGCACATTAGTAAATCAGTGTGAGGTTTAAGGAGTTTAATGTGTTCAATTGACAATTTATGGGTTCCATACCGAGGATGACTCCATTTCTTTATCAGCAAACATTCTCTTTATTCCCCTCCCCCCACAACCCAAAAAAAAAACCTTCATGTTTTTATTCATGCACGTGTCAATGTGGTAACAGGGATACAGCTGGACAGGAAAGATTTAGAAGTCTTATTCCAAGCTACATCAGGGATTCATCTGTTGCTGTCATTGCTTATGATGTTGCAAGTATGCCATTTAGGATATGTTTCCCTTTTACGTATTCCTTGCTTAATAATTAATACTTTTTCACAGCTTTTGCATATTAATAATAATTAACTAGAGCTGCTAGTAAAGTTTCTCATTGTATTTTTGGTATGTTGGTTAGCTAACTTAGACTGTAGTGAGATTGCTATTCAGTTTTTGTTCTTCAAACGAGAGGAGCTATTTCTGAAAGAAATCTGTGTGTAGTTTTTCATTCTGGGAAGCAGAATTACCTCCCCCCTTCCATACCCCTTTCTATTCCCCAAGTAAAGACTACACTATCTAGCAAATACTACAACTCCTAAAAGCATTTTTCTTTGGGAGGTACATGTGTTCAGCCAAACGTCAATGGGAAATCAGAACTTATCTCTCCCTTTTTTGGGAACATGAACTTGTCAGGAATTTGCCTTCTCTCACAGCTGCTGCCTATGATATTTAGCAACCTTTTTGGATCTCTCTGGATGACTTAAATCGTGTGAATAATTTTTCTTGGGTATTTTGCCGGAACGTTTTGAAGGATTCTTTCTGACTATTCTCTAATTTTCTTATGTAGGCCGGCAGACTTTTCTAAACACATCAAATTGGATTGAAGAGGTGCGAAGTGAGAGAGGTAGTGATGTAATTATTGTTCTTGTGGGGAACAAAACTGACCTTGTGGATAAGATGTAATGACTAATGAACAGAACCATGACTTTATCAGACGGCTTATACTGGCTTGTTTTGTCTTCCTTCTTTAATTCTCTATTGTCTGATCACCTTTGGATTAATTACTAACTCAGAAGATGCAGTTTGTGAGATGTATATGAAGAAATTAATGGGCCAAATGGCAATCGGAATGACACAAGAAATCGTCATTTCATTTCTTCAAAGGCAAGACTTTGTAGTGCAGCAGAGGGATGTTAATTATGCTATTTGGATTAATTTATGTTTAATTTAAGGTTCAGGGTTTGTAATTTGGGAATTGGGATTTATTATTCCCTAGTGGTATTAGTATTTTATATTCTATTTTGAATTAGGTTTTCCTAAGCTTAGGTTGCTTTTCTGACTTGGATTAGGAGTTGCCTATATTAGGTCCATTATCTATCATATTTATTTCACATTTTATCATTGAATTTGAAGAAGAATGTTGAGTGTCTATAAGAATTCTTCCTTGGTTCTCTTTCCTGTTTGACATTACTGCGGAATGTGTGAGGACTCTAGGAGATGAATAACACTGTTTGCGGTGGACTGCATTTTGATTGAAGAATGTATCGAACAAATCAAGGGGGACAATTAGTATTTCATGGTGTAATGGGCTTTAAGGTGGTTAAGATCTGAACTAGCTGGGGTAGTTAATGTGCCCCTGCTTCAAGCCCTGAAATGGACTTAAAATTTGCTTAGGAAATCAATGATTCTCAACAAGTGCTATGTTCATTGAGATATAGAGAAATTGCTTTCATGCTATATATGTTAGACAAATACATCACTTATTATTTACATGGCATAAATTACTTCCAAACTAATGCATGATATGACTTTGGGAAGTGTTGGTGTGTTGATCTAACAAATAATTTTAAACTAAAGAATAAAAAAATAAAAAAATACTTTAATTATAAGATATGTGTGCATATTTATCCCCACTCGTTTTGATGTCCTATTTTATTCAATTCCTATTAGTCAATTCTAGCTATGACTTTTTATTTATTTATGAACTATTTCTATACATGAGTCTACAGGCAAGTCTCTACAGAGGAAGGGGAAGCGAAAGCCCGTGAGCTAAATGTCATGTTTATTGAAGCCAGCGCCAAAGCTGGCTTCAATATAAAGGTATTACTCTCCTTCCTTTTGCCATATATATATATATATATATATATATTTTTTTTTGGGATAAAATCTTCTTTCGCCATAAATCTTCAGTAAATTGCTTTTTTTTTTTTGGGGGGGGGGGGGGCATATCAGTAAATTGCTTGTCTACCGCCAGCTGAAATGGACAATAACGATGTAATGGTCATTGTTAACATTAATCTTGGAAGAAAAGGTGAATAAATCTTGTATCATCAATCATTTTGCATTGAGATGTTGCAAATGGTTAAAAAGTGGGATAGGAGATCACATCCTTATGGACTATTTTGGTTGGTGTCATTTAGTAATGAGATATATGTGTTCCAGACAGAAGTTTATTTTTCCAAATACTAACTTGACTCTATGTTGGAGATCTACTTATTACTGTTGTGATGTCAATTACCGGATTACTGTAATTTGCATGCAATTGTCTCACTTCTGGACTCTTATGCAGCTTTCAATTTCATACTTGTATCTGATCTTGCATTTCTTTGCCAAACATATATCCAGGCCCTCTTTCGAAAAATTGCTGCTGCATTACCTGGAATGGAAACACTATCATCTACAAAACAAGAAGATATGGTTGATGTGAACTTAAAGTCTTCTGGTGGCCCTGATTCTCAACCTGAGTCAGGTGGATGTGCTTGCTGAGTGTGCCTTGTCTCGAAGCTTTTTATCTTTGTTTCTGCTTCTTGCTATTCGTTTTGGACTGTGTTTGGCTCAGATCTGTAAAGGTTCCACTATAAAGAATTCAACAGCATCATGTGGAATTTTTCTTTTTTCAGAATACAAGTGGATAGGTAGCAGTGAAAAAATCAATGGAGTCTGTATGTTGGTTATTCATTAGTGTAACGTGCAACACTGCCTAACTTTACATCACAAATTTACTTTATTCATTATCTTTGTTAAGAGCTAGTAAACTCTGCCGAAATAATATCTACTTCCCATTTGGAGTTAAACTACACTTGAATTTCAAGTGGAAATTTACTTATAATATTATGTTATAGATTCAGATTTTTTTGGGCAATAAATAAGGGCTTTTTGACTCCAATATGTTAAAAAATAAATAAATAACTTAAAAACGTAGCTACCAAAACTTATTTTTAAAACAATTTAAAATTTTTTTAAAAAGGTTTGTGTCATTACTTCTACCATGACCTTTTAAATATATATATATTTTTAGGATCTCAGCATCATTGATACAATGATGAGCTACAGCCTTAATGAAGGCTGCAACTCCATGGCTACACGTTAATGTTAACGTGCAGCTTTATATATATTAAAATATATTAAATATATAACATATTATTTTTAATTCTTTTTATAGTATTTAATTTAATTATTTTATTTATTTATTTTAATACTCAAATGATATGAACATAATCGAGACCAAATAATTTTTATAATAAATCATCTTTTAGTTTAATACATATTATTTATATAAATAAAAAAATATGAAAGTATTGAATTTAATTGATTCACTTAACAAAATTTTTTGTATTATTTAACTTTCCAATTATTATTGTCATAATTTTTATATGACCAAATAAATTTTATAAGAGTCTATATTTTAATTTAAAATTTGTTAAATTGTATAAATAAATATAAGATGGAGTATTTTATTTAACTAAGTCACTTATTATATATATATATATATTTAATATATATAAAGTTGCACGTTAAAGTGTAGCATTGTTGCCGGCCGCACATTAATGTGCAGCCATGGAGCTGTAGCCTTCATTAAGGTTGCAACTCTAAACAAAAACTCAATGAGTCATGATAGAAAAAAAAAATTTAAAAGATTACGGTGCGACTCCTTTAAACAAAATTACAAAAAATTTAAACATTTTAAGAATAAATTTTGGCAATTATATTTTTAAGTCATTTGTTTTTTTTACGTATTGAGTCAAAAAACAAATAAATCAATATAATATACGAATTTTTGCAGTAAGAAAATATATAATAGCTTAATTTAAATAAAAAATATTTAAAATTATATACCAATCTTATTAATATTCGATGACTAACATTATTATTATTTGTTTCAATAAATTGTCACTTCAAATTCTTTCATTTATCACAAGATGGCTTTTTGATCGTACTATAATAAAAAAATTATAAATTTGTCCTATACATAGTCGTCGATCCTTATTCCCTAAATATAACATGAAATTTTTTATAAAAAAATTCAAGAGGTCATGGTTGCCCAATTTTTAAACTTTTTTCTTATTTTTAAAGGCTTTTTTTTTTAATTTTGAGAGATTTCTATTTTTTTTTATTTGTAACGGTTTTTTGTTTATATATTTAGAAGTTTTTATTTTTATTAATTTAATAATTTTATAAATTAAGACATAAAAAATTAATCTAAATATCAATTCTAAGGTTTACTAAATTATAAAAAATGAAACTTGTAAAAGTATTTTAGAAAAATAAAGGTTAAGTATTTTTAAAAAATTAAATGTTAAATAATTTAAAATTGATAAAATTATTTAAGAAAAATAAAATTATTTTAGAAAATAAAGGTTAAGTATTTAAAAAAATTAAATGTTAATTCCTTTAAACTTGATAAAATAATTTAAGAAAAATAAAATTCTCTTAGAAAAATAAAGTTTAATTTTCTTAAAACTTCATAATTAATTTTCTTAAAACTTGATAATTAGTAAGAGTTTAAAAAATTTGATAAGCAATTAATTATATTTGTTAAATATTGTTAAGCTTAATATTAAAGCAATAAAATTTTATAATTGTTGAAAAGAAAAGTTATAATGTGAAATAATGAACTAAAATATAAATGCATAAGTATAAAAAAAGTTATACATATCATTAAAAATGACTTTTTGTATTATATCAAGTCATTGTTCTTAATAATTGATAGTTGACCGCACTACAATAGTTAAAATTATTATTTCACCACATGCATAGTCTTAATTTTTTCCCTTAAAAACAATATGAACATTTTTTTTTTTAAGGGGTCTCAAAAGTTTTTTTTTTATTTTGAAAAGTGGGGTCACAATTTGAAAATTTTTTTACTTCTAATATATAAGGGGTCACGGCTAAGGGCCAACTGTGACCCACAAATTAAAATTTTTTTAATCTAACTATAAAGTTAATCTTTGTTAAAAATTTTTAGGCATAGTGATTTACATAATTAAAATATTAATTATAATAGGTAAAAAATTATTTAAAATGAAACTCATAAAATTAATTTAGAAAAATAAAGGTTAATTGTTTAAAATATAAAATTAAAAGTTAGTTCAATTTTCTTTAAATTGGATAAATAAGTAAGAGTGTTAAAAAATTTGATGAACAGTTAATCACACTTGTTAAGTATTATTGAACTCAATATTGAAATAATTTAAATTTTATGATTATTGAAAAGAAATAGTTATAATATAGAACAATGAATTAAAATATAAATATATAGGTACAAAAACAGTGATATATATCATTAAAAAAAAAACTTCCTGCGCCACATTAAGTTTTTATTCTTAATCGTTAGCCTCATTGTCGAGTAGGATGGTATTCTTTTTCTACTCTCTGTTCCTCATTATTCTCTTCGATGAGCAATTAACTATATTTTTTAAATATTGTTGAATTCAATATTATAATAATAAAAATTTTATGATTGTTGAAAAGAAAAATTATAATATAAAATAATAAACTAAAATATAAACATGTATATATAAAAAAGTTATACATATCGTTAAAAAATGACTTTCTCATATTACATTAAATTCTTATTTTTAATAGTTGACAGTTGATCGTACTACAATAGTTAAAATTATTATTTCACCCCATGCATAGCCTTAATACTTTTCTTAAATACAATATGAACATTTCTTTTTAAAATTTTAGGGGTCTCAAAAAAAATTTATTTTGAAAAGTGGGGTCACAATTTGAAATTCTTTTTTACTTTTAATATATAAGGGGGTCACGGCTAGGGGCTAATCGTGACCCCTAAATTAGTTTTTTTAATCTAACTATAAAGTTAATCTTTGTTAAAAATTGTTAGGCGTAGTGATTTACATAATCAAAATATTAATTATAATAGGTAAAAAATTATTTAAAATAAAACTCATAAAATCAATTTAGGAAAATAAAGATTAATTGTTTAAAATATAAAATTAAAGGTTGTTCAATTTTCTTTAAACTAGATAAATAGGCAGAAGTGTTAAAAAATTTAGTGAGAAATTAATCACACTTGTTAAGTATTGTTGAATTTAATATTGAAATGATTTAAATTTTATAACTGTTAAAAAGAAATAATTATAATCTAAAATAATAAACTAAAATATAAACACATAAGTACAAAAAAAGTGATATATATCATTAAAAGAAATAATTTCTTGTGCCATATTAAATTATTGTTCTTAATTATTAGCTTTGATGTTAGATAGAATGGTATTCTTCTTCTGCCTCTTGTTCTTCGTTCTCCTCTTTGACTTATTTTTCATCCTCAACTTCGACTTCGTCTTCATCTTTTTTGTTATTGTTATTTCCTTCATCTTCTACCTATTGGTATAGCACGAGATTCATATTTTATTGGGGGAATTGAACTGGAAGAATTGACTGATGTAGTATAATATATCCCACCTGCTATGATCCAATGTATGTAGAAGACCTAGAAGCAAACCTAAAAACAGATATTGCCTAGTTTGAAAATAAGGGTGTGAGAGGAATGAAGTTGTATAGCATATAAAATAAAGAGGTGACACACTCAAAATTAGCAAAATGTATAGGTGGTACGGAAGAATATAGACCCGCAGTGTCATAGTGGGCTTATGTCTGTGTCGTTAGGAAAGAAGATGGATCAATGGCATCATAGTGGCCAGTGTTTGTGTTGATGTATGAAAAGATGGACTAGCTGTCGCAAATGTAGTGCCAACACTAGAAGCAGAATTATAATAAGTTCGATCATCCACCATAGTTACTCTAGTAAACATACATCTATACGACTTACAGGAAGTTATGGCTTAGGCAACTAAGGTATAAGAGGAGCAGCTTGAGAGATCGTCATGTTTTGATACTTGCCAAATGTATCGAAGATGCTAATATAATCATTGGCCACAATGAGACCAAAGGGTCAAGGGTCATCCATAGTACGTAGTTGTAAGCATTCAGCTATATTGGCTTATAAAAAAATTAAAAATCATATATGTAATATGTATGGGAAAAGTAAAGTAAAATAATTGTGACAAGTTCTCAAAAATTACTATAAAACTTTAAGCACCATTAATACGATGGATCTATTGGCAGGTAACCCTTCAGTACCATCTCATGTACTTTAAGAAGTGATTTAGAGGCTCTAATGATATCGCCGTAAGTAAAAATGTATCTCGTAGCTTCACCATACAAGCACAAAGTTCTCATACTCTTTCTGCTAATCCAAGTGGGTTTTGCCTTTGAGCATGAGTGTATGAACCTCCTATAAATCATAGAGAACATGAGGTATAGGTTACATCTTACCAAACTATCAGAGCACGTGATCAGTATAATGCCACTCCACAATATAAAAGCAAATAAGCGGCACAGATACTAGCCATATGTCTAAGGAGGCCAGGTAATAGTTAAGTATCAACTGGCGTACATCATCTACATCATATGAATGCTATATAATTTGCAAATAACAAATATGAATATGTAAGGATATATTATCACACAAGTAACCATACTGTCACATCTTGTAATATAATGGTACACTCGCACTTGAATGGTATGGAAAGTATGTGTTTCTGTTCGCCATTATTTGATGAATACTGAAACAAGTGAAGCATCAAAGTCAAGTGTTGCAAGTAGAAACACCCTATAAAAGTCAATGACTTTAAGATGTGGCACTATGATTGGTAGAAGAAATTCTAAACGTGGACTATGGGCAACTCGATATAGTCAAAAAATGCCATCTGGCTGTTAGAGGAAAAAAAGTGTGAATCTCTGTAAATGATGTAATAATCATATGTTAAAGATGCAATTTCCATAATACATCAATAATGTACTTTGTTAAGCCACACAACTTGAGAGATGTGCCTAGTTTGGAGAAACAATAATGACTCATTTTTTAGACTTAGATGGACAACATGTTTCAAGTCAGATATAGTACTATCTTACAAAAATCATATAACATAATATTTAATCGGTACATATCAAAATATATAGCCAACATCCAGACTTGAGAAAATCTAAACTTATATAGAAAAAAGAAAAAAATTAGAATGCAGCTGAGCGATACATGGCAAGATATTTGATAAATACATGTACATAGCAAAATAATTATCATCATGCTGTCTTTCATAAAGAACAAAATCAGTACTCATATAGAAATGGACAAAATAAAAAACAAAACAACTATAAGTTTTGTTATTCACATGACGGACAAGTGCTATCCTAAAAAAACCAAAAAATATAATATTCGATCGACATATGTCAAAATATTCAATCAGTATATGTCAAAATATATAACTAACGTCCAAATATAACAAAATATGTTAAAGCCTGTAAAAATCAAGCTACACAATGTGAATTGAACAGTGAAAAGCAACATATCTAATGACAACATCAAAAAATTAGAATATATTTTAGTGGTTTATAGTAAGATATTTGATCAGTATATGGAAAAATATATAACAAAGTAGTTAAAAAAATTGTTCTAATATAGAAAGAAGAAAAAAAAAACTAAGAAACTAAACAACTATGGGTTTTGTTGTCTATGCGATGAACAAGTCGTTCGGTTATGACTTGTTTATCTATATAATACACATTGTGACAAATCTCTTGAAGTTTTTTGTCAGTCCATTTTATTGCTTATTTGGCTTGACTTAAGGTAACTTTTATTGTGTTTCATTGCAAGATCTGGGATAAGCATTGAGCCTGGAATCGGGGGCTAATACATTTCACCACCAATTAGATGAAATTTATTTTTATAGGCTTTCAAAATGGTCTCCAATCGAAACACTCAATTAATATGCTATATGTAGTCCACTCGAATATGAGCACATACTATTAACATATGTTAGCAAGGATATTTGAAAACTTGAAATTTATTACCATTGCATGTACAATTTGCTAAATTGACTTTATAAGATTGACCAAATTATTGATTAGTTAGATCATATAGTTCTTCCACTTCAAATGTCGATCCTCGTCTATTAAATCCACAGACTGTGCATGCTGATACTATTTGAGTTTTAGTTTTAAGCTAATGTCATAAGATATGGCTTCTTCTGCTTGCAGCTGTGCATTCGCATTCTCTATTTATTGAACCCAATACTTGGCTAACCTATAGGATATTGCTCGAATAAACTCAACTCTGGGTAAGAACCTAGTCTCTTTAAAAATTGCATTTATACTTTCTGTTAAGCTTGTTCTTATGTAGCCCCATTGTCTACCATTAATCGCTAGGTATCTCATCAATTTAGTTAGCAGCATACGAGTTGAGTCGACGTATGTGGGCTAATTCTTTATCTACTTTGTGCTACAAGTAACCTATACATGGAAAGATATGATAATTAATAACTTTTGCAAAGCTAGATCATTGTATTAAATAAATACTAATAAGGTTAAGTGATAACGAGATATACCAATTTTGGTAAATAGTTTTTTAGTCATGACATTCTAAATTTCTTATTGATATTACTAGCCAAATGTTAAAGGTAAAACATATGATAAGCCTGCGATAGTTGCCACCCTGTGTGTCGATTGGCTACGGCCACCAAAATACTCGTATGCCGGTTAGAAATCAAGTAAAACCTATTTTTATCCTTCACTACATGTGTTTAGAGGTTGAACAATAACTATACTTATGTCTCATATGTTTCTCCCTTTACTATTGCAAAAAGAAGCAGGAAAATATTTTTCTTACCATCTTGTATGCTTGCAATTAGTATGATCTCTTTGTATTTGCCATAAAGGAATGCCATATTTATTTGGACCGTCAGCTTTCAAGTAGTCAAACGCATCAATGCATGGCTTGAAAGCCTAGAATACTTGATAAAACATGACTAACTCACTATTAGTTATATTAGTCAGTACATGCTATTTATGCATAAAGTCATAGTATGATCTCAGCATAAAATGTTGAATAGCAACAAGCCATTTTGGTAACAAAGCATAGGACTTTTTTCAAGTTCCAAATGCATGTGAGATGACTCAGTGTTTTCTCTTTCAAGCCTTCTTATATGAAATATTATATCCAAATATAGAATATACTCGCTTAATAACTTCTTGAATTGACACTCCGAGATTCTCAATTACCATTGATATAATGCACACTGAAATAATATTAGAGTTTAGTTTTGGGTGGTCTTGTGGCAATGATGCTGAAACCTATTGTATTTTATTATTTCCCAATAGTTTCCTTTCGTTTGATAACAGGCCATGACCTTTCACTTACATGTTCTTTATTCATATTGAAAACACTAGTATTGTACGCATTTTTTTTAGGAATGAAACTCTTTAAAAGTGTGATGTGCACATATCAAGTGTATCTCTATTACTCAACGAAAAGACCGCTGATCATTATATAGTATGCTTACACGTAGCTTTTAGCTATCATTCATGTTTACCCCTGTCTCCTTCATTTCGACATAGTTATAAGACACTATCTGTATCTATTTATTCAAAAAACACAACCATCGAGTTATCATAAATATTTATGGGGGCTGTTGGATTCACGGCAGCATCCATGCAAATCGTGTTTTCATTATCATCTGTATCATCATCATCCTTGTAATTATAAAGAGCAGTATCATATTTGTCCTTTTTTTTTTAATTTATCCATTATGTCTTTTGTCTCTTCTGAAGGAGAAAAGGGTGTTAATTGGTTCATGTGACGAGCATGGTTACAAAGTATGATTAACTTACGGATGAGATGAATTCAGATGAGAAGTATAGTCAACTAACCCAATAGTTGGATATTGTTGAATTGTTGTGTGTTTAATGTGGAATTAACCAACACCTACAAAGTATGTCCTAAATAAGACAAGTTAATTGTTTATGACGTTAATATGACTTGAGGATAGGAGTGGATCTTGCATATAGTCAATTATTGTTTGAATTGCCACATTTAAATTTATTTTCTTTGATGATATTTTTATGTACAACTCTATTGAATCAAGCTATAATGAAAATTTTGAATTTGTCACTCACATTGCTTGAATGTTGGTATCTTTCTTCAGCTTACATGCTCAATATCTTGGGGGACTTAGTGATACTAGATGCCTATACACTAATTGAAACACATTGATTTGAGCTTAACTGTAATTGTTCCACAACCATAACCTTTTATTTTAATTTCTCTAATGAAATGTCAGAATTAACAATCATTACATCAATTACACCTGAGGTAAATGTTGCACCTTTTTTTGTTTTGCATATTTATCTATTTGAATATAAGTAAATAACCTATTTTCCGTTGTTCATTTTGTCCATTTGAGTAATACTGTCACAAATATTCAAAATATAGTAGAAAATCTATAAATTACTAAAATCCTTATTCAACTAATGCATTTTTTCCCAGATTTGATTAATACAATATTAAATTTTTTTCATATTGTACTTTTTAATATTATATTTTAATTTTTTCCCACATTATCATTTTTACAATATTTTTTACAATACTTTTATTTTTTATAATATTTGTTCACAATACTTTTTCATATTATATTTTTTAAAACATTTTAATGTTTTTTATATTATATTTTATTAATATTTTTTTATAATATTTTATCCAATATTATAATATTTTATTATAGTATTATCCAATATTAAAAAATTACTTAATAATTATATTTTTATAATATTTTACTTTTTTTCATTTTTCCCACATTATAATTCTTACAATATTTTTTTATAATAATTTTTCACAATGCTTTCTCATATTATATTTTTTTATATTATATTGTTGTAACATTTTTATAATATTTTATTATAATATTATCCAATGTTAAAAAATTATTTAATAATTCTATTTTTTGTAATATTATACTTTTTTATTTTTCACATATTACATTTTTTACAATATTTTTTACAATACTTTAATTCTTTTGTAATATTTTTTAACAATATTTTTCATATTAGATTTTATATAACATTTTTTCATTTTCTTCATTTTATATTTTCATAATATCTTATTACAATATTAAAAAATCCTATCATACTTGTACTTTTACAATATCATGTCTTTATATTTTTCTTATATTATATTTTTTACCCTAAACATTCTATTTTTTCAATCTTATTTGTGTTAAAAAATATTATATAATTTTAAATTTATTTCACATTATTAAAAAAATTTAAAATTCAACTATAATATAATCATATTTTAAGCAAAAAAAAAAATCATTCAACTCATAGTCCATATCAAACTAATGAAAAAATATATATCACAAATTTAAAATTTAACTACAATACAATTTCTGTATTCTATTTAACTACATACTAGGTATTTAATTTCTGTAGACACTTGGGATCATTTTTCCTGTTGTAATATTTATGAATCAAATTTGCATTCTTTTTCTTTTTTTTGTGAGACTTTCCTTTTATACTGTAAAATGTTGTCTTTGTAAAGAATGGCTGAAGAATTACCACGATAGAAACTGGAAAGATAAAGGGGGATAAAGAAAATGGAAAGACAAGGAAGACGAAGAAATAAAAGGAAGCAAACATGGTGGGGATGAAAGGAAGCAAAGTGGCCACAGTTTTAAAGTTAGAAAGTGAAAAGTAACTGTAAAAAATATATATATATATATATATAGCTAATTTTTTTTTTCAACCAATGATATTTGTTTATATGCCAGTATAATCCAAACAGCAATTAAATGTTGCCACATGGACATATGTTATTCGCGTTTTAGGGTTAAAATTTTGATTTCAACACGCAGATCGTGACTTTTAAATTAATTTTTTTAAAATTTTAGAAGTAACCCTTTTGAGCCAAATTTTTTTTTTTAGCAACCTATTTTTTTAATCTTTTTTTATTTGGGGGTCATAGATTGTTAGTTACTGTGATCCCTCAAATTAAAAAAAAAAAGATATATTACATATGAAGAAATAAAATTGATGTCTATACCTTAAGAGGATTTATAATTTTTTCCGTTGTACTGTGGTCGAAAAGCCATCACAAGATATGTTTTTACTGATTTGTAATAAAATTCTAATAAATTTTGCATCTTAAATCACTCGAAAAATGCATGGAGAAAAATCCTTTAATCTAGCATTTGTTAATGATGAAAATGTGTGATGTGTCAATTTAAAAAGTACGAGCTGAGATTTCCTAGCTCTTGGTTGACTTGCAGTGACGCAACCATGGGTTTAACGCCTCTTCCATCGATGCTTAATTGAGCACACAAATAGGTCACCAAAATTCATGTATTCGACAATTTACCTGGCCGTTGCTGTTAGGTGGGAGGCTTCCTCCAAATCAACTTCGCTGGCGCTGGACAAAATTCTCAGATCCCATAAGAATCTCTCCGAACCCCAACCAAGACTGTGGTCCAATCGCCAAGACGAAACCATGAACCTCGACGAACGAGGGTCACCCATTTTGAAGCTTAGCCACCCCATTCTGTGTACGTTAGACTCATGCACTGGGATCAAAGAGTTTAACCAAGTTCATGCCCAACTCATGGTTTCTGGGCTCTTTCAACACTCTTTTGCTGCTAGCAGAGCTATAAAGAAACTTTGCTCGGATTCACGTATGATTCTACATGCCATCCGCATTTTTGATTATCTGGATGAACCAGATGCCTTTCTATGCAATACCATTATGAGAAGTTATACGAATATGAATGATTTAAGCAGTGCTCTGAGTTTCTATTATGAGAAAATGGTTAGTAGATGGGTCAATCCGAATCATTTTACTTTTCCGCTTTTGATAAAAGTTTGTGCAGAGATAAGGTCGGTACGAGAAGGGGAAAAGAGTCATGCCAGGCTTGTGAAATTCGGGTTTGAATCAGATTTGTTTACGCGGAACTCGCTAATTCATATGTACTCGGTTTGTGGGAGAATTGTGGATGCCCGGTTGCTCTTTGACGCAGGGTATACGTTGGATTTGGTGAGTTACAATTCCATGATTGATGGGTATGTGAATAATAAGGAAATTGGTGCAGCACGCAAACTTTTTGATGAGATGTCTGAAAGAGATGTATTTAGCTGGAATTCTATGATTGCTGGATATGTAGGGATTGAGGATTTGGAAGCTGCACAAGAATTGTTTGACAGAATGCCTACGAAAGATGTGGTGTCCTGGAATTGTATGATTGATGGGTTTGCAAGGATTGGAAATGTTTCTTTAGCTTGTGAGTTTTTTGATCGAATGCCTGTTAGGAATGTGGTCTCTTGGAATACCATGTTGGCACTTTATGTGCGATTTAAAAATTTCAGTGCATGTTTGAGACTGGCTGATAGAATGATGGAAACAGGAGAAGCTATGCCAAATGAGGCTACTCTGGTGAGTGTTCTTACAGCATGTGCAAATTTAGGGAGGCTTGATATAGGTGTTTTGGTCCATTCTTATATCAAAAGAAAGTGCATTAAATCTGATGTCTTACTTTCGACCAGTCTTCTGACAATGTATGCAAAGTGTGGGGCTATGGATATGGCTAGAGATGTTTTTGATAAAATGCCAATCAGAAGCGTTGTATCGTGGAATTCTATGATCATGGGATATGGATTGCATGGCAATGGGGAGAAAGCTCTAGATTTATTCATGGAGATGGAGAAGATAGGTCCACGGCCAAATGATGCTACGTTTGTCTGTATCTTTTCTGCATGTACTCATGCTGGCATGGTTATGGAAGGTTGGTGGTACTTTGATCTCATGCGTCGAGTTTACAAGATTGAACCCAAGGTTGAACACTATGGTTGCATAGTTGATCTCCTTGCCCGAGCTGGTTTGATAAAAAATTCAGAGGAGCTTATAAGAAAGATCCCTATGAAGGGTGGATCTGCCTTATGGGGAGCTTTACTATCTGCTTGCAGGACCCACTCGGATTCAGAGTTTGGGGAGATTGTGGCCAAGAGACTTATTGAGTTGGAGCCACTGGACATTGGTCCCTATATATTGCTATCAAATTTATTCGCTGCTGAAGGCAGATGGGATGATGTTGAACATGTGAGGTTGATGATAAAAGAAAAGGGATTACAGAAACAAGCAGCGTTCAGCTTCGTTCAGCTTGAAGATTTTGAATCTAAAAATATTGTGAGGAATAATTCAGCCTTTAGGAAAAGGATAATGTACTCAATGTTGAATGAATTAGGTACACAGATGAAATTATCCGTTGAAGATTCAACTGACAAATAATGACTCAGACCTAGATAAAGGATATGTTCTCAGGGAGGATTTTATTGAGGCTTCCTTTTCAACTATACTTGTTTATGACAGGCTGCTGGGAGAGAAAAAAATTGCATGTTAAAGAGTGAGATACCGAGGTTAAATTATAGCTATCATGAAACAGAAAGTCATAATAGTGACTAGAAGAGCAGCTATTAAAGAACGATATGTTTAGCAGAATGGAGATGAGACAATGATTAATTTGTAAGCGTGTGCATTACAGAAGAAAAGGATCTACTAAATGCAGCACAGTCCGGACTGGTTCCCCTGAAGATTTTGGATCTGATTTTTCTAGTGAAGGAAAATCCTTTTAGTTGAAGAAGAATGGTTTGTTCAGCGTTGTGTGAATAGGCTGCTCAAAAATCAACCCACATAGATTCCATGGCAGAAAAGAAATAGTGGTTTAGATGGTGAATTGAAGACTAAATGCATAAAGAATTTTTAGTAAACCATATCTTTCAAGTTTAGATGTTTTTACAGACAAGATTGATTGTGGGAGGACCTACAGTGCATCTTAACTAGAGTTCCAATCAAATTGTCAGAGCATGTAGATGGTAAGAATAAAGAAATCCAGTTGGTGCCTTTTTTTTTGGGGGGGGGGGGGGGAGATGACAGTTGATGCTCAATTACATAGTTTACTGTCTACAGCATCATAGATGAAAAGGAAAACCCAAAAGAAAAAAAGATTCCACCATGTTGTACCATTAAATAGTTATAAATCCTTATGGCAGAAAAAGAAAAAGGCCTTTGGATTCACTTGATCTAAGTAGGAGATGTAGTATATTACTTTCAAATCCACTAATTTAGTGGATTCTTCTTAATTTGCCAGTTTCTGATGAAATTTTGTAATCCGTACTTAGCTAGCATGATCTCATACCTGCTTCCCCAGTGATCAGATTATTTCAACTCTGAAGCGTTGTTTGGAACTTCTATATCCCATGCTGTTTGGATTCAAAAAAGTCAGACCAGGTACCATTACGTATCCAAATATGTTTTTTCCCTTTGGCCATCAAAGAGGTATATATTAAAGAGAAACAAAACAGAGACAAGAAGTAGGCAACACAGCAATTAACCTATCACTTGTCTGGCAGAAACAGCATCAGAAGAAGAAACTGATAAAAGAGGGGATGGGGGTTTTAGAAACCCAACCACCGAGGCACATCCCCTTATCATGATACTTGGCTAGCTAGTCAGCAGCCTAGTTGGCAGATCTTGGAATCCACCTAAGAGAAAAGCTCGAAAAACACTTTAGACAGATAACATCCTCTTAGGCCACCCACCAAAAAAAAGAAAAAGAAAAAAGTGCAGATAACATCCTCCACAGTGGCCATGCTTCTCCAATCAGGACAGTCACTTCTTCCTTGGACTTTGACCAGATTCTCATTATTAGTTTCAAAACAAACATCCCTTAAATCCACTGCTTTAGCCATCTGAATACCCTTCTTAACAGCTAGAGCTTCTGCCATAAAAGCTGAAGAGGCTGGACAAGAAGAGCAGTAAACTTTCAGGACTTTACTGCTTCTATCTCTGAAGATCACACCCAGACCCGCCTTACGACTTTTATTATCAAAAGAGCCATCCACTTTGATTTTTACTCGATCATTCGTAGAAGCCTGCCAACCTGTCGTGAAACCAAACTCAGAAATTTCAGAGGAGGAAGGTTCATTAAACCACCCATATGCAGATCAATAATCATTAAGAGCATTTCTGGCTTTATTCAATGTGGTAATAGGATCAGAGAGAGAATTTTCAAAGACCATAGCACATCTATCCTTCCGAATATACTAACATATCATAGCCATTAGAGTATTATCAAAGTCACTCAGCTCTAATTCTGTGAATACTGCATTCAGCCAAACATCCAGCCTTGTAACATTATTCCAGTCCAATCTGAAAGCAAAGGGGCTGCAGAACCACTTTCCTTTGCCGATCACACAGAAGAATCATATGCTTTAAGGTTTCAGCTATGACAGCAGGGGCAACTGGGAGAAGGACAACAATTTATCTTCTAGAGGTTTTGCTTTGCTGGGATTGAGCCAGTACAAGTTCTCCATTAGAACTGCCTGAACTTGGGTGTATCTTTCAAATTCCAGAGTGCTTGATATAAAGGAGAAGAAATCTGAGTAGAAGAGCTTGCTCTTTCGGAAAACCCTGCTCCAAAACTCATTTCCTGTATGGCATCCTGACTTGACAGAATATGAGAAGAGACATTATTTGCTTCCAAATATTTTTAATTCTTGATTTTTATCTAATTTTCATTGGCATAAAATCAAATTTAAGTTGCCTGCTGTAGTAATTCTATTTTATCTGACTTCTAGTTTGTCGGTACATTTTTCACCTTTGCTCTGGGGTTGTTAAATTGATGTTTTCCACGAGGCCTAGTTCAGCTTGTTGTTTGAAAGAAACCCAATTTTTTCTGTACCAAGTTCTGCAGATAATGAAGCTAAGATTTTTGTTGGTAGAACTTGAACAATGGAAGGAAGGAGTAGAGGATAATAGATAGAGTGAGGCCCGTTTGAAGTCAAGTTCTGAGATTTTTTGTACCAAAACAAAAATAGCTTAATTAGGAGTGAAGCCTCTTTTCAAGTATGGAATCCAAAATCTGCGTTAATAGATTGATTAGGTGATTGATTAATTTTATATTCTTTTAAATTGCCTTATAAAACAAAAATAATAATGCAAATAATACAATGATGAAATTGCAATCGTGTTAGAGAGGCAGGCCAGAATTGTTGGTTAGTAGGAGAGTTTTCTGGTCCCCAATTTTCTTGGAAAGTTCAGAGAAAAGAGCACAGCCATTCGCTTTTGGGTCGGATCCCTCAGGGAGTAAAGTGAAGAACCAATTCTGTCCATGTGTCTACAATACATACCAAACAAAAAAGAGGAAGGCTTGACTCAATTCGAGGCGCGAACATGACAGTATTCATTCAAGCCATTTTGGCCTTTTTTATTTCTTTAAATTATTATTATTATTTTATTTTTTTATGTTATAAAATTTAAATTAATAATAATAATAATAATTGAGAGACTAAAAATTTTAATTATATGAGAAAATTATACTTTAAAATAATTAAAAATTTTAAAATGTAATTTTTCTTTACAGTTAAATGTTTTTAATCTCATAGTTATCATTTTTATTTTTATTTTGATATTTTATAATCTAAAAAATGAAAAAAGCCAAAATAATCTGAATAAACCGTTCCAAAAAAAAAACTTCCGAATAAGCGGTCACTTGAGAAGGAACACGGATAAATATTTATTACAAAATTTAAGATAAATATTTGCAAAGGGATTAAAGATTGAAAAAAAAAAGTGAATATAATTTTTTTAAAGGAAGATGGAAAGCCATCTTACGTAGAAGAATCGTGGCCTAAATCAATTTTAAAACTCCATACCTAAGAGTCATTTCAGTCAAAATTCGACACTAATAGTTTACGTAAAACTTACTTAATTTTTTAATTTTATTTGAAATTAATTATGATTTAATATTTTCAGAAAACAGCATATTCTAAAACACTACTACACGAAATTACTTTCTTTCTTTTCTAAAATTAATTCTTCAATTTGGTGTATCATTATAAACCAACTTTCTTCAAAATTTCAAATATAATTATTTCGAAATCACAGGGCCTTTGTTTGTACTTTGTAGGAGTGAAAGCAACGGAAATAATTGTATTTGCAACTAACTAAAAAAAATAAAAGAAATTAATAGAATAAGCTCATGGCATCTTCGCCGAACTTTTCTGATTCTCTGGCAGATTCCATTCGTTCATTCATTGTTAAATGCCCAACTTTTTGTGAGAATTGCGTAAACAAGTTTGGCAGGGAAGCATTTTGGTAAACAATGACGGCGTCTTCTGAGAATTGCGCAGAAAGGTAACGTTTCTGCTTCCATACGGTGATTTGCAACAGTGTTGATTCCGATTGCAAAACTTCAATTCTTGTCTGCCTCTGCATTAAGAGGAGTTTGTTGCAATGATAGCGTCGATTTCGCATTTTCTTCTTGCTTATATGTGCTCTTGGAAATTGGCTCAAATTTCTCATCTCCATTGTGAATTTCTTGCTGGCCCTCATCATTCGAGTACTTGATTTCCTTACAACTTTTTCCCCCCTTGCTGATAGAAGCATATAGAGTTTCTTTCTGAATTTCTCTGTGAAGATTTTCTTTTGGGATTAATATATTGATTCAGCCATTCTTTAATTAATAAGGAACTGTTAGTCATACTTCCCGTTTTCATCTTCGTGAATTCTATTGATATCCTATGTAGAACTGGATATGGATCAATCTGGAGTGTGAACAGCTTGACAGGATCCTTCTTGATTGCCCACCTCCCTAAAGCGCTTCCTCTATTCATGCAAATCAAATTTTCTTTTAATGGATGGATCAGGGCACTGCCATCTTTTTCCGTGGCATTGTCTTAGTTCGTCGTTTTTATTATCTGGATTTCTGCCGCTGATCTCGATATCATATTTTGCGTCAAGATCATACTAATCATATAGCTTTCTTCATCTTGGAAATCAACATTAAATCCTGTTGTCTGCTGATATGTTTATAATTTTGTCATCAGAGAAAACAGGTATGATGGATATACATGATATATATCGTCTGAGATCAATTTTGGGGTTACTGTATATGGCTTTGTAATTTTAATATTAGTATTTATTTAATAGTTTAGTGACTTACCAGTATATTTTTATTATGTCAATATATAAATCTGGATTTTCCTAAACTTTTTCCGTGAACTTGATGAAATAATGTTTATTGCGTTGATAAGTGACTCTAATATTAAATTTGACATCAGGCAGCTTATAAGCTTCGGTGGGGTTGCCAGTTTGCTGTCATATAAAGCAGAGTGGCAACTTTCTATGAAGTCGAATTGCGTATCTTTGTAAAGACAGTGTGTGTTGGCATTAAGGGCGGAAGTGTCTGTCACTTCTGTAGTTAGCTTTTGTATCTTGTTTAAGTGTCTTTCAGCCCCTCGATGTGAGAAAATCCAATAATCAGTCACTAGATTATGTATTCTATTAATCTACATGCTACTTCTGTCATGAACCAAAGCCTACTCTATCTGCCAGTTTGCCAGCTTCTTTGCATTTGCCCCTCATTGCCTTTATGTTGTGGCTGCAGCAACAGTTCGCTCGCTAGACTTGCTCCACTTGAAGCAGTGTTATTTGATATTGATGGAACTCTTTGTGATTCTGATCCGCTCCACTTCTATGCTTTCCGAGAAATGCTTCAAGAGGTAGAGTTTCTTAGATGAAAATTTAAAAGGAAGATATTTAGATTTTGTATAGGCTCTGATTGTACTACTATTTTTTTTTAATATCATATTTATAAATGCCCATGATAGTACTATAGCTATTACAGAACTAACTGAAGCTTTGGTGGTTATCAGATTGGTTTCAACGGAGGGACGCCAATAACAGAGGAATTTTTTATTGAGACTGTTGCTGGCAAACATAATGATGATATTGCCTTGGCTCTCTTTCCTGGTGATTTGGAACAGGGGTTAAAGTTTGTAGATGATAAGGAAGCCATGTTCCGGAAGTAAAATATGCTTTCTTTCTTACTGTGGGTTTATTTTTAACGCTTCAGCGTTTAATTTCTTTGATGGATAAACCAGATTGGCAGCTGAGCAACTGAAGCCTATAAATGGCCTCAACAAAGTGAGGAAATGGATAGAAGATCGTGGTTTGAAGCGGGCTGCAGTTACCAATGCTCCAAGACCAAATGCAGAACTCATGATCTCCGTCCTTGGTCTCTCCGATTTTTTCCAAGCTGTCATTATTGGAAGTGAATGTGAACATGCTAAACCTCATCCGGACCCCTACTTGAAAGGTCTTGAAGCATTGAAAGCATCCAAGGATCACACTTTTGTATTCGAGGTCTGCATTCCTGTGATTTTCCATTTACAGAATAATGTTTACCATATCTTGCTCTGACACGGGGTTTTATTGTCACAGGATTCCGTTTCTGGGATCAAAGCGGGGGTGGCAGCTGGGATGCCTGTTGTAGGTTTGTCTACCAGGAACCCGGAGCATTTATTGTGGGAAGCAAAGCCTGCTTTTCTGATCAAGGATTATGACGATCCCAAACTTTGGGCAGCTTTGGAAGAACTTGACAGGGCTGGCGCTCGTAAACAAGGAACTATATAGTTTTTATGAATAGGCAGCAAAATTTTCTCGGCAAAAATAAGTAGCAAGTTTCTTGCGAATCGCAGGGTCAATAGGATAATTTTGTCGTGGAGCCTTTTGCTTCTCAGCGATATCTATACTAGTCAATGGTACTCTTTATGATTGATTGTCAATTAGCACAATGTTAATGATATCTGAAAAGGAATAAGGATTAGTTGGGATTAATCCCGAAAACAAACAATTGCATTCTCTTTGTACTGATTTCTGGCTATTAAGACCCAGAAACAAGCAAGTCATATTATAGCATCCATTATTCTTAAAATTGCTTTTGGGTAGTTAAGTATACATAGCACTAAACATACACAGAGCCGAATGCACATAGAAGTGATCAGGTTTTGTATATGGATCCCTTGCATTTAGAAAACTAAGTGCGGGAGGTAAAGTTTGATAAAGAAACAGAAAAGAGGACATTTAATTTTCTAAATGTAAGAGATCTAAATCCCATATTTTCTTTTGGGCCTTGGATAAATTATTCACTTAAAATTAATATTTGAACGCACATATATTATCAGAGCTCTAAACCAACTTCAGAACAGGAAGAAACAAGCAAACAATTGTAATAATTTTTCTATTAAAACTCCCATCATCTCATCTCGACCATGATACTGCATCAATCTCATCTCTAGCAGACCTATATAACTCAAGCCTCTTGGCACATTGTTGCCTCCTTTCCATCAACACAGGATCTTCATCCAACAGCTCCGCAAGCTGTCTTCCCTGAAATTAAACGACAAGTCAGTCGGGAAAAATGAGCTGACTCCCACTCGCCGTTTCAACTAGTTCCAGACAACTAACTGTAATTGGTGTAAATGGTCATATTTCTATGCCCATAAATAGTAAATTATACATCAGCTATACAATGTCTATTAAACTTGCAAGGCTCCATTGTATTTTGAATAATATTTTCCTTTTAAATATTCTGTTAAAATAATTTGATTCGATGGCAGCCAAAGCATAATGAATTAGATACCTCCTTTTTGCCCAGTTTTGTATAGAAGTGGTCTAGTAAAGATCGTTGGGCCTCCCTCACTTGACAATGAACAACAGCCTTCGGAATAGTATTCCTCAGGGTTTCTGACACCATCCCGACATAAGATGAAACATTTGAACCTATCCTGCGGAAGTGTCCCTCAGCATATCGATCAGCGGAGGAGGGAGCTGGATTCCCTCCCTTGTCGACTTCCTGCGGGAGTTTCCGGAAGAAATCAACCGTGAGGTATGAAGATTCCATTTCCACCAGTCGTAAGGTTGTCTTCTTACTCTCTTCACGAAACCTCTCCAATGCTTCATTAGCAGCCGCTGCTATTTCCGCTTGAAGAGTTGGAAAGCGCTTCAACTCCTGCACCATTTCAAGAATTAACATTAAGCATTGGTTAGGAAAAACTGCTACTCCCTCATTCCACTTCCTTATTTCCCTTCCCAACCCTTCCCTTTTTCAAACCTGCGTTTCTCCAATTGACCTTCTCACCAGTTCCTTTAGTATGAAGTGAATCTGCCACAACACCAGTGAGTTAGAACAAAGAAGCTTGGTCAATTTCGATAACATATAAATCTATGAAATTGAATATATAAATCACTTTACACCTACTAAACAGAGCTGAAAGTTTAGTGGCATGTAAACTCCATAGTCTAAGTTAATGTTGGTTTCTAAGACGCATAAAACAAGGTCATTTCATGGAGACACGAAATTGGACATGCTGAGCTTCCAACAGAAAAGGTGAACCAGATTGAACTATATAGAGCAGAAGCACTTACAGCATCCACCGAAGCTTCGGCTGGACCTTTGAAATAATTTAGTGCACTATCAATGAGGCGTCGATAACCTTGTTCGGGTGCGATTAGATGCGGTTGGTAGCCATCTGCCTCTGAAATAACCCGTTTCACATTTTGCAACGATAGATGATGGTCAAATGGAAGCTTTCTCAACGCAGCAGGAAGTTGGTGATCAAAAACTCCATAAATTCGGTCACCGCCAGGTCGCCTAAGAGAAGGGAATATACTAATGGATTAAAAGTTCTAAACGATTATACTCGAAATTTTACATCAATCTAATATTATTTCGTACTTTATCAATATATTAATCAATTAACTTGTAATATATTTTTTAAAATATAAAGGGATTATTAACTCTTTAATTATATATTTATTGTATCAATTTTTCAACAAAAATTTTAATATACATGAATAATATAATAATCATTTTTAATTTAATATTGAACCAATGAAAGTCATTTTCTATAATGAGATGGAAGGAATATAAGAGTGTCAATTCATGACTTAAATCACTTACAGCCCTATTCTCACTATAATTCCTTTTTGAGCCCTTGGTTCATCTAAGCATTCTGTATTTCGTTGTACCTCACCGTATTTTGCTGTAGAGTTTGACCTAACTGCTAATAGTTGGGAGTAAAAAGAAATGGGACATTGATATAATGATGGCGAAAAGTGTCAGAATCACGGAAAAATTTGTTTCAAGTGTCCGCCAATAAAGAATAAACTCAGACATCCACTTGAAAGAGTTGTCATTTAAATTCGAAATGAGCAGAACAAAGAACAAAACAAACAAAACAAAAATGACAGCAGACGGACAAAGATAACTTACCCCCCAACTAAATGCTCCTTAAATATCCGGTCAAATGCACGGCATAATTCTAGAATAGTGTATAACTGGGCCTGAAAAGAGCAAAATAAATTTGAAATTATATACGCTTTGGTAGCAATTATATACATGTTGTACAGAATCTATAGACAGATAAACGAAGAACTCCTCACCCCAGCATCAACAGCAACGGGTCTGCCAAGGTGGCCCAACTCTGCTTCAAGCTCATCAATGCTTCTATTAATTAAAGAAGAGATTCCAGGAATCCGAGCTCTTATCACAGACTCTAAATGCTGAAAACCAAATCAGTTCTACAAGTAACCAATTAACCTTATAGAGACTATAAGAAAAGGAAGCAGATAAAATGTCCATCCCATCATCGTAACCGCAGAAAAATAAGATAAAATGATCAATAGAAACCATCGAGAGGAGCCTTGCAAGATATTCTGAGCCCATTTTGCTGGCCAAGTGCCCATAATCAGGACTGCTGGCAAAAAATTCACGCTCCCGTTGCCGAGCAGCAATCATATCAACATTCTTATTAATATCCGCCTGTGAACGATTCACAATTCCCACCCACGGGTGTTGAAGTCGATATGATCTTCCCTCCAGAACCTTCATTACGAAGCAAATGGAAACATCATAGTCATACTTAAAAAAAATTTCTGTGACCGCATCTATAGATTTAAGAAATTAAGTATATTATTTTCGTGCTTTTATACTTTGGAGCTTCGATTCTTACCTCCAAAGCATTTGTTCCTTTGTCCATCAAATCTAGCTTTGTCAACACACCAAATGTTCTTTTACCTATAAGAAAAACATTATGGATTTACTGTCAAGAAAAAACGTGTGCATAATGAGAAAAGTTAGAAAACAAATACATGAGATAGAGTAGTAACAAAACGAAGCATAAATACCTGTAGGATCAACTTCTCTAGCGATCTTAATGGCATCTGATGTTGCTATGTCCTGATTTGCTGGTGTTATCGCCAAAATTATACAATTAGGCTGCAATATGAAGGGAGAACACTAAGTACACTTTTTAGGCCATCAAATAGCAGGCAAATGATAAGAAGAGCATCCACATCTATGAAAGTAAATTGTACAGACCAGAGTCTTGACCCCCACAAGTCTGCATGACAATGTTCATTCATCATTTTGTTTAAGTTGTAAAAGATGACTGAAAAACTGCAATATGTAACTTGTCCGAGGTATTAACATATTTTATTAAAAAAGAAAAAAGAATTTAAAGTTACTTAAAAATAGGAAATAACATTAGAAGTAAACCTATGCCATTGAGTTGGAATTACTTTTCTCTGCTCCAGTCATAGTAAAAATACCAAGGTTTTAAGGAAATGAACCAGGAGTAAAATCCCTTTCTATAGCAGTATATATATAGGAGAATCCTTTAACTACCTTCTCAACATATGAGCGAACCATGTTTTCTATGTCTTGAACAATACTTTCTGGCTGTCCCTCTGGAAAAAGGATCATTAATTTAGAAATTGGTAACAGGTAGAAATCCATGTTCAACTGGGAGAAGAAACCGGTTAGTAAGTATACCTACAGCAACTTTTGTCAAACCGGGCAGATCAATCAGTGTTAGATTGACAACTACAAAAAGACAAGTATGACTATCAGATAAACTTCAATAAGGATCATGAACACAGACAGATATTAAACGATACGCAGAAAACTCAGAGAATTCGTGCTGAGAGCTAATATTATTCAAATAGTAGAGCATTACATGAATAGAGATCAACTCAGTGAAGGAGAAAGGAAACCCAAAACACTGAGCACCCAAAAAGAAAAGAAAATAATTACAATGAATGCCAAAACAAAAGGGGAAAAAGCAAGGAATTAAACGACCATAAATAGGGAAATAAAGGAAAATCAAGTGTTGACATTCTTTGGCTGCTAGGAAAGGAAAATAATTGTTAGGAACAATTAGAAGATTACTATGATTACTAACACTCTCCCTCAAGTTAGGGAAAAGATATTAAGCATCCCCAACTTGCATCCAAGTTCTTCAAAACTTACTTTAGTTAAAGCCTTCATTAGAACATCCACAACCTGTGTCTTTGTAGACGTATAGGACAAACCAAGAGCCCTTAAATCCATTTTTTTCTTTGATAAAGTACCTATCAATCTCAACATATTTTGTTCTGTCATGTTGAATGAGGTTCTTGGCAATACTAATAGAAGTCATGTTATCGCACAGCACAATCATAGGATCTTAACATTTGATCCTGAGTTCAATAAGAAGGCATTTTAACCTTAACTCTTCACAAATGCCTTAGGCCAAAGCTTGTTACTCAATTTCAACACTACTCCTAGTCACAACTAATTGTTTTTTACTCCTCCAGTCACAAGGTTCACCCATACATAGATACAATAACCAGAAATAAACCTCTTATCAATGATGGACCTAGTCCAATCAACATCACAATAAATTTCTATCTTGTGACAAGTACCCTTTTGAAAGAAAATTCCTTTTCCTGAGGCCATTTTGAAATATCGTAGTATTCTATAAGAAGCATCAAAGTGAACTTCACAAAGCTTGTTTATAAATTGACTAATGACACCAATTGGGAAGCAGATATCCAAATTTGTATGAGAGAGGTAAATAAGTTTACCTACCAATATTTGAAATCTCTTAATGTCAACTAGTGAGCTACCTTTAGCAAATTTGAGTTTGTAATCTACCTATATAGGTGTGTTTGCAAGCTTGCATCCTAACATCCCAATTTCAACAAATAAAACAATTGTATATTTTCTTTGGGATATAAGAATGTCCTTGCTAGATCTAGCCAGTTCCATTCCTGAAAAAGTACATTAAGGGTCCAAAATCTTTAATTCCAAATTCTTCATCCAATGCTCTCTTCAATTTATTTATCTCAACTATACAAACACTAATAATAATTATGTTTTCCACATAAACAATCAAAACTACAATCTCACCTTTAAGGGAGAATCTTGTGAACATTGTATGGTTAACTTAGCCCTAGGGGTATCTTTGCATTTTGACAGTCTTGGTAAACCTCTCAAACCAAGTTCTAGGTGATTGTTTAAGTCTATAGAAAAATTTTCATAGCTTACAAACCTTGCCACCCTTAGTGTTCTCAAAACCTAAAGGCATTGATATATACACTTTTTCTTCAAGGTCTCCATCGAAGAATGCATGGTGAAGAGGCCATTCAAGGTTTACTACAAGAGACAATAAGACTTTGATAGAATTGAATTTTGCAATTAGAACAAATATTTCTTAATAGTCCATTTCATGGGTCCAGATGCACCTTTTAACCATGAGTCGTACTTTGTATCAATTGACACTCCCATCAAAATTGTATTTGATATTAAAAATCCATTTGCACCAAACAAGTTTTCTCCCTTGAGGTAAATTGACAAGCTGCCATGTTCTATTCTTTCTCAAGGCATTCATCTCTTCTTCCATAGCCTTTCTCCACTTTTCATCCCTTAAAGCCTCATTGATATCTTGTGGAATTTTCTCATTGGAAATATTGGCTACAAGAGTTTTGTAGGATGATGATAATTTAGCATAAGAGACATAATTTCCAATGAAATGTTAAGTACAAGAACTTATACCATTTCTTAGTGCAATGGGAATATCTAAACACAAGTTCTCATCCATACCTAGACTAAGGTTAGAGGTACTTAAGTTCTGCCCAAGAGTTGGTTCAACTTCCATCTTATATGCTTTCTTCCTTCTTGAATAAACTTGAAGCTCTTTTTGTTCCTATTGGTCTTTGCTCTATTGCTAGCCATTTTCATTTGCTTCTTGACTTGCTTCACCATTAATCTCTAGTTTAGGAGCAGTATTTGTCTTGGGTTCAAAAACCACAGGATCTTTTGGCATGTTTATAAGTGCTAGTTCAAGAGTTCAAGTGCCTCTAACATCTCAAGTTCAACACTGCATTGAGTATCATCCGTGATACAAAAACTCCACTCATCCTGTTGAGTCTTCCCTCCCTGAATAGACATTTTTGGGTAATAGGCCTACCTTTCAAAAAAGGTAACGTATATTGTAATAAAGAATTTTTTTTAAATTAGAGAGTAGCAAATATAAGCCTTTAAGAAGAGGAATATCCAACAAATATGCACTTTGTGGCCTTGTGTTCAAGTTTGTTAGTATGATCAAAGTGGACAAAGGCAATACACCCGAACACCTTAATGGGGATGTTGGAAACCATTTGAGTGGCAGGATAAATTTGGAGGAGATATCTAGGAGCAAGACCTAAGGACTCTTAAGGGCATCTTAATGCTGAAGTAAAGCTAGCTTCACCTTTAAAAACTTTAGGAACATTCATGTTGAACATGAGAGACCCAACCACCTCTAGAATATGTCTATTTTTCCCCTTGGCCACTCCATATTTGTTAAGGGGTATAGAAAAAAGAGCTTTTGTGGTAGATCCCTTTTTCAGTAAGGTAGGAACTTAGAGATGAGTTTATATATTCCCTTCCTTTGCCTCTTCTCAACACTTTAATGTGGGTTTGAAATTGAGTTTGAATTAGCTGGTAAAAGTTTTTGAAAATTGATGATATTTTAGATTTCTCTTTCATCAAGAACGCCTAAGTAGCCTTAATGTGATCGTGAATAAAAGTTACAAACCACCTTGAATCCGAGAGACCCTTGACCTTAGTGGGACCCTATACATCAAATATGAATTAGAGAAAAAGGTTGAAATGGTTTGTGGACTTGAGCAGGGTAATTTGCTTTGGTGTATTTAGAAAGTTGACAAGTCTTACACCAAATAGAACTAGGATATTTACTAGATAAATGAGGATCCATTCTCTTTATAAATTGGAAATTAGGGTGGCCTACTCTATTGTGTCAAAGCAAAATGTCTAAATCATTGCTAGTAGTAAATCCACACTAATTTGAGCTTGTACAACCCATGAAATAAGGTCTGTCGACTTTCTTACCATTACCAATCATCTTTTTGGATGCCAAGTCTTGGAATTTATGACCACCATCAAAGAAGTTAACTATGCAATTGCTATCTTTTACTAACTTGTTAATAGATAATAGTTTACAATAGTTTTGGAACAACCAGCACAATTTTTAGCATAAGTTTTTCAAATATTGTGACTATACCAATACCAATCACTCATGTTAAAGTCGCATCAAGAATTTTAACCTTCAAAGGTGATTTGCAATGGTGAATTTCATCAAATACAACAAAGTCATATGTCATATGGTTTGATGCTCCAAAATCTACAATCCATCTATGTTTTTTCATAATTTAGGAGTTAAGGGCAATTGAAAAGTTACTAGACTGGGCAATGTTTCCAGTCCTTATCATAACTTTAGAATTTTCATTGGCCAAACATTTTTTACAGGAGTTCCAATTGCTTTCCAATGAAATTTGATGATTTATTACTTGTTATAGGCTCCTCAATGATGATGTTGTATCTTCAAGCTACTCCTTTTGGTTTGAGCTTCCAATTTGAAGGCTTTTCATGGATTTTCCAACAATTGTTCTTAGTGTGTCCATTCTAGTGACAATGGTTGCATCATATTCTCCCTCGTCTATTTTGTTTATTGCCACCACCTTGACTTGATGGACCATAAGTAGCAAGAACAGAAGATTCATTGGGATTTGAGATTTTAGTTGTACCTTGCACAACCTTCCTTCTACCTTCCTCACGCCTAACATTAGAAAAAACTTCTTTGAGAGTAGGAATAAGTTTTATTGTTATAATTATCCTCCTCATGTTGTCATAGCTACTATTCAAGTCCATGAGGAATTTGTAAATCCTTCTGTTTCCCACAATTTTCTTGTACTTGGTTGCATCTACAGTACAACTCCATGTGTGGCTATTGTCAATACCTTGAAAGAGCATTGAAGTATTAGTTAACAGCCATATCCCCTTGTTTTAATTCATGGATGGTGCTCTCAATTTCAAAAACCTCTATAACATTCTCCTCGGTTGAATAGGATTTGTTAACCAACTCCCATATTTCAGGGCTATCTTGTGGAACATGTGGGTCTCCCCAATGTTAGTTGCCATGGAGTTGACAAACCAAGCCATGACCTGATTATTTTTAGCCTTCCAAACATTTTATTTTGCATCACTCGACTTGGATAGGACAACATCTCCATGTAGCCTTCTTTCCTTTTTGCACAAGTAAACATCATTACAAATCTACACAAGTGTGGGTAATTATACCCATTCAATTTGCGATTAGTGATTCACACTCACAACTCACTCCATTACTAAACTAGGATGCCATCTTAATTGCCACCTCCACCATGTATTTGTTCAAGGTTGAAGGAAAATTGTATTTTGGCATGGATTTTGATTAGGCTAGTGGGGTGTTGATACCATGTAAAAAAACTCAGAGAATTCATGCTCTAAAAGCTAATGTTATTTGAATAGCAGAGCATTACTTAAATAAGGATCAACTCAATGAAGGAGAAAGGAAATTTGTTGCACTGAGCACCCAAAAAGGAAAGAAAATCATTATAATGAATGCTAAAACAAAAAAAGGAAAAAAAGGGGAATTAAACAACCATAAAGAGAGAAATAAAGGAAGATAAAGTGTTGACATTCTTCGACTATTAGGAAAGGAAAATAGTCATTTGGTATAGTTAGCATATTACTATGATGACCAACAGGATATATACAACCTCATAAAATATGAAGAGGGAACTCCTTGATTCTCACATTTCTACTACACGTCATACACTTTTAGTGCATGAACCAACTCTGGCAAAACATAAGAACTTCAATTAAAAATAGAGAACTAAAAGAATACACTAATTCACTTGTCACTAGTAAATTATATGAGAAGTAGAGCCATTTGGCATTGCAACAACTCAACAAACTGCACAGTAATAAATATCTCAAATAACATGATCGACACTATCAATTATTCACTATTTAGAGCATACAAAGGCTGGAAATGAACTGATTACTTCTATTTTTCACAAATATATACATAAGCTCTGTAGTAGATGTGAATGGAATAATAAGATCAAGAAACTAATCTAAACCAAGAAATGCACAGCACTTGTATGAAAAGTAAAATTTGCATTGTTTACATACCATTTGGAGAGTAGATACTGAGATTAATAGGAACAGGAGATATCTGTTTTGACTTCCCTGTCATTCTATCAGTTTCATCTTGAATTTCCTTTCGAACCATAGCTTCAAAAGATATTTAAGCAATCAAGGAACAAATTCAAAATCAGTACAAAGAAAAACAATGAAATAGTTGTAGAAAACATATTATTACATCGATTTCTAAGGATAGTTTGAAAAATCCTTATCTAATTGTGGGTGCAAAACATATGTTAAAGGAACTTCATTAGTAAAAGCAAAATATAACTTACCACTAATAAGGTAGCAGCTAATACTATGTTAAATTATTTCACAACATCATAAACATAATTACTGAAGTCATCAAATTGAATGAGCTTCAATCTGAGTAACAACTTGGGAATTTACAAATACTGGCAAGCCTAATAGGAAAGGGCCAGTGGGGAAGAAGGGATACTAGACCAAAAATGCAATGCAAATTTCTGACTTGAGAGTTTGAGATAAAGGAGTAGGCTAGAAATGCATAGAAAGAATTCATAACTGTGAGACTGACGGTCTTACAATTCAAAATCTATAAAGGCAATTGAGGCTATAATTTGCTCAAACAATGTCATACAATACACAATTACATCATAAATTACACAATTTGAAAGAAGACTATAATGCATGGAGAACAAGTTCTATGGTAACATAAATTTTAGTACACAATCATTAAAATGATGTTACATGCCAACATTTCTACCACTGCCAGCAGTAGCTAAAGTAAGTACTTACGATTTCACAACTACACATGAGATTTAGGTCATATAAATTCTGAATTTTTACATATATCTCTAAGATAACTGTATACATTATTCCACCGAGTCACCTAGAACTAATGTAGGTTCCATAGAAAAATATATGAATGACAATTGACAAGTCATAGGAGACATACAGAAATCTGTGAGTTTTTTCTTTGGCAAGTGAAGGAATTCTGCATACTCCTGCAGCCCCTCTTCTATTTTGTGCAGCTGCAGGACTAAAGGCCTCCGCGTCACAATCCCTAAAAACCACTTAAAATGTCAAAAATAAAAGAAAACTAAGCCTCGTTCACTGGAGAATAAAACTGCAATAAAGAAATTTCATTGGATATTTGTTTTTCACATTTCAAAATATCCTATTCTTCTTCTTTCCACCCTATGGTAAACGACAGTACAAAGTTTACCAAAGTTCTTCTTGCTAAGAAACAGTACTGGAAGATAGTATATGACACAAAAACCAAATAAGTCTTCCATTGACTATCTCAAGAAAAATATTTTTATAAACATTTCCGTTGATCTACATATTAAAAAAAAATTACATTCCTTTGAGACCAAGAAGCTTAAGAATAACGGAAATAATAACAATGCACTCGAACGTCGATTCAAGGATTTTCCTCTTCCTCAGCTTTATCAGCAACCAAACCGAATGCGAAATTAAGCGGAGAGAGAGAGAGAACATAACCATTAACAATAGACAATGTCTAACCTGATCCCCTGGGCAGAAAATCGCGGCCGACAATGCTTTCTAGCACCGATGACTTTCCAGAACTCTACATTCCGTATATATCGCATGTCAAACCCGAGAAACAAGTAAACTCTCACTCATATCTCTCTGCATACTCAGATAGCAAAAAAAAAGACAAAAACAGAGCACAGCAGAACGATCTAGAGCGGGAATAGATAGTCTTGTTTAAAAAGAAAAACACAGTAGGGAAAAAAGAGGCGAACCTGACCACCGACGACGGCGACAGAAGGAAGCGCCTCCCAGAGAGTAGGCAAAGCAGAGTCACCTCCATAGTCGCCGAGAACCGTACAGGCTCTCTGAATTCGATTGACGAGGGCGATCAAGCTCTCCATGGTGGCCATTGGACAAGGCGGTGCCCTTGCTTCAGGTTCAGAAGCCCTATCAGCAGAGCGAACAAGGGAGACGAGAAAGCACGCTGTGAAAGAGAAGAAGAAAAGGAACAGGTGGAGGAGGAGAAGGGAAGCTATCTTGCTTCAGTTAGGGTGTTTTATGATTTTGGCGTAATTTTAAATTGGGTTTGCTAGGAGAGTGGGGTGGCCAGCGAAGAAGGCGTTGTTCACGAAATGAGGATGAGGGGCCACGTAAGAGTCCTTTTTATACTGGTGGTGGAGTGGAGTCTATTCGGAGCTGACATGCGTTGGAACTGAGTCAATTGTTTTTTTATGTAGTTTCCGTTATTTTTATTATTATTATCTGTTCACTTGCAGTTTCAGAGTGGAAAGAGTGTGAAAGGGTTTGAACTTTGAAAGCTTTTGAACGCGGTTCTGGCGGGATATTTTCCTTTTCTGTTTTATATTTTCTCGCTACATTTGGGCCTTAAAGTTGAGGCCACGTGGTTTCATTTGAGACTAAAATAGTTCAAAACCGGCCCCTTTTATTGCCGAGTCCAATGCCAATATCGATAGAAAGGAGTAAACAACTGAGTATCCACAGAAAAAGTTACGTAAAAATCCGACTATGCACGAAAACTTGTTATATTATTATTTAAAAATTATACATCTTTTATATTTGAATTTAAAATTTTCATAACAAAGACTCAAGAAATTGCATATAAATTTTTTCCTTAATTATTTATCATATTAACGATTTGTAAATCAGTTGTCTCTTTTTAATGTTCAATGATGGTGTTGCAAGTATTGTTTCAGAGAAAATTATGATGGGAGATCTTAAAAATTGAAGGATATATTAGTTGGATTTAATTATCCGATCAAACAGCTATTTATGATAAAGGATTTGTAGAGTGATGACGTTGATTTAGTTTTTATGTTTTCTTATGGGATCAGATTCATGCCATATTTGGTAAGTTGAAGGAAAATGAAAAAAGAAAAGTTAATAAAATATTAATTTTATCTTTATAATTATTATTTAATATTATTTATTAATTATTATTTAATTATTAAATGTTAAGGCATTATAAATATTTTTTATTTATAAAATTATCCTTTTTCTTTTTTGTTGTATTTCTATACATAACTTTTTACATATTAAATAAGTCATCAATATTTTACAAGCACACCCACCACCAATTAAAAAAAAAAATCCTAAACCAACAAAAAAAGACCCCAAAGAAAATTCCTATAAATGTTAGTTTGACTGTTTGTTACATGATAAAGATCCGAGTATGCACGAAAACTTGTTATATTATTATTTAAAAATTATACATCTTTTATATTTTAATTCAAAATTTTCATAACAAAGACTCAAGAAATTACATATAAATCTTTTCTTCAATTATTTATCATATTAACAATTTGTAAATCAATTGTCTTTTTTTAATGTTCAATGATGGTGTTGCAAGTGTTGTTTCAAAGAAAATTATGATGGGAGATCTTAAAAATGGAAGGATTTATTAGTTAGATTTAATTATCTGATATGTGAATATTGTATTTTGTCCAAAACTGACTTAAAAAATAATAATAAAATCAAATTAGTAAAATATTAAAAACAAAAAAAGAGAAAAAAATTTGTAAGAGGCAAAAGTTAAAAGATAAATAACATACCCATTTCTCTCCTCCCAAATTCCAAAAGCATAAATGATTTAAATTCAAATAACTCAATCCCCAAAATTAAAAAAAGAAAAAAGAAAAGAAGAGAAGAGAATAAGAAAAATAAACTTTTAGCCCAAAAACAAATTAAAAAAAACACACACACACACTACAACCAGCCCAAATCTTTAGCCAAGCCCATCAACTCAATGACTAAAAATGAAAAACAAAAAATAATAATAAAACAAAAAAATGATGAATGAAAAGGCATCAAAACGTAGGAACCTTGTGTTTCGACCCAACCCCCTTTCATTGTTTCATTCACTGCCACTAACAGAGAGCAGGATAGAAGCACAGGATGGAGCACAAAAAGAGAAGGCAGCAGGTCAGGGCATCCAACGAAGGAAGAGAGTCAGCAACATGCTCGAGGTGTTGACTTTCTTTCACATCCTTTTCACCATCAGAGGCAGAGAAACTCTAACGCAGAAGTGGAAGGGAAGAACAAAAGGGGAGATCGAGGAGGGAAATAGGAGAAGAAAGAAGAGAAATGGAGAAAGGTTCAATGAGGAAAGGGAGGATCAGAGGAATAAAAGGAGGGAAGCATAGGAGACTTGAGGAGAAGCGAACAAGGAGCTGAGGGTTACGGGAAGAAAGAGAAAAAACTGAGAGTGAGAGGGAGCTATGCAAAAGACAAAGACTGGGAGATGAGGAAATTCGGAAAGAAAGAAATTGAGGGAGAAAACGGGAAAAAGGTCTGAGATTGAAAAAAAAAATTGAGATTAAGGGGGAGAATAATAAAGAGAGGCATGGGGCTTTTGGGTTGATTTCGAGTTGGAGAGTGGAATGAGAATTTAGAGGGGAAGAAAAGGGATTTTTTCGAATAGGAGAAGGAATTAAACTGATTACAGAAACTAGCAATTCAAGAAGAGGGATTTGAGAGAGAGACTGTGGGTGCAAGGGACGAAGATCGAAAGAGCATCTTCCATGAATTCCAAAAGTCATTCTCCTATGCTCGAGCAGTGCGTAACAACTTTTCTCAAATTATTGGCCATTTCACTGAAGTGACAAATTCAGAAAGGTATTTTTCCTTTCTTCCAATTTACTTCGCCTCTGGAATTCGATTCAGATGTCCATAAGTAGTTAAAATTATTTGGAAAATGATATGATATTATAGGATTCAAAATCACAATCCTTAGTGTTTCTATTTGCTTTGCGTCTGGAGGGATTTATGAGTTTTGTTCTCTATTGCCTACTTGTTCGTTAATTCCCCTATTTGTTTATGTTTGAATGCAAAATTTGCTTCTGCGCTCTTGTCAGGTAAAAGGAAACTTAGGAACACCTTGAGAAAGTTATATTCACAGTTCTGAATGACATTTTTTGCTTAGAATCTGAGTTGAATTTAGCTAAACTTCTTGGGCAGATATTGATTTGGTATAAGGAATTTTAGACGAGTCATTGCATACTTTACTCTGTTGATGTATTAATCTATCTATTTCGCTCGAGTACAACATGAGTTGACCTGTGTTAAATCGAGTTTATCCATTCTGTTATGTTCGGATAAGATTGTAGATGAGGTCTGATGCTGTAATTTTTAATTAACCTCTTGCTAGGATTTAGGCAGTTTGCCCTTGATGTTATATTGTTGAATCTCAATTTTGTGTTTGAATCTCATCTAGAATGTTATTAATGCAATTTGTTCTTGATGTTAAATTGCTGAATCTCAATTCTGTGTTTGAATCTCATCTAAAATGTTATTAATGCGGCATAAGATGGAATGTTGAGAACTTAGTTTTTGTATTTTATTAGTGTGTTATATGAAAAGACTGTGCTGTCCAATTTTGCTTTGTATTTAAGATTGGGATTGAGTACCAAATTTTGTTCACAGTACAGTGAATACTTTGTCTGGAATTTACTCATATGAAAATGTCCATATGAAATTTGTTTGATTACAAACTCTAGTATGGTTTTCAAATAGTTTTAGGAATTTGGTTTTAGCACAGGCTTGCAGAATCTATTCTATTGTGAACCTTGCAGCATGTTGGAATGTTATTTTCTTATTTCAATAATATCTCTTTTGTTCAATTTTTTTTTGTAAATAAAGTGCTATAGTGATTGCTAATTCTCCCCCCCCCCCAATGCTCGTCCTTTGTTGCATTTGGATTAATGACCATGAAAATTGCTGGAGAGAACATATGGGATTGGGACAGCTGAATAAGGATAACAAGGAAAAGCGTCACTGATGAGGCAAATTGCTGGAGAAATTCTTGGGCATATGATTAAAGAGAAGGCAAAAGGGATGGTTTCACTGATTCTTTACTTTCACCTAATTTATGTATGAGATATCGTGATGTATATTTGGGATAGACTAATATTTGATTGAACACAAGACACACACTATCACAAATCATCATATGCTAGTAAATATTTTGATTTTATTTCATTTTGTTTCCTTCCAAGAATGGTCGTGTGGGATTCTTTGTCCCCTCATATGTATAGGAACCAACTTAAGGATCATGTAGGGCAATAAGCTTCATTGACATCTATTGTGTATTAAATTTATATTTTGATACATTTTAGATTTTAATGGCCTGCATCGAATTAATTCTAAAAAAATAAAAGGAAAAAGTTTTTCAACAAAAGGACAAGGAAAATACAAAAAGAAGATAAAAGAGAGAGAGAGAGAGAGAGAGAGAGAGAGAGAGAGAGAGAGAGAGAGAGAAATAAGAAGAAGAAGAAGATAGGGCAAAGAAGTATAATCAATTTTGCAAATTAAATAGGCAAAATAATTTTGAAACCATTTTTTGTTTTCAAAAACCTAAAGTGATTTCAATTTTCCTCCTCACTATTCATCAAAAAAAAAAAAGACTAAAAAACAAACAACAAAACTAAGAAAAAGAGAACATAAAAGTAAACAAAAAATTAATCTCTTTTTCAATCTTTTAAACTTTTCCCAAACTCTTTTTTTTTAACAAAATAAAATAATTAAAGAAAAAAAACCAAGAAAAAAATAAAAGAAACAAAAACTAAAATTAAAAAAAAATGAAATGTCAAAAAAATAAGAAATTTAAAATGGGGGGAAGAGTAAAAGAAGTAAAATTAATTTTATTTTTAACAAATTAAAACACATCAACCAATTCTAAATTCGTTTTATTTGCTAAAGGTAAAAGCAATTTTTATTTTTTCTCTGTTCACAACAAAGAAAACAGAAAAAAACAAAACAAAATAAAACAAAAACAAACCAACAAAAAATTGAAAAGACTTAAACAAAAAAAATGTCATTTTATTTTTGTAATTTTAACTTAGGTATCTTACTTTTACTTTTAAAAATAAATGTTTGAACCTTAATTAATCAAAGATAAAAATAAATTAAAAAATTAAAAAAGGTAAAAGAAAAATCGTAAAAGATGAGAAGAGTAAATAAGTAAAATTAACTTTGATCTTAGCAAATTAAAACACATTAATCAATTCTAAATTCGTTTTACTTACTAAAGGTGAAAGTAATTCTTATTTTCGTTCTCTTTCCTCCATTAAAAAAGAAAAAGAAAAACAAAGCAAAAACAAAAACAAAAAAAGACAAAAACAAAACATAAACAAAAGGAAAAAAAAAACCAACCAACAAATACAGTTTTTATTAGAATTACGTGGACTTTGATCCCTCTAAAGGTACGTAGGCCCTGAACTCTCATCTTAAGTCAAGTCCACCCTTGTAAATAAAATTTTATTTACAACTTTCATTTCATTAATTGCTTTCCTTTTATTTTGTTTTTCTAATTTTATTTATTTAATTTCTTTCTTTGTTTACTTTCAATTTTATTTACTTTATTTTTATTTCTTATTTTGCATGTAATTTGTTAAGAAAATTAAAATATATTAAAGGCCATATTAACTAACTTTGAGTAATTGTTCTTAAGAATGGGAGTAATGGGGGGCTTAACACCTTCCTCACTCATAATCGACTCCCGAACCCAAATCTAGTTCACAGACCATTTTTCTTATTTTTTTAAATAAAATTTTTTTTCAAAGTTTTGCCTTTTAAATAATAAAATTTTGGTGGCAACTCCTATTACTTTTTAATTTTACTTCGATTTTCATTTTCTTTAAAAATTGAATCGAAATTTCTTTTCAATTTTTTTTTTCTAAAGTGACACGTTGCATTTTTAGGTGTAACACGATCAAACAGCTATTTATGATAAAGGATTTGTAGAGTGATGACATTGATATAGTTTTTATGTTTTCCTATGGGATTAGATTCATGCCATATTTGGTAAGTTGAAGGAAAATGAAAAGGAGAGAAAAAATTTAATAAAATATTAATTTTATCTTTATAATTATTATTTAATATTATTTATTAATCATTATTTAATTATTAAATGTTAGGGTATTATAAGTATTTTTTATTTATAAAATTATCCTTTTTCTTTTTTGTTGTATTTCTATACATAACTTTTTACATATTAAATAAGTCATCAATATTTTACAAGAAAAAAAAGTCCTAAACCAACAAAAAAAGGCCCCAAAGAAAATTCCTATAAATGTTAGTTTGACTGTTTGTTACATGATAATCTCTGCTATAATTTTTAATTAAATATTAAACTTAAGGCATCATAAACAATTGTTCACTGTAAGTGGAGGAAAATTTTAAGGAAAAATTATAATAAAGGATCCAAAAATTAAAAAAAAAATTATTCGTAAGAACCTATTAACAATAAATCGTTAAACTTAGTGATAAAGGTTCTAAAAATAATTTTTTTTATCTTTTAATCTTTAAACATAATTTTTTCAAATTTTAACTTGAGACGTCATTTTGACATCCAATTTGAGACGTTTTGTCCTTTTTTCTCCCTTTCTTGTCTGCAAGTAGTTAGTAGAACACTTTTAAACCTTGAAAGTACTTCCCTCAAGAATACTAAGAATATGACTCTTACGTAATAAATTAACCCAATATAGAGTGCATTTATTCTTTGTCCGTGTTGGATATTGGTTATTTGGCTGTGCGTAAGTCCAAAATGCTGATCATGGCTGAAGAATTTTGGTTTCCCACTTCCACTAAACACCAAAGTTGTAATACATTTTCTTTTCCCTCTTTTCATCCACTGAAGGTACTTTTCTCTGGTCTCGTGGAATATACCCTGTTTGGTATTTGCAACTGGTGAGTGGTGACCATTAATAAAGCACATTAATTAACTCTACTATTAGCATGTTTGGATGAGCGTTTGCAAGGAGGAAACCACGGTTTGCAAGGAGTAAATCATGGTTTGCAAGAAGTAAAGAATTGGTGCTTCTCTTTAAACGTGATTTCGTAAAGCATATCCAAACATGCACTATACCTTGTTAAATCAAAGCGTAAGCGTAGTGTATACAAACTACAAAGTGGTGCATAAGATAGCAGTCACCCCTCCTGTTCAACTTGTGGAACTCTAATTCAATTGAAGACCTCCTGGTATATCTTGTAAGACAAAATCACAACATTGAGAAGCAACATTAGACTTATTCATTGACTTATGTAAAAATAACAGGAGATCCCAGTATAAACTAACTAAAAATTGGTCCGTTCAATCAACAAATTTCCACGTGACCATGTGAAACTTCAACGCTATCCTTTTTAGCTGCCTTGGCTTTTCTGTGATCGAGATAATGTTGATAAATGTAAGAAAGAAACCCCCACACTGCCAACAGCAAGGACACCACCTTCACTCCATTGATCTTGTCGTGGAAGAACACAACGGCTAGAATAGGAACAATAGGCAACCCCAGAGTACCTATTACGTTGGAAAATAAAGAAGACACCTCGAAGACCAGCCCCAGCATTCCTATGGACGATATCTGCCACGTCACAGCTGTCCAAACCAGAGTCATTATGTAAGACACCCTTCCTGTTTGGTATTCCTTCATTTCCTCGTCCAGAGTTTTCCATTCTCCACTTGCAAACAATCCCACAACGCAACCACAGGTAGCAACGAAGGATGGGTACAACTGCATATTCAACACAGAAGAGAACGTCCCTGCTTTTATAACTTTCTCAAAGGAGAGCTGCACAAGGGAGAGATATAAAGAATATGTAGCAGATGCACCAAGTGTGCAAAGGAACCCAATAATATACTTTCCTCGGGATACGCCCGTTGAGTCCTCAGAATCAGCATTGACTGCAAGCAGGGAAGCTGATATGGTAAGGAGGACCAAAGAATTCAATATGAAAGGGGTGAACTTCTGGGAATTAAGGAAGAAAGAGAATAGTGAATTGAAGGCCAATTGGGTAGCACATAGAAGAGAGTAGGTGGAAACAGGGAGATACAGAAGTCCATAGGAATACATCAGGTTGTCACCTGTCAAGAGTAAGCCAAAAGCTAGGTAGAGGAGAACAAAAGTAAAAACACTTGGTTTGTTTTTGGAGGAAACAACAATGTTAAGCATGTTACTACTGGATTTGGTTCGTGGTGGGAAGTAAAAAAGGAGTGGAACTAGAACTGGGAATCCAGCTGATTGAACGAATGTTGCCATCCATTTGCTATTTCCACCTTTGTTATAGTATAACCTTCCTAAAAGAGTGGCCGCAGATTGGCCTGCCAGCAAAAAGATGATGTAAAGAGACACTAGGAACCACCATTTGTATTCTCTGAATCTTGGATGATGAGGTTGTTGGGTGACAACTGTGCCCCTGTGTGAACTCTGCTCTTTCTCGTCACCTGGGAGAAAACACGTACCAGGCTTCAGATTTCTATCCAATATAATCCAAAACTAATTCAAGTTAAGGAAACCCTATTATTATCCCAACTTATGGGCTGTTTATGGATTCCATAAAGTAGGAGTGAGATGCAGTAGGTACCAATTTCTTTCCCTTTTTTCTTTGGACTAAGCGCTTCCACCAAATCATTACAATGAATAATAAATTTCTGCTGAATTAAATTACTAATACTTTACCAAGGTGCTGATATTGAAATTTAAAAAAAAAATTGCTTCCTTAATTTGACAAGTTCCAACTTCTTCCGAGTTTCAATTGTAAGGTCTCAAAACAGGACATGGCTCTATTAGCTAATCAATGACAAATAATAAACATTTTTGGAATCTTCGCCGTTCTATGAGCCCTATTAGGAAGTAGAAAGGGAAATGTCTAAATTCAATGAAAAAACAAGGCTTTTGTACCTTCTTTTCCTATCTGTGTTGCCATCAGTTGAATAATAACCAAGCGAATTTGAATGAGCAACTAACCTGTAGTTTGTAGCTGCTGCTCTTGAACTATCTCCATGAAGGAGAAAGAGGATAAAGTTTGTTATGAATAACAGTAAAATATGAAGCAGCCCTTGAGAAAAGCATCATTCAGCGGCCCATCTAAGAGTGTCGGTCAGTACATTTTTTGTTCTCTGATGCAGAGGCGGCTGGCCGGCAGAGCTACTTGACAACAGAAGCCACCGCCAAGTTGAAGCAGACAAAACAAAACTTTGACTTCACTAAGAGCTCGTCTAGACTTATTTGCAATTTCACTTTCAAATGAGTAAGACTCCTTTGGTTCTTATTTTATAAATGTTTATGACGACTGCAAATAAACTTTTTCCCTTTTATAAAGGAGGCAAGACAGATTTTTCCTCACCTTCAATGGGAACAAGTCATAAGCAAAACTCTAATTTCAAAGTCAATTCAATGTTTGAATTAATTAATAAAGTGAACTCTTATGTATTACTTCTCCTAATTTGGATTTATGTCAGTTCCATGTGTTCCAATGAATATTGTTAGTCAATTATAGTTTTCCTCCATATTATTCAACAGGCATGCGATCTTGCTCTTTATTAGATTTTTTTGAGCGCTGAGAGAAGCGGAGTGTCATTTCAACATGATAACTAAAGGGATAAAAATCAGACCCCCCATAAAAACTAAAGGGATAAAATTAAGATCTTTGGTTAATTTGCAAGACAAGAAAAATACTGATAGATGACCAACAATATAGGGCATGATAAGTCATACATATATGGCCTTCAGCTGTTCAAAGCTCCTCATACGTTTAATTTAATGTCTTCATCAGTTTATGTTATCCGTACATCTGTATAAACTAATAAAACTGTCAACCAAGCAAAGTAAACTGTATAATATGGATAAATAACTCAGACATCGATTACCTTTTTTCTCTTCTTTACCCAATGAATGGCAAAAAAGGCTTCGCATTAACTATCAAGGGGCGCAGCATTTCCCAAATACTACTTCAGATATATTGTGAGAAGATTTGGGCATTCTTAATGGAGCACTCCATTTTAACTCTGCGGCTTTGCCAACATTATATCTCCATTCCAAATGGAATCACCTTTGAAATTGGAGCTCCAGATAAGTCTGTCTTGTGCTTCAGAGAAAATAACGGGAATATGCTATATAAAATTTTAACTTCCAAGTATAAATGCCATTGCCCTCATTCGAGGAAATCAGTAGAATCCCTCGTTTTTTCCGTCAATTTTAACACAAACTTGGCCCCCTGATATAAGCTGGTGCAGGATTCAAATCAATTCCTGCTGCAAACTAGTAAGGATTTGATAGCCATCTAGTTTTTCCACGGCACCTTCTCTTTTTCCTAATTTTCAGCATTATTTGTAGATAATAGCAATGACGTTTCTTCCACTTGTGAATATAATTGATCTCTTGATGAGAAAATATAAACTCTCCCCTTTTACTGTTACCTAACTACGTCCAGGTGCCTTCCTGCCTTCTCACATCTTTCAACCTCATTTCATTTCTAAAATTTGTCTCATTTCCAGATAATAGCAATAACATCTCTTCCACTTGTTGATGTAATCTATCTCCCGATGAGAAAATATGAACTCTCCTCAAGATTATCCAAATACAACTAGGCTCCTTCCTCACAACTTTCAAACTCATTTCTTTCACCGACATTGTCTCCTCAATGTGCCTACCATTTGCTGCATAAATATTACAAAGGGCCACATGGCCTGGTGCATTAAAAGGATCCAACTCGAGTTGTCTGGCTGCATGCTTGGCAACATCTGCATCTGTTTTGCTCAAGCCACATACCCCGAGCAGTGCCGCCCCAGTGGCACGATTCAGTTCAATAGGCAGCCTCAAGACAAACTCCTCAGCATCCTTCACCTTTCCTGCTCGGGCCAGAAGATTGATCACACTAATGTAATGCTCCAAACCAGGTTGAAGTGCATAAGCATTAGTCATGGCACTAAATAACTCCCCCCCTTTGTCAACAAGCCCCTGTGACCACATGCTGTTAAGACGCCCAAAGTGTTAAGGCATGATTCATATTGCTAACAATCATCTACGTGGCATGCATATGTGCCTTGGGTCATTTCTTCTAGCTCAGTTTGTTATCTATATATCTAGCTGTTAGGATTTTCTGTTTCTCTACGATCCTTGCCTTTTTCTTTCCGTTTCTCCTCAAATATATATATATATATATATATATGTGGTTCATCCTCTGTATTTCTATGGAAGAAAGAAATAACAACAATAAAATTATATTTGGTTCAATCATGGTATGAGAGCCATAAGCTGCCACTGTCACAATGACGAACCCAGCTCTTCCATGTGAGCCAGGGACACCTCAGTCTTTTGCTACTACAACCTCATCACCTACTGTCCCTGTACAATCTTTATCGTCCTCCACCTATGTAACCTCTTTTCCTCATTTTGTCACTGTCAAACTTAATAGTGAAAATTACTTAGTATAGAAAGCACAGATGCTACCATATCTGCATGGCTAACAACTTTATGGCCACATTGATGGATCCACTCCGCAACCTTCACCGATACTCGAAAATAGAAAGCCAAGCCCAACATATACAAAATGGTTCACTCAATATCAAATAATCCTCTCCCTTTTAGTTTCCTCTTTATCAAAGAATCTGATTCCACAAGTTACAAGGCATAAAGCAGCACAAGCTCTCTGGCATGCTCTTGAAGTTTTATTCACTCAAAAAACTCAGGCTCGATTTGTACATCTCCATAATTAATTGGTAATACTAAGGAAAGGAATTAATTCCATTGAAGAATATTTTTGAAAAGCCAACTCCTTTAATAATGCTTTTGCAACAACAGGGAAGCCTTTCTCTGTTATAGAATTCACAACTTACTTACTAACCGGCCTTGGTTCAAATTTTGATCCCATTGTAGCTTCACTCGTAACACGAACTGAATCCCCCACTCCTAATGAACTATTAAGTCATCTTTTAATTTATAAGGCCCGCTTAGCATTACAACACTCCTCCTCAGTACCTTCTACTTAAATCTCTGCTAATTATTCAGCTATAAGACCCATTACTCATGGTGGAAGAAACTTTGGACGTGGAAGAAACAGTCGTGGCTTTTTTGGTTGCACTCAGGGCCATGGCTTTCATCATGGAACTCCTTGACGTGCTCATTTTTTCAGTTGACTATCATCTTATTTGTCAAGTTTGTTCTAAATAAGGACATACTGCATTAACGTGCTATCATCGATTTAATCATGCCTTTCAAGCTCTTGGGCCGTCTAATCTTGGTGCTCATTACTCCAGTCTAAAATCTATTGATGACGCTCTTTGGTTTTTGGATACAAGTGCAACCAATCATATTACTTTTGATCTCAGTAGACTTAATATTTCCTCCAGCCCTTATCATGGAGGTGACAGTGTTGCTATCAGAGATGGTTCATCCCTTCCCATTCACAATTATGGCTCAACACAATTCCAGACTAATAATGGCAATTTTCTCCTTTCTCATCTCTTACATGTTCCATCTATTACCAAGAATCTTATCTCTGTATCTCAATTTTGTAAAGACAGTCATGTATTCTTTGAATTTCACTTTAATTGTTTTTATGTGAAAGATCTCTAGAATAAAAGCAATCTCATACAAGGAAAGATGCATGATAATCTCTACACTCTTCCAATCTCACAAGCCTATATTGGTGAACATACCACACCTGCTCAATAGCACTATTGTCTTGGCCATCCATACGCTTGCATTGCCAACCAAATTCTCTTTAAAGCATCACTACCTACAGTCTCTTAGAAGTCTCCTCTTTAGTGTTCTGCCTACTGTACAGCCAAAAGTCATACACTCTCTCATCCTTCGTCTCCACATGGCTCAACCTCTCTTTTAGAATTACTATTTGCTAATGTTTAGGGCCCTGCTCCAGTTCTCTCTTTTGGTGGACATCGATATTTTGTTATTTTTGTTGATGATTTCAGTAGATATACATGGTTTTTCCCTTTGTATTCCAAATATGATGTTACTCAAGTCTTCATTAAATTTTAAAGTTCTATTGAACGAATGTTTAACTACAAAATTAAATCTCTTCAATCTGATTGGGGTGGTGAATTTCATTCTCTACACACGTATTTGCAATCTGTTGGCATCAACCTTCGTATTTCCTATCCCTACTCTCACCCTCAAAATGGCAGCATTGAACGCAAGCATTGTCACATTGTCGAAACAGGTCTTGTACTTCTCCATCATTCATCCATCCCTCAAAAATTTTGGGCCCATGCATTTGCAACTTCGGTTTATCTTATTAATCGTATGCCCAATCCCACGCTCAATCATCACTGTCCTTATTTCCTTCTTTATAGAAACTCCCCTAATTATACTTTTCTCTGTGTCTTTGACTCTACGTGCTAGCCTAACATTCCTCCATATGCCTCTAACAAACTGGAGCCTTGTTCTGTATTATGTGTCTTCTTTGGATATAGCCCAGATCACTTGGGCTATATTTGTTTTAAGCCTAAATCTCATCATCTTCACATTTCCCATGATGTCCTCTTTAATGAAATTCTCTTTCCCTTTGCTGACTCTTCCTTACAGCCCAATACATTTGAAACAACTAATTCCATGGCCCATTTTCCCTCCTTCGTCTTTCCTCATTTCCCTCCTGGGCCCTTGATGCACTCTCGACCCACTTCCTCTGTGCCTATCCCTCTTAGCCTTTCTTCTCCTTTCACATCTATCCCTTTGACCTGTTAGTCTTTCCCATCATCCTCTACATCTTCTACTATCCCTCCAATCCCATCCCCTTCCTCGGCCTTCCCATTTGATCCACCACCATCGTTAGCCTCTTCAACTCGTCATCCTATGGTTACCCACTCCAAGGATTTCATCTTTTGTCCCAAGATTTTGTACCAATGGTACTGTCACATGGTCTACTTCTTGGGCTTTCTCTATCTCTCTCTCTCTGTTCCTGATGCTCCTACCTCTGTAACTAAAGCCTTGAAGTTTCTCGAATGGTGTGCTGCTATGAATGATGAAATGTATGCTTTGCTCTCCACTGGTACTTAGTCTCTTATTTCTCCCTCTCCTTCTCAAAATATTGTCAGTTGCAAATGGGTCTTCCGCACCAAAAGAACCTCTGATAGTTGTATTGATCGATATAAAGCTCGTCTTGTTGTCAAAGGTTTCCATCAACTTCCCAACATTGATTATTCTGAGACTTTCTCCCTAGTGGTTAAGCCAACAACCATTCAACCACTTTTAACTCTTGCTGTCTCTTATCACTAGGCCATTGAACAAATCGATATTTAGAATGCCTTTTTATATGGCTCCCTAAATGAATCGGTGTTTATGCATCAACCTCTGGGATTTCTCTATCCTGACTTTCCCCACTATGTCTACAAGCTTAATCGCTCCATTTATAGCCTTAAACAAGCCCCATGTACATGGTTTGCCAAACTCAGTTCCTGCCTCCTTGAACTCAGGTTTTCTGCTTCCAGGTGTGATTCTTCCCTTTTCACTCTTGTCACTGCTACTTATCGTCTTTATGTCCTAGTTTATGTTGATGACATACTGATTGTTGGTTCTTCCTTGCCAGTTATATCTCAATTGATTAAGTCTTTGTCTATTTCTTCCCCTGTAAAATGCCTTGGTTCTGTTCATTATTTTTTGGGTATTGAGGTTCATAAAGTCTCTGATGGATTGGTTCTCTCCTAACAAAAATATATTTCTAATTTATTGATCAAAACTGGTATGCATCATTGTAAACCTGTCACCACTCGCATGGCTTTTACCATTAAGCTGTCTTCTCTGATTGGTCATTCTTTATCTAATCCTTCCATGTATCGAAGTGTTGTTGGTATGGTAGCTTCCAGTATTTGTCTTTCTCTCATCCTGACATTGCCTTTGCCATCACCAAAGTGTGTCAATATATGCATAATCCTCGTGACATCCACTGGCAAGCCATCAAACCTATCCTTGTTATCTTAAGCATACTTTGGATTATGGGTTGCACATCCGTGTTCCTCATCCATTACCATCAGGGCCTTTGCTGATGCTAATTGGGGAGATTGTTTGGATGATAGGAGGTCTACTGGTGGCTTCTGTATTTTTCTTGAACCAAATTTGATTTCCTAGAATTCTAAGAAACAAACTACCATCGCTTGCTCCAGCACTGAGGCTGAATACAAATCTCTTGCCTTGGCAGCTTGTAATGCTATCTGGTTATAGTCTCTTCTTCAGGAAATTAGTTTTAGTCTGCCTGATGCTCCGGTTTTGCATTGTGATAATCTTGGTGCCACGTATCTTGCTGCTAATCCAGTCTTCCATTCTCGCACCAAGCATGTTGCTTTTGATTACCACTTCATTCGCAAACGTGTAGTAGCGAAAACACTATGCATCTCTATTGTTTCTTCACATGATCAACTTGCTAATGTCCTCGCCAAGTCTCTTGCCAGTTCTTGTTTTCAATCTCTTTGCTCGAGCCTTGTTGTTACTCCTCTCCAGCTTGGCTCGCGGGGGGCTATTAAGGCATGATTCATATTGCTAACAATCATCTACGTGGCATGCATATGTGACCCGAGTCATTTTTTCTGGCTCAGTTTGTTATCTATATATCTAGCTGTTAGGATTTTTTATTTCTCTACAATCCTTGCCTTTTTCTTTCTATTTCTCCTTATATATATATATATATATGTGGTTCATCCTTTGTATTTCTATGGAAGAAAAAAAATTACAACAATAAAATTATATTTGGTTCAATCACAAAGAAGTAACAGAATTTGGGTAATTCTCGTGCTCAAGTATAGTTTCATACACCTTTGAAGTTTCTTTGGCCCTCCCATGATATGAAAGGCCTATGATCATGGAGTCCCAAGAAATTATATCCTGGTAAGTCATGCTAAAGAATATGTTATATGCATCATCTCTCCCCCCACATTTTGCGTACATTGAAATTAAAGAATTCTCAAGAATTAAATTATGCTCATATGCTATTTTTAACTTCAAGCCTTGTAGCTGACGTCCCTGGTCAAGATATGCCATCGCACCCATGGCTCCAAAAAGAACAGAATATGTAGAATTTAGAGGTGAAACACCCTGAGCCCTCATTTCTGCAAATTAGCTGATGGCTTCAACAATAAGCTCATTTTAGACTTAACTATAAATCATTGAAGTATTGGAGATTGTGCCCTAGGCCAATCATTATATTGCGAATATTGTTTTTATTATGAAATAAGATTTTTTCTTTTATTACATTATTATATTATTTGCATGTTTATATATAATAATATCCATGGATAAATTATTTTTTTGAATTATCCAAAATATCCCTAATCAATCATCCTTGTGGGAACAATGATGAATTAAGATTAGTATGATTTTGATTAATTAAGTGTTAATCATGTATGATGATATGAATCAAAATCATAGGTGTGTGTTAGAGAACAGGACGCTGGATAGACCCATCATGAAATAAGCTATATGGATTAGGTCATAAGTTTATCTCATATATAACCATGTCATTGATTCCTTGGACCTGAGATCACCATAGATTCCTACATGAAGGACACTATACTTTGGCATAGTCTAATGTCACCTTTGACCGGGTGATTATAAAGACTATGATCAGGTATAATGGAATCCATGCAGAGGAAGATGAATGGTCAAGATGAAATTTGTCCCTCTAATTATAGAGAGATATCTCTGGGCCCCTGATGAGTGTGACTGAAAAATGCATAGCCATGCTCAGATAGAAAGGGTTCCATCTTATATCAGTATGCTCGAAGATCGAGAAAGTTATGATCGAGCAAGTTGAGGATGATATTTCCATGCCTCATACTCGATCTAGATATTGTGTGATAAAAAGGATATGATAGGGTTATAAGATAGATTGCATGGATTATCGATTCCATATGATTTGAGTAGTCACAATGTCTTGCTAGAGGCCGCTTGTAATTTATGGGTCAAACAGTGCAGTTGGCACACTGCCAACATCATATGGGCGTGCAGGGTCGCACACAAGAACGGACCAAGTCGGGCTAAAATGTCCACATTCATTGAATCAGAAATGTGTCTAGATTCAATGAATATCCAGGATGGAGGAATTATATATATATATATATAAATAATTAAATGTGAAATATATTATATATATTATATTTGATATTATATATATATATATGTATATATATGAATTAATTTAAACTTGATTCTATTAGATAGATTTAAATTTAAACTAATCAGATAATTTAAATTTAATTCTATTAGATAAATTTCAATTTAAACTAATCAGATAATTTAAATTTGATTATATCAGATAGATTTAAATTTATACTAATCAGATAATTTAAATTAAGCTCTAGATATTGTTAGTTTAAATTTAAACTATAAGATAGATTTGAATTTAAACTAATAAATATATTTAATTAATTTTGACTAATTAAATATATCTGAAACTCTAGTCTATAAATAGGGGTTTCCATATCAGAAAAAAATAACTAGAGTTGCTTCCAAAATCCTTAAAGAGAGGGACATTGTACGAACATCGCACGAAATTGTACGGCCATTCCAAAAATCCTTAAAGAAAATGACACCATATAAATATCGTAAGGAATTGTACGAAACGTCGTACGAACTGTACAGAATTGTCTCGTTAGTATGGATACCAGTAGAGGGAGCTGATTTGCGATCAGTTCCTATGATCCAAACAAAAGTAAACAACAAACTCAATCGAAAGAAAAGGTACTTCTCTGAACCTATTCGGTTTAAGTGATTTTGACGGATCCTTATTGGGAATTGGAATAAAAATTTTAAACTTTAAACGTTTCCGCTGTGTGACTCCCATAATTCCCAACATGAAGTCCATGCAATGGCATCTCTGTTTGGCATGTTATTAAATAGTTTGCATGCCTTTAATACTTCTCTTGCACTAAGATAGCCAACAATCATGCAAGTCCGTGCAATTCTGTTTCAAATGCGTACCTTGTCAAACAAAACTTGAGCCTTGTGTAACTGACCAACCCGAATATAACCATTGATATTGTGACTATCACTGTTAGTCAGGTTCTTCTCAAAGATATTTTGTGCAAAGTCCATAAGACCCAACGCAGAGTACATCTGAACGAGACTTATACATAACCTGCCATCAAAGATAAGCAACTGAGCATGTAACTGCTTGCCAAGACACAAAAAATCTAAGCCTGCACACATGCATAAGCAAGAGAAATGAAGGTCTCCCCATTTCGATTTGCATCAGAAAATCTCATTTTGAGAAAAAGCAACAAGGCCTTTTCAAATAAGCAATTCCGAAACCAATCATAGCTGTCCAGTAAACAACATTTTTCTCCGGCGTTGTCTGGAATAAACAATAAGCCTCTTCCACATTGCTTGCACGACAATAACCAGCTATCATGCTAGTCCAAGTAATTAAATTATTGCATTTCATCTCGTCAAATAAAATTCTTGCTTCTTCCAAGAAACCATATTTTTATCCAGAGCTTGGTCAAAGACCTGCTTGCTTCCTCCAAACTTCCATTCCTAATCAAATTCGCAACCAATGAATTCCAGGAAACAATATTGCTCTTAGGAATTACATCATACAATTTCCTTGCATCTGCAAACCCAAAAAGCATTGCAGTCCATGAAACAACATTCTTATGTGGCATCTTTTCAAAAAACTGACAAACCTCATTCAGCCTTTCGGATTGCAGATATCCTGATAACATTGCATTATAAGTAACTACACTTCTATGAGGCATGATGTCAAACAGCAAACGAGCCTCGTCCATATGACCTTCGCGCAAGTACTTAGAAATCAACGAAGTCCAAAGAACAACTCGTTCATGGAGGTCTGCCCCGCAGAGTTTTTCAAGAAGGTTTCGTGCTTCCAGATGCCATTGTTTTGATAGATAATGGACGAGTAGAGAATAATCAAAAATGGAATTTGGGTCATTGTTTCTCGAAAATGCCACCTGAGCTTTGAAAGTTAATGGTTTCTATAACATTGAAGATTAAAATAGATTTTTGAGAAAGAAGAAAGACGAAAGCCTTTGGAATAAATGGCAGGCATCAACCGCTTTTCAAAATAGGAGCCTTTTGATAAGCTAGGTTGCGACTGCTCTGCTCAACAATTCAGACTAGAACACAAGAGGAACGATCACATAGACAACAAAGCGACAAGCCGCTTCACACAAGTATTTTACAGAAAATCTTTTATTTTTTGAATTTTTCGTTTAACACCTTTATTAGCATTACTATGAATTTCGATCCTTCTATTTAGATAAAATGCAAGAAGTGTATTTAGTGAGAGAAAAAAAGAAGAGAAAAAGAGTAAGCGAGACTCGTTCACTCTTTATGAACTCATACATTTTAGTTTTTTTTTCCTCTTATTTTATATATTTCTACATTTAGTTTTTAAATACAAGGGATTCATTTGTTGTCAATACTATTGCCGGAGAACATATTCTCTAAATTTTTTTCAATAAAATATTTTTGTAAAGTGAGAGAAAAAAATAGTTTATATTTTTAAAATTTTTTTATTATAAATACTCTATAAAATTAGAGAGAAACAAAAAAAGAAGAAAAAGAGTGAGAGACTTATTAAGTGAACTTTATATATTGCCTTCTCTGTCTCTTTTTTTTTTTTTTTAACTTTATAAGAAATTTATAGTAAAAAATTTAAAAAAAAATTGAAAGAGTAAGTGGATAAGATTTATTGAGTAAAAAACCTCCTTATAAAATTAGAGACAAATAAATATAAGGTGTGGCACTCACACATTAACTCTCTGTCTTTAATTTTCATGTCAGTGCCTTTAATTTTTATTACAATTTTTGTTCGCCGTTTTGGTGGTCATGATGAGAGTTACAGTTTCCTTATGGTAAGGAAGTTCTCATCACGACAGCTGGCAAATTAAGTTTGAGTGACTTACCGAACAACCAACAAACTGTGCATTCGGTTGTTCTCTGAGAAATATTACAAAATCTCAAATTGCTTAGATAAAATAGCGGATGAAATGTAATTCCTAATTGATCCCTAAAAATATATAATTAAAATTTTGAAAACTTAGAAGGTACCCGGTAGTTTTTAATTTATCAAAATAGAACAAAAACAAGACAAATATTAACAAGTTACGGGACAAAAAGTATAAGAATCTCAAATTTAAAAACCAAATAATAAAAATATGTATTTTAATTGATCAAAAAGGATATTTCCCCCAACATACCGCTTAATAACCATTTTAAATATTCATAATCACGTCCATCTCGACAGCGACCTGTACCTTTTCTCCACAAAAAGATCTTCTAAGTCATCATTTCGAAAAACAAAACGCTGATACACAAAGACTTATTTAGCGAAACTGAAATATGTCTTGCTCGAAAGGTTTAAATGTAACATGATGAGGACAAATTTTTAGAGGGAGAATCTCCCTAGTTTCATGGTCAAGACCCAGGATCAAATTCTATTGTAACGAGTTGTGTCAGCTGGAACCAGATAAAGAAAAGTATTTTAAAAACTGCTGCAACCCAAGAATTGATCCACAAGTTTTGCCACAGAGTTGGCAAGGCTATCTGCTGCTTCCTGCGTGGATGCCTCTGCATATACTCGAACAACATCCTCAGTGCCAGATGGCCGCACAAAGCAACGACCTTGGGAGTGCTTGGCTGCATTATCAATGGATTGAAATTATTATGAATTCTAATCCTTGTAACTAAAAGGCAATATAAAATCGGTGAAATAGACATATCATTCTCAATAAACTATAATTTCATTCAGGCAGAAAAATCCTACACAGTGAGCCTCAAATTTACTTGATACACTAAAAAAAATAATTAAAGCCCACAGCAGCATATATTCATTTCTCAGGTTCATACTGCTTTTCCTGATACCAAGTTGAATGTCTTCCAGTTGCTTGTTTTGACCACTATCCACATATGAATCCGAAAGTGCTGTATAGACCTCAACCTTTCGATTAGAAGCTATATGGTTGTTGGATCAAAACTGGAAAATGTTGTGCATAGTGCACGGAATAAAACTGTGGTCGGGTCTTGTGCTCATAAATCATCAGCTAAAATTAAAAATGTTGTTACTGCTCTTGGAACAAGAATAGTTTTGCTAAGGTTCAGGAGAATATAAAATGTTCATCAAATCAGCTACAAGAAGTCAAACCGTCCTCGCAGGATTTGATTCCATAGACCGGGAACAAAAAATACCCCAAAAAGAAAAAAAAATTGATTGCTTGTGAAGAAAACATGTGGCCTCAAATAGTTGGGGTTAATTAAGGGTGCTCGGAATATTAAATATTTTCATACTGTAATCAAATGACGAAGACTGAAAAATTGGATACCTGAATTCAAGATGCATTTGGTACATGGGTTACTAAAAGCTTATTTGGTTGGATGAATATTAAACATATAAAAAATAAGTAAAATAAAAAAAAACACTCATTTTTATTTTTAAAAAATAATAATAAATAAATAATGCTAATTAATTATTACAAAAGCATAATAAATATTACAAATAAACCAACAAAGGAGCCCCAAATAAATATTTGTTTATCGAGTGCATTCTTTTGAGTATTTTTCTGATGTTTTTAAACACAATAATCCTCTTCCTGCTGATGATTTTTGTCACCAACTCTCCCAATTTGACATTCCTCAATTGACTAACTCTCAGCAGGAATTTCTATTCATGCTTTTTACAGGTCAAGATGTAGAAAATACGCTCTTTCAGATGAAGCCAGATAAAGCTCAAGTCCGGATGGTTTGCCTGCTTTGTTCGTTCAGCAGTATTTGGATTTTGCTCAATTCTTACGTGACTCATGCTTGCAACGGAACAGAAGATTCAAGGGAACCGATTTGGCCAGTGTGGACGTCGAATTTCTCATTTGATGTAGGCTGATAATATTATTTTATATTTTTAATGCTACTCCAGATGCCTACCATGAAATTCAGAGGGTGCTTAATACTTTTAGTATGCTTGCTGGACAGCAAATTAATAAAGTGAAGTCTGAATTGATTTTCAGTCCCAACACTCCTAGACGGTTTTAAGGAAATCATCTTTTCCGTATTTGGTGTTCGACACCGGCCAGAGCTTGCAAAATATCTCGGAGTTAAGATTGACGTTTAAAAAGGTAAGGTGGAGATCTTTTAGGAGCTTGTCAATGAAGTGCGGCACAAACTAGAAGGTCAGAAAGCTCGTTTAGTCTCGCAAGCAAGGCTCAGATAAATTACTTTGGAAACTCTGCTACGGGTCAATACTCCGAAGTTGAGGGTTATCCTGTGTTACGCCAACAGTTTCCACGTGCCAATTCAAGTTCTCCTTCATAATTCTCTTGGCCAACCATTTGGAAGTTTAAAATTCCTTTTCGACTTATTTTATTTCTTTGGAAGTTAAGCCATGCGACCATTCCTGTTGGGCAAGTTTTCCACCAACATCATTTTCAGGTTTGGCCCCCCTGTGTTTTTTGTGGTCATTCTGATGAATCAATTGATCATGTGTTTCTACACTGTTCCTTCACTCTTAACCCTTGATTTGGCTCGATCTTTGTCTCTGTACTGAATGTTTTCAGCCCTCTTCTCGGTCAGCTTGGTTGGATATTAGGTTTGGTCAACTTGAGTTCTGCATGGTCACACTTTATTGATTGCGGCAATACTAGATAATATTTAATATGCTCGTAATAAGGGGTGGCTTCTACTTCATTGGAAATTCTTCACAGGATTAAGACAATGGAAAGAATATAATTTATATTCGATCAATACCCTTCCAGCTCGTCGTTCTGTTCGTAGGAATCCAGGCAGGACAGAGTTTACACCAGAATTCCATCCCATGCAAGTTCATGTTGGCCTCAATCTCCTTTTTCAGCAGCTGCAACGAAAGGCTCCTTGGGTACAACTTTTGTTCATGGTGGTTGGCACTCAGTCGATGTATTTCATTCATTTCCAGGTATAGCTAGAGATGCACTCCTGTTTTAGGCCTTACGAGACGTTCTTATATTCAACCATTGTGTCCAGACTTCTCTGTTCATATTGTTCCCTAAGGAAGGTTACTTGCGGATGTTGACTCCTAAAGGTATGTGAAGGAAGGATAATTATGCTGAGGATGTTCAACAGTTCCTTTCTCAGGGTCCTCGTTGGCAGGGCTTTGCTAATGCGTTGTTTACTTTAAGCTTAGTATCTTATATTCAGTCTTTTACTCCCCTATATGCTCTATGTCGCCCAGTTAGATGCTCTCTTACCATGTAATTCTTGTTATTATATCTCCCAAAGAAAAAATTCTAGGGCTCATGCACTATTGTCAAGCCATTTGAACTGCATACTAATATAATCGGCCATTTGATTGGAGGATGAAAAGATAAAGAGAATGTAAAATATGAATAAGTGGGAGTAAGTAAAATAAAAGATATTTTTTTATCTCTACTTTTAAAATGGTGATTTAATAGTTAAAATGATAATTCAAAGAATGGAGTAATAATTATAAAAGTATAATAGACATTATACAAATTACTTAAATGGAATATGTTCACATCATGGGAACCAAACGAGGTCTAAGAAACAGCTGAGTACCAACTTATAAGGAATTTTTCTATGATAGTATTTGCTTTTGTATTCTCTTTCATGAACACTAAAGGCAGCTATAAATTAATGTCATTTTAAAACTAAAAGGCCCTCACTCTCTCTCTCCTTTTTCCCTTCTTGAGGTTGTTGGTTTAACAGATAAAAGGGAGTAACAATAAGTTAGTACGTGATAGATCCCTGGTATATTCTAGGAGAATTTGGAGTCAAAGGAAATGAGGACGGAAGCGGGCAAGAGAGGAAAATTCAAAATAATAACTGACTGAGTTAAGGGGGTTGAGCGGGTGAGTGGGAAGAAAGAGACAGAGAAGTGGCTGTTAGAGGGTATCTTAGAGGGCAGTAAAGGTGAGAAGATGTGGAGAATTTTAAGAGTGTTGCTTGTGATTGTTGATTGTGAGAGTTGCCTGAGTGTTGTTATCTCCTTACATGATTATCTTTGAATGAAGTAACATTGTTCAGTGTTGTTTTCTATCACAATTTCTTCTATTTCTGTGCTTGTTTTCTGGGGAGAGGAAGAAGGTCCTATCAGTACGTCAGGCCAATAATGAAGCTAAGAATGAGCAAGGAAACTGTGCTTTACCACAAAAAATGGTATATATGATACCATGACAACTAAAAAATTGGCAGAACTCAAGTTTCAAACAAACATGTTGGGAGAAAAAGCAAAAGAAAAAGGATAATTTACCAGTTTCTGCTTTAATGGCTTCCTGTAGGCCAGGGGGACTCACAACCACTGTTTCTGCATTTGCTGTAATCACAGCAGTTCTATCGGCAACTTTAACCTGGCAATTAAGAAAACTATGTAATGTAATTTATTATTATTCAAAGAATTATTTTCTCATATAGAAAAAGACCAGGAACATGTAATTTAGATCCAGCTGAAGCTTCTGACCACGGTAAAAGAATTCTAGTTACCTTAAGCTGCCTGCTAGGTAAATCATGATAAAGCTCATTCCATCTATGTATTGACAATCCCATGTGCCGTAATATGACTTCCACCAAAAGCAATCCACTCAAAGCATCTCCTACGGCTTGGTTGATCAACTTACTGACTGCCAGTAGCCTCAAAGCAGCCTTTTCCACTTCTAAACCTAAAAGAAACAACAAAACAGTTTTTTTATGGCTCTGCATTTGAATCTTACAAATGATGATAGAAAAATTCAAAAACACTGAATAAACCTTTAGATTTTGATGAAAGCTCTTTAGTTCTTGCCTCCAACCACCCTGTGAGTGATTCTGAAAATAAGATGGTTCCATGGCCATTTGCCTCAAAATAGATACCAATATCAAATTCAGCAGCTTTTTCATGCAAGTATTTCACTCCAGTTGGGGTAAAATTGACTTCAAGTCCCAACTGTTTAAGGTAATTTGTTGATGCTCCATTTGCATAAGCTGTCTGTACAACACCAAGATGGGCTTGGGGACTGTTCTTCACATCTTCTTGCTCACTGAGAATGCTTAGTTGCTCCCTGATAAATAAGGCAAAAAGAGACAGTATCTTGTCCCCATCAACAAGTTCAATCTTACTGCTGCCTTCTGGTGTGACAGAAAAATAAACAAGCCGATCGGCGTCTCCATCCAAACTAGCACACCTGGAAAAGTGAAACCATCTCCCATGAATTAGTACCATAGCAAATGCCACCAACATGGCATCCCTTTGAAAGTTTTACAGATTAAATCAAGGATAAGGCCAAGTTCTCTATAGCTTTTAGAGCTTTCCTGCAACTTCTCTTAACCCACCTATATCTTCCACCCCTTCCCCCTCTCCACCCCCGAATGAATTAAAAAAATTATCCAATATCTTGCCACCCAGAAAGCTAGTCTTGATTGTGTTACCAATCATCAATTTTCAGGTGTAAGTTTCAATGAATGATGAACCTGTCATTTCAAATTTTAACTACACCTGGAATTACTTGTACCAATCATGCAATTTGATCAAAATGGTGAAAAGACCAACCTTATCCCAACGTCTTTGGAACCAAATCCATTTGGAACAACCTTCTCTTTCTGCACAAAATCAGCACCAACTGCTTCATTCAGTACACCTCCATCTTCACCATTGTTACGGATTTCAATGACCAAACCATTCAACTGTTTCTGTAAAACTTTGAGTTTTACTCCACCTACACCGTTAGCACCATCCACAACCAACTTGTCATTTGTCCCATTGAGCTTGCTTTTTTCACTTGGGATCAAATCCATTAAGCACCTGGTCCAATCAAATAACAATCCTAAAAGGATTTGTTAAGTGAGGCATGGAATCAATTAAAACAAGGGGTGAAAAGGAGTTATATCCAAATATGATAATTATCATGGATTAACCTGAATGAGCTTGAAAGCTGTTTAAAGTAATCCTGCTCTGAGACTTTCATGCCCTTATTTCTAGCACGAACCATCCAATGTAGTTGTGGAGTTGTCAAAATCCCCATGTCAGTTGCAACGGCACCAACAATTGAAGCAATCCCCTGCAGTTTTATCCAATTATATATTATTTAAATAGGCATAAAAAATGTAGAAAGATCGCGCAAGCTTCACAGTTGGATATGGATTTTATACTTCTTTAGCAGCTTTAAGCAAAGCGTCTCCGCTTGGCCTTGTGTCTCTCCCTAAAATTACTTCAGCTGGTCTGACTCCATTGAATGGAATGTCTTCCTTCTTGACAAAGTCGTTTATCAGCTGTAGGTAATATGAAACCATACTAATTCCGTGTTATTTCTGACTAATGCATCTCAGAAAATCAATACAACACCAGTCGTAAAGCCAATCACTAATCTACTATAAGTATTTCATCGAATTGAGGTTTCACTACAGTTTCATCAAATGACTTCGATTTTTCAAATATTTGACTCTTCAAGCCTCGAAAAAGAATGCCGCGAGGAATAAAATTCAAGCCAAACAATCATGTAGATGAAAAGAAAAGAGAAAAAGAAATAATTTGTCCCAACCTGGATTAGATCTTGAGGAGAAAGGGCATTGGCGAGAGCATCAGCAAAGGGCTCCCAATGCTGAGAGAGCATTCCGCCATTTGGGTCAGCGATTTTGGCCCCGTTATCAGAAACTTTGTTATGTGAGGCCGTGATCATCAAACCGATCACCGCCTGGGTCTTCAGCGACCTCAGAGCTGCAAGAATACCCATCCGATGCATCGTAGATGAGAGAAGTGATGCATCGGCCCTGAATCCAGCCGTGCCATATGATAGCTTGACTCCTAGTAACGACGAAACATCCAAGCATAAGATAAAGACTTCATAGGACAGAAGACATAGAGGAAGGAAAATGCTAACCTTGAGGGGGCAAGAAGTGAGAGGATGAGCTGAGAAAGAGGGACTTTTGTTCCTCGTTCATGGCGGGAGGACCACAGATTTGTGCAAGAGAGATCCTCTGAATTGCTTCAATCACTGTATCCTCCTAGCTCAGTGGCGTCCCGATCCTCGACTGTGCCATTTGCTTCAATCCCGGTATCGTTCTAGCCGTTTCTCCTCGACAGTATTGCCTAATGCCATTTTCGTCCTTGGAATTCTTCCCCCACCCCCCCCCCCCCAAAATACTTTTTTTTTTTCTTTTCAATCCGATACTTGAATATGTACGACTTAGAATTAAATAAAATAGCAAATTATTAGATTTAGATTAAATTTTAAATAAAAATTAAGATGTGGACACTATATAATTGCATAATTTATGTTAATTACATAACCTTACGTATAAAAAAAATTGAAAAAAAGATATAGAAAAATTAAAAAAAAAAACTAATGAACAGTTTAAAAATAATATTTTGTAACGCAACTTATTCTTTGTGTGTGTGTGTATATTTATGATCACATGTAAAAGTAACATTAGTATTTTAATGAGAAAATAATTAAATAGAAAGAAATAATTAGTGAGTGATTAAATTAAAATTTTATTTATCCTCAACCAAAATTATTTTTCTCACTAATCATTGATAAAAAAAAATATCCATGCTTATATAAAATAAAAAGAAATGTAAAACTCTTATGCCATGTCTAGTATGCTTGAAAGCATTGGAAAGAAAAGTGAAAAAGATATCGAATATTTAAAAATTTTGTTTGATATGGTTAAATAGTTTTCCAAATAAATTCTATCTCATATCCCTCTCTGTACTGTCTTCTCCACAATATTATCAGAGGAAAGTTAACGGGGAAGATAGAAGAAGAAAAAAAAATTATTTTGTTTAAATGACAATGACATTTTATTTTTATTTAAAAAATTATAGTTAAGGACTGTATATTAAAGATATTTATATTAAAGATAATTTAATCCTTATTTAATTACATCAAACTATTAAATTATAAATTATTTTTTATCTCAATTCAATATTCGTTTTAAAACATTGATAAAATTGATCACCGTTGCTCCTGAAACTGCAAAAGGCAACAAAGTCAAATGACAGAGAATTAGAACGTCTTCAAAGTCCACATCCTGTTTTACTTGAGGGGATATAAATAGCAAACCAAAGAAGAAATGAATTTTTACAAAGATGAAGCAAACCCCCAAAGCTCCCCCTCTGAAAGCATACTGTAATCATCTTGATCACCAATCCATATGAAACACACTATGGCTAAAACAAACAGAAAGAGAGAAGAGAGTTCCATTGCAAGTGCACCCCAACAAAACATACCACCATGCTTTAATATAATTGAAATGGCAATGCTTCCAACAGTTGAGGCTCCGGTATAAAACTTTGTTGCATTTGCCCAGCTGCTTCATCAATCATGCAAACCATAACATGAAAATTCCAACGATTTGATCACCATTTTGAATAGAAGTTAAATATTACTTCTTGAATTGGTCTAAAGATAATGGTTCATCTATTAGCAGATTCAGAAAACATAGAAGAACCATCAGACCCCGCAGAGAATAGCGAAGGCATTGGAAGAAGCACAAACATTACCAGATGTTATAACCAAAAAGGACATGCTCTTCTTACATAATAGTTCCATGGACGAAATAAAATAAATATTTTGTACTTGAACCTAATTTAATGATGTCTGTATCTCATCAGTTAGCATTGCGTCTGGCTTCTCTCCAATTGTACGATGAATGGATTTGATCTTGTCTTCATAAATATGGAAAGATGGCTGATTTTGCTAAAATTAATAAAAAATAAAAATAAAATAAAAAATACTAACATGTCCGCACATAGACGGGAAAGAAGCCAGGCTCGTTAGCATTGGCCACCAATTATTATATAAGGCACATGCCTGTCACATAATACAGTTGTGAGCAAACGGTGAAATTTTTGCCAATAAGTTGTGACATATACTATAAATAATGAATAAGAAGAAGACAATAAATCCCTCCCGAGACCAAAAGTGCCACATATCCTGGCAAGTCTGCCATCTCCAACTCTCCTCATGTCATAGGGAGGAACACGTGGAACAATATATCGTTAAAATAATGCAATAAGGTTATCAGTTTGGAAGATAAATACTAAATGAAGAAGCATTCAAACAAATACATGACACATGAGAAAAAGTCAGATATCATTCAAGGTGGCTATTCTCAGGTGGCAGTCCCTTCGCACAGCCATCTATCTTCATTATTGAAAAGTATGATAAATCTCAGTTCACATATTGACCATACGTTACACAATGCCTCTTTAAGCGCAAAGAAAGAGTATCTGGTAGCTTAAGATCAAGAACAAGCAAGTCAAGTTCCAAGATGGGCAATAATCACCAAATAATGATGTCAAATGGAGAATAAAATCCTTATTTTTGTGATAAGCCTCAGACAAATTGACCTCAAGTGGGTTAAGTAATTTAAAATCAATTATTGAAGCACTTAACAGGTAACTGACGAGTTAAAAATTAAGGAGCAAATTATACTCTTTTTTTTTTTTTACTTTTATTAAATCATACTTCATTTAATCAATTTTTTAATATTTGATATATATTGTAAAAATATTTTTTACTATGTATTTTATTCTTTCCGTTAATAAAATAAATTTTCATGTAAAATATGTTTTTTTTTTAATTCTGATGTTACAATCTATACTGTAAAAAAATAATTTTATTAATAAAAATAAATTTTACAAAACTATAATATATATTAAATATTAAACATTTCAAATAATATTTTTTTAAACTGATGAAATATAAGTATAACAATTTTAAAAGGAGTTAGAATATTTAAAAAAAAAAAGTCATTACACTCACATCTCATAACCATTTGTAAGCACACTCTAGTCGACCTAACCTAGCTTGGGGATCCTCTGAATTTGTGAGGTGCACCTGAAATGCATTTCATTAGAGTCATTTTTTTTATAATGCGTACTTCAACGAATCTTCATTTCAGAAAATTCGCACTCGATCAACCTACTTCAGCTGGCTTGTAGGTTTGACGAAATTTAGTTCCACATTCGAAGCTGACACGAAAAGCACAATTTGATCATTTTAAGTTTAAGCAAGAAAGGTCAGCATTGGCAGAAGCTGCTTCGTATACGATTGGGGAACTGATAATGATGAGATAAAAAGAATAACTACCTATCAAAAAAAAAAGTGCTTGAAAGATATACCTCATGTTGTTTTAGTTTTTGAAATTAAGTTTTTATATGTGTTAGTTCTTTTGAAATTAACTCATTATATTTTAATTTTAATATCACGAGTTATTAGCTTTAAGAGATTGATTTAAATAATAAATAAATTTAAAAAAACTGATGTATAAGGAAATAGTTTTTAAATGATGAAATTATATATTTATACACTTCTTAACATTTAAGTCAACAGAAGTTACGACTTAGTCAAGAGGATGGGCCCTCTTGAAAAATTTAAATGGAATTAACTGTTTGGTTAAATATTTTGAAGCCTATTATATTACGGAAGTCCCCAAAAAAAAAAAAGGAATGAATTATTGTCTATTGGAGTTTTGGAATGAATTAGTCTAAGAAATAGTTTTTCACATTATTATTATCTAATTTTTTAATCAAAATATAATAAATATATAATTGAATTTAAAAATTATACATTTATCTAAAAAATTAAATACATATTATATTATTGAAAAACTTTGTACATCTCGAGTCTTGATTTGAAAAACCTTGATACAACACCTGCATGTATTTGTTTCCTTCTGGAATAATAATCATGTGGGTGGAGTACGTCAATAGAATTCTCATGTTGCTCTATCAACGCGGGGGCGTATTGAACAATTACTTCATTATAGAGCCCATTAGTTATATATATAAAAAAAAAATACTTCATTTAACAGCTTAATATTTTAACAGCAATATAGTAATTAAATTAAAAGTGAATTATACATATTTTTTAAAATTTTGTTGAAATTATATAGATTTTCTTTTATTTTAAAAATATATACAGATATTTTTTAAAATAAAAAACTGTACTATATTTTATTCTAATTAAAAATTATTTTTATCAAAATACTATCAATTAATTTGCATATATATTTTTATTAATTGTACAAATTTTCTTTAAATTTTGTTAAAATTACATAAATCTCTCTTTTTATTTTTAAAATATATACTTTAGTATAATTTTAAATTTTTTGACTAAAAATACATTCCAGAAAAAAATCATGAAAGTGGCTATTTTAGTAAAAAAAAAGTTATATATATTTAAGTTAATAGAGAGTATTTTAATTAAAAATATTAAAATTGTACTAAAATATAATATAACTTTTTATTTTATAAAATATTTATATATTTTTAAAAAATTTAAAAAAAGAAATTTATATAATTTTAATAAAATTCAGAGAAAATTCATATAATTTATTCTATTTTCTTAACTAAAATATCCCTTCTTACATATTTTTTATAGATGATACTTTCATTAAAAATTTAAAAATTAAACTAAAGTATATATTTAAAAAATAAAGAGGTAGTTTATATAATTTTAAAAGAAATATAAAAAAATGTATAATTTACTCCTACATTAATGAGATAATGGTTAATCTTTCAAAAGTATTTCAGATAATTTGGGCCTACCAAGGTAATATTTTAATATTAATGTTATTGAAGAATTTAGGGAACTATTAACCTGGTTCCTTGGGCTTCGATTATCTCACATATACATATAGAAAAATATCCCGATATTAAAAAAAACATTTAGAACAATTTAAATATTTAATTATTTATAACAAGTTAAAGTAATTATTAATAATTTATAGTGCTCCAAAAAAAATATAGGGTAGAGGAAGTGCAAAATTTTTATATTTTCGTCAAGAAAAAGTTGAAATGGAACTATAAAATAGAGAAAAAGTTATATTTGTTATTGGTGGAGTAAGATGTTTACCTTTCTTATAGCTGATTTAATTAATAAATTTTATTTGATTAAAATTTTTAACAGGGTTAGTCTAATTAGAAAGCGAGTTGTGCATCATACAAGGTATTTGAATTTTTTTTGTTTAATTGAAATATAATATATATACATATATATATTTTCTGGTTCCCAACTAATTAAAAAAAATCTATTTTTTTTTAACATTCTTCAATGTTTCTCTTAAAACAGTTAAATGAAACACCAAAGGACGACATGAACAGTGTAATCGTTTTAACAACATATTATTTTGACAACATATAATCAAAACAAATGTCTAAATAACATTAATAATAAAGGCACAGGTTTTTTTTTTATAATTTATCTCTCACTTAATATGTCATAAATTTAGAATGTCATCCATCTTGTCTCATGAAAGAACGATACCAAAGTCAACAGTGAAGTTTCTACGAAACAAAAATGCCGCGTGTCAGGTCAGAATGTACTTATCTAAATTGATAAATTATAAATTTTAGTATTTATGTCATGTCAGAATTTCCCTTCTTCGTGGGCAAGGACAAGTTATTCACAGCCTAAAAAAATCAACACAACTAGGACTCCAACGCGTCTAATTAATATTTTTTAAATTTATAATTTTATCAATTTGGATTAGTCATGTATGGATGTAGATAATGACGTAAAAGGAGATATTATCTAGAGAAATAAATACTCTGATACTGATGTCATATGAAATACCACCACGATACATTTAATTTCATTTTTTTGGGTCAATACGACACATTATCCTTTGTTTGTTCCGTTTACCAAGGAAACACGGAGACCAACTCTTCCAATGGCTCAAAGGCCACAATGATACAATACAACTAATGAAAGGCCTTCCTCTGTTCGCCAGTTACTGTCTAATTTAATTCCACTCAAAATCTGAAGTTCTTGCTTGTTTTCTGAGTGAGAATATCTGAAACTACAAAGGTGAAAGAAAGGGAGAAACAACTTTCTTTTGCTCAAGAGTGAAGACGTCTGTTTGCAGGTTTCTCTCTGTCTTTTTTATACAGTTTTTTCGACTCCTGCTTCCCTAAGTTTCTTAAATATAGAATTCGTTTGCTATATTATTATTATTTTTTTTTGTTTCTATGGTTTAAAGAAGATAGATTTAACTGTACTTTTCCGTGTTTGTCTTTTCGCCTTTTGAGTTCACATTTAAACTGAAACTTCTCCATGAAAGTAACTATCTATTAGCAGCTATCACAAATTCTGTTCTTGATCTTTTCATTGCATCAGATTAAAAATCAGCAATCACGCTTGTGAAAATAAAATATGAGTCTCCATGTATGAATAATGCAAAGAAAATCTTGTCTCCCCCCCCCCCCCCTCGTCATACAGGGAATAACGTTTTCCTATGCTAGAAAATGTTCCAATGCTAATTTATATTGTTTAGTCAAGCTGCTTTCTTTGTCAATCACAGTAAACTAATTCGTCAACATCTAAATGCTTTAGGCTTAGAGAATTTACATTACTCCATGTGTTACAAATGCTTGAGTTCTGGTGATCTACCATAGCTAGTCTGTCCCTAACTTCAGTTCACAATATTGCTGTAGGTTTGGGAGAATAGAAGAAGTAGCCAATTAATGGGTCCTAGGAACAATTCATCATCAGGCCACCTAAGAATTTCTTCAATATTTTATGTGATAGGTCTGTGCAGTTTCTTTTATCTTTTTGCAGCATGGCAAAGGGGTGGCTCTGGAAAGGGAGATAGAATTGCCATGAACGTAAATAGGCTCACAGAGTGCGAAATTTTGCCCAATTTGAGTTTCGAATCTCATCACAATGATAAAGGAATTTCTGAACCAAAACCAAAAGTGTTCGAGCCTTGTGATGTACAATACACCGATTATACACCTTGCCAAGAACAAGACAGAGCAATGAGATATCCTAGAGAGAACATGATATATAGGGAAAGACATTGCCCATCTGAAGAGGAGAAACTAAATTGCCTAATTCCAGCCCCAAAAGGGTACATGACCCCTTTCCCTTGGCCAAAAAGCCGTGATATAGTGTACTATGCTAATGTTCCTTACAAGAGTCTCACAGGAGAAAAGGCCATTCAAAACGGGGTGCAATTCCAGGGAAATGTGCTGAGATTTCCAGGTGGAGGAACCATGTTTCCTCAAGGAGTAGATGCATATATTGATGAACTTGCATCAGTCATCCCAATTGCAAATGGATCTATCAGAACAGCACTAGACACTGGCTGTGGGGTATGTTGATCCCTCAAATATATCTCCTGAGATTATGTTTATTTATGTATATTTTTTTAAGGTTAATTCTTTGGTTTGTTTTTAGAGTTGTTTAAAAAGGCTCAGTTTCACGTGTGTGGCTTTTAATGCTCCCTAAGTCAAATGATTAGAGTGAGTTAATATGAATCAAACATATTTAAAGCGTCAAAATGACATATGATTTATTATATTAATAGAATTTAATGTCATGTAACAAAAATTTAATAACAAATTATAAATTAAATTTTTTATTAAAAATTGGGTGAAATTTCTAAACACCAACTGAAGATTTAAATTTTTTGGTTAATGATCTATCTTCCAATTTCACCTTCTGCTTATTACCTTGTGAATTGAAGAGGACGTGCATGAACAATTACGTAGGTAGCAAGCTGGGGAGCGTACATGCTGAAGAAAAATGTGGTGACTATGTCGTTTGGACCAAAGGACAACCACGAAGCACAAGTTCAGTTTGCGCTGGAACGAGGGGTACCTGCTGTTGTTGGTGTTCTTGGAACCATCCATCTCCCTTACCCTTCAGGAGCCTTCGATATGGCCCATTGTTTGCGATGCCTAATACCATGGACTTCAAATGGTTAGTTCTAAATTTGACTTGAAAAAAAAAAAAAGCATTTGTATCAACATAGAGAAAAAATTTCTGAAGGAACTAATATGGCGGTGACTTTAATTTCAGGTGGTATGTATCTAATGGAAGTGGATAGAGTTATAAGACCTGGTGGATACTGGATTCTATATGGCCCTCCAATTAACTGGAAAACATACCACTACACATGGAAGCGACCTAAAGAGGATCTTGAGGCAGAGCAAAGAAACATTGAGGAATTAGCTGAGAGTCTTTGTTGGGAAAAGAAGTATGAAAAGGGAGATATTGCTATCTGGAGGAAGAAACTAAATCCAGAATCTTGCCAAAGGAAGTTTGCTAATTTATGTAATAAATCAGATAATGCAGATGATGTTTGGTTTGTCCTCCTCATACTTTTTCATGCTTCGAAACATTTAGACTTCACATTTTTTAATAACATGTACTATAATAAATAATCTTGTTCTTATTATTATTATTGGGTGTGCATAATAGGTATAAGAAAATGGAGGCATGTAAAACCCCTTTCCCTAAGATAACCAGAGAAAATGAAGCTGTTGAAGGAGGGGAATTGAAGAAGTTTCCTATTAGGCTTTTTGCAGTCCCTCCTAAAATATCTAAGGGCTTAGTTCAAGAGGTGACAGCTGAATCTTATCAAAAGGACAACAATCTATGGAGAAAGCATGTCAATACTTACAAAAGGATCAACAAATTGATTGGCACTAATAGATATCGTAATGTGATGGACATGAATGCAGACCTTGGAGGATTTGCAGCTGCACTTGAATCACCAAACTCTTGGGTGATGAATGTTGTGCCCACTGTTGCTAAGAACACTTTAGGTGTCATCTATGAGAGAGGTCTCATTGGCATTTATCATGATTGGTATGTTTCAAAGACTTATTTTTCTTGACTTTTGTGTAGGTCATCTAATTTGTATGTAGACTATTGTTTCAAGTTGGCTTTGTATACTTAGAAAAATTTTCCATTAATTTTAGCAAGATCATTCATTTCTGAGCAATGCATATGCAAAATGGGCTTCTTATTTATTTGCCTTTGCCTAGGCAACAATTTTCAAAGTTATAGGGACAACTTGGAAGAATATATTGATGTTGTCAATAAGATTCTATTCATTAAATCCCTTTAACTACAAATCTTTTCTATGTGCATTACTAAATTAAGCAATGAAATTTCGTTATATACATATAAGAGAAAGGAAATTCTATACTACGAAATTGCAATGACATTATTGTTTGTTCAGGTGCGAAGCATTTTCTACATACCCAAGGACATATGATCTTATACATGCACATGGTTTGTTTAGCTTGTACCAAGACAAGTAAGTTTATTCCTCTTCTTCATGTATGCCATAACTCAGATCTGGTTGAGTTTTATGGGATTATCCAGCATGATAGTTCCTCTTTTTGTCATCTTTCTTTCTAGGTTTCTTAGGGTTTGAGGAAAAGGAATAAATTGTTCGTAAAATGTTAAGAATAAATTTTTACTTTGGTTTTTTCTATAATTAAAAAAATGCTTGTTGGTTTGATTAAACAGATGCAATATGGAAGACATTCTTTTGGAGGTGGATCGGATCCTTCGACCCGAAGGAGCAGTGATAATCAGGGATGAAGTTGATGTGGTGAACAAGGTTAATAAAATTGTGAGGGGAATGAGATGGGATGCCAAAATGATGGATCACGAGGATGGCCCACTCGTGCCTCACAAGATTTTGATTGCTGTCAAACAATATTGGGTTGGAAGTAATGGGAACTCCACGTCTAATGGGGAATGAAACAACCATTGTTTGGGCTCGCCTTCCATCATAAAGCAAAGCTCCTAAGCCTAAAGGAAAAGAGCAAACAATTATAGCAAAAGTAGAGGATTGGGTTCGTGAACTGAAGACTATTAAGCTTTATTCTTCGTCTACCTTAAATTTTGTTTTATTGTGAAGAAAATTGGTTCCACCCTACATTCTTGAGCTGACTCTAAAGGATATAGTATAGACTAGCATGTGTAGAGTTGGTGATCTAGATGTTAAACTTTATTCACCAAATAGTATTTTAGTCTAATGAAAACTTTCTACTTTATTTCAAAATGTTTGAGTAATGATTATTTATATTCAAGACAACGGCCTAAAAAATGATGACAAGAGATTAAGGGCATGTTTGATTTGATTCTGTAAAACAATTTTTTTGTTTTTAAAAACAAAAAAACCTGTTTGATAATGGGTTTTTAATAAAGTGTTTTGTAAAACAAAAAAAACAAAATTTTGTTTTCAAAAATAAAAAACTCAGAACACTTTTTAAGTGTTTTGTAATTTTTGTTTTACAGAATCAGGTAAAAAATAAAAAATAATTACTTTTTAAAATAATGATTCAAACAGATTTTTTAATTTTTTTGTTCTCAAAAATTTGTTCTTAAAAACATATGTTTTGAAAATATTAAAACAAAAATAATTTCAAACAGACCCTAAGTAACTATTAAATAAAGGGACATTAGGAGTTGAATCCGAGTGTGATAAGCCAACCTATTATAAGGGCTGTTTGGTTGACTTAACCAAAAGAAAAGAAAAATGTAATCCTTCAACAAAAGTTTTTTTGTTTAGAAAAAAAATACCATGTATTACTGACCTCCTCCCGCAAGTGTCTATATTAATTGTAGCACACAAATTTTTAAATGCTTTGGAATTAAAATGAGACAAAGTCAAGTTTGTCCTTGGCTTTTAAGTCCTGATTGAACAAAAAGCCAAGAACAACATACTTTGTTATTGTCGAACCCATCTGCCATTTAGTGTTCATTGGATTTGCCATAACTGTTGTCGTTAAAGGTCCATAAACAAATGATGCTTCAACCTAATGCTCGCCGAATTTGTCAAATCTACAGAGGAACAAGAATGACAATGCTAAAACCAATACTTTGGCCGTGCACAATTTTGATTTTTTGCTTCACCCAAAATATAACAAATAATAAATTCTTTTTTATTTTTTAAGGCTGTGGGGCAATTTTATCAGTTTGTCAATATATATTTTTTATTCTAACAAAGTTTTTATGCAATTAAACATAAATATGAAAAGATATTACATTTCTTTTTTATATTATATCAATCATAAACTATACAATCTTTCACTTCAATATTTTCTTTTACAATTTTAATCACTAATAATCCAATGAATCAAATGGGTCTTAAACAAAGTCACATCCATATATATATTTTTTATATCTCTCATCTGGGAAGGCCATTAGAATTTGTCCCTCTTGGGAAATATGAATTTATCCCAGACTCCAGTGACACAGAATGGTCCAGTACCCCTGCTTCAAACAATTGATCAGCTGCCCGTCTAGCTCAGTCGGTAGAGCGCAAGGCTCTTAACCTTGTGGTCGTGGGTTCGAGCCCCACGGTGGGCGAAATTTTCCAATTTTTGTTTGGGCCTAAACTAGATTGACGATGCTATCATTCAGACACAGTGCCAAAAACTAAGACTCTCGCGGTGGAGATTGAACCACGACAACGGGATCCAAAATATGTGGCTGTGAAGTGTGTGTTTGTACAGTAGTACGTACCAAAAGAAGTCATTCATTATTAATTTGAAAGCGAAGGGAGATTGAATAGAGGTCTGGGCCAGAGCAAGCATCGACCCCATGCATGTTGGACGAATGGGCAAAATGACAAATTAGCCTGAGTGGTCTGACGGACCCAATGCTAAGAGGGCCAAAATTTGCTCCACTTTATCTGCGTTGTAGGCACCAACTTCATTATTGTCACTTTGCTAGCTGCACCAGACAAAGCTCTAATAATCACCAGCTACGTGCAACCCTAGCATTTAAAAAATGCATGCAGCCCAAAGGCCCAATCATGCCCCATGCCTCCGCACTCGACATCCACATGTGATACCTAAAATAAAGTGTAGCATTCATTCTCAGACCCCCCCCCCAACGCTTCCCTCTGTTTCTGATGCCAAGACAACGGAGCTATTGGCTAGGGAACGACGAAGGCCGAGGCAGGGGAAGCACGCCTTAGTTTTGTTCCTTAGCAACTTCAAACTAAGTCCCCATCAAACAAATTCAGATAGCTTCGATTTCTTAATTATAATTTCAAATGTGAAAATTAAAAAAAAAAAGTCCATGCCTGTGGTTCCAATATTTTTTGTACTGTAAGATTTGATACATTATTTTTACTTTTAATAGTTACTAGCTCAAAAAGTGTCTGATTTAATCTTTTGTTGAGATTTGAATGTTATATCCTCTTTCAACGGCTAGTTAATCATCTAAACATAACCATTTTTTGAGACTATTTTTGAGTGTTACAAGAAACTACATTGTAGTAGTACGAATTTTATATGTTTCTCAAAAAATATTTTACTTCGTTTAGAAAAGTACAATCAATAGCTACTCAAACGTGTGGCAGTTAATATTTCATTTGACCAAGAAAAAAATCTTGGTACATCGCCTTACTCACCACAGCCTTGGGTCAAATCAATTGGCGCAGCTTCATGGATAGGTGGTTTGAGATTTTTAAATTTGAACCTTATCATGCCATGTTAAACAAACAAACTACGCAAGTATTTATTAATTTGGTGCATATAGCTGAGGTGGTGCCAATTACACCCGTAAAATTTCTGAACCAACCCAGTGCCAGATGAGGTTCCGTAAACCTCTACACAACTTCTAATTAAATTCCAATATCAATTTGTCAAACGATCCTGAAACAATTACTTATCCATTTGACTATTTCTGATTCGATTTGATATATGTTTTTCTGATGCTGAAGTTCTATAACTCAGCTTCCCGTCTCTTCCAAAATCAGATAGAGAGAAAACAAAATACATAACAGACAAAAATTTAGTTCAGTCTCATCAATGGCATCCAGTCGTTGCATGCCTGCGTGTCTTGACGTCGCATATTCAATATGGAGGTTTCTGCTTCCCTCTTGATTAGATTAGAAGCTATATAAGTGATTAGATTAACAACTAAATTAATTAGTGAGTGCCCGATACAGTGATTAGATCAACAACTAAATTAATTAGTGAGTGCCCCATACAGGGACAGTAGACTAGATACATGCGAGTTAATTTAGGATTGAAAAAGGATTTCAAACATGTCAGTTACGTCCTCGTTGATAATATTAGAATAATTTATCTTCTTCTTCACCTTATAAAAAATAAGAGATAACCAAATTAGTCAGACACCCTTTTGTTAATTATTTTTATGCCCTTTGGCTATAATAACACATACGTTTGCAGGTGCCATTAAGCCTCTCCTACTCTGTATTTAACTTATGGAGACACAAGACGGGTAAAATTTTCTATGTTGCATAATAAAGACACTTAGGGGAAAAAGTGCAATAATTATCTCTATGTAAGGTTATTATAGTAGGAATAGAATATGCCAGTTAAGTATGGTTTGATCCGTGACAATGTTTCCAAAAAGAATAAAACAAAAGGGAAACCAAACTTGTGGTGGTGCTACCTCAGATAGCAAATGTGGTTCTAAAGCAAAGTGGAAGAAAGAAATTGAAAATAGAAGCACGAAAGAGGATTGTTAATGGGTGTGGGAGAAAAATCAACAAACAGGGTGGGACTCCATTATTCAACTATAGTTAGGACGATTGGATAATGACACAAGGTGGTATCTTGATTTCTGGGTGTTTGCCAGATTGCTCTCTCGCTCTCACCACAGTGAAAATGATTGAGCCCTTTGAAAACTTGGTTTGATGGAGGAGACAAAGATCTGTGGGATGATCATGTGGGACTTCCACTACCTCAAAGATTGAAACCTGCAAGAAAAAAAGAAAAGAAACGGAACAGTGAAGTTAAGGTAAGCCGTTTGTTTTATGTAAGATTACAAACTGTGGGCGAGTGAGTGATTCCACCACGGTTCAGTAGTTATCGTTTCTGATTTTTCTGTCTTGGGCGTACCGACAATTTCCTTCTGCTGTTTCTGACATGACACATTCTGACCTAAATGGTTAAGTAGGTTAATTAAGGTCATGGTAGGATGGGTCAATCCAGTGTTTTGGTAGGTGAAGCTGCCGTCAAGCAACATATTGAAACAAGCATTTGGAAGAAAAGAAAAATCAATGCTTTGCCTTTAATGTCTTACCCACATCACCCTTCGATCTTACTTAATCCATTTGTTTATTTGCTACTTTCTTCTTTCATCGTTTGGTTTACAGTCAGGTAGTTTTCATGGCTGAGTCCTCAAGGTGCAGGAACCTGAGGCTTTTTTCCGTTTTCGTCTATACAGATTTGTCCACCTAACAGCCCCAATATTCTATTCCATTTTGGAGATTGAAAGGATTTTAAAACAGGCAGGTGAAGAAATCAGAAAAAATAGTTTAGGGTAAAATGTGTTGTGTCATCTTCGTGAAATGTATTGCATTTTTTTAATATATAACTCTAACATTTTTAATATTTTGTTCAGTATTAAATAAATTTAAGCTGTGAATTTTTTGTAAAGTAAGTGCTTGTCCCTATTTTTTTATATATAACTTTGTCTCTGCTTAAAAATAAATAAGATATATTAAGCTTGGGGAATTTTAAATTGTCATATTTTAAGGAAAAGAGTATCTTGTATAATTTCATATAAATTGGTAACATATATATTTTTTTTCTATCAGTATTGTGTGGTATGCACATGCATGAGCTTCCTTGTAAAATGTACGTAGAGCAAATTATACTTAATATTTCTTTTGTTAAAAAAATTATATTCTTGTTCTCTTGACATTTTTAATATATATTGTAAAAATATTTTTTTAATTTATTTTTATCAAAAAATTTAATTTTTGCACAATATGAGATTATGATTTTATTTGTGATATAACAATAAAAATAACTAAATTAATATTAAATTGTAATATAAAACTGTAATTTTAGTTGTAATATAACAATAAAAATAGTTAAATAAATTTAATTTTAGAATAAATACATACTAGACAAAAATTAATTTTATTGACAAAAAATAAATTAAAAAAGTATATTTTTAACAATTAAATAGATATCAATATAATTTAATCAAACTTCATAAAAATTAATATAATTGACTCCTGTAGATAGATAAGATATATAATTTCAAGGAATTAAAGCTAAAGAAAATGATTAAAAATACACAAACTAACTTGTCTTCTATGATAAGTTTATAACTAATAAAGGCCGTTGGCCCAAAAAACAAAAAAAAAATCTGACAAAGGTATCAGAAACTTTTTAAGACCATCGAGAGAGAGAGGAGGAGGCGAGAGAGAGATTGTTTTCCCCAACCGAGTGTACTGATAATGTACAGAGGAGAATTCTTACAGTGATGACGAATACCCACGTGGATGCGCATAAGTCGTGGGAATAATTTTATATATGTTGCATTTATTATACCAGAAAAAAATGCGCATTTAATTGCTTTTGTTGTGAATAGCCTTTAGGAGATTTTGTAACTTTTTACTAAAAATAATTTTGCGTTTTTGTTAGGGGAAAAAAGTCAAACAAAAGGACCTATATCTTTTAAATCTTGCAGTTTGTGGTCCCTTAACTCCTTCAATGCAACATTAAATTTAGAATTAACGATTTAAAATTTGTCATTAATTTTTTATAATGAAAATTTGACCTTTTTATTTCTTTCTCGTCATAGACATTTTATGCATTAATTTTTTACGGCCTCAAAGTGCAAAACTTAATTGTCATGTTTATGAAGCTCTGGATTATAAATTCAAACTTTGCAATTATTTAGAAAATAAAAGTTTTATTAATAATCTCCAATTGCATTCATTATTCCCCAAAAAAAGCGCCTTTAATTGCTTTTTTCTGTGTATATCAAGCCTCTAGAGATTTTGTAATATTCTACTAAAAATAATTTTACATTTTTGTTAGGGAAAAAAAAAGGGTCAAACAAAAGGACCAATATCTTAGATCCTACATGCAATGAGTTTGTGGTCCATAATCCTTTAATGCAACATTGAATTTAGTATTAACGATTTAAAATTCGTCATTAATTTTTCCTTATTATTATAATGAAACTTTGACCTTCTTGTTTCTTTCTTCGCTATAGACAATCTATATATTAATTTTTTACGGCCTCAAAGTGCAAAACTTAATTGTCTTGTTTATAAAGTTCTGGATTATAAATCCAAACTCTGCAATTTTTTAGAAAATAAAAAAATTAATGCTTATAATATAAATAAGTTTGAGAAAATTATATTTTCTTTCTTTTAGAGGTATTCAAATTACACAACATTTCTTTTAATTTTAAAACTTTTCACTTCCTTTATTTTTGGAATTTAAAAATACGCTACACTCATAATTCAAATAGTAAAAATAAAATAAAATCACACATATTTTGACCAAAATATCTTTATATATTATTTATATAATATAATAAGTATTAAATATATATTTAATAAATATAAAAAAATCAAAATTTAAATTTATAATAAATTAATTTTTAGTTTTCAATAAAAAATAAATAATATTGAAATAAAATATTAAAAATATTATTTTAAAATAAATTATATTTTTAATCAAATAAATAAATAAAATATTATTTTATGATATTTTAATCATATTTAAATTTTAAAGAGTTTGTGTATATTTTGATGAAAATTGTATAATTTACACATTTCTAAAATGGGAGAAAGTAATTTGCTAGTTTTGAAAATAAATTTGATGAAAATTAAGAAGGTATTGAATTTGTTTAATTAAAAATTAAGAAAAACAAAAACAAAACTTATATCCAATCATGTGTGTGTATATTGTTTGCATATTTTTTGTTATTATATTTTTAAATTAAAATATAACAAATTTATATTTTTTTAATAATAATATAACAAATATATAATTTTTGCAAATAAGGGTATAATTTTTTAATTAAATTATATACTTGTTATATTATTATTGAAAAATCATATATTTATCTAAAAAAAATATAATTAATCATATCTAAGTCTTATCCTAAAAAGAGCTAACATGTATAAAATTCTTTGAATTTTATATTACATGTAACTATTGACTTTTAAAATTTAATCATCAACTTCTTAAACTTTTAATTTTGTGTAAATAACATTATTTGTTAGTAAATTGATTAATTGACTAATAGAATAGTGATATATTTATTAATTTTTTATATAAATAATTCTCTTAAACCTTAAATTATATATAAATGATTTTCTTCATGTGTTAAACTTTTATTAATAAAATGATATAATATAACAAATCATTCATATATCAGCTTAAATTTGAGCGAATTTATTATAAAAATTAAAATAACTTATTTCCATGTAACTTAAAGTTAAGAAAAATTCGGTGGATTTTGAAATAAGAAAAAGTGTACTTTTAAATAAGAAAAATTGTACTTTCTTTTACGTGCTGTGAGGGCGTGAATAACTCAAAACAGTTACAACGCCACGAGCTTCGTTTCCCGTAATGCCGTACCCGTGACCACGGAGCGAGAGGCCACGAGCGCCACGTGACCCGAACTCCTGATCGACTTTAGACGTGACATTATTATCCATACAATATTCGATTTCGACAAATAATAAATTAATTTTAGATATAAGTTTTTAACTTTCCACTCAAATCTCTTGTATGGTATTAAAAGGATGGAAATCTTTTAAAAAAATTAAAAAACATTCGATATATTTTTGTTATCATTAGTTAATAATATTTTATTTTTAAAAAATAAAAATATAATAATTATTTTTTATTTCACTTATTTTTTTTTCTATTCTATTTTGTTTTGTTTACCGTAACCAAGCATGACAGTTCCGCTGTAAAATTGTAGGCTCCTTACATGTTTATTCGCAGATAGCCCTATACTTTTTCGCTGCTTCTTATGGGTACTTTCTAGCGAGGTGGAACCGAGTGCATCTGATCACTACAACTTAACTTACATTGTAATTAACGAACTAACTACCAAGACATGCTTAAGCAACTCTTTAAGCATGGGTGCGAGACCATTATAATTACGAAAATGTCCTTCCCCACAAGGTACCTGTGACTTTGAAATACGTTACCGAGTATCTATTAAACACGGAAAAAAAGAAGAAGTTTGCCATCTGTAAAATAGAATGGGCATTGATGTGAAAAATAACATCAATAACATTTCTCATTCAAGAATGATAATTCTTTATACCAATTTTTAAATTTTCATTCGTTGTAGAAAATTTACAACTTCCTATTGATTAAGAATTTATTTGATTAATTTATGCAATTTTTTTAATAAAATGAACAGATATTTAAAATTATATTCTTTATAAAAAAATAAATGAAAAGATTAAGCTGGGTAGGATTTTTTTTAATATTTTTGTTAGGATTATAATAAGTTAATTTTTTTATTGTATGATTATGTTTTAAGATAAGTATAGAATTATAAAGAAAGTATTTATTATAAATTTCAAAACCACCATACAAATCTCACAATAATAGATGGTAAGAAAGTAAGACAAATTTATATATAATTTTGTATTATTTTTGTTATTAAATTTTTTAATTAAAACAAAACAATTATCTAATTTTTTGATAACAACATTATACGAGTATAATTTTTATAAATAAATATATATATTTTTAATTAAATTATACACATATCATGTTTTAATTAAAAAATTATATATTTATTATATTTTCATGAAATAATTTAACAAAAATATAATAAATTATATTTAAGTCTAATTTAATATACCTGCTAAAAAGCTAAACCATTAAAAAAAATCATTATTTTCGTGTAAATTAAGTTTGTATATCCTATATATATATATATATGAAAATTTTCCGGTGGCATATTTATCTAAGCATCCATCAACATCGAGATTTTAATACACGAAGTGAAAAATGTGTGCCGAGGGATAGAACTTAGATAGGCTGGGGGTATTGTCTATGAGAAGGTCTATTATTACTTATTAGACTTGAAGAAAAGTCATGTGGAATTTCGTAGAAGGGAAACTCCAATGGCGTTTGCAATGCCTCTCTCTCGCATTTTTTGTATTAACTGTCATGGAAGGTACCAAAATGGAAAACGAAACAAAAACTGCGAAACCCCATCAAGTGTCATGTCAGATTATTTTTCTTTTGCAATTATTTCGACGTTGACTTGAAATGAAATTGATTATTGTTGTCTTTTGATGTGATTAGAGACGATTAAACACGAATTAAAGCCATGCTAAGGACATAAACGTTATCTCATCATTGTAATTATCTTATAGAGTTTAGTTTTTATTATAAAAAAAGATTAAATTTGACTTGTCTATAAATTATTGACTATTTAATTATTTAAATTTTGTTATAAATTTTATTAATAAAGCTAAACTAATTTAGACTTTAAAATTGAAATTAAGATCGTATTTATTTAATATTGTACAATAAATATTATTAGCAAAAAAATATCCTATCCGACCTTCAATGTACCGATCCATGGTCAAGATACCATGAACGAGAATTTTTTTACTCCACACTCACATGAAATCCATTACTCGACGCACTTTAAAACAAGTTTGCATTCTTACCAGAAAAAAAAGTTTGCATTTGCATGCCTTCAATTTTAATTGTCTAAAAATGAAGTTGAAGTTAATCAGGGTAGTTTTGGAATAATAACCTTGGAGAAGTAGCAGAATGGTTGATTAACATTGCAGAGGCTTTCTGCGTATTCTGTGGTCCGTAATAGCTGATAGCAACTGTTCAATAGTCAGAGACGCGCTTCAAACACATCACTTAAACCTCTTCTACCCTTCTTCTTCTCTACTCCCTCTCTCTTCTCTCCCTCCCTGCTCTATTACTACGAACGAAACGAGAGGAGACAAAATTAAACAACTAAACCTGAGAAAAGGCATTTTCTTTACATTGAAGGTGGTAATAATGCTTTCAAGAGGATGAAATTTTCTAGTTTAACTTTGTCATCTGCATGCTGATTCTATCCCGGTTCTTATCTTCATTTTTGGTGTATTTCGCTGATTTTGTTTTTCTTTCGTATTTCTGGATACGATTATTTGCATGCACGTGTCTCACTTTGATCTGCTTTTTTCTTTTTTTTCCTTTCATTCTTCTCTGGGTTTATGATCATGAATTGCCTAGTTTCCTACCATTTTTTTTTTCGTTTTCCCTATTCATAATCAAAATCCCCCTTTTCCTCTTCGGGAGATCTTATCCGGGCCTTTGTCGGTTTGTTGTTCTGTGAAAGTGCCACTTCAAAATCAGGCAAAATTTGTAGGAACCTGTGTTGTGATTTACCAGCTGCATCATGCATGATCAGTATTTGCATTTTCACTGTCTTCTCAAACTAAAACTTAAATTGGTTGATCTATAAAGAGTTGTCAGTATGCTGCATTATATGCTCTCTGAATTTTTTTTTTTTTAACCATTTAAGCAAATTAAGTAATATGCAAGGCAATGTTTGCTTGTTTGGTTTCCTTGTAACTGTTGTTCGAAAACAGTACAATGCTTAATTACTTATCTTATTTTCTCTTGTTTGCTAGCTTCGAAGTTAAGCAAATTGGATTGTAGTCTAGTTTAGCTTACTAGATCAAGCTTGTGATCTTGTGGGTCTCGCTGTATTGATTAAATATTGATACGCAGTTAATGATGTTACGACTTGGGTAGGGGTGAGAACGATGCCAAACCAGCTATGGTTTGCACTGCCAATGATTTACAAGGATGGAAAGATTTTCCCAAGGGACTTCGGGTTCTTCTCCTTGATGGGGACACTAATTCTGCTGCCGATATAAGAGCAAAGCTTGAGGCCATGGACTATATTGGTAATAATTTTTTGTTGGCATCCCTCACTTTTTCACCACTTGAAATTTCGGCCTAGCAATTTCCCACTTGCCTTTATTAGTGAATAGAATTGGTCCCCATATCTTTTTTTTCTTGAATGGCATCTTGTAAAGTTTCGTTGCTTTAGATGCTCTGGATATAGTCCTTGGAAATTTTGTGGTATGGGATTTAATAGAATTGGAGGTAAGTAAATCCAAAAGTACACCTTTTTTCTCTTTTTATCCTTTTGCGATGCTTATTGTTACTGTCGTTGTTATTCTTTCAAATGGCTTATAAAGCTGCAAAAATTTTCATTTGCTCTTAAACCATGAGCTTTAAGTGTTTCAATAACTGAATGTGATCCAGATTATGAGAATATTGAGGATAGATGAATTGATAACTCACATTGAACTATGAAGTCTACCCAATTTTGGTACATTCGAAATGCTTAGTCAACATAGATTCCTTGGATGTAAAACACAAGCATGTATCAGGATAAACAAAACTATTTTAAGAAGGTAAGTTCAATTAGAATATATTTTAAGAACCAATGTAAGTATAGTTTTGAATGCTATTGAAATTTCATTTTGTATTCCTCTATTCCCACGGTCCCTTAATCCTCGTTTTCTTTATATACCTGTCCATTCTGTTATTCTGCTTAGTAAACCTTTGTGTGATTATACAGTTTCTATATTCTGCAATGAGAATGAAGCCTTGTCAGCAATCTCAAGCAAACCTGAAGGCTTTCATGTTGCCATAGTGGAGGTAATGCACTTTGGAATTTGTGAAATGCTAGTCATGACTTTTATCATCTTCACTTTGTCCATCTTTTATGTCTTAATCTTGATATCTTTTAGATTATTGATGTAAGGCAGCATTGATAGTGTGATTATTCACCACATGCATGGATCCTAATTGCATCTATAATTGCAGGTTAGTACAAGCAATAGCCAGGGATGTTTCAAATTTCTTGAGAATGCCAAGGACTTGCCAACCATCAGTGAGTTCAGAAACCAAACCTATCTATGCGAGTTTTTAACTTGTATTTCTCTTCTACGCCCAAGGTGCACTCCATTCTGGATGGAACTTAAATATTCAGTCTAAATGCATTGCAACCAAAACCAGTTTTTAATAGGGAGAAGCCAACACATTGTACCTTTCAAGTCCAACTTTAAGTATCACCTTTGTCTGGATCTCTGTCTCTTACTACTTTTTTGTAATAACTGTAAGTTCTTGGAATTTTCCCACCTTCTTTTACTTGTTTCATGATTGTCGCTGTTGTTCTTTACATCATGAGAAAACTTCTTTCCTCCTCGAGAATATTTTAACCTTCTAAATGCATACATGGTCTGTAAGGGAACATGGCGTGGGAAACATGAGGAAGAAGTTTACTCTAGGGACATTCTTCTTGGCATAATTTTTCTGACAAGTGATACTTATAATTTGATGCAGTGACTTCAAACAATCATTGCCTCAGCACCATGATGAAGTGCATAGCAGTAAGATTTCGACTTAGCTACCTGAATCTTATTGGGTTATTATCTTAATATCATTCAAGCTTAACTTTAATCTTCTATTTGATGTTTTTGCACTTTTTTAATTAATTCATATTTTTAGTACTTCCAAATTATTGACCAAAATTTGAACTTCTCCTTTTAAATCAGGCCTCTTATAGAAGTAGTGACTATCTGGTAGTTTAAGTTTAATTTTTACTGGTCTTAGATTTTAGAACTTATAACATACATTTTCATTGCATCCTAATTGTTGATGCATTCCTTTTGAATCTATCTGTTTTCTTTCTTAAGCTTGGTGCAGTTGAGTTCCTAAGCAAACCCCTCTCTGAGGACAAGCTCAGGAATATCTGGCAGCACGTGGTTCACAAGGTCTGATAATAGTTATGGCATTTACTATTAACATAATGTGAGCAAACTAATTCCTGATGTAGTTAAAATTGAGCAGGCATTTAATGCTGGGGCAAATGTCCTGTCTGAATCACTAAAACCCATCAAAGAATCTGTAGTATCAATGTTGCAGCTCCAAACAGACAATAAGGAACATGAAAGTAAAACCTCAATAGATTTAGAGAAGGTATCAAGGTTTAGTGATAATGACCATGAGCTGTCACCTGGAAGTGATAATAAATACCCCGCTCCTTCAACTCCACAATTAAAGCAGGGGGCTAGATTACTGGATGATGGAGATTGCCATGAACAGATTCATTGCTTGACTGAAAAAGAAAGTGGAGAACTTGATGGGGAATCTAAATCTGTCGAAACTACATGTGGGAATTTGAATTCTGAAGGTACTACAGCTCAACAAAGGAAACCTGAAATGACTCTGCTCAAGAAGGAAGAGGACTTTGCCAATGGTTCTAACAGTGAGAGTGACCTTTCTCCACATCTTCATGACAGAAATTTTGTCAGCAGCATTGATGATAGTACTGCATCTCCAAACAAAGTAGGTGTGCGCAGTGATACATGTGAGGTCAAAGATAATAGGAAGAAATCAAAGAAGATGAAGGTATGCTGTTTTGTGACTGCTAGTTCTTGTCATGCTTGTAAATGGCCCTCTCTCCTCCAGTTGCAAAACAGGCATTAATACCTATATATCGGTACTTATAGATAACCATGCTGAGATCCCTTCCCCCCCTTTTCCTTCTCCTTCCCATTAAAAGTTGGCTCAGGCATGCTTATTAACTCAATATCTATGGCAGTATGCCACACATAACCAGATGACTACATTTTTGAATCTGTTAATTTTTCTAATGTGTCTAACCTGCATGCTTGGAGTAATTCAAAACAGGATATATATAGACACCATTCTACGTTGATGTCTTGATGATGTGATTAGAGGAAATCCTATTATGGAATTATCAAGTCTTAGACTACTTTTTTATTGAAAACCTTAGCAAGAATTCTTTTGAAGGAGCTTCCAACTAAAATTACTTTATAAAACAGCATTGCTCCAATCCTTGCCTCCTTCCTTGTATTTAGCTTTTCCAGAATGTGTTTTCTGGTTGAGGAAAATCTTCTTGGAAAACTCTTGAGCTCGAAGCAGTTTTCCATGATCTACATATCCATAATTTACAGTTGAACAACATGGCATAATTCGTAAAACTGTTCAACCACCTGGCTATTATGAACTGTTGCTTTACCAACAGCCTATGTGACTTTCATCCATTTTAGATTCAATAAATTTTTCTGTAAAAGCATATATCCTTGTGTTTTTGTTTCTTATCCTTTTTCACTCTTTTTTTGCTATATTGGAATTTTTTAAGTAAACAAATGATTTGCTGGTTCTGATAATCTGAACATACTTTTGGCACTTTGATTTTGGTTTCAGATAGACTGGACACATGAGCTGCACAACAAATTTGTTCAGGCAGTGGAACAACTAGGTGTTGATCAAGCCATACCTTCTCGAATACTGGAGCTAATGAAAGTGGAGGGCTTGACAAGGCATAATGTGGCTAGCCATCTTCAGGTTATTGTTAATTAGCTTGGTGGTTATAGCCTCAGTTTCTTTTCCCATACTGACAGTGGCAGTGGATAACTATTTCAACACCTTATCTGATTCTAGTTATAAAAAGATATATACATATATCCTCTTAGGTTTACTCAGTAACCGTTGCTTGTCAAACAGAAATATAGAATGCATAAGAGACATATCTTGCCCAAGGAAGAAGATCGAAGATGGCCACATCAAAGAGATATAATGCAGAGGAGCTATTATGTACCAAGACCAATTATGGCCATTCCTCCATATTATTCTAATCACACCTTATCTGCAGCTCCTATGTATCCTATGTGGGGACAAGCCGGCAGTCAACCGGCTGGTGTACAGATGTGGAGCCCGCCTAACTATCACCTATGGCAGCCTTTTCCCGGGGTACTCTTTGTCATCAGAACTAAAGCAGGATATACATTTTTCCTTTATGTTAGCAACCTTCTTGTGTGGCCTTGTGATGATTTGGTATGTGGTAACTTGATGTTTCAGATGCATGCAGAAGCATGGGGTTGCCCAGTGTTGCCACCCTCTCAAAGTCCTTGTTTTTCCCACACTCAAGTGAGTATTGCCAATTGAAAATCTTGACTTTCTCTGTTATTCTGAGTGTCAAAAATTAATCTAACCATACCTAGTGGTAATTAGACTTTTTTTGTCAAACTGCAGCATATGCCTGGATTGCACTATGCTAATAAAGTTGAGCATAACTCTAACATGCCACCAAGTTCATTCGAGCATCATCCGGTAATGCCATACTGTCCTTTCATTCTTCTCCTAGTTGATCTTAGAAGTAGGGACATCTCACCATTTTTTACTATTAGATTGCGGCTTTATGAGAGTGTTGTATGATATCACATGGGTGTCTCAATTAAAGTTTGCGCAGGATGGGCCTGCACTTTCAAATCCTTAGTAACTTTCACTATGCTTGAACCTTTAAGGGTCTAAATGGACATGAAAATTTCCTTATAGTTTGCATGTGTTGGGTGCATGCAGGCAGATGAAGTTGTTGACAAGGTTGTGAAGGAGGCAATAAGCAAGCCGTGGCTACCCTTCCCCTTAGGCCTCAAACCTCCTTCCACAGATAGTGTATTGTCTGAGCTCTCTAGGCAAGGCATATCCACCATCCCTCAGGGAACCAAGGGTTCTAAATCTCAAGCCAGCTGATGTAGCATCACATATGAATGGCCACTGAGTCCCACCTAGAGTGGCTCAGATGGTGACAAAACTAGATGGTTGGCTGGTACGAGAATTGCTATTTACCCAAGAGGCAATCAGTTCAAGCCCCCCTTATTGTAATTTTCTTCTTTCTCAAATTTATGAGATACCAATTACTGAATTGGTTAGGAGTTGGAAGTTGGGACTAATATGCCTTCTATGGTCCCTCGCGAACCACCGCCCACTCGAGCTTTCCACCAAGCTGATGATGTGAAGCCACACTTCAACAACAGGAATGGACATTGATCCTATCCTATCAATTGCTTTTTGCCAGAACCAAAAACTTTAGGTGTGTTTATTGCAGTGGGAGACACCCGTTAGGCAACATGGGCGTCCCAGAACTGGCCACGTATTTGGTGATACTTCCACCAAGTTTGTGGTTGTAAATAAACACAAAGTTTTGATGGGGATGGTTTGGTTTCTGGGTTGTGAATGTGCAACTTTTGGGGCATAAAGTGTACCTCACTGCAAATCCCAGCGTAAAAGGTGTATGTATGACATGGATAGGGATGGTCTCTGTTGGTATTGTTGGGTGGGGGCCTAGTGGTGGTAGTGGAGGAGGTATCTAATAATGGAAACGGTGACGTTTTTGTTTTTTTTCTTTCATTTTTGGGGGTATGGTATGGGAAGGGTAACGTTGTTATTTGCTACGGTAGTGTTTGTGAATAAAAATGAGTTCCATCCTTATGGAAGCTGACAAATTTCTTCTCCTATTTGATGTTCGTTTGTTCGCTTAAAAACAGAATTGAGGTAAAAGCTTTCATTTGCCGTTTTAGGTTTGCCTGCTGCTTTCTTCAATTCTCCTTTGCACGTGAAAGTAAACCAAACAAAAAACCGTACCTATATTGTATCTGTTATATTTTAAATTTGGGTAATTTCTTCGAAGGTTTTATCAATGTTCAAAATATCATTATATTCGAATAATAGTATATATATTTTCAAAGGTAAGCCCCATTCCCCAAACAGTGAGGCTCTCCTTTGTAGTTAGTTTTTTTTTTTTCTTTTTTCTAATTCTTGTGGTTCTTACCTTCATTTTACATGACGCTGTTTAGAAAGCTTGTGCCTAATAAGTGAAAACTTTTTAATGTGGATCAACTTGTTTAAATTGTAATAATTATAGTTTATCATTGAAATTTTAAATGGATTTAAAAAAAAAAATCCTTATTTTGTTTGACAATGGAACGGAAAGAAGAAGTAGGAGCTGAATTTCTAGTTTCAAGCAATAAACTCAAGGTGAAGACATACTAAATTCAAATAAAGTAATTCTCTTCTTTCCTTTCTTATTACAATGACTTAAGGTTTTTTTTTTTTTTTAGTTAAATCTCTTCTCTAAGGAATTTTAAAATTACACTATTCCTTAATGAAAGAGACTGCCTGTCACATATTAAAAGTTATTTTACATATTAATTTATTTTAGAAGATAAATAGAAAGCTAATAACACGGATAGAATTTTATTTGGCCATAAGCTGTGTTAATTGCGAGACCAACACAAGGAACCCAACCAACATGTACTGTATCCTAATCCATGTTTGAAGATAAGGGCACTTATGTCAAAACAAGACCCAAGTTGGTTAAACTAATTAAAAAAATTAATGAATTGGTTATTGAATTGATTTAGTTGACTAAAAAAAACAGTTTGTCAAAAAAACCTACTGATAGTAAGTTAAAATGATCAAAACGGGAATAGTTTAAGGTTCAATCAATTTTGAATATCTTTTTTAAAATTATTTCTTATTTTATTTTATATAAATTTAAAAAATAAAAAATAAAAAATAGGAGAATAAAAAGTTGAAAAAGAGAGAATAAAAAAAAAAGAATATAAAAAAAACATATACTTGGTCATTATCAGGATTTATTTCCCATCATACTCCATTTTTTAAAAGTATTTTTTTCAGATATTAAGGTATTTGACTAAAATTATTTTTTTATTTTGATCAATGTTTAATATTGATAATGAGTAATATTTAAAATTTATTTTTTATATTAAAAATTTTAATATATGAAATGTTTAATATATATATTTAATTATTATTGGTTCAATTATAATTAAATTAAAAATGTTTAAATTAATACTTTAATTAGTTTAATAATCAATCTAATTTTAAAAACATTTTATAAGAATACACTACGCAGTGTTTAGAAGATAATATGAAAGTTACATAATAAAGGAGCTATACTTAGAATTTAGAACAAAAAGTTGTACAATCAATAATATAAATTATAGGAAAATTATTGCAACAACTTTTGCATGTTGATTTCAACATTTGAATTACATGTTGATAGGAAAATAAAAAGAAAAAAAAATGTCGTATAATGCAACTGGCGAATATTTAATATAACGACTCAATATCCATATTATCACGTGGTAGATCCTGATGTGGTTTTGACAGTCGAGACTCGAGTGATTGGTTATGGACCAATTTTGCCAATACGTGCTGCATCCTCACTTATATAGTGTTTGTTTCTGTGTTTTCAGAGTTTAAAGTTACGTTTTTTAGAACGTAATAATTTTTTATTTTTACATAAACATAATTTTTAAATAGGTTTCCAAATACGCACTTAATATTCGGAAGCATGTAATTATGGCGACTTGTGAGAGGGTAGTGATTATAGATGCATTTTGAATAATTATTGTTTTATTTTAAATGTTTTTTTAGCCATATTTAATTTTTATTTATCAGAGAGGTGGACAGAGTTGAGATTTTATTTGGATAAATTATTCTTTCTTTTCTTAAGAAATGTTTAGATTATTTAGTGCTTTTTCTGTTTTTAAAAGCTATATTCTTTTTTGTAAATAAAAAAATATATTACACTGACTTTTCTTATAACAAAAAATAAGTTCAAATTACATTAATTTTAATTAAAATAATTTTAAGTTTATTACTTATTACTTATGTAATATAACAAATATATATTTGATAAATATATAAATTACTTTCTTAAATTTAAAATAAATTAAATTTGTGGCTTTCAACACAAAAGAAATATAAAAATAAACATTTTAAAAAATATTTCTTTATAAGTTATATTTTCAACAAAAGAAATCAATATTTTCTTTATGAATATTTTAGTCATCTTTTAATTTTGTTTAAATTACGTATATTTTTATAATAAAAAATTATATAATTTAAATATCTTTCAAGAAGGAAGGAAAATATTCCAAATTATATAAATACATCTCCACGTGAAAAGATAGACATAATTTATGAGATTTAATACATCAAGTTCAGTTACGTTATTAAATCTAAATCCCACTGTGTCTTTCTGCGGCTGTCTTTTGATTTTTTTTTTCACTGTAAATATTCTGACATAATTGTAAACCATTTACAAATATCTCTTTCAACTTAAAAATTAAAAAGGAAAACTTCCCTCCCAATAAATATTTGTTTAAAATTTAAATTATTTTATCCATTTTTTTTCATAAACCTAATAATAAATATATCACCTCAAATTTTCTTATTTGTCATAAGATATATTATCATTCGTATAAAGAAAAATACAAATGATAAAATTTGATGCAACATTTTCATTAACAAAGTCAACGAAAATATGAACATGATAGTTTATATCCTAATAATAATATTTTAAAAATTAGACTTGTTAGAATTAGTAATAATTATATATATATATATATATAAGATTTTATATAGTACAATTTATTATAAAAAATAAATATTACTAAATTTTAAATTTTAATAATATTTGCAAAAATTAATTTTTAATTAAATATAAAAACTACACATAATTAAAATTTAAGAGTATTAAGATTAAAATTTTATAATTATCAAATTATATTAAGATTCTACTTATTATTTAAAAAAAAAGCAAATAAAAGATGAAGGGGTAATTTTAATTAACTATCTTGATATTTGATAAAGATGTTACTAAAATATGAAATATGATGAACAGAAAGTATCAAGAATAATTATATATATGCCTCTTGATTTCTCTTATATTCTTTTTTTTTTTAGATTTTTCTTAGCTTCAACCCCTTTTTTATTATTTTATATTTTTAGTTTTTTAAATATCTGTTTAAGATAAATTGTGTTATTTTATATATAACAAATTCTATCTTAAAAAAATAAATGACCAGTTCAATTGCTAGTTTTTTTGGTTAATTAGTTTTATAAGCCAACTGAATTAGATTAAAGATAGGTTTATCAAATTTTTACTCAAACTAATTAGTCTAATCTAATTTTGTTACTTATACTTATAAGTTAATAATTGAAAGGTTATTTTTGAAATCTTAAAATAAAAAACTTAAAAATGACTAAAATTATTTACATTTTTTATAACACATTTAGAACATGTGATAGTTGAAATTTAATCTGTATATATTAAAATTTCGATAATTATATATATATGTATGGCAAGAAAAGACCATTACATATATGCACAAGTTGATGTAATGTAACGTTGACGAGAATTTCTTATGTGGGATACTAAGCAGTAGTTGTATTTGAACGATGATGGTTGGATGCTTGCTTGCACAAACATCGAAACGCGGTAGATTCCGTCGTCCAATGTCGTGGAGTGGGACCTATTAATTATTATTGACCCACCTCTTACCTCTTATTTGCAGCTTCTCCATTCCCCCTCCGTCGTTTAATTTCCAATGCTTAGTTGTTTTAGAATTAAGTAAGAGATTAAATTAAAAAATATTTTAGGAACCAAAATAAAATTTTAGTCAATAATAATAATAAATGATAGTTTTCTTTTAGCAAGTACATTCATCATTTGATTTATTTTTATTGTTTTGAGAACGCTTCTCAAAATTTTTATTTTTTGAACAATATTATTCGATAGTTGCACACAAAGTGATTTACATAACTTTATTCAAACTAAGTATACGATGATTGTGCTTGCATAATTGAACAATCCTTTCTTAACCAACGAATTATGCATAATTCTATTATGAATACTTAAACTGGCCTGGCATAATCCATTATATGCAAGAATAATCATTTGGCACAGCGACTATAGGCGACAATTGTCAAACGAATTAGTAACTCATATTTAATAATGCGTGTTTTATATAAAGAACTCAATCTCTACTCCTATTATTTGAAAAAAAAAAAAAAGAAATAGAGGCATAGTTCACAATTGTGAATTAACAATCATATAAGTTTTGCAAAATGCATAAATGCATTAGATTATTAACTTTATCAATCAAATATAAATGGCCAAAGAAAAAAAAAAAAACATTATGATTCAAACATATATATGGACCACGTAGGGAATATTATCACAAACATATCATAATCAAATCCTTTACAGGGAAAACACCAAATCCCAGAGCCCGTGGGGTTTTTATTTTAGTTTAGTCCCAACATGCCTCTATTACGTGCACCTCAAAGGGATTTTATTCTCCTTTTTTTTTTTTGGTTAAATATTCTCCTTTTTAATTGAGAGTAAGAGGAAGGAAAAGTCCTAAACTTTGCACTGATCGTATTCATACACACATATTACAGGTATTTAAAAGCTTTAGAACTGTGTTATTTTTTTTATGTATTCTTATATATAACAGTTTATTATAATTAATTGATTGATTTATTTATTATTTATATTAAATTAATAATAAAAATAAACATAAAGAATTGGTCATTTAGGTTCGATTTTGTGGGGAAATTATGAAAGAATTCAAATAAATAGGATAACCGGCAGCTGGAACATGTTGTCGTTTAATGCAACACAAACATAAAACATTTTCCTCAACGGAATGCGTTGGAGCAACGCCTTCTCGAACATAGGCTCTGGGTTTTACACAATTTACCCCTTCATGTTGCTGCAATGTTGCGAGGGACTAAGGAGCAATGGAATATGAACCTTGGGAGAGGCGAGGGCATTGATGTCATTCTCTTGGCGGCAACGACAACGGACCCAGCAATTTTCGGTTTGCACATTACAATGTTAATACCAGACTGAACATAGTACAGAGGTGGGCCTCGTATTTTCCCTTTTTAGTTTTTTCTTTTCCCCCACTTTGTTTTTCCACTCACCGTTTCCCTTTCTCTCTGCGATTCCATTGCAACAGACTAGGGAAAGGGCTTGCAAATCCGTATCTGTAGAAATCCTCAATTCTATCTGTAAGTTCTTTTTGCTTTGTATCTATTTCCAAGTTTGTTCACATTTTCTTTCTACGTGTTTTCTGTCTGGGATTGTTGGGTGTGTTATCATCTTGAATTCCCTTTAAAAGTATCTAATTTTTCTTTTCTCCGTTGAATGAATCGACGAAACTTCTTTGACGATTTACTGAGCTAGAGTTTGTTGGGAATTCGGGGCAATTGCATCGCGAGCAACAATATATATATTTTATTTATGGAAGGTCGGCATAGAATGTGTGTTTCACTGAATTATGACTTATAGTAATTAACATCTTTATTAAACTGTTTGTTTGGTCTCTTACAAAAAGATTTAAGGCAAAATACGACAAGGGACTGCGACGTGCTAAGGCAAATTGACCTGACAGGGTCTCAAAGAGTGGAGAGAACTTTCCTTTCTTGGTTTTAGGAAAGTTCGAATTGTTTTTCTTCGGGAATCCATGAGTTTGAATTAATATGTAAGACAAACGATGGAGTTGTTATTGTTTTTTGTCCATCTGAGAAAGTAAAAGGGGCATAAGTTTGGCATTTCTCTTGTATTTCAGCTTGAATTGTGGGTTTTATCGTTTCAATGATGATTTCCATTTATTGCTTATACATAATGGAAATGTGGGTTTCTACAGAAAGTATTGATAAACTATCCAACAGTGGCCACGCGTTTGACTTCTGATCGAGGGATTAAAGTACAATTTGAGGTAAAGGATGGCATGTAGGGGGTGCTGGGAGTGCCTTTTGAAACTTTTTAACTTCTTAATGACCCTTGTTGGTCTGGCAATGGTGGGCTATGGGATCTATCTGCTAGTTGAATATGAAAGAGCTTCGGATAAAACTCTGACTGTTGCTCCTGTCAGTGACGATCGTGCTCTGATTCAACTTGGCCGACCCATGATGATGTCTGTGTCTTTATCAAACAGTATTTTTGATAAGTTGCCCAAGGCTTGGTATGTATGCTCCTCTTTTTTCTCCCTGAAACAACGAGGAATGAATAATTTGATTTCTTGTAAATTATAGGGAAAATGACTACTCCTTTTGATCCTACTTTACTGCTTCGGTTTGCTATGTGATATCTAGGTGGTACAATTTTTTTTGAAATGAGTCGTAACCATGTAATACTCAGTATTTTCTTTGTTTTTTTTTAGGCAGTAAATTATGGTTGCAATATAGAAACTGATCCCGACTTGCTTTAGAAGAATTGCTTGTAAAATGTGACCTGGATTATCATAGGAATAAACCTCTCTAATTTGCTTATGGGGCATGGCTTATATATTAGGAATAAACCTCTCTAATTTGATTATGGGGCATGGCTTATACATTAGGTATCTCTTGCCATATCTTATGCATAGAAAGGCAAATTTAAAATTTGCCATGTACACTTGCTGGTATGTTAGACATGATGTAAATTTGATTTAGCCATTTTTTCCCCCTCATGTAGTAGTTTTAGATACTAAACCTATTAGTGCAAGAGACAAAAAAAATTATCAATAAAAAACCACATACTATTTTGCCCATATCTTTTATTAGAGCAATTTGATGGAGATGCATGTGCCCGGCTTTATTTTTAGTTCATGAATGATCTTTGCCTTTTGTGTCATAAAGTATCATTTTTTCCTCATAATTTCTGTCTGCAACTCTTCATTGCCTTCCTCTCACCTGGTCAAAATCTTGTTACATAGCATAATCATGATTCATGTCGATTACTTTACAAATTTTGATTACATTGTAAAATGAAGTTGACTAAGCTCAACCGATGTTGTCTTTGTCCTGTCTGACACTGATTGCATATTTCATGTTTGGCAGGTTTATTTACTTGTTCATTGGTATTGGAGTAATTCTCTTGGTCATTTCTTGTTTTGGTTGTATTGGAGCTGTGACACGGAATGGCTGCTGCCTGAGTTGTGTATCCTTATAGAATGTCTTATGTTATAGCCAAAAATATTTGCTAGGTTCTTTCAATTTTCCTCTAATATACAAAGAATGAGTTGAAAACCTCTGCTTCTCTTTTGCTTCCCTTCCCTCTGTGTGTGTGTGTGTTCTGGGAGCATGAGTATATTAATCCCACAGTAGCTCTAAGTTTCCTTAAGCCAAGAAAGTATTCAGCTTTGGTGGTATTCCTGATCTTGGCTGAGCTGGGATGTGCGGCCTTTATATTCTTTGACAAAAGCTGGAAAGAAGTAAGTTGTCTATGGTGATTTATGATCTGAAATTCAAGATGGTATATTTGTATCTTACAGTTACAGACTTTCAGGAAATTCCTACGGACAAAACTGGAGATTTTGATATGATATATGAATTCCTGAAAGAGAACTGGAATGTTGCAAAATGGGTTGCACTTGGAATTGTCATCTTGGAGGTAAGCAAGAAATGGTACAATTGTCGTCTAGGAAAAAGCAATACTATTGTTATGCAGACAAGCATGTCTCCTTGTGCTTAATCCCACTCATACATGCAAGCAGATTTACTATGAAACCAAATAATTAATTTTATGTAGGATGTTATGAAGTATTATCTTCACTTTTAGGATTGGGTCGATCAGAGTGAAAATGTTTGAACTTCTGATCAGGAAAATGCACTGCTCTTGATGGATAGGAAGACAAGGAAAATGAATTGCTACTTACCATCGTCCTCCCTATAAATACCTGCTAATCATTTATCGGCAACGAGGGAATATTGGTTTTTCAGGGATTTAAGCCTAAGCTGTAGGCTCTGGACTGGCAGCCAAGTTCTTCTAAGATTTAGGTCATTAGGTACTCAACATTCTTACCATGAAAATGCTGTTTTGATATGATACAAATTTATTTTAGGGAAGAAAGACAAATCAGAAAGAGAAGAGGGGAGATAGAATAGAGAACAGAGTCACATAGACAAAATAGGCAAATTTCTCTAATTCAGTATCAGTCAACCATGAAAATCCAATATTTTTTAGATTTTGTAAATTCCTGTGAGATGCCTTATTGTATATGTTGGTCTAATGCTGCACATTAAAGAGGTCCCCTTCTCTCTTGCTTACCTACCACCTGAAGGAGAGAAGAGCGGCTCCAGAAAATAAGTGTTCATGTGCATGCCGCACATTAAAGAGGTCCCCTTCTCTCTTGCTTACCTACCACCTGAAGGAGAGAAGAGGGGCTGCAGAAAAGAAGTGTTCATGTGCATGCCAATGTGCATCAGTGCTAACAAATATTTATGCATTTTTGTATTTGTTTAAAGTTGTTAGTTGGTGCCTGGTGGAACTCTCTTGTTATATGTTTGTCTAAGGAATGTGCTTGGAATTGCAGGCCCTTCTTTTCTTGTTAGCTCTTATTGTTAGGGCTGCAAATAGGCCGGCAGAGTATGACAGTGATGATGAGTTCATTGCTCCCAGGGCTCAAATCCGGCAGCCATTGCTCAACAAGCCACCAGGCCCAGCAACAGGTGTACCAGTTGCAGGTACACTTGACCAGCGTCCGAGCAGAAATGATGCATGGAGTGCACGGATGAGGGAGAAGGTGCGGTCTTTTTCTCTGCAGTTCATTTTATATGCTATTTTTGTTATGGGATTCTGACATCTGCTTGTCTCGATGGTTGCTCTTATAGAATTGTCATTTAAGGAGAGTCAAGATAAGATCTTTGCAAAAGAAGTTTGAATTTTGTTTTACTTGTCCATCAAATTAATTTTCTATGAGTAGATTTTTTTGGATTATGAATTTGTGCAGCATTGTGATTTGTGAAAAGTTTTCTAATTAATGCGATTTTTGCATTTGCCAAAGATAGCATCCGTGTAATATCATTATTTCTGTAAGGTAAAATTTTTAGATAAGATGAATTATTGCAATCTAGATCACTTTTTTAAACATTCTGTTGAATTCATATCTTCATGAATGGCTTAAACTGAGTTATGTCTAATGTTTCTGCAATGCCACGTCGGCAGGATATCATTTTTTTTCATGTACATTTTTCATTCAATTATTCAACTGTGTCCTTCGACTGTGTAAATTGTTGATCCATTATCAGCTTAGTCCTCCTGTTCTGGACCTCTCTGGTTATTGCATTAGAAATGACTGGATGAATACACATTATTATATTGTTTAGTGATGATAGCATTGTTTGTCATGTGCGTTGTGAATACCTCTGATACCACCACCCTTCTCTATCCAGTATGGACTTGATACTTCAGAATTTACATACAACCCATCTGAGTCACAGAGATTGCAGCAAGTAAACTCACAGCCAACTGAAGAAAGGAGCCGCTGCACTATCATGTGATCACTTTGTGGATTGCTGTTTAAAGCAAGGGAGGCTGACTTTCAAGGATTGTTTTTGTGGACAATGGCGTTGGGACTAGAATTTCATCAGAAAAGTCCTTTTCTTTTGTTGAGTTTGTGTGTACAACTGACATTTTTCTGTATCCCGATCACTTTTTCCGTTTGGTGTGTAATATTGTGCTAATATCAAAATTTTCTGTGGCGTTGTTTATGTTCATAGATTAGGAGAATAATGAAGTCGTTATGATGATAATATCATCTGCTCGGAACCAATGCTTTCCATCTCTCTTCTCTCCAACGTCTTAGTGTACTATTGATGGAATAGAGCACTGGCAATGCAGGGTATGATATTCAGGCATACTTAATAACCCTGCCGTGTGAGCTGCACCTGCACCAGCAAAGTGGGTGTGGAAGGTGGATATTTTATTTATTGAAACATTTAATATATATTATAACTGGTAATAAATAAGATTCTGTTAGTTACAAGTTATTGGATGATGATTTTTTCCGTGTTCTCATCAATCGTTTTGTATATTTATGCACTTTAATATTTGTAGAATTTTTAAGGATTTGTTTAGTACACATAATAAAAAAAGGATAAAATAGAAAATATAAATATTATTAACTGATGATTATAAGAATATAATAAATATTATATAAAATGAATGAAAATGAATTATCTTTCCTTTCACGTAATCAAATGAAGTTTAAATATGTATTAGGATCCTTTGTTATTGGCTCCTCTGTAGTTAGAGAAAATTCAAGAAAAAGGATTAGAGAAAATTGAAAGAAGAAGGATGGGTGAGTGGGTTTAATTTAAAATTAAAAAAAAAATCAAAACATATTTTTTTCTTTTTGCTAACTCTACAATTGCAAAAGAAAAACTCTACTGTAGAAAATTCATACTCTTTCAATATATCATCATGTGGGAAAGCAAAACACAAGGACGTTGACCAGTTAGGATAAATTTGACTAACCCTTCTCATCTGGCCATCAAATGAGGGGCCTTGGAATATCTTGCCAACAATATCTGATTGTCCCGCATGAAGAGTTGAGGACTAATAGGCCAATAATGTAGTTTCTCTCTGGTTTAGTTCAAATAAAGTTGCAAAAATAAATTTTATGCAGATAAAAACTTAGAAGGTCCCACCGAGATTTGAACTCGGGTTACTGGATTCAGAGTCCAATGTCCTAACCACTAGACCATGGGACCATGTACTTGCTTCCCCTATTGACATGATCTGTACAGTTAAATCCATAACTATGACATCTTTAGTTCAGTGCAGTCTGTCTCTCCTTAATTGTCAGATTGATTCTTGCAAATATTTGCGTGCTGCAACAGTACTTTTTGTTCAACAAGACCATCATCACGGAAACGTCGTTCTCCGTAAATGTTTTTTTTTGGGAAGGAAAAGACAAATTTAAAAACGACAGGTGATTAATTAGGGTTGAAAATGAGGGGAGGGGTATCCTACATGGCTAAATTTTGTTAAGAGGCTCTGCCGTCAAAATTCGTCGGCAAATGAGTCTCACAATCTGAACTAATTAAATATGTCTGAGAAAGCTCTGGATCAACTTGTTACTCTAAATACATTTTTCCGCGTGAGGGTGGAAAACGCCCCTTGCAGAATATTGAATATTACGAGGACATGTTTGATAGTTGAAAAGAAATATATATATAATATTTATGATATTTATGTAATTATTACCTAATGGTATTTTTTATTTTATAATTTTTTTAAAATAATGATAAATTGTTTTTCAGTTCCAAAATTATTTTTTATTTTTATTTTTATTCTTAACGTTTTATATATCAAACGGACTCTAAAATTGAAGCATAATTAGCCAAACCCATTGTCACTAACTTTTACCATGGAAAACCATACGGCATGCTGCAACAAATAATCCTCTCTAGCGTTTCTTTCAATAAACTATTAACTAATTAATAACAAATGGGAAAAACAGTTGGAGCTAAGCTACATAATAACAATTCAAGTAATAATAGTGGTTTTGATAACAACGACGGTAGTGGCGACTGATAAAATAACAGCAACGAGTGGCAGAGAAAGAGAAGAAAATGATATAACGTATATAAAGACGTTAGTGGGTGGGGTGGTGGCAAAATTTTGTAGGATAGTAAGTTGGATTGGTGGTGGCTAAGGTGGCCTGATAAATTAAGGAATCTTAGTTAAATCTTTGGCTTCTCTTATTGACGCAATTATATATATAATAACGCAATGTCATGAAGTTGTTGGCAACGATGGTAATCAAACGAGGGGCCAATCACAAGACCGGATCACAGATAGAATGCAATTTAGTCTTCCAATGAAATGTTACCAAGAAAATTTATTGTGTATCTACTCATTTTCTCTTTTGGTTTGTATAATCAATTTCTTGTACTCTTCCTTGCAAGAGGTACAGACCGTTACAAATTTCAAATATATATTTTATACGCATAAAACGGTGAACATATTTTCCTTTTCTTAAAATAATGGCGAGTTGTTAACTTTGAGTAGCCCTTCTGTTCTTTTGTGGCACGCTGTTCTCCTTCTTGTATCCACTCGGAGAACCCGTCACTGTCCGACACCTGTCCTGAATATTATAGTGTATGTGTGGGTTGCTAGATCCAAAAACACAAACAAGTGGAAAATTTTAAAGAGAAAGGGGATGATATATAGATCATGTTGTATGATTTTTCCACCCTTATGTCCATACATGTACAGTATTTTAGATTAAAAAAAATCTGCGAAAGGGTGTCTGGATATGTATTTTACCACCATTTTTTGAGAGCACAAATGCATGTCCTTTTCTATATGCTGCACTCTGTTGGCCTTGGGAAAGCTTATTGGAGCTCGGGATATGTTCTTTTTTGAGCAAAGCTACTAGTTACATAACATCTAAGCTCTCAACTATAGTCACATGACAGCATAATCTAACTAGTGTAGTGTTAAGTAACGAACATAGATATATTGTATTTGCAGCATCACTGGATCTTTTTCCCTTTTTAGTTGGGGAATACTGTTCATGGGGTATTTTCTTATAGTACAATTCTGCCTTGTAGATTGTAAGGGAACTTTCTTCTTGGTGACACCTACTTTTTTCGTTTGGATATGATTTTCATCGCAAACAGCCATATTGCACCAGCTATACCGCATAATTTAGCTGTTTTAATTTTAATGGAACTTTCTGTGTTGAAGATATTTAGCTGTTTTTTATTATCGCAACTTTGGAATGAGGATATTTATTCATCTAAATTTGTGATGATGATAAAGCCATATATATATATATAATAGGATGCAATGTCTCTTCAGAGCAGTAATATTGTAATCAAACTTACTTCTGTATCTTGTTACCAGAATGAAACTGTTATCCCCTATTTTCATGTCTTTATTATTAAGGACAAAATACACTCTAACTTTTAATCATTTTCTATCAAGCATATATTTTGAAATTAATTCAAGAGGGACCACATGATAGGATTAAGTTTGGTGTATATATCTCTCTAATTCAGTGGATCAAGCGGCAGTGCCAAAACCCATTGTGGTAGCAGCTTCCAATTTCAATTTTGGAGTGTTGCTGGTGGAGGCCAGTAATATGAACAACTTGATGTCAATAAAAGGACAAAAATCAAACCAGAAAAAAAAAAATCATGCTAAGCCCATACATATCTTCACAATGGTTCTAGCTTTTCTCAAAATCAATTGTCTGCAAAGTTTATATCAAACGATCACATAAAAATTGTCATAGCTGAATTTAATTTTAGGAGGAAAAATGCATAAAATCTCCTTTTGTGTAATGCCATCACTTTCTTTAATTGACAAAGCGTGAATCTTCTGCTATACCTTTTTTCACTTCAACCTTCATTCCTGTTTGAGAAGCAGATATATAATTTCATGGTTTTTGACTTTTAACATGCATGTATTCAATTAATTTAAATTGGTATCATATAATACCGAGGTCATCAGATCACTGTTCAAGACTTCTGAAAAAATTCAAAAGCCAAAGATTGCGGCTATTCTTAAAGTCAAAACTCCCACATCAAATTGTTAGTATGCTAGAGGAGGATTTTTCTTTCACATCTAATATTCATTGTGGAGAGTTTGGGTTTCAAAGAAGTCGTACCTTTTTAGTATTAAATTTAATTGAATTATATATGTGCGGATAATAATGGAATATTATTTAATAAAAATATAATGATAAAAAGCTCTAACGTCGTTCATATAATTTTTTTAATCATTTTAGTGGACAATCTTTGCACTCTCATGAAGGAAGAACAATAAGGGCTGTCAAAGTCGAACTTTTGATTAGACCTGGCATCTACTGAATATGTTGCTGACAGCTGCTTCTGAGCAGTGAAGGGGGGTTAATGCATGTGATGCTGCCTTTATTCTTATGAACTTTCATTAAATCAATCTTCAAATTCTGTGTTGTAACTTGTAAGTACAATGAGAAAGGCTGAAGACATTGAACAGCAACGTGTGGAGAGCTATGATGGAAGATTCTATGTATTTAGACCATGCTTGAGCGAAAAAGAATACAATTTTGCCAGTTGGACTTAATTATCTTTAAACAGTAACTATTTTTAAAACATCATGACCATCACTATTATTTTTTCCCTCGTAGATAGAAAATTTCATGAGATTAATCACTTTTTATACAGAAAAAAATTGTTTTTGCAAAAGTTTCAATTAGCCATTTTTGTAATGAAAATAATTCTCTACAATCTCTGTGAAACAAGGGAATACCAAAGTGAGAAAACTTACTCTTTCATAACTTTGTCATTTGTCAAGTGATTGCGATCATGCTTAGATTTAAGACAATGATACGAAAAGTTTAAAGCTTTTACTGTTGAATTATCTCGTAATTTTAAATTTATAATAAATAATATTTTATAATTATATAAGAAATTCAAAAAATGATTCAAAACTTCATATCCATTGCCAGACTTTAACGCGCACAAAGCTCATTGGTTGCCTAGTGGTACAGCTGCCGTACACATTTCCATTTGGGCACATATGAAGATTAACGGGGAAGAAAGTTCCTTCCTTTCTCTCTCTTTTTTTTTCCCCCTTAATCCACCTTTTGCGTGGCTGTTACTCTGAAAGTTGTTATTATTATTTATTTGTTTTCAGTTAAACACTAGTATTCAAACCCGAGACAGGAAGTTTTTTGTTATCAATCACCGACCTTCTTCAATTAAATAGATGGGTATTTGCTTTTAGTTTAGACTTGAATATTTGAAAATTCAGAATTTCTTACCTTCACATATAGTGCGCTGGGTGGGTCGACATCTGTGGTCCCTCATCTTTCATTTTGTGGGTCAATATTTATTCAGATTATGTCAATCTCTATGCATAAAACTATTGCATTATCTAAACCGGTATTTGCATCGATAAAGAAATCAATGTTCACCGGCTTAATTACCATTGGGTCTACAACTGTCCTTGATATATATAAATCTTGCTGTAATTCACTCCCTCTTTGCCCATTTGGGCTAAGCATCCATTTTTTTTTTAGCGTCAACTCCCCTTTTGTTTATTAAGGTCCTTCCTTATATATTCCCATTTGTGGGGTCAATGGCAAATCTTACACATTATTTTATGGTTTGATTATTTGTGCTTGCTTTTTCGTTGCCAGTCTTCATCAGTTTTGGTGTCTGCTAATGTATTAGCTTCTCATCTTCTGCAGCATTTGTGGTTCTAGTTGTAGGGTCAAGGTAATCAGCAGCTGCTTGAGATATTATAATTTCCATTATTTTAGATAACCCCATTTGGATTTTATTTATGTTTTAGGTGGGGGTTTTTGTTATTAGCTAGTTTCTTAATCGAATTTGTGGTGACTTTTAATGTGCTAATTATTAGATAAATTTATCCGCAATTTGTCTTTCCCTCTTCTAATCAACAACCCGTTTACATCCTTGACAAATTGCTGCATAAGTGGTCTCGCGAAAATGACATTTAGTGTAGTTGGCCTACCTTTTGGTTTCTCTAAAAAATTCAATAAACAGAAACATTGTTGTTGTGTGTAAGACCAATAGTATTCAATTTCGTCGCCAAGTTGGGGTCGTGGATGTCTCACTGACATGGTTACATATTTTCTGTCAGGGTCCTAACAGGGATCTTCCTTCTCTTGGGCGTTCAAATTAATAATCCCAATTTTGTTCTGTTATAACCAGAGAAGAGAAAATCTATTATTTAAATATTAACTGCCAAATGGTTCCTAGCAATTGTCTGTGGCTGCTTCCATATTTAAGAGCTCGTGCTTTGAAACTCTGCCTCAATACATAAGTGATTTTAGGTTCCGTTTGTTGTAACCTTCTGAGTTTTAAGACATGAAAGCAGGGAGAGGAAAACGCTCTGAGGTATGCCCTTAATATGCTTTGAAACTTTGCTTTGACTACTATTTGTCAAAAAGCATCATCTGTATTGGTACCTGAAAACTTTCTAACTTAACTTCATTGCAGGCCTTTTGGCCTTCCCTTGTGATGAAGAAATGGTTAAATATAAAGCCCAAGGTGTACGATTTTAGTGAAGATGAAGTGGATACTGAAACTGAGAGTGAAGATGATGGTAGGCTTTAGGTTTTATAATATTTCTTTCTGCCGATAAGTTTCATCCTTTTTTTTTTCCTTTTTCCTTTCTTTTCATTTTTTTCCCTTTTTGTTCTTTATTTTTCGCCCAGCTTACTCTATTAAAGATTCAAGAATGCGCGTGCGTGAAGACAATCCACATAGAGCACAAAGGATCCATTCAGTATTCCCAAGTCAAACATCAGGCAACACTTCATTCCTTTTCAATCACCTGGTTCTTTTTTGGAGAGAAACGAGAAAACTATTTTCAATAAACCTTCTGCCATTGCTTAATCTGGTTATGATAGTTTATAATAGTAGCTTCTAATAATTTCAAGAGTATCTAAAGATAGCAGTTTGTCATGGCTTGCATAATTTCAGTAGTTTGTTCTTACCTTTTTTGGTAGACAATGAAAAAGTATTCTAAATTGGTGTCAAGCTTGGCCAAGTTACAAATAACTTTATGATGTTTCTGATGTAACTGCGGAGCTGAAATGTTTATAAAGGACTCTAGGAATTATAAGATAAGGGTGGCAGGAGTTGCTTGGTATAAGGAGGAAGTGTTAAAGCATTTTTCAATATGTTACACTTACCAAGAAGTGTGTTAGCCAAATAAACTTTAGTCAACCAGCTTGGTTAACTTTGTTGTGCACTTCAAAAATTATTTGATGTTTTTGAGTTGACACCTGATGAGTTCAGTATCTTACCATCTTCCGTGATTTGATACTTGTAATTCAGATACATCTTCTAAGGGCTATAAGACAAGACACAGAAGAGGAAAATCAGAAACTCTGCGCGTTCAGTACATAAATACGAAGGAAGTGAGGTGTGATTGTAATCTGATTATGCTAGCATGTCAAACTAGAGCTATTAATATAAAAATATTAATGAAAGGCATCCTCAAACCGTTATATTGCAGGGTAACGGTTGGAACCTGGAATGTTGCTGGAAGAGTTCCATGTGACGATCTTGAGATCGATGACTGGCTTTGTACTGATGAGCCTGCAGATATGTACATTATTGGGTAAGTAGTTTCACAAGTTGATTGACTATTTATTTTTTCTATTTTACAATAGTTTTAGTTCCCAAAATTAAATTCATCTTGCTTATGAAAGTAAAACAGGTCACCCTCCCACTGATTGATCTTCTCCTTAGCTATTATATGATTTTCCCCTGAATAATTTTTGTTCATACTTTTTGCGGTGAATTAAAGAAAGCTTCCATGTTGTTATAAGTAAAGAACAACTATTTTTAGCTATATGCCTATATTGAAGGTGATTTCAAAGTCTAAAATAATCACGAAGGATGCTATTTGTGTTATGCGGTAAGAGAGTTCATAGTACCGTGGATGCTTAATTTACATTCGTATGGTTCATATGAATTGATCTAATCTTTTAAACCCATAAATCATATATTTTAAGAATGTTCCAGTATTCATTACAATTGGCTTGTAAAATAAAAATTTTGGGGTGTGATGGTAAGCCTCACATATGTAATTTCTCATGAGTAAATTATTTGTGAGGCCTGCCAATGATAGTTGTCCTGCTTGTGCTAATCAAGATCTTAATCGGTTCTGCTTTCATTTTCCCTGATACTTCTGTGGTAGTTGCTTTATGTAATGTACATTCATGCAATATGCGATGTCTAACCATGTAGAAGAAATTCTACACTTGGCGTGCATTCTATCTTGCTAATGGCTTTCAATTCTGGGAAAAACTCAATCAGAATTACCATTCAGAACAGAGTTGAATAGCCTGGACTTACCACACATCTGTATCTTTCTGCACAATAGTTAGCATGCAACATGAAACCCAGTCTACTAGAGTGAATTGTTTGTACATAGACCTAGGTTGTAAGATGCTACAAATAGACTACTTGGCTGAAGTGGTTGTAAAATTGATCTTCTAAGAATGTCTATATTGTTGGCTTCCATATTAACCCTTCTTTTCACAGTTTCCAAGAGGTAGTCCCTTTGAATGCTGGCAATGTACTGGGAGCAGAAGATAATACACCCATCCGAAAATGGGAGGCAATCATTCGAAGAACTCTAAACAAATCTTCTGAAACTGAAAGCAAACACAAAAGCTACAGTGCCCCTCCTTCGCCGGTACTAAGAACTTCTTCTGCAGCTGATGTTCTAGCAGACAATATAGATGCTAGTCCATTAGATATGATGGATAAGGAGTTAGTAGAAACCATAAACAATTATGAGCTGGAACAGCAGGAAGTGAAAAAGGTGATTGGCATAGGAAAGAATTTACAGTTGAGAAGAATATATGGCATTGATTTTCAGAGTAGGCTTGACTGGCCTGAACGTCCATTAGATGCAATCCCCCAAGTTGTTGATTCCAATTCAAAATTGCGGAGAGTACTAAGCAGCTCAGCGAGAATTGGCTTTAATTGGACAGAGAATACTTTAAAATATGGCAGCGGGATGAGGCGTTCACACCACAGTTATGGGAACCTAGGCTTGATCTGGAAAGAGCAGCAAGTGATGCCTGGAGAAGTAATTGATCCCCACTCTGATGTATCTGACATGTTATCTGATGAGGAAGATAATACTTTCATTGAGTTACCAAACAACCAAGAGGATGATGGCTTAGGCACCCTCAAAACACGTCCTAGATATGTCCGGATTGTCAGTAAGCAGATGGTAGGGATATATGTATCAGTCTGGGTGCGGAGGAGGTTGAGAAGGCACATTAATAATTTGAAAGTTTCTCCTGTTGGAGTTGGTCTAATGGGCTACATGGGAAACAAGGTAATGTGTATTTAACATTTAATATGACATTTATCTGGCATAGACATATAATATTGAATCCATTTCAAGATTTGGAATTCTATGTCAAATAAAACTTTTGGCGTAATCACAAGAGTAGTGTGTGGCACATGCATTTACAAAGTTTATTAGGTATGTTATGAATATGATCATCAGTGTAATAGACTGATTACTTTGCATAGTATCATGCCGCGGAGGGTGCTTGCTTCCTACATAGTACCACAAATGTGAGCAGTGTCTAATTTGTTCACTTATATTGTAGCTTTACTGTGACAAAAAGAAGTGCTCTCCATATCTTGATGTTTTGTTAAAGTGTTCAGTGGCAAACTAGGTGCATCATTGCATGTAGAGCATAAGAAAGCTCATTATATGTGTGCACTTACTGATAGAACTTGCTTATACTGATCTGAGTGAATATAATAACAAATTATCACTGATGCAGGGGTCTGTTTCAGTTAGCATGTCTTTATTTCAGTCACGCCTGTGCTTTGTTTGTTCCCATCTGACTTCTGGTCAAAAGGATGGAGCTGAACAGAGGCGAAACTCTGATGTCAACGAAATTCTACGACGCACCTGCTTCTCATCTGTCTTTGATACAGATCAACCACAAACAATCCCATCTCATGAGTAAGAATTATTTATGACGAAAATTATCATTTAGAATTTAGAACCTGATCAGAATATTATCTGTCACATTCTTCTAAGATCAAGATCTGATATTGTTAAAAGCAAAATTTGTTAGAAAATTGTGAAACATACTTAAGGTTTGTATATTTCAATAAATTTAAAATATTTAGTATTGAAAATAATTCATGGCAAATGGAGAAATAGCTAAAGTCGGCAGAAGAAAGCACATGTAGGCAAAATGTCTTATCTAAATTCTAAGTAGACAAAAAAATATAAGGCAAAGTGCTCTAATGGCTTCATGAATTAAGTAGACTGAATATGTTGATATGTCTACTGTTAGCTATTATGGTTTTATAATTGCCTCTGATAGATGTCTGGAAGTCATATTATTATGTTTAGAATGAACATTTTTTTTTCATCCAAATGTCATTAACTGATGGGTTGCTTTCTGCTAACAGTCAGATTTTCTGGTTCGGGGATTTGAATTATCGAATCAGACTGTTGGACGGGGAGGTAAGAAAGCTGGTGGCTCTGAAGAAGTGGGATGAACTGATGAATAATGATCAGGTGAGAGTCATGAAACCCAATTTTGTAAAATATTCAAAATGTTCACCTGATTAGGCTCTGGCTTTTCCTTATTTTGATCTCGTAGATTTTATCATTTAATCACAGTTTGCTTTGAAATTTTGTTGCTTAACGAATCTAAGTATACCTAAAGTTGTGGAAGGGATTGAAAATTTTGGGACCTCACATATGGTTTTTAACATTTTCATACGATACCATTCATTATTCGGAACTGGTATATTGAAGGGTGAAGTTTATATAGTACTCATAAAAAATTATTTAGTTATAATAGTGGCTCTTGGTTGACCAAAGTGTCTAAATTAGTCAGTGATCTCTGTTGTTTTTTTTATATCCTACTGTCTTATACGCTTACTAGTTAACCTAGACAAAGTTCTAATTCCTTCACCTTTTCTGCAGCTAAGCAAAGAACTGCGTCATGGCCATGTATTTGATGGATGGAAAGAGGGGTTGATAAACTTCCCTCCCACTTACAAGTATGAAATTAATTCTGACAGATACGTTGGTGAGAACCCAAAAGAAGGGGAGAAGAAGAGATCTCCTGCATGGTAAGTGCAAGACTGGATTGCAAACCTGTGAATACATTATTGGCAAAGTAACATGCAGTAAGTAATTCTGGATTAACATTATGCAGGTGTGATCGAATATTACGGCTAGGAAAAGGAATAAAGCAACTTTCATATGATCGTGCAGACATAAGGCTCTCAGATCATCGGCCAGTTAGCTCGATATTCTTGGTTGAAGTTGAAGTATTTGACCATCGCAAGCTACAAAGAGCTCTAAATGTCAATAGTGCAGCAGTACACCCTGAGGTCTTCCTTGATGAAGAAGGGGAATTGTCATAGTATCGGGTATCCAGTAGAGACGAGGGACCTATAAACTGGACTTTGAGATGCCAAATTCAAGGTCCCCTCAATTTAGCTCCGAAAGAAACCTCGTTTTTGGGAGTGCCTGCCCATTTTGGATATAGCATTTTGTGAAGTTGAGTAACAGAGAAGCCATTGAGATAGTAATAACAGACAAATGTATATAGTTATACATAGGATGATATGAACTTTTTCTTTGTTTCTTTGTCCTGTGGTAGACGACGATTGTGTTTTTGGTCTAATCAGTTGTGTATCCCATTAAATCTCATTTTGCCCTTTGACCATAAACTTCACGGTGGGTCTGCTTTCTTTAACATTAGACACATTTTAAGTGAACTAACATATTTACACAATGAACTTCAACTATGAATGTTCCTGGCTGATTCCTCACTGTTTTTACTTCGCTTATTATATACAGTCGTTGTGGTCCTATTTCCATTCTCTTCTCCCCCTTTCCCCTACTCAAAGAAGCATGTCCCTTTTAAGTTCTAACTTCTAAGCCTCTTATGCGTGTCCACTTACTCCTTTACATTTAAGCATAGATATTAAGTGTGGTCCAGTGATAAGTGATGTAAATAGTTAGCAAGAGGACTTAAGTTTCTTTAAAAAAAAAAAAAAAGGGAGAGAGGGAGAGAGAGAAATAGTGTGGTCTGCTATGAAATGAACTGATCAAAGCTTTCATATATCATTAAAAACAAAAAAAATCCTATCTATTTTTCTTATTGTAACAAAGAGGGAAGGTTTTCAAGTCAGGGATCTATGTTATTACTTCAATAAGTGTGTAATCGCGGGCTTACTGCAGTCTGTCGTGTGTGTTACACTAGCAGCATCCTTTTTCTTTTCTTTTTTTAAATCTTAGAGACGTGTAACATTTGCACATTGGATTCGCCCCAGGTAGATTGAGAGGTGATGTAGCCACTAGCCAATCATCTTAGAGCAAAATCCTAGTAAAAAAAATATTTTTTCCGAAGCCAATACCAGAAGAAAAATTATCTAACTCTCAAATAAAGAAACAGTTAGGTCAAGTTGGTTGTATCAACCCTTAATCATGCAACAGCTGAGAAAATTCTCCCGCACAAGGTTGGTGGGAAAACATAGAGAGCAGCACTACCAAATGGTACATGAAAACATCCTTAGCAGAGCTTACTCAGCATAGACATGTTGAGTACAAAATACTGCGATGTTCTCCTTCTCTGTTATCCGAGTCGAAGAATTCATTATTTCCTTCAATGGAGCTCATGACACTCTTATTGATCGTGCTTACCGTTTTGCACAACGCAAAAAATCTGAACGGTGATGGACTTCTTGTCTATGACTACTACAAGGAGACGTGCGCCTTGGCTGAAGATATTGTGAGACACAACGTGAAGGTCGCAGTGTTCAGAAATCCTCATTTGGCAGCCTCGCTACTTCGCTTGCATTTCCATGATTGCTTTGTCATGGTAACGATGTCCTCCAAACAGGGCTTAAGCCAGTTAGTGCCTTAAGGGATGATATCATGAAAATGGATGAAGTTTTATTTATACTGCATGCCGTTCTATGTGTCTACCATTATTCTTCTGAAAATTTTGAAAATTTCTGTACTCTTGGAAACCAGGGGTGTGATGCATCGATACTTTTGGACAGCGTTGAGGGCATGACTAGTGAAAAGGAGGCAGGACCAAATCTGAACTCAATACGGGGATTTGAGGTTATAGACAAGATAAAGGATTTACTGGAAGAGGAATGTCCTCTCACAGTTTCTTGTGCTGATATCCTTGCCATGGTTGCTCGTGATGCAGTTGAATTGGTACAAACCTCTACTTTTCTCTTATTCTTTTTTCTGGCACCAGGCCTAGCTTCTTGTTTAACTGGAGGGTCATGACTATGAGCAATGATTCCCATTCATGGCAACAAAAAAATCTAGAATTTCTTGATTTCCACTTGTCTTAATCAAATTGAAGTAGAGTAACTTGAATGGAAAGAAAATGCAATTATCATGCGTGCTATCAATTTTTTTCCTTTGTAACAATTACCGATGCTTGTTGAGAAGAGAGGAGGGCCAAGATGGGAAGTGCTGCTGGGGAGGAAGGATTCTCTCAAGTCAAGCTTCAGTGGAGCTAATCAGTTCATCCCTGCTCCAAATTCATCTTTGGAGACTCTCATTGACAATTTTAAAAAGCAGGGCCTGGATATAGAAGACTTGGTAGCTCTATCAGGTATATATATATACGTTTAATTTGAATGAAAATTCAGTGCCCCAGAAGAAATAAACAAACAAAATTTTGATGAAGCCCATAATCTTATATAGAATTGCTTCTTAAACAATAACAGGTAGCCACACCATAGGAAGGGCGAGATGTGTAAGCTTCCGACAGAGGATCTACGATGCAAGACCCGAATATCATTATGGCTATGACCGTTACAAGCGGTATACAACCTTCAGAAGAATCCTACGGTCCATATGCCCCGTTACGGGGAGGGATCACAAATTTGCACCACTGGATTTTGAAACCCCAACCAAGTTTGATAATCACTACTTCATAAACATCCTTGAAGGAAAGGGATTGTTAGGTTCTGATAATGTGTTGATCAGCCAAGACAATGAGGGATTGATTACACAGCAAGTGTGGGCATATGCTTCAAACCAAAATCTTTTCTTTGATTCTTTTACCCAGTCTATGATCAAGATGGGACACATCAATGTGCTCACAGGGAATGAAGGAGAAATCAGGAGGAATTGTAGGTTTGTCAACACCTAGAGGGGTTCCTGCTTATATGCAACGGTTATTAACTTAGAAGATTCTTGTTCAGACCTAATTTTTATGATTAATGTCAGAGATATAATTATTGTCAGTTAAAAGCCATGGAATTCTGGTATCATCAATCATGATTATTGACTAAAACTACTTTTGCCGGAGTCTTATTAACTGACATATATATATATATATATATATGCATTTTATCTTGAATCACTTTAATAATCATGATGATCATTATCATACTGATATTGGAGGCATTCTAGTTCAGTTCTGTTTTTCAATCAAAGCTTGATAATTTCAACGAATCCAAACACGCACCTAATGCAATGCTGAATCTTCAAACACGCTAGCCATAAGCTCTTCCAAAACCTCTAATTAATAGCTGGGAAAAGGAAAAGGGAGTGCACCGGTGAAAATGGATGAATTACTTTCACCAAAAATAAACAAATGGCAATAGAGCACAGAATTTATAGCAAAGAGCCATTAAGAGGCTAGAAAAATTATGCAAAAGAAAATAATTCATCTTTAAAAGGCCTAAGGAAAAAGACAACATAAGATTAAAATAGTGGTAAAGATATGGGGGCATCAGTTCTCCAAGGTGATAAAGCATCAATGAAAATTTCAGACGCAAATTACTCATTTAAAAGATGAGATTCATCACACGCCCGTGCGGATATTGAAACCAAAAAGTGGTATTAAATTTTAATCATCAACATTCAAACCTAACGCCCAACTACGACCCAAAATCTAAAACTAAAACACAGTATTAAAAAAAATAGCTTGAGGGGACACGGCTAGCGATCAGAACCTGTCGGAATTCATATGTACATCACACGAATATCTGTGTATTGACAAACTAATGAATTTCTATCTTGCTCTCGCAATCAAGCCTCTATAGCATTCAACTAATCGCCACCAATATTGAACCACTATTATCAGTGAAAGGAAAAAAAAAAAAATATATATATATATATATATATATATTGATACCACCTTTATTGATCGACAAATAGAAATTCAAAGTAGAATATCGACGCGTATGTGTGAGAAAAGGGTTGAGCTCAGAACTTCTTAGAGGATATGTGCGCCATCAGTGACGAGCTCACGAGAGACCCGCCTCCGGCACAGTTACATCTTCATCACAGACTCAAATTGTTTTTCGTTTTAGATCAACCCTAACCACTATAAACAGAATCTACCCACTATATATGCAAGAAATGAAGGCGAAAAACAATAAAACCAGAAAAGAGTCGCACGCAATCGTCTTGTGAGTAGCATAACTTGCGGAGAGAGCGAAGTTGGTGGCATTTTATAGATATAAATTAGGGTTTTAAGCAGACACCTGGAGACTAGGGTTTCGATGCATATAACGATGATAACGGGCTGAACCGGGTCGGTTCTGAATTCGCCAGCCGCATATGGCCTGTAGGCCCATTGTATCAATTCATATAAGCATCATATATTTTGACAAAAAAAAATACAAAGAAAAAAATAATTTTATATATAAAAAATATTTATAATATTTTATTTTTAATAATTAAATAATAATTAAGTAATGATTATAAGAGTAAAATTGACATTTTATCAAACTTTGATTTTTCTTTCCCGTTTCCATGGATAAACCAAACAAGTCAGCTCCTAGTTTGGGTTAAAATAGAACATAATAACCTAATAGTCTCTATGCCGAAAAAGAAAAGTGCATGGAAGATATTCTAATTATAAAATTGATAGATAAATTTTAAAATGCAATAAAATATTTTATAAATTTTAAAATATAACAAAGAATTTATAAACACAAATATCAAACATTATTTTTCTGAGATATTTTGTTATATTTTAAAATTTACACGCTGTTTTAATAATTTTAAAGTTCATATGTTAATTTTATTATTAGATCATAGTTTATAAAGATAAAGTGTAATTTTTTTCACCAAAAAAAAATTTATAGATTTCCGCCAAAAACATATTTATAAAAAAAAAATAAAGAAGGGTAGAGGAATTTATTAGCTTCCATGATCAAATTCCTTTTTCTTTATTTATTTCAATTTTCTCTCCTAGATTAATTAGGATTTAAATTTTATTTAAATGGTTTTTTAAAATAAATATTTACATAAATTTGAAATAACATAATGCTTGCTATTTTTAAGTATACCAACATTTTTTTAATTTCTAGATTTAATTGAAAGCTTTAATCTTGTGCCTTGGTATGCTTTTTATAATCATTTTCAATTTCTTCATTTTCTTCAGGTAGCTACAATTTTTTCATATATACCATTTAAAGTAGTGGTATGTTTTATAGTTGAAAAGTTTGAAGGAAATAAGAATGATAAGAGAATTATAGATGGAGGAAATAAGAATAATAAGCGAATTATTCTCTATATTCCTTTTCGCTACTTTTAATTTTATTTTTCTTTTAACTCTCAAGAAAATTATCATATTTACCTATAATGCTAAGATGAATAAGTTTGTTTATATATATATATATGTTATTTATTCATCAATTATCTTTTTTTTTTCCTTTTTAAATAAAAGAAAGATCAAATTTGTAATTATTTACTCAAACCCTTAGTCACTTATCCACCCAACCATTTGAGTCAGGCAGTGAACAAACTCAAAAGCTAGGTAAGCCCAAGCTAAACTTGGCCCCACTATACTATACCATTAAATTGCCCCCTATTGGAATTTGAAAGTGTAATATTAAGCCTGACTTTCTTTTTAATTTTAAAATTCTAGCCTAATGCAATCTAGTTTATAGAACTTAGTAAGACTTATAGGCTTTAAATAATTTAATATTTAAATAACTAATTCAACAATACATATTTAAACTAAATTCAATTTTATTCTTACAACTCAAACTAAATTCAACAACAACATTCCAAAAATATTAGAGTTGATTTACTTTTATATAAATTTATATTGTATAATATCATATGTTATAAAACAAACTGGACCTATTTATAAATCTATGTCCAAACCCGGCCCTTGGACTAAAAATTGAAAATGATGTTTACTTTTCATCTACTTTCAATTGGTTCCTATACTCGAGTAGAAAAATTGAAATAATTTTTCAGTAAACGAGAATAAAAATTGGTTTTTGTTTTCTTCGTTTTCCGCATTAAAAATGCTTTTTAGGTTACAACAGTATACATACCATGAATTTGCATCAGTAATATCTTATTTACTACAATTTGCTATGGTGGAGTTCAAATAATTCAGCTTCGAAGTAACCAAAGCTGATACGGTCTGGTTGCCTGTTTGATAATCTTGTTTGCTACTTTGAATTCACAGTTAAAGGCTACTTTCTGAGAGTCTCGGTTCGTTTACCTGGTTTAGTTTCTAACCTAGGTGCCAAATTATATGTAAATTTTAACGTTTGACCTTTGAGCAATCAGTACTATAACTGGAAAATAATGGGGGGGCAGCTCCCAAGTAAAGCATTAATATAAAATGAGAAAAGAGAACTGGGTTGTATTGATTAAATAAATCATCTACCATTAAGTAATTTCAAGTAATCATTGAAAAATGCTACTGACAGAACTATCATCATGAATACGCCAAATAGTTTCACCCAACAGGTTTGCCACTGAAAGAATAGTTAACTGGGGGAAGTAGTTCTTGTCTGCAACTGGAATCGTGTTTGTAATAATCACCTCTTGAAATAAGCCACTGGACAACCTCTCGATCGCAGGAGGGCTGTGATTAATTAAAAATAACAAAACAAGGACAACATGAATAATGATTCATAATCAAATGTACTGCTTAATATAAAGGCCACTAGGAACACCAGGTTATGTTGAGAAGGTCTAGGTAAGATGCCTAAAATTTCAATCACTAAATCAAGTAAAATTGTTGGAAATTGTAAGAATGAATTATTAAACACATTTCAAACTGAGACAGTGAAAGTATGAAAAACTCTGCTTGTTTGTATCATTATGTAGTAGCAAAATAGCACAAAATCTTTATGGCGCTCAACTGACAATGATACCTGAAAACACCATGAGTGCAGCATGCATACACTTCCCTGGCTCCCTCTTCATGTAATAGTGCCGCACCTTTAGCAATGGTCCCTGATGTCGATTTCATTAACAACTAAGTACATATCAATAAATGCCAAAGAAAAATGATACTACCATCATGCTTCTTTGAGCAGCAAAGAGGAAACATCATAAATGCCTCTCAAGAAGGAAAGTCAATATACACCTTTCAATAACAATCAGCCATCTAACGTAAGTGCATGGGATAAAATAAGCATGATTTTCTAAACTACTATATTCTAAAAATATTTTAATTATCAAGTGCTTAGTCCCTAAAGTTAGTTCAGCGGTGCACCAAATCAGGTTCATCACCTGCAGTGTCAATCATATCATCCACCATAACTGCAACTTTTCCTTTTACATCCCCAATCAGATTCATCACCTGCATGTCAAAACATAAGAAAAACAATAACATGCCCACCAGAAAAAAAAAAAAGTAATAAAACACAATGGCAAGAAGAATAAAGATTGTTGGTATTTTTAACATCAAAAAGGGGGGATATAATCATTATCCAACATATCACAACAAACACAATATGTATGTCTATGTATCTAAATCCAAAGCTTCGATTTTTTTTTAAGAAATTATTAAAAGAAAAATCTGAAAGAGCAAAATACCTAGATAGTTATCCCCCCGCCCCCCGGAGGGTGGAGCAACATACCTAGACAGAAAGTGCATGTCTGCACTAGCATAGCATAAATTTCTAAAAATCCAGATACTGGGAAAATAAGTAGTATGTAGGTTTGGCTAACTTTGTTGAACAGAATATAGAAAATAATGAGGAAACACCAAACCTACGTAATTTGGCTTCTACTCAACAAATTTAAACCATATCTACACAAATATGTAGAATTGGAAAGAATGCAATTTTTTCATAATGTCCCAAGGAAACATCAAGGAAAAAAGAATAGTCCCCGCATGAATTTAGCCCCATGCATAATTGACATTTTCAAAAGAAATTCAGCATGTTAGTTAAGTTAGAAGCCACAGATTTTTCAGGTTATTACCTCAGCTAAGTTGTGTCCCTGACGTCTTTTGTCTACAATTGCTAAGGGTGCATCAGATAATTTTTTTGCAAAAGTACGTGCCCTTGCAACACCACCAACATCAGGTGAAACTACCACCAAGTCATTGGAGCTTACCATCTTGCTGGCCAGGTAATCAAGAATCACAGGCTAGTGGACATCAAAACAAAAGTATTAGCAAATATGTAATTGTGAAGAGATAAACTACAACCATTCTGAGCTCACTTACTTGACACTGTACATGATCCACAGGAATATCAAAGTAACCCATGGACTGCCCCGAATGAAGGTCACAAGCAAGAACACGGTCTGCCCCAGCTTTTGTAATAAGGTTTGCAACAAGTTTGGCTGCAATGGATTCACGCCCTTGAGTCTGAAATGTAAGTGGAAAAATTAACAAACTCCCTGTCACAGCTTATAAGCCCATTAGTTTCATCATCAAGCAAATAGTGCAATCAACCAAATGTAGCAGTGTCTCAATAAGATGGTAAAGACAGCAAATCTTTTCTCCATTAAAATGAAAATAAGAAAAGGAAAGAGATTGAATAGCTACTTCATTGACCAGCCAGATTAATTTCCAAAAATTACAGAATACACAAGTTTACATCAGTCATATGCAAAATACTTGCCTTTCTATCAGCTCTGGCATATCCAAAATATGGAATCACAGCAGTAATATTTTTGGCTGATGCTCTACGACAAGCATCAATCATTATCTTCAGCTCCATGAGATTCTCGTTTGCAGGAGGGCATGTTGGCTGTATAAGGTATACATCGCATCCTCTGACACTCTCTTGTAATTGGACGTAGATTTCTCCATCAGCAAATCGCTTAATGGAAATCTTCCCAAGTTCCAATCCCATGTCCCAAGCAATTTCCTAGTTAAAGTAAAACATGGTTGGTGACAACAAAACTCAGGAGCAACGCAAAATTGGTTTGTAACAAATATATTTTATTGTGGGGGACTAACATTTTCTACACACATGCTAAAAGCCTAAAAGGTTTAACAGTTACCCAGATTCTTAAATGTAAAACAAAGTCTTAGAGTACATCGATTTCAGGACAAATAGATGTACACTGTTGAGCTTACATATGATACCTCCAACAACGTTGGTACCTCAAATCTAATCTCTCTTCTTTTTCAGGAAAAAAGTAACTGAACATCTGTTATCCTGCTATTGGCCCTTTAAATTAGAATGAACCTATGCAAAATTTCAGTTATGAATAACAATAGAAATAATTATGTCGTAGTATCATCATTATTTTTTGTTGATAATGTAAAATATATAACATGATTTTAACCTCACTACCTGTAGTGCTCCAGTAACTCAATGAATTGGCTTCTCTATCGACAAGTAGAATAACAATAAACAGAAACACAGAGTACCATTGCAGTAACAGATATCAGTAGAGAGGAAAAAGAGGGCTTTCCTATTCTGAAACTAAGAGTGACAGTAAAGATCGAAGCATGCACAATAATTTAATGGGCATGAAGCCGGATATTAGTAGAAGTACCTGGGAAAGTGCAGGATTGGCCGTGCCGGAGAATAATTTCAACCTGTTACTGTTTCTGTTGACTGTTTTCTCCATTCTTGCTGATTCCAAGAACTTGGGCAGCGTCCGATCGTTCAGAACGGGGATGATTGCCTTCCCATTTAGACAATTCGATGGCTCGGACAGGTCACATTTCTAGCACAACAGAACCAAAAATAAACTAAAAGTGCAAACAAGAGAAAATAAATAAATAAATATTGGTACGATATTGTGATTTTGTTTAAAAAGAAAAAGAGAATTGCAGAGCCATTACAAAAAGAGAGTTAACATGACAACTTTTTTAAGGAAAAAAAAATAATTCCACCCTGTATTTAAATTTTTCAAATTTAGCACCAGAATTCTATTAAGCCAACGTATTTCCTGTTTCTATTGAATCCAAATCATTCTCCCCCAGACCAATCCCGAGATCAACATGATCAAAATTTCATGAATCAAAATTACAACGCCCGTACTGCGAACAAATGCATATGTATCACTGTGAAAAGAACATAATAACAATACGTTAATTGAAGTTACCACACAGTTGGGTGCGTAGATTCGAGAGCGAGACTCATTAAAAGCCAAATTTTGAAGACCGTGGCCACGAAAGTTGGCGTTGAACAGAGAGGAGCCAGAAGAAGCAAAAGCCATGGACGAAGATGAAGAAGGAGAAGAAGGTTGAAACAGTGAGGGACCCATGCTATGCGTGGCGCAAAGAGAAAAAGGTGAACAGTTAACGACGCAGCTAGGGCTAGTCTTGTGCGAGAGAGAAAAAAAAGGAGTTTCGAGCAGAGCAGAGCGAGTTTCGTTTTCTTGGATGTGTGGCGGGTCTATGTTTTTCAACGAGAGATTCGGACTTTCACGTGTCGCAGACGACTAGTTAAGAGGGTGGCATGGCACAAGGGAAAACCGCTACGGCGCCGTTCTGGTCGGCCGTTGGAGTCACTTGTCTTTTTAGCAGCCCCCAATTCTATTGGAATTTATAATTGTAGTTCCAAGTTTCCAACCTTTGGGTTGGTGAGAGTCAAATCTAAGTAAACCAAGAAACGTGAAAAGTGCAGCCTCTTGATCGCGAATCTGAGCCCCTCATTATTCAGAATATATTCATCCATTCATGTCATGCACCATTCATCCCTTCTTTCTTTCTTTTTCTTTTCTTTCCTTTTTCCAAAATGTAAATTCTATGTATCTTTTTATCTTTTTTGCTTAAATTTTATCTTTATATTATTTAGAGAATAATGTTAACGGAAAGAAACCCAGTTCGGGACACGGTGGATGAACCCAAAAAGAAGAAGAAGGAAACTATAGAAATTACTTACCGATCGTTTGATACATAGACAGTCATAAATGAAAAGAGAAATAAAAAAATAATTTTGTAAATAAAAAATAATTTTCATAGCTTTACTTTTTAAAAAATAATAAAAATAAATAGATATTATGAAAAAATAATTATAAAAATATAATAAATATGATATAAAATCTTTCTTTTTTTATTTTCCATAAATTAATTAAAGTAAATGCAAATATCTCATATACAATCCAACCCAAAGAAAAAAAAAACGTGCAAATCATGCTTGGATGCCAAAAAAGTTTTAAGAGCTAGTGTACAAACCAGTTTCTGTATAGATTGAACCTTTGACCAATTGCGGAAACATTCACAGAAATAAAACTTTGACTTTTTCCCTATTACATTGAATGTAAACAAAATTTTATGCCCAAATTTCGTTTTTCTCTGAAAAAAAATTGTTACGGAATTTTTTTTTGTTTTGAAATAAATTGTTACTTAATTTCAACTAATAATTTATATGTTGGTCCAAATAATCTCCTCGTTCTAATGTGGTAAGAATCTTGATGGAAGATTTTAAGTAGACCTTATAATTCAGTGAACCTTTGAACTTTATTTTATATAAAAACATTAAATTTTAAGGTGTTATATCGTTTAAAAATTAATAATAAAATATTGTGGTTACCACCAGTGAATCTTCACATCATTATATTAAAGGACAAATTATAATTCAGATTTTAAAATTAATTTAAAAGATCTTAAGATTAAAAATTTAAACTGCTCAAGAAATTATAATTTAAAACTTTCAATTAAAATTTTTAATTATAAAATCATTCAAAATAATTTTAAAATTTAAGATCATTTAATATAAATATCTTTATTTTAAGAACTTGAATTATAATTTTTTTCTATTTTAAATAATCATAATCCAAGTTTAGGTTATCAACAAATAGAATATCAATCACCAAAGATTTCAAAATCTATTCAATTAACTATTTCTTAATTATCATACTAAATTCAAAAAAATTAAATATCAAATTATTTGACCATTGTATTTAATAATAAAATAACAATATACAAAATACCTCCTAAAATAACATCATTAGAACTTTCCAAATTCTCATTGGAATAAATTTTCCGCAATGGTAAGGAATCATAATTTTTCAATAAAAGTCAGAATTTAGCTTAGAATTCCTTCATTATATTGATGGATTTGTGATTGTACTGATAAAATCAATTTATTATCAAAATATGATAAAAGAGTGATGGATAAATCAATGATGAAAAAATAAGATTAGACCAACAGTTTTCGGATCCTTTTTGACCATGAAAGTTAACTTAGAAAAAAATAGTCCGAAACCAACTGATCAATCAAAAATTAATTTAGCATTGAATTAGTCAAAAATTAGCTTTTTCGAATTTTTGGCTAGATTAGAGTTTTGATATTTTGCAACAAAAATTTATGATATTTAATGAATTTTATCCAATTCATCTTATATAAATTTGTTGTCACACATATATATATAAATGTTTTAACTGATTTATATATTTTAAATACTTATATTTAGATTAAATATTATTTTACACTCTATGTTTTTATTTAATTGTAATATATATACATATATATACACACTATTTTATATATTTAAAAAGATGCTGAGTCAACTATTAAACTATAAATCACTCTTTATTATAATCCAATAATCAATCCAAATTTTAAAGCATTAAGCAAATAGAAATAATACACATAAATTATTCTTTCTTTTTTTAAGAAATATTTAAATTATACAAATCTCCTCTTTATTATAAAAATATATGCAAATTCCCCTAAAGCTAAAATATGAACAATATATCTTAGAAAATAATGTTATTTTTTTATTAAAATATAACTGACAAACATTTTTTTAATTTTTATTTTAATGTTATTTATTTAGTGTTGAAATTATAAATTTAATTTATTATAAACGTATAGAATTAATTATTTTTATATTAGTCAAACATATATTTTGTATTTATTATCTTATATAAATAATAAATATAAGCAGATTTTGATCAAAATAAATGCAATTATAGTTCAACTTTTATTCCAAAAGATATTTGTATAACATATCTTTTAATTCAAACATCTTTTAAATGAAAAAAATATGATTTATGCAAACTATACGTATTTTCCACGAAGTACACCGACAGTAGCTCTCAACTTTCCAAAAAGCTACCGCAAACAAATAGGACTCCCGGTCGAAAGGTCATGGAACCTCTATTTTCAATTCATCTTCAATCGAAAGTGGCGGGTGATTCGCGTTGCAAGTCGAACTTCTTGGCTGAAACTCCCGTGGATAAAAGAAAGGTTGCGGTATGCAAATGAAAGTATTGATATTGAATTTAGAATCTAATCCTTTTTTTTCTTTTGTCTTTGTCTGAATTTAGAATCTAATCAAGGACCAAAGAAAAATCTAAAATACTAGTACATTTCCCACTACAATTGAGTGAAGACCGGATCCACTTCAGTTGGGTCAAGGATTCGTTTTTAATTTGTATGTAAAAATAATCTCTTTATATAATTTTAATACACTATTATATTTTTATAATTAACATTCAATAATATCTTATAATTTTTTATTATTTTTAAAAATAAAAACACACAAATTATTTCTATCATTAAAATTATTTTTTTATTTCCAATTCTGCATACAAACTCCAAAATATTTACGGCAGCAGCATTTGCCAAATTGGCAGCTAGCCTTTCTTTTCTTCCCTTCCACACACACACACCCCCCCCCCCCCCCGGCCCCTCTCTTTTCTTCTTTTCCTCATGAGTATCAGTAGCCTGACATTAAATTTGTAACATTCCATATTTTCTTTTTTGAAGAAAAGAAAATAATAGTTGCTTCACTTCCCACATACGACCGAAGAGGATCAATGAGAAGGAGAAAGCAGAAACTGCAAATATACGTAAAATAATATGAATAAATACAGGCACTTCTATCTTTCAGCAGCTGGTGCATTATTGGTATAGCAATTGACAGCTTCTTCAGTTAATCAACCATAAAATTCCCCGGAAGCTGGGACTTTTTTTCCACATAGTAATGTGCAGGAAGACCTCAAGATGGAACATAGTTGATTAGCTGGTATGATCAAATGCTGGTTGATCAGACTGCATCCAAAACTTCCAAAAAATTTTGGATGATCTGGAGAGAGACTCCCAATAAGATGGCCATAAGGCCTGCAACATTTGTTCCATTAATTCATCCCTTTAGGTTGGTATGACGGCTCACGTTCCTGATAGGAGAAAATGATTGAAGTAAGGAAAAGTCGTACACAACACCAAAGGTAACATCAAGTTGATCTCACAATTCTTTTTGTTTTCCTTTTGTGTGTGTGGAAAGTAATGGAAAGAGTAGATATCATTTTCATGAAAACAGACTTGTGTGTCGAGTCTTCACCCAAAGAGAGTACCCAGTTGAAGTTGTCTTCTAGTTTGTCATTTTTATCTCCCCCATCAATATTTATTATGCTCTCAATCTGAAACTTGGGAGCATGAAAGTGCATTTCTTACTACGAATTATATGAGCATGCCCATATCTGCATGTGCCAGAGACCCAGAGCTACTATACCTTATGGGGAAGATGAGCTTGAGAGAAAGAACTGAGCTGGCAGCTTTCCAAGTTTGCAAGTAATTGAATCACAGTCTTCAAGTGTGGAACACTGTAAAAAGTTGTAACTCGAGTTGAACTTGATATTGTCCAATGCATGATTATGTAGGGAAAAAGCATCCAGTCTATGTACATAAAATTTTGGCACGCAAATCATGTGGTGTTCCAATCATTAGGCCTTATCAGTGTGGCTCAAATTATGCATAATTAGCAATAAATTGAAGTCTATAATACTGTATAAAGTATCAACCGCATAATTTGGGAGCAATTTCAACCCTATTCAATGAAATATGAATAAAGTCAATACACCAAAATGTCATTCAGTTTTAAATTCACAATATGACGGGTTTGTGCAGATCAAATGCTTTGATCAGTCAGTCAGTCTTAAGTTTGGAAAAAGTTGATTCTAGTTCAGTTTTCTTGTGTCATTCATTTCATGCTTCCTCATGAGAATTTTACAGGTATCCTATCCAGGGTTCATAAGTTATAGTATTGTACATCTCATTAAAAGAGAAAAAGTTATGACCTTTGTAGTCCATTTTCCATATGTGCATCAAGAGTTGAAATTACTCCAGGCATCTGATCTAAAACCTGCAGCAGAGAAGGCTATAAACAAGGACACTATTGCAGTCTTTGCAAAAGTAGTTCGTGCTTATCTTTCAATAGAAGATGAACATACTTGCTCGGTATTCTTGATTGTAGAGGCCTTTGCCAAAAGGTTCTTAGGAAGCTTGATGAGTTGGGCCTGCAAATAATGTAATATAGTCATACTAAACAAAACATATATGTGCCAACAATGTACGAAAAAGCATAAGCACAGTAACACAGACTAAGTTGCTCTGTGATGGCTTAGTTTTTCACCCTTAGCCTGTCCCCTACATTTTAGGTTGTTGATGATCAGAAGGTAGAGTATGGTATAGTTGGTAGAAGTGTTATAAGTGGAGAAGGAAGTGCAAAAATGGGGCAATGTATACAGATGGTGCCTCTCGTCTTCACTCATCCCCCTGCCATATATCCAGCAACTGTTTATATAACGAAAAGCTTCTTTTAGCACATTCCAGGACAGCAAACCTCCTTGACAGGAGAATTTAGCACTTTTTTTTTGCCCATCAGGTCCCAAGCTAGCATGAAATTTAACTCACACCAGAGAAGGACTCTTCTATTGGTGAGTCCTTAAACAGACAAAAACATAAAAAGCATTTTTAATAAAAGTGCTCTGTGCTAAGAACGAAAGGAAACATAATAGGAAAGCAAGAAACTGAAGTAAGTTGTTAGAAAGCAGAAATTTAAAAGAGTGAGTTGTAACGCTAGTGTTATCTCCGTGCTGACAGTAAAAAAGCAAAGACAGCCACACCTACAACAGAAATACCAGAAAATCTTAAAAGTTGTCACATAAGAAGGATGGTCTAGTGGCTAGCATGCAACACGCTAAGGAGATTTAACTAAAAAAAGGTCTTGACTCCCATGCCGTGATGAACAAACAGATATTAAATCACATCCCTCGGTAGATTTATATGAAAATTTTCTACACAACAGTCTCTCCTATAGTCATACTTCATGTTATTTTTTATCACTCAAACGCAACGTCTCTTCCTCATTTTAAGCATATACCAATAAGCAGATACACCTTTCTTCCAATTGAAAGAGTTAGCTAATTGAAAACGTACGCTTACATGGCGACATGATCCAGTATATATACCTTTTCACATTATTCAAACCAGTATCCCAAGTCACAACACATGTATCCTTATCAATCGAGTCATAAATGTTCAGTGCCACAAACAAATTCTGCCTCGAGAAAATTTTCATGACTCGGATGCAAGAAACGCGGTGATCATTGCGCTACTTTCTAACATGAAACAATCCAGCATTGACTATAAGTAGCCACAGAGCCTCATAAAATCAATAACACATTATTTTGGACATCCTTGTCCTGAATCTAATACTTTTATGGCATGAATTCCAAGAATCAGACAAATTCTTCACCGTAGACCTCCATGTCAAATGCAACACTTGTTTGTTGCCAGATCAGATCAGCTCATACGTGCTTATTTACAGGTCGAAGCCACCAAGTTCGGAGTGTAAACAAAGGACAAAAGAAAAGAAAGTAGAGAGAGAGGGAAGACCTGAGCAGGAGAAGACTGTTGCATGAGGTGGAGAAGGTTGGAGGTGGACTGCACCGCCTGAGAGATCTGATCGGCCACCATGGCTTTGGCCGTTCCTTCTCTGCTGCTACTTCCCGTGGCTGATGTCGTCATCATTCGCCCAAATGGGATGGGATGCTGAAACTGTGATGTGGAGCGATCTTACAAGAGTTCTGCATCTTTTTTATTCGGCGTTCTACCTACCCATTTAGCCCACTGGGCTTTCTCTTTTCACCAGTCCTTCAGGCCAATTTATTTATATAAAATTTTGTATCTTTAATTTATTTTTATTCTTTTAGAATAAATTATATGAATTTTTTTATTGAAATTACATAAATCTATCTTTTATTTTTAAACTAGAAAGTTGCATTATGCTCTAATTTAAATTTTTTTACTTATATATTCTCCATTAACTTGGTTAAATTTAATAAAAACAAAATTCACTCTTTCTTATTTATATTTATACATATTTGGATATCATGTATAATTATATTTAGATTAATAAAAAATATTTTAATCAAAAAATTTAAAATTATACTAAAGTATCTATTTTAAAAATAAAAAATTATGTAATTTTAACAAAATTTAAACAAAGTCTATGTAACTATTCTTCTTTTCATAGTAGCATTTTGTTGTTTACGTTTATTTTTACCAACAATTAAACCTGATAAAAAATATATATGATTATTTAGAGAGAGAAAAAATTTAACAATAAAATGGCAGTAAATTTATTATAAATTGATAACTTTGATTTATTCTTTGGACAAAAATATGTCATACATACTTAATTTTCTTTCTAACTCAAATTTAAACAACAACAACACATCTTTAAAGCAATATGCCGATTTTGGGTTTTATACTCCGGTTTGAGTTGTCTCAACTCTTCAAACCTTAACCCTTGACATAGATTTGGACTTGAAGCAAAATGATCGAGCTTTAGTATGAACACTGATAATTTTGATTGTATCATTTTATCTCATCACCATTTACCTGTGTCAATTAAAAGCTACCTAAGTACTGCAGGGCTTGTTCCTTTTTTTATTATTTATTTTAAATCGAACTATTTTGTTTGTTCCACCTTGAGATTTTATGCAAATTGCAGTAGCTGCAAAGTGGGCTTCGTGTGGAAGAGTGCAGCAAACAGCTCCAGCTGCCAGAGCCCAAAAGTAATAAGTGGGAGATACAAGTTCACAAGTTTTAGTCCACTTCTGTGAGAACCTCATAGAATTCTTCTATCCCACGATACAGCTAGTAGTTAGATGTGAACAAAACCCTCCGACAATGGTGCAGGGTCTGAATTCGTGGAGGCTAAGGTTTCAATCCAAAACTTACCCATATGCTTTTCTAGTATTGGCTGCATAGTCTAGACAACAGCTTACCTGGCCAAAACCTAGTTGAGTTTTTTACTCAATTTCAGTTGTATCAGTTCAAGAAGCTCTACAATCATGAAGTAGTGGATTTAATTTACAGCAAGTAGATTCACTTTCCAAGATGTAAAACTAGGCAGAAATAACATGTGGCCAATTTTATCAAGTTATAACAAATACTAGTCACTCAAACTCAAAGCCACTAACCCAGTGTAAGAAACAAGATAAATCTGCTTCGTCTATTATAAATAAATAGATGTATGTTTTCGTATAGAAAATATTGAAGAGTCCTGGAGAAGCGGCATCCTCATGAACAATATAACTACAGTTTTATCATAACTTGATGGGAATAGTGGAATACCATAAAAGGTGCATGCATTATCACAACAATAAGTATTTCAAGTTCCCAATTAAAAGAAATATTTGGAACCCCCAAGCTCTACAGAGGCAGGGAGAAACCGAGGAGATGGTATGGAACTCACTGGAGCGTGTTTTTTTTTCCTTCTATATCTCCAGTGATGAAAATAGTACAAGGAAGCGAGACAGGATGAGGACATAGGAGAAACTGAGGAGATGGCATGGAACTCACTGGAGCGTGTTTTTTTTTCCTTCTATATCTCCAGTGATGAAAATAGTACAAGGAAGCGAGACAGGATGAGGACAAAGCATAAAACGCACAAGAAGTTGTTTCTTCTATTATTTATACCATTTACTCCGCTCGTCAATATTTGGAAGACAGGAAGTTTAGTTATTACTCTGCTACTTGATGCATCAGCTCTTTATCAAGAATTAGTAAGAGTTGCTTAAAAGGAAGATATCAACAGAACAAAAGATGAACTGCAACAGCACTAAAATTTAAATTTCCAGAAGTACTTTAGTGATTTGAAAAGAAATAGGAAATTCCGATGCCTTGCCAATCACCTGAGTCACAGTTCAATATTCATCAAGATGCAAAATACACAATGCATTCCGGCTTAGTGATGCCAATGCAATGTGAAATCAACACATACCTTAACTTTTGGAGTAACAAGGTTTATTCCATCCAGTGTCATGCCACGAATAACTATATGATATATATATATATATATATATGATTAAATTTGGCTATATAATCTAGAAAGTATCATTAATTGATGATTGTTGCCCTCATAAAGTCAACAGAAGCTCGGATTTTATATACATTTTAAGGCAGAGAAAAAATCTGAAATAAAAGTAGCAAATAACCTTTGTTAAGAGGAAGCAACCTTTACGGCTTTCTGCAATTCAGATTCCACATCGCTCGCTAGACTGTGGGACTTCTTTCTCTTTGCCCATTTTCTTCTTCCGCATTCTTTTTGCTTCTCCAACGTTCAAACTCATTAGAGCTCTCACCTGAATGCTGAAAAACTTTCTTCCCACTGCCGTTACTTTCCTCACGATGATTTCTGGTTGAAATTCCCATTTTCATCTCATCTAATATTCGCTTCATCTCCCTATTTTCCTTCTCTGCAATCTCCACGTCTCTTCGCATCCAAGAACACATGCCTTTCAACGACTGCAAATCACCGCCAGAAGTGTCCGTACTATGCTTATTCTTTTTCATTTCCTCAATCCACTCTAACCCAATCTTGTTTACCGTCAAGGATGGCATTTTCAATCCCATATTCCCTGGAAAATTCACACCCCACCTCAAATTCAATGATAACACTTTGGTCACTGGCATCACAGTCCTGGCCATAACAGCAATTCCTGACGAAACACCATATCTTCCATTATTCTTCACCACCAAAGACCTCTCGGGGCCAAACGCAATTTCTCCATTTGACTGACCCTGACAGTTATTTATATGTGTAAAATTCGTACCCTCATCTTTGGCCCCACAAGGTTCCAATTTCAGTTCCTGCCAAACCGACGAAGAATCCCCAGCTTCAAACCCACTTCCAATTTCACTTTTATCAAGGGACGGTACAGCGGAAGGTGCTCGACAATTAGTCGTACACCCAGAAATCTGATCAGTGTTTGGGTCTGAGAAGACGGTTTTATTGAGAGAGAAGTGACCAAATTGGGGTTTGAAGTGGAGAAAGAAAGTTGGGACAGGGGCGTATGAAGGAGAGAAAGAGAACCTGGCAGAAAATATGAGAGGGGAGTGGCGAGGAGAACCAGAAATACCTAAGCCAGATTTGAGGGAGAGAGAAAAAGGAAGAGTTGTGTTGTTGGAGGCGGTGGGAGTGTAAGAGAACTTGAGGGATGGACCAGAAGGGAAATTGGTGGAGAGGGAGAAGGAGAAGTCAGAAGCCAAGTGGGTAGTGGTGGCTACGACACCAGAAACGAAGGGTTGGTTGAATATGGTGATGGGCACCTTCGCTGTCATAATTTGCCAGTGTTGATCGTCGTTCAAGGGATCATCTTGAAACTTGAGGGAGAGCTTCATATTTGCAGCCAGATTCCTGAAAATTTTATTTCTTCTGGTCGTTGCGAGATTTCTGATTGGAAGCTAGAATCAGCTGACGGTCGGGACTAGGAGACGGGAACAACACCCGTTGGAGCTAGAGAGAGAATGAAAGAGAAACTGTGGAACTCTCGAATTGAAAACCTCATGTTTGGGCCACGAAATAGAAAATATGAAGGGTAATGCTGCCCTCCAAGTATTACCTATTCATTCTGTCGTTTCATGAAAATTTGAGGTAACATAACAGGATAATAACACGCCAAGTTCCCAGAATATGTTTGATTTTATGTTTTTAAAATAATTTTTTGTTTTAAAAAAAATTATTTGATAATGTATTTTTAATAGAGTATTTTATAAAAAAAATAAAATTATATTTTTCAAAATAAAAAATTAAAATATTTTTTAAATATTTTATAACTTTTATTCTGTATAATTAAAAAAATAAAAAATAATAATTGTTTAGAATAATACACTTTTAAAATTTATTTTAAAATATATTTATTTTAAAAACATAACAGAATTAAGCAGGCCTCAAAGCACTATCACTCTCAACGGGATAATAACAGTGCAACCTATTAGGGGTGTACATCGGCCCGGTTGGCCCTAGGGGCCCGCCCTAGCCCTGTCTAATCGGGCCTGGTCGGGCCGGGCTAAAAGTATAAATGGGCATAACTTTAAACAAGACTGCTCCGGGCCGGGCCGGGCCACGGGCGAAGGTATGTTCCGCCCAACTCGCCCTAATAGTTACTTCTTTTTTTTTAGTTATTAATATCTTGTCATCTTATTTTTTTTATTTTATTTAATTATCTCTGTATACTGCAATTTTTATTATTTATGCAAATATTCTTTACTTCTTAATTATTTTTATCATTGATGTGAATCCTTACTGATATTTTTTTTGTTAAATAATGAAAAAATATATATTTACCTAAGACTAATTATGTTAGTGTATCTTATATTTTACTTTATAATACTAGATTATTTTTTTATCACTGATACAAATATAAGAGTTCTAAAAGTCCATTGTTTTGAAATATATGCCTATAAGTTTGTGTAAAAATATTTTTATATTACAAGTATCAATTCATTAAAAAAAATTAATTTGGGTGGCCCTAACCCGCCCTATCCCAACATAAATCAGACTTATTAGAGTTGAATAAGGCCACAGGTATAAAAACAAGTTTCATGTCTTAATCGGGTCAGGTATCGAATATACTAGATGTTCAGTTTAGTTTTATCCATGTACAGCCCTACTTATTCGGGCCGTCTCGGGCTACCCCTGGCCGCCCTAAAATCGGGCTTCTCCGGGCCGGGCAGGGCCACGAGCATAAAAATACGCCCAATACCCTAATCGGACCGGGCTCCGGGCCAAGCATCGCCCTGACCCGACCCTGCCCATGTACACCCCTACAACCTAACCAAAAAAGAAAAAAAGATAACAAAACAGTCCCACCATACGCTGGCCTTGAAAGGAATTTCGTGGGGGATATTCTTCGTAGACTAAGTTCCTCCTTTTACTAATAAAACTCAGTCAATTAGATCTTCGTAAAATTAGGAATGGCAATTTTGGACTATTTTGTTTTAACAACAGTTGATCGAGTATTACAATAAGTTTTAAAAAATCTAAATATGAATATTTGAGTTCGACATATATGGGACATATATATATATATATATCTTGATTGGTTTTTTGTCTCGTATATATATATAAATAAATAAAGGCTTAAGTATTTCTTATTTAGTTAATTATTTTATTTAATTTTAATTTTAATATAATATTACATAGTTATTTATCCAATGCAAAGCCATTTACTCTGTCATTTTAATCATCCACTTTGATGCTACATTTTGAAAGTATATTCTATTCTTCTATTAAATTTAATTATTATGAATAACTAATTCGCCTTAGTCTACTCCAATTTTAGCAAGGTTTGAAATTTGAGGGAAAAATTAAAAAAAAAAAAACCCACAAAGATATGAGACAAGGATATAATAGATTGTAAGTAAACAATGATGAGTAGTAAAAAACTTGTTTGATTACCACCCCTGGGTAAAAATTTTATGGATCTTTTGAATTTTAACTTCAAATTGAGATTAATTATACTTACGTTATTTATCCGATATCATACTTAAAACTACAAACTAATTTGAGCCTAAGTTTTTTATATTTATTATTTTATTAAACTCAAAACAAATTATTATATTTCAGGACCATAGGTTGTAAAATATTTATTATAAAAAACTTTAAATCTCAAAATTATATTGAAGAATCCACAAATCTCTTTTTTTTTGTTCAATGATAGGACAAAAATATCTTTATTTACATTTTCAAATTTGTTGTCACTTAAGCTTTCCAGAATTACAAATAATTTTTACTATTTGATTTTGTGTTTGTTACTGTGCTCCAGCATTCTTATATTGCTTCTACTTGTTACACTTTAAATTTGTTATTACTTGGCTTTCTAAAATTACATATGGTTTTTTTCTTTTCACTACTAAGGCTTGTATTTGTTACCACATTGATTCATTAATCTTGTGTTATATACATGCATTACCAAGTGAGATAAGAATGTTAGAGTACGATAATAACAAATGCAAAACTAGGTTATAAAATTGTAAAAGTAATCACTTGTAATTTTGAGAAACTTAAATGATAACAAAATTCACGTAATTAAATAAATGTATTTTTGTCCAACCAAAAAAATAAAATCTTTGGATTCTTAGAAACAATTTTAAGATTTAAAATTCTTTATAATAAATATCTTTAATTTATAATCCTAAAATATAATTTTTATTAACTAGTGTAATTATTATAACCCTATTGTGTTTTAGAGATTGTTAAATTTAGAACTGAATTAGTAATTATTGAGAGAGAGAGAGAGAGAGAGAGAGAGATATATATATATATATATATATTGGTCTCTTTCAAACCTCGATGTTACAACTCTAAAGAAAAAATCCACGTGACATGGGGAAAAAAAAAAGGTCATGCTCAGATGAAATAACACCATGCATTAGTGGAAAAGAGAATGCTGGGTTTATGAACGAAAGGAGCTCATGTCATTCATGGCTATTTTGTTTCGCAAGAGAGTCCATAAGTTTAAAGTATTATGAAAAACTTTTGAGTTTGCCTTTTATATATGACTTTAGTTAATTAATAAAAGGTTGACTAAAGTTTAAGGTACTAATGATAATTATGATAATTATAAGTTATGCCTGAGGAGATTCTCTTTCGAAAAATGAAGCGAATTGTGGAGGATACTATTACATAAGACAAGCATGCTGTTTTAAAAACCCAGAGAGTGTTTGATCAGTTGGAGTCTGCCATCAACGGGATGGGTTAAAATCAATGTGGGGGTACGTAACTCAGAATAGGTGTGCATCTTGTGGTGGGTTGATTAGAGAGGACTCGGGTAAATGGATTGAAGGGTTTAGCTGCAATCTGAGTTTCTATGCAATCACGTTTGCTAAACTTTGGGGTATACTTATTGGTTTGAAGCAGCCATGAGATAAGAACTATAAGAAAGTTACTAAAATGGAACCATGAACTAAATGTCCACCTGCAATTACAGAGGGAATCATAAGTAGCCACTGGCAATTACATGAGTTATGAAACAACACAATAATAAGCCAATAATGCATTGTTTGTAATCCCATAATATCCATTTGAGTTTAATGGTTCCTTTTAAAGTGCTGGACGAAAATAACTTTTTAGAATAGTATAAATAGACTCCCTCCATTGTAATCTTGATCAAACAAGTGTGAGTTTCTTCATTAACAAAGTTAGAGAGTTTTCTCTCTTTCTTTTAGTTTCGATGAGTTGAACGTCTAAAATTGGTTGGAGGACCTAAGTTTTTCGAAATGTGAGAGTATGTATTACTACCCTCTTTAAAAATATCATTTTTTAATTATCTTTTAGTCAAACAAACATCACCATCGTGTTTAGGAAGTTGAAAAACCTTGGATTGGAGTTGTTTGCCATCAAACATTACCGTCACACGCCATCGCTTAAGAACCATGTGCCGTTCACGTGCTCCATGCATCGTTGTAACACTCTGAAGGTAATTAAAAATAATTATGATGAGTAAGAGTATTAGTGGAGGGTAATTAAGAAAAATAATTAAGTGGAAAAGGAAAAATGAAACTTATAAAAAAATAAATTATTAATGTGGATTTAAGATTTAGTTTGGTTAAAAATTTAATTTAGACCCATAATTAATTTAAATATGTCAAAAATAAAAACTAATGGAAGCTCAATTATATTTTGTATAGACTCAATTTTTTTTTGAGAGATTTAACCCAAGATTTAACCCAAGACCCTATTAAAATCCTAAAAGTTTTGCAACTCAACCTATCAAGTTTAACCCAATAAACTAAAAATCTAAACACACATAGATTTTGGTCTTTGAGTTAATCCACAACTCAACTTAAACTTTAAAACCACTTCAACCTTTCTTTCATTATGTAGAAATACTTTGAGAGCAAACAAAAATTCAAACGCATTGAAAGGTGGCTAGGATTTTTAGCAAATTTCTATCTTTTCTCACTCCTCCTGAGCAAGATTGTTCTGCTTTGAGGAAGCACCAATATTGACATGGTATTTTACTAAAAAATAATTGTCAATATTGTATTTATCATCATGCTGACTACATTCTTTTGTTAGTTGATGACATTCCACTCCATTGCTTCCACCATTTGATGATACGTAGCAATACTAGAGGGAGAAATGATGAATCTAGATTCTTTAATGCGCAACAATCTTCGACCTCCATATGCTTTTTTTTTTTCTTTTAGTTTTAACAAATTTATATATATTAAAAGAAATAAAACTTAAAAGAAAGAAAATCTTTCAATTTTTATTAGATAAAAAATTTATTTTTATTTGTTTAATAAAAATTGAAAGATTATTTTTATTCTCTATTTTATTTCATTAAAAAAATAACCACTGAAATAAAAAAAAATAAAAAGCCAAAATTGTTGTGCGAATTGCACAAAGGTGATTTGTGCAAGAAATGGTTAGCTGATGGCTAAAAAAGTGAAAAAAACTATATAAGACTAGCCCAAATCATGAAGTGACAATAGTATAATATGAATTTGGATCACTTAAAGTAATTTCAAGTGAATTGAGGGAAAAGAAGGAGAGAGACATAAAGTCTATACTCTATGGACGTGAACTTCACACCTCTTTCTCTTTTTTTTTTTTTCAATCTTTTTCACTTTACTTGAAATTAGTTTTAAGTTATTCAAATTCAGTATTACATATCATTTTGTTTTTATATCTTTGAATAAAGTAGTGCTAATATATAAATAATATGTTGTATTTTTCAAAACCTAAAAGTACACTAAAATTTTCGTAGAATAAATTTTGGTAACTTGTTTTATAACTAACTTTTTTTTTTTCATTTTTTGTCAAAAAAGTAATTTTTTATATACTATAATTTTATTCTTAGTAGAACAACTAAATTAATATTAAATTTAAAAATTGTGATTTTATCTTAAAAATAATAATAAAAGTAATTAAGTAATTATATTTTTTAAAGAAACATATATTATGTAGAGAGTTAATTTATTAATAAAAAAATTAAAAGGAAACAAGTATAATTTTTGAAACAATAAAAATATCATGTATAATTTAGCCAAATCTTAAGAAAAGTTAATGTAATTTAGCCTTTTTTTCTTAAAACACAATGTGAAAATTTTTTTTAGTACTTTTAATTTTGAATTTTTGATACTATTTATATCTTCACCCATCCTTTACCATTTGGTCTATTCCTAAATGATGTTTTGTGATAATTTTAAAACATAAAAAAATAAAGAATAAAATTATATTATTTTTACTATTACTGTTATTAAAATTAAAAAATGTACAAATTTTATTACTACAATATATAATTATAATTATTTTTTGCATTATTTATGTATTTTCCTTTTAAAATAGTTCTGTTATTAAAAGACATCCTTTCCATTTTCAATAAAATATTAAAATAATCACCTTAAATATCACCATGTATGGAATTAATGAATTACTATATTTTAATTAACATCAAAACATACCGAATAATAATATCTTGATGAAACAGTTGAAGAAAATATTTAAAAGAACATACATTAAAAAAAAGAAAAAAGAGTGAGGATAAAATAATTTTCTGACACAATATCAATGACATAAAATAAATATTCTAAAGCCTAAGATAACAAAAATAACAATTATTAAATGAGAAAGATAAAATAAATTTTGTATGATTATTATTTCAAATATAATAAAAAATTAAAAAAATATTATAAATTCCTTTCACTACTTCGCAACACAATGGTGATTAATCATAGCGGTTGTGGCTTCTCGCGAGAGGGATTATAAAGAAATATGAGAAGAAATAAAAGAGGAGAGATATTTCCGCGAGAACAAAACATATCAGTCCAAAAGCGCAAACGATATTTCCTCTTGTCCTAGCGTTCACTCTCGAACTTGATCATAGAACGCACAGTGTGGCCCCTTCTTGAGCTCGTCTTCTTTAAACTCTCCGCCTGCTCTGTTTTCGCGACATTTCTATTCTCTCCGTTTCTGTGTCTACCTCCCAAGTCTCGACAATGGCAACCCCCAATCTTCCTTCGGGATTCTCCATGTTGAAATCGGACCCCACCAGGCATTCTGATCTCTTGGCTGCAAAATATCTGGGTCAGCTTGTATTTGATTCCAAACCCGGAAGAAAATGCATACGGCGGCAAACTTTCGCTGTGCCCTCGACGAAGATCATCGAGCATAGCCAGAGAAGCGAAATCACGTCTCCCAATGGTTCTGCGACCGTTGTAAGTTTGCTTCTGTTTCTAGTTGTGTACATGGGTTTTCGTGAGTTGTTGGCTTGGATGCACTCTTTGTGTTGTTTTACATTGTTGACGTGCGAAGTGAGGTCATTGCAACGTAAAATAGCAAGCTTCTCGTATTGAGTAATAAACAGGCTAAGGCAAGAGCTTCATTTAATTAAACCAGATAATATGTTCCTGATTCACTACCCCCATCCCCAAACCTCCGAAGAACATACAAGAGACACGGGACACGGACTCAACAACACAGCAAAATCCAAAATACATGGAGATGCGATGGCATAGACATGTGTATGTAAAATGATTATATAGATACTCAAGTATTGATATAAAAGTATTAAATCAACTAAATGTGTATAAGATATATCTAAGATGTATTTGGTATGTGTCTAAACATTTTAATACAGCATCCAATAAGTGTCAGTATTGTAATTTGATTTACTATTTTAAGAGTACTTTTTATCAAATTGAGTGTCAGTGTTTCACGCATATCCAACACAGATACAGCTCCAATCTTGAAGTCTTGGCGTGACATAGTCCCCAACTAGTATATTTATCATTTTTACTTTTTTATTTTTTAAAATCGTCTCATTCTTAGATCCGACCATCAAAGTAATCTTAAGGTCAAATATAATTTTCATGAAATATATTAAGCACTCAATTAACAAAATTTTTGGGCATTTATACTTTAGTAGGACCTGCATGAGCCACATTTCTGGCGTTTCTCTCCCCTTTTATTTGAGAACTGGCCTTGGTGGACAAACTTCTATGGTTTATGAAGTCCTATCTAATGCTTAATATGATCTCTGTAAAATTCAGGATAAAAAACAGAAAAATTGTGTATGGGGAGGTTTCTCAGTTGCTTATTTGGAAAGATACATTGTGCCTTCTAAATTTCCATGCACAAATTTAGTATAGACATTTTGCAATGTCTAATTTGGATTCTATTTATGTGCTCTCTCTCTAATATCGAAGGGCCAGACAAACTCTTCGTTTGAGCTGCAGTCTAGTAACTTTGCTCCGGGGCTGGCAGATGCAAATTCAAATGCACTCAGAAAAACTAAGATTGTATGCACGATAGGTCCTTCTACCAGCTCACGTGAAATGATATGGAAACTGGCTGAAACCGGAATGAATGTGGCTCGCTTAAACATGTCACATGGGGACCATACATCACACCAGAAAACCGTTGATTTGGTAAAAGAATACAATGCTCAATTTGAAGATAAGGTTATAGCTATAATGCTTGACACCAAGGTATCATTCTTTTATAATTTTCTACTTTCTCCATCTAATGGCATTTTGTGTTTTGACCATCAGAAGTGGGCCAAAATTGTTCTAGGCTAATTGTTGTCTTATTGTTTGGTGAAGTAAATCTTATATATGACACTTAATTTTTTTAATGACTGAAAATTTGATTGTTAATTTTTTTAATGACTGAAAATTTGATTGTTAATATGAAATTCCTGACTCTGAGCTGTTTCAAATTGCTTGCCTTCTTAAGATAGTCATTGCACATCACTTGTGTTAATGTTTGTAGTGCTTGAATACTTGGGATTTACCTTTATTGCTTAACATTTTCAGGTCATACAACATGCTTTCCTTTTCACAATCCGCTCAAGCTTTTTGTACCTTGTATATAATTTTAAAGTTACAACAGATGCATGAACTAATTTTCTTCACAGGGTCCTGAAGTTAGAAGTGGGGATGTACCTCAACCAATTATACTAAAAGAGGGCCAAGAATTCAATTTCACCATTAAAAGTGGGGTCAGCACAAATGACACAGTTAGTGTAAATTATGATGATTTTGTGAATGATGTGGAGGTTGGGGATATACTGCTGGTTGATGGTAAGTATGGATGCCTTGTGCATGCATTGAAGTGGACTGTGAATTTTGCATGATAGAAATACTATTACTCTCTACTCTGGTAATAGAGTTTCTTGTGTTTAAATCTGGAACAGTATATTTGGGAAGAATTGTTTGACTTTTAAAGTTCATTTAGTCAGAAAATTATTGATGTTGATTTGTAATTATAGATGAACCTCTGAAAAGTTACTTATTTGTGTCCAAATCCTTTCTTACCTGGTTTATTTTCTGGATCATATATTATGTGGTTCAGATATATTAAGAAATGGGACAACTTATAAATTGAGCTCCCATGTAATTGACCATTATTAGGATAAGGTTCTACATTGAGTTTGTCATATCTGCACACAGTTGTTGCTGCAATGCTTGCCATTTTGGTTGGGTGAAATTTTGTCATTTACTATATTAGCTGATTACTAGTACTACCCTTCATGGAATATGAGTAAGATTGTTCTGTCATTTAATAATACATTTTTATATTTTCATTTCCCTGCATCCATTCATTGTTTTTTATATTTTTCCAAATGTAACATATTCTTGCCGAATTTTTTAAACTTTGGATTTCTGGTTTGTGTTTCAGGTGGAATGATGTCTCTTGCTGTCAAGTCAAAGACAAAGGATTTGGTTAAATGTGAAGTGATTGATGGTGGAGAACTGAAATCAAGGCGTCATTTAAATGTCCGTGGAAAAAGTGCAACACTTCCTTCCATAACTGGTATAATTCAGTTTCATATGTTGATTGCGTATCCCACTGATTAAGGTTTCAGTTATTCACTTGTGCACACTTTAGATAAGCAAATGTGTTTGACAATTATATGCTCTTCTTTGCCATATGTATCTACTTCACAGACAAGGACTGGGAAGATATCAAGTTTGGGGTGGACAACCAAGTCGATTTCTATGCTGTCTCATTTGTAAAGGATGCTAGAGTGGTTCATGAGTTAAAGAACTATCTCAAAAGTATGTTACCAGCTGTTATCTTTTTGCCTTTCTAAGCTGGTTCTCTGGGTTTGTGTGTCTGTCTATGTTTGTTTCTCCTTTGTTGAGATATTTTTGCTTCATAAAGTCTTTATGAACTAAATTGTTGTATGCCTTTTGTATAGGTCGCAATGCTGATATACATGTGATTGTAAAAATTGAAAGTGCTGATTCAATACCGAATCTTCATTCAATACTTTCAGCTTCAGATGGGGTTAGTTTCTTACTCGTCATATTATCAATTGTGGATGTGGATATTACATATCTGTCAGTAATTAAGTTGCAATAAAAACTTGTTTAAACCGTTTTTAAACTTACAACTGATTTTACAACTAAGTTTATACTGAACTGGTCTGAATCAGCTTGCAGGTTTTCTGAACACCTTGATAATCTTTATTTTGGAGAAAGTTATCAAAAGTGATGCTATGTTACGGTCCAAAGTACCATTAATGAATCTGTGGTGCAGCATCCAGTTTGATTGTTAAACTTTTCTTTACTTTATAGGCCATGGTTGCACGTGGGGACCTCGGGGCTGAACTTCCAATAGAAGAAGTTCCTTTATTGCAGGTAACATGATGTATATAGTAACATCACATCTATGCCATTTTATCAAAATTTATAATATGAATATAATTTTTTTCTTGAGATAATCTACAAGCTATATTGATCATCATTTGGTTTGATACAATTATCACTGGCGAAATTAAATAAAGTGCAATTTCATTACCTGTTGTAAATTTCACTTTATCTTATAACATTATAGTTTTAGACTTGTGCATGAAATGCGAGGAAAGCCCTTCTCTTGCTGCTTTTAAACTATAAAATACACACTGTCATGATGATCTAGAAAGTAATGAACTTTCAACTATAATTAGTTGGTTTATTAGGAACTCCTTTCCTCTGTTGTAGAGGGACATAAAGCCTATTAAACCTTTTATGTTCTTATATATTTATTTATTGCCTATAGATGCCCAGATTATAAAAGGGAGCTTTTAATTTCAAAACCATAAAATGGTTGGCGAACCGGTTCACTGGATGACTTGGGTTGTTGAGAGTTTCAAGTAAACTATGTGATGTTTAGAACCCATATAGCATTTTACCTAAACATGATAGTGGGACCCTGGATGATGGACATATACTGTGTTCTAGCTTAAGTATGCATCTGTTTTCTGTTATAATAATTTTCCCATATTAAGTCTGCATAAAGTGAACCGCTATTTCTACCATCGTGGCCTTCCATTATCCAGGAATGATGATATATTTTTTCAATTGAGTCTAAGAAGTGAGAGTATGTTAAATTCTGTATTCTCTTCCGCTCACTCTTATAAACAGGAGGACATCATTAAAAGATGTCACAATATGCAAAAGCCTGTAATTGTGGCCACAAATATGCTGGAAAGCATGATTGGTCACCCTACACCAACAAGAGCAGAAGTTTCAGACATTGCAATTGCAGTAAGAGAAGGTTCGGATGGAATCATGCTTTCAGGAGAAACTGCACATGGAAAGTTAGTTTGCTTTTCTGAACCATCTACATATGTTATAATATGTATGGCCTAGTAAGATAAAATGCATAGTTATGTATGGCTTTCAAGTTGGGAGAACAGGAGCATAAGATTCATGAATTTACATTCACAGAACTTCGTAAATTTCTTGAATTATTTAATATTTGTTTCTTTGCTTAAACACACTTTTGGTTGAGAATCAATGTAGTTGTGAGACTTAACATTCATAAAACTTGGTAAGTCTCTTAAATTAAATGTAAAATTCTGTCTACAGTTGAATGGGACGCTAGCAAAAGGACTTAATTGTACCAAATTGAAAACTAAGAGGATAGATTTGCAGCAACTGGAAATTGAAACTGCTAGTAGAGGAACCAAAATTGTGTTTAAGCCTGCACTCTTAAAGGTTCCTTCTAGTACTTTATTTTTATATACTTTTGTTAAGGATTCCTTGAAGTATTAAAAGATAAAACTTTAGATAAGTGCTTTACTTAACAATGTTGTAATATTTTAATACATAAATTTGCCTTTTGGAATGTCCTTGTTATTGTACTTTCAAGAGTTAAAAGGGCCAGTTTAAAACAACATGAAAATTATGTGTTTCTATTTATATTGCTCTCTCTCAACTCATAAGTGTTTGATTAAATATATTTACCTTGTGCAAACAGAGGTGAAACTATTGGCTTGTGCTAGGCTTAGATTCTTATGTTTTGTTTCTTCCATTGTGATAAAGTCAATATCTTGTTTTTTTTTTTTTTTAATAATTTGATTTTGTTTCCACTATAGAACTACTTTCCATTTAAAGATGCATGCCTTTAAATTTTAGTCGTTCGACTTTCTGAAACAAGGGTGTTTATTCTTATGTTACATATAGTGTTTTTCCTCTTGTCAATTAACTTTGCATTTGATGTACTTTCATTTGATAATTATAATGAAATAATGTTGAGACAATGACAACTCTTCAGATATCCACTGAAAGCTGTTAAAGTAATGCATACAGTGGCACTAAGGACTGAGTCAAGCAATCCAAGTAGTGTTGCTCTTCCCAATCAATTAAGTTCCCACAAGGTAAGTGCTAAATTTAGAAAGTCTTGCCTTGTACCTTAGATATTTAGTTTTAGAGTAGTCTCATATGTTTTGATCTATACTCTTTTAAAATCTAATTAATTTGTGTTTATTGTTTTGACAGAGCCATATGGGAGTAATGTTTGCTTTCCACGCAACAACTATGTCTAACACCCTTAATAATCCCGTAATTGTTTTTACGAGGACAGGATCCATGGCTATTCTCTTGAGCTATTATAGGCCTCATTCAACAATCTTTGCATTCACAAATGAGTGAGTATTAGCTGCACAAGATTTTTTTTTTAAAAGAAAAAGATATTAGGTTTAATTTGGCACAGGGCATGTATCTTGGTTTGTCCTTGTTATATTTTTGGAAGCAATAATACTTTTGAACGATTTCTGACGATAAATGGTAAATTTTCTGGGCTTGATTAATAAATCCACCATCAGGGGGGTAGTCAAACATCTCTTTATTCTTGACTCTCAACTTGACGTTAAAAACATCTCATCGTATGCTTGGAGAAAGGAAGAGATAGAGAAGACCTAGATCCTTATTTGAGATGATATTTAATGGAACTAGCAGTAAACCCTGTAAATCCAGGGGTTATAAAAAAAAAATGTGGGTCCCACTGCTTTAAAATAAAAAGAAAAGGTACGTATGAACAGTGCATGAAGAGTGACAACAGTCAGTGACGCGACGCTATGAACCGAATGAACAGTGCTGACCCCACGGCTTTTATATATATAAAGTAGATATTATGGTGTTGTACAGGATTATCCTGTTAAAAAGAGTTAGTCGTGTATAGTTAAACAACAATGAGATACTTGGGGAAAGTCTTAAATTATATTTTTTAATTTACTCATCTGACATGGTTTTTTTTTAGGTTGGTGCCTTTGATCAATTTTATTCAATTTCACTTCTTTTTGGGAACTGTGTCATGCAGTCATTGTGGATCAGGAATCCATCTGCATAAAGTTTTATGCTATCCAACTTGGTCCTTTTCTGTATTTAAGTACTTGTATCCTACTTACTAAGTGTCTAAAAACATCGATTTCCTGGAGGATATCTTGTTTAGAGCACACAGACACACCATGGCCCCCTCCCCACTCCCTAAAAAAAAAAAAATACTGTTCTTCCTGATGTATGGTAACTCTGAAGGCCATCTTAGCTAGTGACTTTGGCTTTTCAGATTTAAATTTCCGGATAGTGGTATAGGCTCTTAAATCATTAATATTTTGCATCCTTCACTTAGTGATCTAACATATTTTCATATTTTGCAGAGAAAGGATTAAGCAGAGGCTGGTGCTTTATCGTGGTGTAATGCCCATATATATGCAATTTTCAAATGATGCAGAGGAGACCTTCTCTAGAGCTCTCAAGCTACTGTTGGTGAGTAATAGCTCCGTAATTTGCACTCATCTTCCTTCTCTTAATGGTATCTTTTCCAGTGTCTCTGAAGGATTTTTCATGCTTCAGAGTAAGGGGCTCGTAGAGGAGGGACAGCATGTTACTCTTGTTCAAAGTGGAGCACAACCAATCTGGCGTGAGGAATCGACTCACCACATACAAGTTCGCGAGGTTCGCGGATGAAATTCCTCTCTGAAGGGGCTTTCTCTCATGAAGATATTTCATGGTGGGAAGTTGTATTAATTTTGCATTAGATAAATTTTTTAGCTCTCATCGTACTTCTAATTATAGTTATGGATTTCTGAAACACCGAAGTTGAATACTGTTGGCATTTTCAAACCAAAGTTAGGGGCTTTGGTGTAGCCTACTGAAAGTTCTTTGATTAGTTTTTGTTAACACAAAAGTCATGTTGATATTTTTTTCTTGGCTGAAAGAAATCATTTTGATAGTTACAGCCTATAAGTTTGTGATTTGATCTGATAAGGAACTATATTTTCTTTAAGTTTGTTTGTGTTACAATTCTCTTGTCTGTTTCTTTCTCTCTCTCTCTCTCTCTTTTTAATTTATAAATTTCCTTCCCCGGTGCTGATCAACTGATACAGGGCAGCAATCGATACCCTTCAGTGCAATTTGTTAAAAATTTCTCGACTTAATATCATGTTTTCAAAATTTGGTGTTTAGTCCTGTTATCTTGTCAACGTGGCTATGGGCCTGACATTTAGGGCTGTCAGCTCGCGTTTTTCTTGGTAATTGGATATCTGCTTCAAATAGGTGAACGAGAATATATCATGTAATTTGTAAAAACTGAGAAATTTTTAAATAAATTGTCTATAGAAAATTAGTAAACGAAATCAATTATGTATAAACACATAATATGTTAGATATAAAGTTTATTAGAAAGTATGTATATGTTTAATATCTTTTTATGATTGGTTTAATTTCAATATTTTCTGTAAACTGGGTCTATTTTAAAATTTCTTCTCAAAATTAGCTAAGTTCACAAAAAAATGAAAACCATTTGACACTCGGAAATCACGGCTACGTATGTAAATTTAGCAATGGAACAAACAAATGAGAAAGAAGGGAGGTTTAAAAAGGCCCTAAAACAGTCATCGCCTCTTCATGGTTTAGTTTAACACAAAAACACAATCCAGCTCCAAGAAGATAAACTGAAATAACAGTTAGGTGTCATAAAAACAGTGAGATAGTACAGGGGTAAGAGGCTCGAGGAAAAAGGGCTTCTCTCACCAAACCAGAGAAATTTTCTTCGAACAGCTACTATAACCGAAGTTATTGTGACTAGATGCTCCGTTCTTTCACTTATTTATATATGTCGTTACCATTGCCTTTGTTCGTTGTCCTTTGCAATTAGACTTCGAAGCTGCCAGGATCATCATTCTCTTCATATTTCCCTTCCAGCTGTATGCACTTATACCACTTTGCACATGCAATATAGACCACTAAGTCTATGGATGTCAAGGCAGCCAAGAGGAAGAAAAACCTATCTAGGTGGCCTTTGTTGAGGTTTCCGGGGATCCACCCCGGCATGTGATCCTCAGTTGATATCTTCATAACCATACTCACTAGCAAGCTACTCACATAGTTCCCAAGGGAAATGGATGTCATGCAAAGTGCACTTCCAAAGCTTTTTAACCCATCTGGTGTCTGAGCATTGAAGAACTCCAACTGCCCCACATACATAAATACTTCAGAAGCTCCTATAAAAGCGTACTGAGGTATTTGCCAGAAGATGCTTAGAGAGCTGGTGTCATTGCAGTGGGTGCAGTCCTGTTTTGCATACTTGAGCCTATAGCACTCAACTATTCCAGCTGAAACCATTGCCATAATTGCTATGACAAGGCCGATTCCCATTCTCTGAAGCTCAGTAAATCCCGTAGAACTTGACCTTTTAAGCTTTCCCACAAGTGGATCAAGAACTCGACGGTAAAGGAAAATGAAGATAGCCACACTGAGGATGTCAATGCTAGACATGCTAGCTGGTGGGATTCGGAAACTGGAAATAGTAGTTTTCATGGCGGCGCCTTGCTCCACAAACAGAGAAGCCATCTGTGTGAAAACCACTGAGTATATTATGGTGCAGAGCCAAATTGGAAGAAGCCTTAGTATGCACTTCACTTCTTCAACTTGAGTTATAGGGCAGAGACGCCAAGGGTTGTAAACCCCTCGTTTTTGGTCCTCTAAATCTCGAGATGATATAAATGCTGCTCTATCCAAGAACCTACATTAAGAAAATACCCACCAAGTTTAAGGAATTGGTTATTATTATCAGTATTGCCTTAGCTTGCATGTTTGAATCAAGAAATTTTTAGGTATACTTTTTGTATAACCAGATAGTGTAAGGAATCAATAAGAATTCACTACTCACTGCAGTGGGTGTTAGTGAATTCCACCACTTTGCAAAACCCATCTTAGTATTTTTTTATTGACCGATTATACAATAAGATAGTACATTATATATACGTAAAAATTTCTCTATCAAAATAGCATCTCCTACTTACTTAAAACCATGGGTATAAAGAATCTTTCTGTTGCCACTTGTGGAGGATTCCCTAGCATCCCTGTCATATAAGTCCTCTTCATTGGGTGACATTTGAACTCTCCATTTGGTTGATGCAGCAAGCAGGACTTGGCAAAACCTGAGAACAGGATTTCCACTGGGTTTGAAGTGCCTATATCTTCGGGTCCCTACAAGGAACAAGACCAGTGCGGCGAAGGCGGAGCCAGCAGACGCCCAAAAGCCAAGAGCCCACATACCTTCATCCTCGAAGTAGTCAAGAATGGTGTTTGAGAAGAGGGAACCCAGGTTCATAGCAAGGTAGAAGTAGCTGAAGAAGGCCACCTTTGAATGGCCTTCCTTGGAGTGCTCTTCGTCGAACTGATCAGCCCCAAATGTAGCAATATTTGGTTGATATCCCCCATTTCCTAAGGCAATGAGATAGATAGAGAGGTAAAACATGGTCATCTCCAAGCTTGAATGTTTCCCACATTCAAATGTTTCATTCCCACAGCCTTTGGGTCTGATCAAGAAGACATACGATGATAGTGACAGGGATACCAGACCCTGTTATCATCAAATACAAAATCTTAGTTCACCCCTTATTTTTTAGATCACTCAAGTAATTTACTATAAAAAAGGAAAAGGAATTTAAAGAAAAAATTAATAGGTTACTTACAATTACAAAGATGACCTGGAAGACGGCACAAGTTTTGTATCTTCCCCAGTAGGAATCACTAAGAAAAGCACCCACAAGAGAGAAGATATAGACAGTTCCAGTCCACTTGCTGACATTGTTAGCAGCTTCAGCATTGTTTTGGCCTAATACCCGAGTCAGGAACAGCACCAAGTTCACTCCGATCCCAAAGAATGCTAGGGTTGCTAGACCTTGGTTCACTGATTGACACAATTGATAGAATACAGAACAATCAGTGTTAAAAGTCTTGATTCCATTAAGCTCTCGCTAGTGATTAGACTATAATCATTCGAAGGCAGATATCTTGATTAATTACACTTTCATTCATCGCCATGTTCTTGTGGACCACGTGTTAAATACACTCACATGCATGCTTCTTGTGCTTCGCATCCATACGTAACCCAAAAGAGAAATACTTTTATATAGCAACAAATTTGGTTAGGATCATCATGCGGATATAAGAAATCGTTAGCCAAGTTTCCTCAAGAGCACACGCAGTAAAAAGCATAAGAGGTATGACCTTCCAAGGATAAATACTTTAAGCATATATATCTTACTCATGGTGGAAAATGATGGGTAAAGAAAAAGGACAAAAAAACAAAAAAGGGCAGATGCATGGCTAATTTATTAATCAGGATCTCTATTATCTCTATATGGGAGTTGGTATTCTCACTTATGCACCTGCACTCTATCTTTTTAAATAGATCGAAGGCTGTCATTGACACCTCCGTCGACTCTTCAGTGATAAGTAATTAAGTGTTATCCCCCATTCATGTGTGTCTATATATATATCGTGATAGTAATTATGTAAGTAAGGCTTTGCATCTAAGGGAATGACAAGCAGCTTCCACAATTGGCCATTAGATCATTTCGAGATCATTTTTAGTATCTATGTAATACTCAACATTCAGTATTACTGTTCTTTACATTTTGAAATATAACCTAATTTATTTTTTTTGACAAAAATTATGAAATATTAAATCATAATTGAATTGAATTTAAATTTTTAAGCAAAAATTGTTTTTGTCAATATATGAATAAAAATAAGATTAAATTTTTTTAATACTATTAAAGTATAATAAATATTTCTCACTTTCTAAGAGGTGTTTGCAGGAAGCGTTTGACATTAGGCTTTAAGTTCAAAGTTTTATGCAGTCATGTATTTATAAAAAGGAGCTTCAATAGGAAATATGATTTAGTTTATGAAGCGTAGTATTTAATATACTATGGACCAAATAACACTTTCAGATAAGGGATTGTTTTTTTCGTTTGGTGAAAAGGTGTATAGTTTACTATATTAATTCCTTTTGAAAGTGATTTTCATGTCATTACACATTAACCCTATTGAACTTTCTGTCATTGGAGCAGGGCGTTGCTTTATATCATCTTTTCCGTTTAACCTTTTTTTTTTAAAATAAACTGAAAAAAGGATATGCAAAAGGCTTATTTTCTACACAACAAAAACTATGGTATTATATTAAAAAATAAAAGGAAAATAAATAAATAATTTGAAACAAACAAAAAGGTTTTTGATAATTAGATCAATAAAGGGTGGTAAATTCTTTTATATTAAAAAGAGACCCGCATCATGGTGCCAAGAAATCACAGATTTACACGTCCAAGCAACGCATGTTTCTTGTTGGCGCACCTTGTCTCAGCACAAACGAAAGCTTCACAAGTAACCCAACGTGTATTCTAATAGTTTGATGAGCCTATTCGTTACCAATAAATTTAATTTTCCTTAACTAGAAACGCTTATTTATGGAACCAACCCAAGTAGCAACCATTTGTTAACTAATTACATCTATAAGCTCCCCATCTAATTAAACACAGTAAATAGTGAATACAGAAATCTAATTCCTGACACGTGGCAACGACCCACCTGATGCAAGCTTGTGCCTAGAAATTACGTGTCAGGCTTGTGTTTTTCTTGCTCACAAATCCATGCTTTCCTCCCTCTCCGCCTCCCAGTTCCCACAGTTCCCAGCTCCTGTCGTTTAGCCTAAATCCTGAGGTTTTGTTGTGAGATCCTTCCAAAACCCTCTCTCTCTCTCTCTCTCTCTCCCCCTTGTCTCTTGAGTCTCAATTCGTCGTTTATCTCTCTAGAAATGGAAAGAAAGATATATTGATGAGGTGGAGGGCAAGCCAAGAGGTGGAGTTGTAGCTGGCAGGCACACACACCCCATTCAACATGCAAATAAAAGCTGAAACGCTTGATTTGGAGTTTGGATTTTGTACGCCAAATGTAACACTTTCCTGCATTTATGTTGTCGTTTTCTTTGTATCCAGAACTGATAAGAAGACCCAAGAGGTTGTTCATTCCTAGATCAGCTTAAAAGCTACTTCCTCCTGATAAGTGATAAGCTATCTATCTATCTATCCATATCTACTCGTGAATCATAATCATCTCTGCTCAACGAGATTCCTGAAACTTCTACTGCTCCTAGACCAACCACTACTACAGCCAACCTGTCATAAACTATACGTACCGCATGTGCATGCAATCTTTGAAAAGCAATGGGAATTGGAGTACTTGAAGTTCTAAGAACAGGACAAGATACCCAAGTTCTGGGGATCTTGGAAGGGATTTTAAGGATTAAAAGGGCCAGATTATATGATGTTAAAGAATTACCAAGCTAAAAATTAAAATACATGTATAAATTAAAAATTGTCACGCAATTTTGTTTGGAGCTTACAGAGTATGATAATTCCAGCAACCCATCTTCCAGATTTGTCTCTGATAGCAGGGCGGCCATGCCAATCAACACTTCCATCAAGAGTTAACCCTTCTGGTTCTTCCTTGAACTTGCTCTGCGCAAAGTTGTTAACAGGAGATGTATGGCATTAGTACTGTTACATTCAGAGTCAATAAACCAGATGGATGACTTAAAAAATTGCACTCGGCGATCAACAGAGCATACTGAGAAAAAAAAAATGAGTAGGGTTTTGATTTCTGAAGCATAAACGGTGCTTAGAGACAGAGAGAAGGCAAAGACAAGAATGGCTTTCAAGTTTCTTCAGAAATAAGGAAATACATATAGCAACTTGTACTGACCTCTTTACACAGCTCTAAACAAGCCATTGATGATTTGAAAGATGAAAGTTATTAGAGTTTTGTGAAATGCAGGGGAAAAGGGGACTCAAGCAGAGGAAAGGTGTTGAGGGGTGAAGGCCGAAGAGAAGGAAGAGATTTGGTTAAGAAACAGAGGAGAGTGGGAGTAAATAAATAGAGGAAGGAAGGATGGCATGAACGGTGGAGATTTTCAGAGGAAAAAAGTGGGGACATACAGGTGGCAGAATCATCCAAAACTGTGTACAAATGCAATTTCCTTGGACACAAATATATGGCAAATCTTTGTTTTTTATCATACCCACAAAAAAATGTTCTTTTCATTTTTTTTTAATCATGCAACTAATACAATCTAGGAGAGATCACTGGGGGTACTACTAGTATGACCAGGCTCTCATTGGTCGGTCTTGCTTGATATTGACATTTTTCAAACACTCCCTTAAATGCATTCCAAATTGGCACACTCACATTTTGGCTTCATGATTTAGGCCCCCCCCCCCTTTTTTTTTTTCTTCTTCTCTCCAAAGAGCTTAGCACACATTAATGTTTGTTAAATTTCAAAAAAAGAGACTAATTAACCTGCTCTTGTTTGTTAAGTTTTATGGCCATTAACTTTGAACTTCATCGAATAATCCTATACAGATAAAAAGTTATGGTGAGAAGATACTGTAAATACCAGAAGCAATTTCATCCACTGAACTCCGGATTTTGCTTCAAGAAGGAATAATGTCAACTAATCAAAGATGTCGCAGGGGAGCCAAAGACAACGAGAAAAATGCTCACTTGCATGGGATTTGCACTCGTTTTGGAAATAGCAGTTTCTTTTTCTCACCGCAAAAATTAAGGTTCTTCCTAGTTGTCTTTTTTCCAGGTTCACAGTTTTAACATCTTCAATTTGGAGGAAGTAATTACCATATTAATTGTGCGACATACTAGCAATTCACACTCGTGGGAATCCCAAAAGATGTATAATTCTAGTGAGAGATGAATGTTATTCCCCGGAATAAGCATAATCACGTTCTTTTATGATTTGCTGCTCATAGCTTTACACTCAATTATAACAAGGGATATGGTTCCATTATTCCATAAATATACGCTTATTTTATTCATGGACAATAAACAAGGTTTGCAATTCTTAGGTATTTCTTCCGATAGTGGGAAACAATGTATATTGATTTTCTCTCTTTTAAATGAATTTGATTATTTATGAGCTAATAATTGACATCTTTATTGACTTTCTACCTCAAGTTGCTGAAACATTCTCTAACAAAATTCTATGAATATGTCTATATACCAGCTTGTGTTCTTTTAGATCAGTAAGATAAGATTGAAGGATATCTTGCCGTTCCCAGGAAGTTAGGCAACTTGTCAATTATGTAATTAATGGTTTAACAATACACAAAAAGTTTATCTATCAACCAAAAATTGCATAAGATGCCAATTACATTAATTGTCTTCTTTTTTTGTTTTGCATGAGTTTAGGTATAAATTCCAACCAAACTTCTAAGGAAGAAGAGAATACAAAGTAAACCATTTCTTCATTAGATTGAACAACCATTAAGTAAGTGTAATAAGCTTCATTTGTTGGCTGCTTCAACCCCTTTACTCTGAGAAAAAGGATTTTATTTTATACTTGATTTGTCATATTTCTGTAGCAAAATTAAATTAAATAATTTTAAAAAGTTGTATTTTTCACAGATTTGCGTCGATAGCATATGACAATATAGAATGTTTTCACAGCTCGCCGTAGACATTAGTTTCAAGCAAATCTTTCAACAATATATTCTGAGTGTTAATAAAATTATGAGCATGATTTAGTGGTATTGTTTAACAAAATTGCACTATATAAAGAATCTTGCATTACATTAATGATATTTTTTATTTGCATTAATTCTTGCACGCCAACGATAATACTTGACAACGTGTAATATTATTGTGTTAGATTAGTTTCCCTTTGTGAAAGAATTAATCCTCATATTCTTTGTACACCAAAAAAAAAAATCCTCATATTCTCTCTTGTTTTTAAAATGTAAAGCCTACTGAGAAGGTGTAATGGAAGTTAAATTAACATATATCAAAGAAGTCAAACCAAAACTAGTATAGTGCTCTTGGTTCAAATTGTAGTTTGCAAACAGATAAATGGCTGTCTACGTTGGAGAGGATTTTTTCCTTTTTAATAAACTTAATTGTTTTAAATTTTAATCACGAGTTCCGCAATTTCCTTATTTTCATCTTCATATTAACGACAGTGAAAAAACTTGAAGTTGAAGGTTATTAATATTTTCCAAAGCTTAAGTGCATGATACTCCAGAGATTATATTGACATTGAAAAACAAAAAGAAGAAAGGAATCCACTTTAAGCCTTTAACCGAAACGTAAATCTTGTTTCATATTTGGAGCTTCAAAAAGTTTGTAAGCTTTTCAACGTCTATATGGTCTTAATTAATTCCCCATAGTAATTTCGCCCCCCAAAAAAAAAATCCTCCCCATAGTTATGGGTTCATATTTCATACTGCGCACTAAAAGAATTTGCTGACATACTAGTGTCTTTTTCGTATACAATATAATAGCAGAGAATATTAACTGGTCTCTTCTGTTTTGTGATAGATGTTAAATTCTTCATCATATTCCCTCTCAGGCTCTCACTGTCATCAGATATCTTCTTGCTACATGAGTATGCAGTTACTTTTCCCTTCAGTGTCAAACAGGAATTATGCAAGATTGACCAAACTTCAAACAGGATGAAAACGTATTTTCCAGAAGTTGCTTCCTGAGGAAAGAGTGCACACTATCTTTACGAGAATATAAGGTCCAATATGCAGTATAGCATCAGCATCAGCGAAGATATAAGCTGAGAGATTGGAAAGGCAGATATGCCATATTTGGTAACTGTTTGCCAATTTCATTCCTCCTTTTGATTCAAGGTATAGTAAAAGTCCATCTCCAGCAAAAAATATTTTCATTCATTGAATTGATTTACTGTACCTCATTTATTAATAGTAGTTTAATTTAAACCACAAACCTTTTTGTCATGGATGTGTTATACTGGTTAATTGATTTCTAACTGCTAGGGACAGATTAGATTCATTTCTTTCCATGATCTTCTTCTATTCTATGTCCTAATCAGAAACCATTTCTGTACAAAATGTTAAATTTGCAAAGTAAAAGAAGCTCGTTACAGGGAACACAACTGTTGAGCATGACCTAACACACTCCATTTCCCCTTTTCTCGCACAACGAAAATGACACACACACACACAGATGACAAAAGCAAGATGGCCATTCACACAATGTGTGGGGCACCCCAGGAAATGCATAAAATATAGTGACAAAACCTTAATAATAACCAGTCAATTTTAAGTTAAACACTGCCCTGTCAATACATTTTCCAACATCTGCTTTTCAAGAAGACGCCAATATGAAGGGTAAGGGAAGGGTTAGTATCAACACAGTAGGTAGGACCTCAAATCAACGAGAATTTTTTTGCCCTTGTGATTGTATGTGAAGTTGGTATAACGTTCACTGACTTTGGCTGTGAAATGGAATTGCTCGTATTGCGTCTATGCACTGACTTATCAACAGCAAACACCATAAAGCAGATTGTGGATTTTCTTACGCACGAATGCACTAAACATTCTGCAATTAAAAAAAAAAAGAAGATCTGCTTCATTTTCAATATAAAATCTATGTCTTATCGTCGGCAGCCATGTTTCAAGTTGCTGTTCCCTCTCTATATATTAATCCTAAAGTCTATTTCAATAGTCAGATCCCACCCATTGTTCACAAACATCAACGTCATGACCAAATTAAATCAGGGTCTCCAATTTATAGATGATGTCTCATCATCAAGAACGGTGAGGCAGCGGTAGAAAATGACCTGCTTTTAGTCCACGCTCATAGGCACACTTATACACATTCATTGGTTACACTTTTATGCGTTCTTCTGTTTGGTCTTTCTCTGGTGTATATAACCAAGACAACAAGTCAAATATTTAACTGTTACTGTTTTAATCTTTGAATTCACTTATCACTCTTCCCTGATCCCTGATATCTGGTAATGTAATAACTATGGCATTACTGGGAACCTTATATTTTGTTACTGATAGGTTAGCTGGTGTGAACCACAAATATGTTGATTTGAGGTCACTGATTTTTGTGTTATATAAATATTTTCTTCCTTTCGTTCATATATTCTTCCAGGTTTATCATTTGAGTTTGAGGAAAGAATATCAGATAATTAATTAGTGCGCATGCTTATACCCTCTGATGCACAAATTTATTACAGATTGAACAGAAAACAAGAAGATGGCAAGTGCATATATATATATATTTCATAAAAAATGCGTAATTAACAATGATTGGATAGTGATGGTGGACACTGACCTTCCTAACCACCACTGTGGTAGAGATTTGCATTGTGCATGATGAGGTTTCTTTTCAGTTAGGTCATCCCACAAACAAATCCTATTCTCTTAAATGGCTCGTTCAATTCTCTTTTTTATTCTTTTACTAATTTTCTGTGGCCTGGAGTTTTAGACTTGTCACTTCTTATCCTTAAATATGCCCACGAACCAATCACAGCTCGCAGGAAAAGAGAACAGCAAATCTTCGTAAACAATTTTCCAAAAAAGAAAAAATAAAAGGAGGAGGTGAAGAACAAGAAGAATAGAAGCAGAAGAATAAGCTTCGCTTGCTGCTTGGCTTCAAGTATAGCTAGGCTCATTAAAAATGGAAGGTGTAACTGTACCTTTCATGTTCTATACATGACATATTTTTATGTATATACTAAATATACAAAGTCAATAATGATTAAATATATAAATATGTTCGAAGTAAATTTTATTAAATATACTTGACATATTTATATATTTATATTTAATTGACTTGATTTATTTATTTTTTACAAATTAAATCTACTTTAAAATTTATTTATTTGCAATTGACTAGTCTAATGTACTGTGCCATATGTCATACGCCACTCACTGAAGAATTGAAGTAGCCAGTAGTTGGTGTGACTTTAAGGATGTAACGATGAGCACGTAATGTGTTTTAGTGTAATATGAACCATGAAAGAGAACAGTAAGACATGTGACAATGATATTGCTGTTAGTGGAAGACAGGAGCCTAGCCACAAGCATAGGATGTAGGAGTATCCACTAGCTGTCTTTTTCGATCGGTAAGGTCATTTGCATACTAAATAACACTTGTGTCGCATTGGTTTTAACACATTTCACAAACGTCATATTCATCCTTTTAACCACATCTCTCTCATAGTATTTTCAGCTTAGAATTGCTGCTACTAACTGCGTGCCCAGGATCATTATCAACACCCAATTAAGACTGGTTTGACCATTTTCGGTCTTAAACTCTTCATATCTGCAAGGAAAGGTTTAGGTTAATTTTAAGTTAATGGACTTCTGACGTGGATCTTCTGGTCTGCATGCCGAGAAAGTAGCTCAAATTGGCTAGACCATCACTCGTTCTAGAAGAGTGAAATGGAAGATCTGGGGTCAGGAAGTTTGCCTTTTGATCATAAAATTAGTTTCCACCTTCCATTTTTATAGTTTTTTGCTTGACCTTCCAGAAAGATCTTCTATAGCATCAAAGTGAGGAAATTACCACTGGTTTCTATAATATTGAGTATTGACTACAAGTCGTTTCAATCAGGACACTGAATATTATATGTATAAATAGTACTATCTTTGACAGGATTGGTGTAAAGTTGCGAATCAAGATCCAAATCTGATTTCAGGATTGAATTTAATAAGGCAAACCAAGTGGTAGCTGAGCTGGTATAGGTCAAATACAGACATCATCCGAATTTGTGCCTTTGACAAAGATGCCAAGGTAGCACTACATTGACCCTTGCACAGCAACCTTTTCCATGGGGAATGGAAAACTTGTGACTATATATATATGCCATGTGGTACACAACGTTGAAAGAACACCAAACATTTTAATGAGTTTAGGGACTTTGTTTTATTCATTCATTAAGGATCTCAAGCATGTGTTTCAACAAGAGGAAAGAGTGGGGAAAATAGCAGTGCCTGAAACGCTTGAAACTCTTGCAAATCAAGCAAGCGTAGCTTTCTTCAAGGATTATTTAAGGCCTTCTTTATTAATATTCATCATATGGATGAGGGAAGACACCTGTTTTGAGTATAGGCACTGCATTAAAATTCCGATGTAACACTTTACTGTCCTCCTTCTGCTTTTCCCCTAACATCAATGTAGCTAAATTGTATAGACAAATAAACATATATAAAGACGAAACACGAGGAGTTGTTATAGTGGAATGAAGGGCTGTAACAACTACAAAAAGTGCCATTTTGCTAGTTCCTTCATGTAAGTTAGGTTCAAATTGTCCTTTATGTAAAACATGGATTTAATCATGAGATGGCCATGCCCCTTTTTTGTTTTTCTCTATTCCAATTAATCTTCCTGCTTTTTGGCTTTATGGAATGAATTTGAGATGGTGCAAAGTAATGGATTTGATTAAAGAGCATAATCAAATAAAAAAGGGAGATGCGTTCTCACACATAGAACGAGCCTTCCCTAGTTGGGATTTGTCACGAAGAATACCATAATGAGGTTTAAATTTGGGTGCTTTTTTTTGTTTCTTCCCAATCCCAGAAAATGGAAAGGACCTAACTTGTGGACAAGGGCAGGTGAATAAACAAAGCACTGAGATTCATTTATGTTCCGTGATTCATTCATTAATTGCCCCTGATTAGGTCGTTCCACTTCATTGAATTAGGTTGCTAAAATGAACTTTGGACTTAATTGGCAAAAATAAAGTATAAGCTATAATGAAAAAGCACTAAAAACTTATATTATCCGTTCTTCTTGGATCGTGGGGTTTTGGTGATCTTTTGCTGGCATTTAACCGCAAATGAAACGGTTTCTTTTTAGATATATATATATATATATATATTTTTTTTTTTTTTTTTCTTATCGGGATAAGCATTTTGAGACCTTTACATTGAAGATTGCCTTTTCAGATTAGGCATTGGCACCTGCGCAGAGCGAGAAAGAGATTATGCCAACCACAAAAAAAACAAAAAGAATACTTTTGATTCCCGCTCCAGCAACAACGTTGTTGCAAATTTGCATATTATAGCTATATAAAATATATAAGAAAATAATATCAGTAATTTAAAGCTCCTCAAAAGAAAATTAGGAATTCGCACGTGAGCTCCCCCCTCCCCCCCACAAAATTTTTTTAATAAAAATTACATTTTATTTCTGTAAATTAAGATTTAATTATAAAATTATTACATAAACTTTAAAATGAAACAAAGAGCTCTCAGAACCTTAAAATATAGAATAAATTATATGTATTTTTTAATTTTATTAAAATTACATAGACTTTTTTTATTTTAAAATATACATAAATAATTTTTTGAGGCAAAAAGTAATTTATACTTTAGTTATATTTTAAATTTTTTAATAAAAAATACCCTCCGTTTAAAATTTTTTTAATTTAAAAATATATATAGTTAGGTTAATGAAAAATATTTTAATCAAAAATTTAAAATTAGACTAAATTATAAAGTAATTTTTTATTTTAAAAGATGTTTATGTATATTTTAAGAATAGATGAAAGATCAAAATAATTTTAATAAATTTTAAAAAAAGATTTGTATAATTTAATCTAAAATATAACATAACATTGCTTAAAGTAGAGAGGTTTTTTTTTTTGTTCGCTGTTCCAAAGGAAATACAATGCCTCAGAAAGTAATAATGATCAAAACACCTATATTTGATGGATATTCGCAAATTTTACCCGTTCGAATCTAGCTATAGGGATAGAAAAATATATCTGGGTTTGAGAGCTATATATTTATATTTGTGTGTGTGCACGTGTGCGCGCGTGTATATATATGTTTGTGTGTGTGTATAACTTCGTTATGTTTGAGACATGTGTTGGTTGAAACTTGACAATTTTAAGCTATATTATAGTATGTTTGGATAATATTAATACTTATATATAAATAAATTTCATATAAATTAGTATTAACTTAAGACAAAATTATTTATTTTACAAATTTTTGCATAAATGAGGTTGAAATTTCAGAAATTTAATAGAAAAATAGATGAGATTAAATTTGATACCCACTAGAGTATAAGTCTAGATTAAATTTGATACCAAGTGGGGATGGACCCAACGGGGGTCATGAATTCTAATACTTATTCAAGGAGAGGGACTACGTAAGTCAAAACTTTTGATCAAAAAATTATTTTGTTATATTTGTGAAATTTATAATAATATTTTATTACATTTTAAAAATTACATACTAATTTTATAGATAAGCATTAGTTGAGGCAAATAAAATATAATTACTCTATTCCTTTTGGTATATTGTAAGCTGAAACGTCTTTTTTTTTTTTTAAGTCATGTGACTTAAGTCCAGAAACAGAATTTTAGTGAAGTGAAAAGCCTTATTTAAAATATTTTTTTTTAAATGTGTAATGTATATTATATTTTTATAATTATTATTTAATAATATTTATAATATTTTATTATTTTTATAAATAGAGATACAAAAATTATTTTTTATTCACATTTTCAACCATTTTACAGACTAAACATCTCCTTAAAGTGGATCAAAGTATTCATGTCCAGTAATATGATCATTGTGGAGCCCTAGACCCTCACAAGGGTTACAGAGGAAAGTAAAATTCTCCAACCCACAACGTAAACGAATTCCTACGTGGGCCTTCAGTGCCAGCCTATTTAAAGCTTAAAACATGGCCCGAGAAAAAAAAAAAAAGAGCACCGCTAATAATTTATGAAAAATGATATCTTTTGAACTAATTATTTAATGACCATAAAAAATGATTATTTCAGATTTCTCGAATAAAATATTTGATTCTTATTTAGTAATATAAGTAACCCTTGGAATGAAAATAGTATTTTCTGCATTTTAAAGAAAGGAAGTATTTAGAAATTATCATTTTCAAGTAAGGTTGAATGAGATCTCAAATCTTAGTAGTGCTTATTTTGGATGATGAAAATTAAACTCAAATTAATGAAGTTTGGTGAGTGAATATATTTATTTTTGAATTTTATAAGATCTTTAACTATAAAGAATTTAAGATTATTGTATCAATTATGACTTGGTCTAATAGTGGTTAAGGAAATTTATTAAAATTTGAACTACGTGGGACTGTGGTGCATGGTGTTGCCATGAGCTCTCGCTTTCAATGTCTGCTTATCGTTGGTTTGCTTCCATAATTTGACGACAAACAAAGGGGGGGGTTTCTATAAGAGGTTCTTCCGTTCAAAATTTGATGTCTTGTTGGATAACTCAATAATGTAGAAGGACGACTTTTTTGAGTCTCTAACCTCTCGTTTAACCAAAACCAAAGATATTTAAAGCTTAATATCTTATCCAATTCTAGGTCAAAGTGATGGACCAGTTGAGAATTATACCTTCCTGCTAAAGGCTAATCCTGCATACGTTCACATTAACTAATCTGGTACATCAGTCAATCTAGTTGTGGAAATAGCCATAACCTTTTATATTCACCACCTTTTATCACATGATATCATGAAACAAAAAATGATTCATACACTTTTCAAGTTAATGATGTATAAGGGCCCATTACCTTCTTTTCCATATCATGTTGTGTTAATATGTCATGATTTATATCAGCATAAAAAAAATGATATAATGATTTATGATATGATTCTCAATTGATCATTTAAAATTTTTTTAGGCCTCTATTTATTAACTACATGCTAAAGCTTGTCCCATTTTTTTGTCTTATCTTTATTATCATTATGCTAACATTTATTTCTTTCCTATGTTATTTTCTTCTCTTAATCATAAAATTCGAAAAAGATTATACAACGTTTATAATGATATTATCAGTGCGTGGTAATAAACCATTATAGCTTGAGATCTACTAGAAGAGCAGGAAAGTGAGCAGAGAAAGAGACATGACCTCGTAAAACAAGGGAGTGAGATAATGTGGCATATGAATTTACTTGCGCATAAAAGTAGCAACGAAAATGAGGTTTGGCTTGCCGTCCGCTGCGAGCTGTGGTTCCAACTTCAATGCAACTGCTAATGTGCTTCCAAGTCCCACCTGGGCAGCACGTGCTCCATGGTCGGCCTGTCATGTGACCTTCTCTGTCCCTGCCTCCTCATTTCCATTGCTTTCATCTCTCTCTACCTTCGTCTTTCCACTGATTCATTCACTTACCTTTTGGCCTTTTTCATCCCTCTCTCTCTCTCTCTCTCTCTCTCTCTCTCTCTCTCTCTCTCTCTTCTCAGTTTCCGCCGCTGCAACAAGCAAAAGTATCAGTGACTCGCTTGCGGTATGTGGAGGCCCAGCATTTCGGCTTGAAACAAGTGAACCTGCACTTCCTTGACCCCTATTTTATCCTGTAGTGGAGTTTAGTGTGCTCCATCTTCGCTTCAATCTTCCGTGATTCTTTGAGATTCGATTCTATGTAGACGGCGGATACATGCCCATGGGTTGCTTGCACTCCAAAACGGCTCATCTCCACTTCCCTGACATCCCATCCGCCTTACCTGGCTCCAACAAACCTGATCCAGGTTCCTTCTTCAATCTTGACCTTTTATTTGGCACTTTGACTTTTGTTTAGCTAATTAGCAGCAAGCTGCTCTCACTTTTCGTTATAAGGTTCTGATATTGTTTTGGTTTCGAGTTTTGGGGGGTATAATGTTTAATAGAACTATTTGGTCTTTTGGTCTTGAAGCTAAGGGGTTTAAGCTGCAATGGGTACACTTGCTAGTTCACATTAATCTCGGATGCGTTCCATTTGAGAATAAATTTTTATTTTATTTTGGTTTTTTGGATTTGTAGCTAATGGGGATGATGTTGATCAAGAATGCCAAGTTCCAGCATTCAAAGAGTTCGGTCTCAATGAACTCCGAAGGGCTACAAATGAGTTCAGCACAAATTACATAGTGTCGGAGCTTGGTGAGAAAGCTCCCAATGTGGTCTACAAAGGAAAGCTCGAGAACAACCGCTTACTCGCTGTTAAACGCTTCTCCAAACCGTCTTGGCCTGACGCTCAGCAGTTTATGGTGAGAAGAATAGTCTTTTTCTTTACATTCAATTTGGTTATTGAGAAATTGAACAAAAAAGGAATAGGAGAATAACAAACATCTAGATGGCCTAATCAATATTTTAGCTTTTAGAAACTGAAGTAAACTTGAAATTGACATGGATTGGGGTAATTCTATGGGAAGGTCAAGCTCTCCATAGAATTGCCTTATGGATTCTCTTGTAAAACATGCGCATTATTAGGTTCTGACATTAAAATATAAATCATGTTGCTTTTGTCTCTTTCATTTTTTAAACTTTCCTCTCTTGCATTTACTCAAATACCAAACATGTTAGGCTGTTATATGCAGTTGGTAGGTATTCCCTTTTTCTAGCAGGGGTTGTTGATGGTTTTGATTGGTCAGGCAGAGGCAGCTGGAGTTGGGAAAGTGAGGCATAAGAGGCTGGTGAATCTAATTGGTTGTTGTGCTGAAGGGGACGAACGGCTCTTGGTGGCAGAGTACATGCCAAACAATACTCTATCGAAGCATCTCTTTCATTGTATTACTTCATATCTTCTTATTCAATTTCTTTTGCAATCATTGAAGCTTATTAGTTCTACATTTTTCCTGCAATTATCCTTCTCATTAGATGTAATGCATGACTTTAGAGATTTGCAAAAGATGAAGTTCTGGAAGAAATTTATTAAAGTCTATTCTATAATCACATGTCCTCTTCCTATATAGAAACTTGACTTGGACAAGTTCTTCATTTTATGCTTATTTACTTTCATACTATCTAATTTATAGTAATTACTAACTAGTATTCTAAGGTAAGTAGAAAATACTAGGACCATATAAAGTATCCCTTCTTATGCTTTTATTTTTTGGGGGAAGTTTTATTTGCTTCTGCTAATCAAGATCTTGTGTGTATTATTTAGAAATTAAGATATAGTACTTTATTTATTCCTTTTCCTATCTTAATATAAAGACTCTGTTCATTTATTTTTCACCTCACTGTTTCTAAATCCTGTTTTGTCTGGCTGGTCTTTGTTTGGGCTTGTTTATCATTCAAACTGACCAACACCAATTCTTCTTTTCCTCAAAGAAAAGGAAGGAGAAAAGTAATTTAAAAAAAAAAAAGCATTTTATAACTAATAAAATAAGTAAAGAAATGGCGTTTCCTGCCCTCGGCAATGACATTTTGATAAATAGATTTGCAACTTTTCATGTTTAGATGTGAAATTTTATTTAATTGTTAATTATTTTGTTTACTTATTGCATACCATGGTTTTATGTTGCAGGGGACAAGCAGCCATTGCCATGGGAAATGCGTGTAAGAGTAGCATACCATGTTGCCCAGGCACTAGATCATTGTAGCATGGAAAATCGCAAAATATATCATGATTTGAATGCATACAGGATTCTTTTTGATGAGGTATGCTTTTAAATCCTTTGTTATGAATCCAGTTGTTTGTTTGGTAATTGGTATCTTATTTATTTATTCTTGCAGTCTTTGTCATGAGACATAATTTGCATAAATGAATCTTTTGTGTTTATGTATGCTATTTATTTATTCTCTAATTTTGTTATTGATTGTTTGAACTTGATATACTCTTAATATCATGTTCGCCAGAAAATTGGTGATCCCAATTTTCTGCTGTAAACATAAGTTTGCACACTGCTAATGTTATAAAAGCTGTCAACATCATTCAGCAGAAAATGTCTCAAGTTATTCCTTTGAAATGGACTTGTTACTAATTGATTTACTTGTTGTCAGGAAGGTGACCCCCGTTTGTCAAGTTTTGGGCTTATGAAAAATAGTCGAGATGAGAAAAGCTACAGTACTAACTTAGCATATACTCCACCTGAGTTTTTGCGGACAGGTATTTACTTGCCAACAGCAACATGTATTTTTCTGGACAACTCACATTGATTGAAGGTATAATTTTCTGCTTCCCATGGAATTTACAACAGCAATGGTGGACATGAATTATATACATTTGATAATGTGCGAAAATGATCTGTCACTGTTGTAATTGAATAATAGAGCAGAATATGGTACAATCTAGCTATTATCTTTAATCTCACTAAATAGAAGCTTTTGCAATGGAAGGCCTTCTCACTTGATCTGTGGCTCTCTAGTGTTTAGAATTAAATATTCCATTAATGAGTAGATGGTCTTTAAAAGAAAAAAAAAATGCATTTGTGAAAATGTCAATAAGTTTGTGTGTTTTTTTAACATTGCTTTGCCCGAGATTCCTTTGGTTGTGCTATTCAACGTTATTAATGGCAATATGGGACTTAACAAATATCCTGATGGATGGTTGACAAAGATATGAAGTTTTGTATCCAGTGAATCTGATTATTTACAACATTTCAGGCAGGATTATCCCAGAGAGTGTAATCTACAGTTATGGAACAGTTCTTTTGGATCTTTTGAGTGGCAAGCATATTCCTCCAAGCCATGTATGTTACCATCCCTTCCACAAACCCTTCTAGTTGTTAATATTTACCTAATATTTTTCATATTTGTAGATGAAATTCAGTCAGAAACTTTATCCACTGTCTGTGTGGCCATTAAGGGTGTGCATAATGCTTTATTCCATTTGTGAAGCTAGCTGAGTGATGATATCTTTGTTACAAATTTGCACTGGGGATATACATGTTAGAAGTTGACCATCACTTTTAGATCACCTCTTTTACTACTGAATTTTAAAAAGGTTTTCTTATTCAATATCTCATAGCCTCAAAAAACTATATTATCCATTTCATTATTATCTGTAATTTTTTGGCAATAAATAGAGAGGCCTATTCATGCTGCATAATTAATCACATGATGTATGGTGTATCCAAGGGTATGAAAATTGCTAACAAGATTTATTTTGTCCTTCAGGCTCTTGATCTGATTAGGGGGAAAAATGCCTTGTTGCTGATGGACTCATCCCTAGAAGGGCAATACGCAAATGATGATGCTACAAAGTTGGTTGAACTTGCTTCAAAATGTCTTCAGTTTGAGGCTAGAGAACGACCGGATATTAAGTTTCTTCTTACAGCAGTTGCACCTCTTCAAAAGCAGAAAGAGGTTCTTAGCTTTTGATTGTGCCCCTAAATTTAAGCTCAAGTGTAGTGGATTGCTGTCCTTTTTCTCCATTCCAATCATGTTCAACTGCATTTTCTAATTTTGCCATCTCCTTGTAAGTCTTTTTATTCCTCCTGTTGATTTTTTTCCACTTTCTTTTTCCAGGTAGCATCTCATGTATTGATGGCCCTCACTAAAAATACAGCAGTGCTACCAACCATGCTTTCTCCTCTAGGAAAAGCTTGTGCAAGGATGGATCTCACAGGTGTGCATGATATATTGCTAAAAACAGGTTATAAAGATGAAGAAGGTGCAGAGAATGAGGCATGTCAAATCATCACTGTTTTTCCTTCAAAGAGTTTACTTTTTCTGTTGGAGCATGCAATATGCAAATCAATAAGCTTGGCTCATCACTTAGTTATTGTGGAGAAAGCAGTATTCTAATTGGGATATGTGAATATGCAAATAAAAGAAGTTGGTTCATTTTGCTGAAGTATGCTGGATGTACCTAATTTTACCTTATCTTCTGAGATTTATAATATTCCTGGTTACACCTGCAATGATTACGTTATTTCTCTTTCTACTGGTGGTTGACTCACCGGTATTTTGCATGGATGCTTCAACAAAACATCTGCCTGTAGTCTAGTGAACAGCACGAGGAGGAACATAGTATCAACCTGCTTTAAGAGGTGCTAGATTCCATGGATGCATTCAATGCTGTGGCATTAATTCTTTTGATGTTTTAGTATTTTTATATAATATAACTACTTGCCAGTTTATGTTGAAAGTTCAGTGAATGAGACATAAGATAATTTGGAATTAGGTAAATGTAGTGATACTGTCTCAGGAAAATGGCATGGCAATTGTATTTTACTTGACCTTTTAACACGCCTTATCTTATTGTTGCGTCTTTGTTAGTGGCATGAATGTGTATATAAACTGGGAATGGTTTCTGAACTTGCCATTTGTAGTTGAATTGATGGATAACGCGCTGTTTCTTTTCTACATGATTGTTTAACTGTATCTGAGACCCAAGTAAGACTAGACAATGTAAACCTCACTTGTTAATTTCGGGTTATTATGCCAACTTTCCATTTTTGTGCTTGATTTGTCTAGTTTCTGAGAGTGTAACCTTGCAGCTTTCATTCCAAGAGTGGACGCAACAAGTGCAAGAGATTTTGAACACAAAAAAATTTGGGGATATTGCATTTAGAGACAAGGATTTCAAAAACGCAATTGAGTATTATTCTAAGGTAGATGAACTTTTCCCCCACTGGGTTTTGGTTGATTAACTGCCATGCTTGGCCTTTATTATAAAAGAATATCTTCTATATCTTGTACCATGACATTTTGACCATTGAAGAGGAATAAAATTGTATTTATTGGCCATTCAAACTAAAGGACTGGATCAGTATACAAGGACATCATATGAGTCTATGACTGATGATTATGACTATAATTTCCAACGCTGAACATAGTCTGAATGTCCCTGATTTATTTGGTGTGAACAGTTGGTGGTAATGATGTCTGTTCCTTCGGCTACTGTGTTTGCAAGGAGAGCGTTCTCATACTTGATGAATGAGCAAGCAGAACTTGCCTTAAGGGATGCCATGCAGGCACAGGTGTGCATTCCTGATTGGCCAACAGCATTCTACCTTCAGGCACTTGCACTCTCCAAGCTGGGAATGGAAACTGATGCACAGGATATGCTCAATGATGGGGCAGCCTTTGAAGCTAAGAGGTCTAACAGTTGGCGTGGTTAATGCTCCTTTCCTCACTAAACTAGCAGGGCCGCATCACGCTATTTGCTAATTTGCTGGAACACGAATTTGTAAGGTGTTAGTTTAGGAAGGAAACGAAGAAAAGCTTTGGGATCAGATGTTCGTGAGCAGTATCACGTATAGATTATCCCATACAGAAAAGTCCTGTAGATTGAATTTTCTTCAGATGAAATAAATTGATCGGTCACATTCACATCTGCTGTGTCCTAATTCTTTTATCTTCTCAAATTAATTTTAATTTGTATATTAAAATAATATAAACAAGTTAGTTGATTTTTAACGCAGGGTCTTAAAAAGAAAAATTCTTGATGAACTGTATTTATACAAGACGAGAACCAAAATAATTATGAAAAGCATGTTGGATATATCTTTTAATAAGGTTTATTATACATATATTTTTTTCTTAACTAAATTTATTTATTTTTATCATGTTTACTTAAAAAATCTCTCGTGACTCTATGTCCTGGTCCTAAGGCCAGAGCAGTGATGCGCCCTGAGGTTGCTAAAGTAAACATATTTTTAGTTTAAAAATGAACATATGAATCAGATTTAAATTTAAATACAATAAATTGATTATCAACTCTCAATAACTTAGTATACAAGTTAAATGATATGTAAAATAAAATAATGCATATCGCTTTTTAGTCTTCATTATTGACCTTTACAAATAACTCCTCAAGCAATCCAAATGACCTGTAATTATTTATCTTGTATAGAAGCAACCCGTCATTTTTAGGTGCCACAACTAGAACTAGAACTATTAGGAGGAGACGTCCAACAACATTTGTAGGTAAACGCTGCCTTGATAAAAATAAAATACTTAAATACAGTTAAATTTTTTAATAAATATATGATAAGTATATAAATGTTAAAAACAAATATATAATTTTTATAATTTAACATCGTATAATTAAATTTCTTAAAAAAATTTATACACGTCATACTTATATTAAAGACAATAAGGGCTCACCGAACAAAAATGCAAACTTTACTTAAACCTAATTATTTTTTTTCAAAACAAGTTTGTCTTAAGGCTCAAGTGGGCTGTAATTTTCAGAAAATTCTAGAGCCGTGAGCAGGTTGCCAACTTTGCCCAAAGCGTCAGGGCAAGACCGTAGTTTTCTTGAAAAGGTCCAACATTAAGGTCACTTTAATGTGAGGGTAAGGTGGAAGACGTCAGACGCGTTCCTCAATCCGAAGAGCTGAAGCCTAAAGGTACGATCTTTCGATTTCTCTGATTTTTCCCCCCCAAATAAGTTGTTTTAATTTTCGTATGTTGATGTGTCTGTTTCTTCGCTTTCTGCTTGATTTGCTCCGGGGAACGAATTTTACGAACATTAGAGGGAGGAAATGCTTGTTTGGTGTTTGCTCTGTTTGGAATTAAATTGTTGAATCTTTCTCCATTGATTATTTAGGAATTTGTTGCAAACAAATTGCATTATAGTGGGAGAGGTTTTACTTTTCTTTTTTATCAATTCCCCATAGGGTTCCTTTGATATTCTAATGATTGTTGATCATCGAGCTGCAAAACCAATTGAAAGAGGAAAGAAAATTGTTACCATGTCTTCGATAGGTACGTAAACTGATGCTGACCCATCCAATCCAACCAAACCATTAAGGTTGGTTCGGTTTCATTTGTTAGATAGTTGGGTTTAGATGGCTGGGTTTCGTTCCGTTTGAAGGGATTTTGGTTTGATGGATGGGGTTCGCAGAATTTAATCAACCTGATCAAACGACCTGAATAGAAATATATAATATCAACGAAGGGTTAAAAAAAAAAAACTTGTGAAGATTTTATGATACAAATTAAACTATTCACAGATGTGCTTTTTATCTTTTAGTTGGTTTAAGTTAGGATTTATATATTAAGTGCCTAATGAGAAACTATGTTCCTCAATAGTGTCTCTTGTAATCTTATTCTCTGCTTCCCATCCTTCTCAATTTATTATTTCATTTATTAATTATTTGTCAGCTTGTTTCTTACATTAACTTGAATTATGGGCTGTTTGCCAAATTACTGATTTAGTTAAACAAAATGTATATGTGCCTATTAATTGATATGTTAGAAAAGAGAATTTGACCAAAAAAACATTATTTGAGTTGAAAAAAATACCTACCTGGAGAAGAATGAATAAGTTAAACACACAATTGAGATAGATTAAAAAATGAGCGACAACATTGAAAAAGATCATATATCTCAGGAACCAAAACATTAATTTACTCATTATCATCATGGATAAATCATAAATTAATTAATTTCATTTATCTCTACTTGCTACTAAGTAATTTGCCTATGAAGTGTAAAAATGTATTATTCTTGATTTTGTTCTACATATTTAAGGGGTTATGTAATAAACTTACGTAAACTGCTAAACCAAGCTGAACCAAACCAGTATATCAAAATTTATGTGATTCATAATCACAAGACTAACCGGTTCATGTTGGTTTGGAATATTTTGCTCTGTCATTGAGCAGCTTGATCCGTGTTTATTATTTTTAAAATTTTTAGCAACTTTTATGCTTAATTCATGTTCTATTTTATATTTAAAATCAAATTAAAGTGCTCTATAGCTCTATTAACATGTGTGAAATATGATGATGAACTTGTCTCTTTTTTCTCAAGTAATTAGTGCTACTTACATAATCATTTTTTGGCTCACAATTTTCGCAATTAGACATGTGGCTGCATCTGATTTCAGCTTGCCTTATTTAAAATGGTTAAGTCAATTGAATTGTGATGGCCACCAGTTATAGTAGTGAGGATTGTGAGAAAAATGATTGTATAAGTCGCTTTATTTTATTTTATTTTTCTTTCTACCCCCTCTTCTGAGTAGGATCCAAAGGAAGGAAACTTAGTGGGTTTAGAGCATATTTCAAGCATGATAAATACCTGTTAGGAAAGAAAGAGAGATAAAATCACAGAAGCATAAAAATAGGCTGAGTGAAGAGGATAGTTGTAATTGTAGTTTTCAATTAATATGGAATCCAAGAGACCTCAAAGGAATGGTACAAGTATAGAATGTGTTTAGATCTGTATGGGGTTGATCTTATTAGTGGAATCTTCACGGCTATTCTAAGGAAAAGATATATGCTTACAAAAGTGCCTATATGTTATTCAACATAGAGTATTTTATTTCTTTAAAAATAATGTCGATGAGGATAGGTTACTTTAATATTATTAGTCAGAGCGCCAATGGCATGTGTGGTTCCCTTTCAGCTTCATATCCACATTTGTTAAACTCTCAACACTTATGTCCACCATTCTAGTTTAGGGGCGGACCTTGTTAAGATTTACCTAGTAAGATTGGGATCTTCTTGGAAAAGATTGATTTGATCACTGATACGAGCCCTTATCGGGTTCTCTTTGGCCGAATAAGTAAACCTGCATTGGCCTGACTAGTACTTTTTAAATGTTATACTGCGGCTTCCTCTCAAGAGTATAATAATCATGTTTTAGTCCTCTGCTCTGTTCTGCTCATCCTTATGATATTGCTGCTAGAGTTTGTTCATTTAGATGACTTTTTTAATATATATATATATATATATATAAAGTCAATGCATTCTTAGACCTGTTTAGATATAATTGTTGCCCAATCACACACTATAAATTCCGTATAAAACTGGGTTTCCCCAACAACGCTTAACAGCAAACCTGAAATTGATATTGATAACATTAATTTGAAGAGGGGGAGTGAAATACATGCTGAATCTGAAATTTTTTATCCTATGGATGACCTCTTATAGAAAGAATTTTGGCATTTGAACTTTAGGAAAAAGAGAGAAGTTATATGGATAGCAAATCACCAAGCAAGAAGGCCACTGAGGAGGTTGCACGCGAGTTGCTTATTGCTATCTCTAACTCTTTACCTGATAAGATTGTGGAGTTAAATTGTGGGTCTGAAATCAAGAGAGCGGATGGGGTTGGAGTGGCAAACGTTGATGGGGACGACAAGTTTCGATCTGAACTGATTTCAATCTCATATGCTGAATCTCCTGATATCAAAATCTGATCAATTTCAATGGGAGCCTAAGCTACAGATGTGCTCGTTTATGATTAATGTATAACTCTAGGTTTGCTGTGTGATTATATTTGCTGTGTGTTTATTTTGCTAATATGTTGTTTATGTTGTATTAGCTTTCCTTAATCTCATTGTAAATACTTTGGCCAAAAGATGTTTGGGTTTATGTATAATATAATGACTTTAATAATTGATTTGTCTCACTTTTATGATCCTAGTTTACACCTCGTTCGGAAAAGACGCTTGTGGTAATACAAATTGAAACTGCAGAATGGTCGCATAAGTTAATGACGCTCATGCTTAGCTTCTGGTTGTCAGTGTTTATTGGGTTTGTTTGTGTTATTTTGGAGCAATTTTTACATATATGTCACGTCATTTATATAATTAAGATTTATTTTATATGTGAATTTCACTTGTATTATACGTGAACTCTATCTATATAAATTAAATTTTAACTATTAATTGCATTTGGTGCATCATGTAACAAGTGTACTTAAAAAAATTCAGTTATTTTGTAACAAAATTATCAATTTGTCATAATTTATTGAGTAAATTATGTTAATATTCCTTTAATTTTGGTTAAATTATACATTTTTTGTTTTAAAAATTATAGTAGACTCTTTTTGACATTTTAAAATGTTTTTTAATTTATTTTCTATTAAAGAAATTAATGTTTTGTAAAGCATGATATAGTGATTTTATTTTTAAGATAATAATAAAGACAGTTAAATTAAAGCTAACTCTAATATGAAATTATGATTTTATTTTTAATATAATAACAAAATGAGTAAAATAATTTTATTTTTGAAAGAAATATGTATTATGTAAATAATTAATTTTAGTGAAAGAGAATAAATTAAAAAGAAATTAAATATGATTTTTAAATTAAAAAATCAAATATTATTCAATCGAAAGAAATTAATGTAATTTACTTTAAATTATTTGAACTATAGCTAGAGTCGGGTCAGGCTGCGATTGAGCTCTGCATCGCTTTAGACGGCCTGATTTCGACCCTGCTTGAGAAAATTATTGAGACGTGTCATTCACTGTCAAGGTTTTTTAGCCGTTTGAATTAAAACAAAAGAAATATAACAAAACAACAAATCATTTTAATATAATGTAGACAGATTATCCATCTTTCATTTTATAATATGGCCCACCAATAACGTTATAAAAGGCTCATCAAGCGGGCCCCAAGTAAATCCATGATAAATTGATTACTGTAATAATCAATTACGCTAACTAGCCGCCTTGGGAAACTGTCTTATCCATAATTAGTGATGGCTCCACCACTCAGCCATTTCTTCCCCAGGCCGCTCTATCAGGTTAAGCATTTTATTGCACATGCAGCACCCTTGGGCCAATTTACCGTAAATTATATTAATTAATTATTATAATTTAGTTCATAATAATGACACCTTTAGCATATAATTAATTATATTACATCTTTTAATATGTTTTATCTCAAAAATGTTGGGTTATGCCATGTTTTATTTTCAAATCGAGCATATATATTAAAGATTGTGAAATCGTCAAAGCACTTGGCTAGCCACTTGCTCTGTGTTCGTGCTTTACAATGAACTGAATTTTGAATATTTATAGTTCAACAATGTCTCTTAATATTTATATGTTTATTTTATTTTTTTTCATTATGAGATAATAACTTGCAGTTTAATTTGGTCAAAAATTAAAAAAGGCCATGTGATTGACTTTTCAACTGAAAAAGGAGATAAGTCGATTAACCCCAAGAAAAATGCCATTGGACGATTAGGGGGGGGGGGGAAAGAAAAGATAGAGAGACAAGTAGGGAATAGCATGGTGAAGTTTGCCAAATGAAAAACTGAGTCCTTCAATATTATGTAACAAACATGAAAATCAAGAGAACATAACATGGTGGCATTCATTAAATAAGCAATCAATCATTGTTTGTAATAGGCTGTTGAGGGTGAAAATGTAGGTTATACGTTGGCCAATGTGGGTGATGCTCGGTAGTGTCGTGTTACATACTTACATCCTTGTATTCGGATTTCTGAGGAACATAAACGAATGACTCTTGTGTTGTGAGACTGAGGTTGTTGAAAAAGCAGCACTCCCTCCTTGAATGAGTTGGAAGTTTACTTTCGAAGTCATGATTCACATTTTCATAGGATCTCACTATCATTCTATAAAGTCCTGTTCCGTAGTACATAAGAAAGAGAGGGAGAAATGAAAAAATTTTATATAATATTTATTTTGTCACTATAATCATTATTTAATTATTAAAACATTAAAAATTACATTTTTTTTTCTAAAATCACATTTCTTTATTTTTATTTTTTATGAAAGGATAAGGCTTATCTAAAAATTTATTCTTATGGGCTTACACTTTGTCATGTTGTATAATTATGTGTATTTTTTTTTATTTATATCTTCAATAACTTACAGGCTTCGCCAATTAAGAACTCGTTTGATACTTAAAAAATTATGGATGGAAAGAAAAAGAAAAAAAAAAGATAATTTTATAAATAAAAAATATTTATAATATTTTTTTAATGATAGAATAATTATTATTAAAAAATATTAAATAATAATTGAATAATAATAATAGTGATAAAATTAAAATTTTTTTTAACTTTTCTTTTTCTATTACTTTTTCAGTCGCGTTTTTTCCCTACCGAACGAGGCGTAATGTTCCAGGTATTACTTTCCACAAAGTACTCAACTTCATTTCTTTTCGTTATTTAATTTTTATATATATACACGCGCGCGCGCTCTTTTTTGTTTTATTTTATTCTTGGTAGAAAAACTTATTGGATCGTTATGGTGTCATAGGCAATCGACGAAACACAGCGCCGAGCTAGTATCCCTTTTTCAACATTTCGGAAGGCAAATATTGACTTGAGATATGAACATAAATGGTTATTCATTCATTTGATGCCTTCATATCTTAGACCTCTCATGTTCCCAAGTTAATTGCGGTTCTCGAAGAACTAATTCATAGTGCTGACTGAGATCATCATATGCTTGGAATTTGTGGTTTCATATGGATCCTGACTATTACCCTAACCCCACCAGAATTTTATCCTTCAACATGAGATCTCAGTATGCAATTAGCATAATGTTTCAACTATTTTTTCTTCCTTTTGGTCCTCATATATCGCTCTTCATAAGCCTTTTCTTTTATTCTTGCTTCATTTTGTATGCTAGATTATTAAACTGGATCATTATTACATTGCCTGCAGTAGCTGAGAGATAGGGGAAAAAACAAAAAAAGATAGATTCCACTTGAATAAGATCCACATGACCACACCCCTATTCCTCTCTTCTTGTAATATGCTAGAGAGAGGATCCCTTCTTTATAATGCCAACCCAGGGTCCTATCTTCCTTTCAGTGCTGGGATCAGGCTCTCCAGGAAGTGATCTACCCAAGCTTGAGATTTCCATATTTCTTCTTTATTTCCTCCTTCGTTACACATCTTTTGTTTCTCTTCACTGAAAACTTCTCTTCTCAAACCCTTTTGCATCCTTCATTACTGGGTCTGTTGCTTGACCCAGTAACGACTCTGTTCTTGGTTCTTACACTAAACCCATTGGGCCTGTTATATGTTAAACATAAGTTCATGGGTTTCCCAAATCATGTCTAATAAACAATGGCCCAACCCAAGCATCAGTTGGGTTTGAGCTTTTTGTAAAGGAAAAACACCAATTAGCCATTTAGCTGCAATCACTTTGCTGGGAATATTTCTAATTTCTTTAGAGAAGAAGGGAGAGAATGTAATTTTTATGAAATATTAGTCCAAAAATGTCTTAAGGAACTATTTATTTTTTATTAAATCTATGATTTTGTTTTTGACAGATGGTTAATCCCTCAATTCAATCCTCACTAATTTTTTTAATTCTTTTTATTTCTTCAAATGATAAAGTCACATGTCTAACTTTTCAACTTGATCTTTTATAATAACAAAAATAAGTAAACAAAAAAATTATTGATAGACTAAATTAAGATAATTACACCTTGAAAGATCAACTTAAGAAATTAATCATCTTTTAGGACAAAAATAATAATTTATTCAGTATTTTAAATTAATTAAACTGTACTTTGTCGGGTTGATTAATTATTAATATCGTATTTTGCAGGGTGGAACGAGTAAACCCAAATTGCCCTACCACGTGCTGGCCAGTACTAAAGGTGGTCCCACTAGCCAGAGATTATCACCAAAAATTAATCTTGTATATATGCTACGTCGTTTTTGTTGTCGTCTTCGTATATTGTGTATGGTTGAAACTTCTGACTTTATTAGAAAAATATATAAAAATATTATACACTATACAATTATATCGATTAAGTACTAGAGCTGATGTATATAGACGTATGAATGATCGTATATAAATCTTCAATGCTAGTTACTGCTAACTTTACTTCAACATTTCACTTGCTCACGTGCCACCAACCTTGCTATAATCAATCTGATTAATGGTTATCCTCTTCACATTAATGAGTGATCATAAAGCCTTTGACATAAAAAAACAAATAATTTTCTATGCCTGAATACATGATTAAAGTCTAAAACCCAAATGAAAATTGTTGTGTCCACTGAGTCGCTGCAATCCCTATATTCCCAAATTTTCACTTTGGTAAATTACAAGTTAACAAGTTCATAAAAATAATATACATTATCTTATAATCATTTACTGTTAAAAAATGTACAATAAGATGAAAAAATTAAAATATAATTAGTTTAACTATGACAAAAGAATGAAAAAGAAAAAACAACCTTCAAATTTTGTTGTTGACTTCTTTGTTTTTCAAACAAGTTTTATTATTAAAAATAAATTCATTAACATATATAAAAATAATTATATATGAATTTATCTAAAACTTTAACTTAATATTGTTTTTTCTTACTGATGATCAACTAAAATTTACTTAAATATTCAGTAGGTTTTTTTTAACCGTTTCCTCTGCATTTTTTGTTTGTGTTTAAATATTCAATAAATCTCTCCTTCCTCGTCCACTCAACATATTCATTAAAAAAAATTAAGACTCAAAAGTTAATTATGAGTTTAGAACTTTTATTATGCATATTAGACATTTTAAACACTATCATTCCAAAATTTAAACTCATGAATACTTCCATTACTAATCTATAATAAGGTTGGCAATAGGATATATTTTCCCTCCATGTCCCTTCCTATTCACCACACAAGATTTTAATCTTTACACTACTCTTGAATTGAAAAATTTCACTACAAGAAAATTTGGAATTTATCATGGAAATTTCTTGCGGAATAATTTCTATAACAATTCTCCCAGATATTTTTGCGGAATTTATCAACAATAAACTTTCTCATGGAAATTTCATGTGGAAAGAATTATGTGAGAAAAAATAAAGAGAATTTGGAGAAAAATGCCTTGAGAATGGTAGCGCAAAAAGGCAGGAGGCTATTCTTTCAATAATTTTCAATGAGGAAAAAAAGAGAAAGATCAATTTATTCTCATGGATCAGAATTCTTATAGAGTTATCCATAAAAATTCGTCTCGTGGAAGTAATTCTCATAGACTATTTTCATGAGAATTTCGCACAGAATATTATATGAGAACTTCTGATGGAAATAGCTCGTGAGACTGTTGTTAATGTCTTAAGTCACTTAATTATCATGGAATTTTTTGTGAGAAATCCTTTTCAAAACTCTCCTCCTTCCTTGCATCTTCATTCTGCAGAGCAATGAGAGAGACGTGTGGCGCTGAAGCTTCGTTTCTTCACATAAATCTGGCCATTATTTCATTGTGCAAGCTTCTTGAACTCTCCATTACCTCTCATGGAGTCTATCTCCATGCCCTAGCCTCGCCTGATAGCTGTGGAAAGGTGATTTATTGCTTGGAACAAATGTGAGTTCCCTGTTGCCTCTTATTTTTTTTTTTCTATGCAAGTATTTTATGAAATATTAGTAGGTTGAATTTATTTATTTATTAGAAAATGATTATATGTTGTTGCTGTGGATTAAAAATGGAATGTATGGGAATATAATTGTTTTAATTTTGTTATTAAGTTTTTTAGTAAAAATATAAAATCTAAGAAAATATTTTTTGAACATTTAATGTAATTTATATATTTTATTGTATTGTTATTGAAAAAACCTTAGTAACAAAAATATAAAACCAATACCAAATTATATAAATGAGATAATTTATCCTAATGCGTATACTAAAATGATAAAATCCTTTGCTTGTAATGTTTGCATTTTAAAATAAAATTTTCTTGTGAAGAAATTACATTTGATGATGATAAATTAAAAATATTTGTATTGAATTATTTTAAAATTTAAAATTATTTCAAAATATATATATATTAAAAATTTTACTTTAAACTCTTAAATTATAAATTTGTATACAACTTAAATTTTTAGTTATTGAATTATTTAAAATTATTTATCATAAATATCTATAATTTAAAATGTTTTAACTATAATTTTTTAAATGTGGAATGACATGATAGTTTTCAAATAATTACTATATCACCTTCTTGCATGCAATAATTTTTAGACAATGAAATCTATAAAGATTAATTATTATTTTCTATATTTGAATATTTAATTTTAATTTTATTTATTCAAAATTTATACATAATTTAATTTATAAAATATGTCTACATAATTAAATTTAAATAAAATAATTTTTTTAGAATTTCATTATTATCTTGTTTTCTATTTTTAGATATTTTAATTTACATTTAATTGAAAAACTGAAAAAGCAATGATTTAAGAATTCATGATTTTAAAAAATGAGTTATTTGAAAAAGATATACAAATTCATAAAGGTTTGATATTATTCTTAGAACATTAATGTAGTATTTAAATGAAAAATACCATTGTTCTAATTTCTAGAGTTATTTGTTTTTTTTTTTTTCATTTTCTTCTTGTGTTGGCAAAGTTAAAATGGAAGCAATGCTTGGTGAGAAGGGAAACTATTTGGGAGACACTTAATTAAAGCATTTTTACAAATTTTAAAAGGGATTAAGTCTCATGGATCTTCCTAGACATCAGCATTGGATGTATAATAAAATAGAGGGTAATTGTTAAAGGATTACACGAGTTATTTGCAGGTGTTAAGGAGTTTATTCAATTTGCAAGTCATTTAAATGTATTTAAACAAGAAGGGAGGTTTAGATGTTCTTGTGTCAAATGCAAATATATGAGGCATCATAAGTCGAATGAAATTAGAATGCACTTGCATAAAAAAAAAAAGATTTATGCCTAATTATTACTATTGGCATAATCATAGAGAAAATGTCCACAATCAGCTCCGATTGAGATTGGCCTTCCTATGGATTTTAATCCATATGAGCAAATGGTTGGGGATGTGGTTGAGGCATCATTTGAGAGATATGATATGCTTGAAGACCTTAATCCAAGTCCTACGATGTTTTATGACATGTTAAGAGCTACATAAGCTTCGTTGTGGATGGGTGTCAAAATCATACAGTGTTATCAATGGCTGTGAGATTGTTGAGTATCAAATATGATTATAACATTCTTGAGGCATGTACTGATAAGATTATTACATTAATAACAAAAATTTTACCTGCTAATCACTGAATGCCTGCTAACTTATACCAAACTAAAAAATTAGTTTAAAAACTTGGCTGTGGCTATTAAAAAATTGATTGCTATAATAATGAATATATATTGTACTATAGTGATGCAATCAGTGGTAGGGAATATCAATTTTGTGGTGAAGCTAGATTTAAGGAGGCAAGAGTTGAAAAAAGGAGATTTAAGGAAGTTCCTAAAAAATAAATGTAGTATTTACCAATTATTCCAAAACTTTAGATATTGTTTGGTTCTAATACCTTAGCTAAGTATATGAGATGGCATCATAAAAATTATCATGATGAAAGTGTGTTATCGCATCCATCAGATGGGAATACTTGAAAGCATTTTGATCAAACTCATCTAGAATTTAAAGTAGAGCTGAGAAATGTCAAATTGGGTCTTTGTGTTGATGGTTTTACTCCATTTAGCTTGAGTTCAAAGCCATACTCTTGTTAGCCTATAATTGTTATCCTATATAATCTTCCACCCGCCATGTATATGTGACGGAAATATATGGTCGACTAATTAATTGCTAACTATCTAACTAATTTAATATATTAACTCCTAACTATCTAACTAATTTAATATATCGTAGGACTTTCTTTCTTTTTCATCAATATTGTTCTCTTAAAAAATTATGCACCCCATTTATTTTAGTTAGAATATATAGTATTATAAGTTTCAAGCATATTGACTCTCACAAGTATGAAGAGTTTTCTGTGTCAATTTTTCTTTCCACAACTTCTGCAAATTAATTTCATTAAAAAAATTTTATTTTCAATTCAAATAGGATTAATTAAATTTAAGTGCATATCCATGTATCAATCTGTGTAAAATTAAGTAAAGAACATAGAGACTAATTTTTTTTTTGTCAATGTACTAAATGATATATTACATTTAGTTTTATATATAAAAAATAATTAATTAATTAATGAGAATTAATAAAATTAAACAAAAAAAATAATTTTTTTAAATTTATCTCAAATAAAAATTATTTTTTAAAAAAAATTATTTAATGTATGTATTTTTTAAAAAAAATTAATGACAATTATTATTTATAATTTAAAAAAAATATTTAATAAAAATATAATTAAAATATTATAATTAATATATTAAACATTAATAATTTATTAACTTACCAACTAAGTGATTAACAGTCTTCAACTGTTATTGGTATTATCTTATTAATCAAGAGATTTGAGTTTGTCCTAAATATGATATTATAAAAGTTAAGGCTAAAGGATCATATAAGGGTAATAACCCTTTTATTTTTGCCCAACAAGTCGATCAAATGTATTTTACACCATATCTAAAATCAATATCCAACAAAAACGATTGGCTTGTTGTAATTAGAATGAAAGCAAAGAATAGAATTGAAGCCCTTGGTTATGATAATGTGGATGCACCATTTCAAGATGAAAATAATGGTTCACCTCAGTTAGTTGATGTTGATATTAGTGAGCAAGAGTTAAGAAATAACATGGGTTAGAGTGAAGAAGTGGATGGTGTACATGTTGGCTCCTTTATTGATGAAACTAGTGAAATTGAAGAGGAAAGCGATGAAGTTTTAGAATAGAAGCTATTAGATATTGACTCATCCTATACTCAAGAGGATCCTCTTATTGATTATTATTTAGCAAGTGATTGACAATGTTCGATACTAACTTATTGTTATTACTTAAAATTTATTTAACTTAGATGACTTATTTTCTAATATTGGTGATAATAATATTTTTTCCTTTTCCTTTTCAAATGTCAAATGGAGGATATAACAGAGGTGGAGGATCTGCTGCACCTAAAAAGGGAAAAGGGAAGTTTGTGCCACAGTCTGAGCTAATTCACATTCTATTAGTTGCTGCACAATCATCACCTTCGCGCTTATCTCCACATGCTGAGACCCCTCCTGGATTAGCATCTGCATCATCTTCTTTTCCATCTCTACACATTCAAACACCACCTGACTCCTCAACTTTCATTGGTTCAGATATGTCTTCCACACATATTCTGAGTATAGAGCGGCTGGATCATCTTCTCATCCTATTGGATATGAGCTAAGGACGAGACTGAGTGATAGACGACTAGTTATTAGATCTCATGGAGTTGATGAGTAAGAATCTTGTAAACATAACTTTTTTTGTTTTGTAGATGTTCCATTATTTTTACTTTTATTGCATCACTCTTTATATTTTGCAGATTTTAACCACATATTCCATCAGTCACCATATTATCTCAGATCATCCATAGTAAGTTTAAGTATGGCTAGCCAGCATTTACTAAAATGTCTGATCTTGTGAAAAACTTATGGTTTATAGAGTTTAAAGTGAGCTAATTTTTTAACTTTTTAGATGTTAATGTATTACTGTTATTATTTATAATATCAACTTTGCTTGTTTCTAATATAGAAAATATGCACTTGGGATTCATTTACTGAGCGACGAATTTACAAGATATGGAGGAAAAAATATAGCACTATCATATGTGCATCCTTTAGAGACATTTACACTAGAAAAACTAAAGGTGATTGGTTATTGTAGCTGCCCGAGCTGAGTTACATGAGTATTAGCAAAGTGCTAAGTTTAAAGCCAAATCTACACATAATAAGGCAAACAGGGCTGTAGATACTAGAGAATGCCTATATAGAGGTGGACGTGTTCTATTTTCAGAGCACAAGAGAAGGATGGTAAGCATTCTTTGTCTATGACAGTTTCATTGGATTGTTATTCCTTTTTAATTATTGTAATTCTTATGTATTTTACCTAACTATTGTAGGAAAAAGAGTTGGGTAGAGATGTTCAAATCCTAGAACTATTCAATAGAATCCAACACAATGAGAAAAAAGGAGGTTAGGTTGGTAAAAAAATTTTTTGACACTTACGTAAGTCACTTAACTAGTTTGTAAATAAGGTTGTTATTATAATTTTTTTATGTATTTAATATTTATTTGTCCTTCATTGTTACAGAGTCAGTATGAGTAGATGAAACAAACTCAGGGTTAGATGACATTGATTCTTCCATATAGCTCAAAGTTGTTAATGGAAAGAATAAAAGAGGTCGTGCATATAGGTTTGGGTCAAAAGCTAGTCTTCTTACTTTTGATGGCACACAACACTTTAGATATGCCTTTGGTGAGCTCTCACAGATGAGAATGCATTTAAAGGTCTCATTTGAGAAGAAATTAGAAGAGTAACTATCAAAATAAACCCAAATTTATGAGGCAAGTCTTGTCAAGATGGAGGAGGTCCACAAAAACAAAATGAAAGCTTTCATGAAACAAATTATGGCTCACATAAGTATAGGAATTGAAAGAGGTGGCACTTCCCATGATGATAATAATGATAAAGGTGGTGATGATAAGGATGATGATGATGACCAATGATTTTAGAATTCTTATTTATGTGACATTGTGGAATTATGATTTGTAATTTTGTAATGTTGAAAACATGTTTGTTTTAATTTTAATGTACTTTTAAATATTTTCAACACAAAATTACAAATGTGTGGCCTTGTTATAGTTATAGTTTTGTTATTGGCTGGCTAAACTTAGGTATTGTGATTATTGATTGTTTGAATAAATTATACTTATTCAAATAAAGGTAAATGTATAAAAGCAGTGCTTTAGACAAAAATTTTTAATTTTCTCATGGAATTTTTTCGCGAACAAGCTAGAATATACAAATGTTTTTTAGACTTTTCATGATATTTTTTTTATAAGAAAAAAATTCTCATGATTATTTCTCGCAGAAATTATCAATGAGAAACATGAAAACCGTGAGAAAGTTGGGTGACAACAATTTTCTCACAGATTTTTTCCGTGAAAAATTCTATGAGAAATTCTCACAGATCTTTTCTCACAAATTTTTTTGCGAGAAAGTTTGAGACAAAACTACAACAAATTATAACTTCTACACCACATTTTGTCTATAATTTTTCTCACAGAAATATGGTTGTGAGAAATGTTTCTCACAAAAAAATTTTGTGAGAATATAAGTTTCCTATAACTAGTTTTTTTCACGTCACCCATTATGTGAGAATTTCGATGAGAATGACTTTTTTCACAGAAATTTTTACTTTGTTTTTATAAAAAAATATTACAAGAAATTACCTATTTTCTTGTAGTGTTTGATTACCCAACTCTCATTTCTTCCCACTCAACACATTAAACAAATTTTAATACTAAAACTTAATTATTAGTATTGGATTTTTATGATACATCTTTAAATTTTTTAAATGTAAATTATTTTTACAATCTACTTAAATATCAAATAGGGTTTTCCTTCCTATTTTCGCAATATTTTTCTTGTGAGTTCTTCACTTTTGCTCCATTCCCAAACTTGTGGGAGTTTTGTATACTGCCTTGCTTTTACCACGTTCCACTCAACATATTAAAAAAAAAATTAAGATTCAAAACTAATGATTAATATACAACTTTTATGATACATATTATGTTATTGAATTTTTCATTATTTATATTATTTTAAGCAAAAATAAACTTTATTTTAGATTAAATTGTTATTCCATTATTATATGCAACCCTAAGAGGGAAAATGATGACATTAAACAAGTGAGTCTCAATTGTAGGACATATATATATATATATATAATAAAATATTTACTAAACAATTTTTAGATAGTACTTACTGGATAAGTATTTCAAATGTTTTAAATATTATAAATTTTGTTAAGATAATCTTAAACTTTTTATATAACCTTATTTGTTATATTTTTAACTAGTTATGTAAATTAACCTGAATACGTGAATATCATCTGACCACAATATATTATTAAAAAAAAGGTTACTAAAAGTACGTCAAGGAAAAGATCAAAACAAATGATACTCGTTAAAATTCCATGAAGAGTGTGACAATAATTAAATATAATGTGACAATAATTAAGTAGTTTGTAAAAGTACACATACTTCACAATAACAAATTTTGTCATGTAGCACACAACACTAAATTCCGTAATATGAACTAGAAATTGCCATGAATAACACCAAAAATCTCTAAAATTTATGATAAAAAACTTTATTACTTAACACAATTCACATGATTTTCAAGTATCCAGTGAATTTATACACTAACGAATATATGTTGGACCACAAAGTGAATTATCATTTATATATGCGTGCGTACACAAAGCATTATTATGGTGTGTTTTGTGTGTATGTGTGTTACGTTTCATGTACCCAATTTCATTCATGAAAGGTAAAAAAGCCAGAATTCTATGTACTTATATAGTGCCACTAATATCATGGATGTATTTAAGAGTTTTTTATGATAAAATTATCGTAAATTTGAGATAAAAAGTGATATAAAAAATAAAATTATGTGTGGATCATATGTCCTCTCTTTTCCTCAATTATTTCTTCTCTCTTTGAAATTACGTATGGATCATACGTCCTCTTTTTTCTTTAATTATTTCTTTTCTCTTTTCTCTCTTTGAAATCTACAATAATTTTATAATTAAAAAAAAAGTTTACAAGATTTGAACTTTAACGTGGACAGTCAAAAGGAAGCTAAAACTGAAGAATTGAAATATATGTATACGACCTGGCCTTACTTGGCCTGTTTCTAGACGATCAACAAAGTCATCACTTGATCTTGGGGTGATAATAATATGACTTCACTATACGAAACGCCAACCCCTAGAGCTGAGAAATTGGCATACGCTAACATGGTATTCTGAATTCCAAATTTGTGTTCTTACCAGTACAGTTAGTAGTTAACTTGCTTTAATCATCTTAATAGGAAGTCAACCATACATATAAGAAAAACGTCTACATGTTGCTTTGACTGCTGGCTTTTCAAAGAGCAATAGTCACCTATAAGGGCAAAAAGTGATCTACCAATAGAAAGCAAACAAACATTGCTGACATATATGTATAATGCGTTAAAGTAACCATTTTTCAAGTGTCATATCTCTCACTGACCTTACCCAAATTCACCATTTAATTTGATTTTGAACTGGTAAATGCATATTATAAGTCGGTTTCTTGCCTGAACCAAGTAGGTTGGGTGCGAGCAAGAATTTATGGAAGCTCCATGTAACAATGAAAAGCTCCTTGGACAGTGTGACAAGTTACAGGCAATATATGTTTAGTTATTACATGGGTTGGAACAATCAGTCAATGCTATATTACTATAAACTTCAGGCACATTTAGGTAGATGTTTACTTGAGAGAGTTCAAATATATAGTACTCCTTCCCTTTCTAATTTTACCTTGTTTAAATTTCTACGTCATCAATTTTGTGGTGTAAATGCTTGACTCGCGCTTCTTCGTTACTCGTTCTTCTCTCGCTAGACTAGTTTCAAACGAATAGTGGCTAAGGGAATGTTCTGCTCCTTTTAGGAAAATATAATAATTTTATTGATGAAAAGATAACCAAAAATACTCTTATACATATATATATAGTATCTATTCAATTAACATATGAGAGCAAATTATACATGTTTGGTGATTTTGTATTTCTAACTTTCTTTTGGGGGAGCTTTATTTATCATATACATTAATTTAAAAAAAAAGCCAAATTTGCGGGCAACTGAAAATGAGAGGCACATATAAGTAAACATTGCTTGCCGTCCACTTCGAATCAGTTTGTAGAGGATAATTCAAGGAGGTTTTTGTGGTTGTTGAGAGGGAGAGAAAAGGGTAGGGGGGGGGGTGATGCAATCTAGCTAGTACGAAGTATATATGATCAAATTGACCAACTGCCACCTCCCACGCACATTTTATCAATACTTTACTTAGTTGAAAAAAAAAAAGAAAAAATCATGCCTAAGGTTCATATTTTGTAAAATTTATAATAAAAGATTTGAAATTATTTCTAAAGATCAAAATTGCTACTAAATTTTAAGAAATTTATTATTATATTTTAAAAATTTATTACTAAACTTTAAGAAAGTTATAATTTAAATAACTTTGATGATAAATTTATTAAAATTTGGTAGTAATTTTTTTAAGTTTAATAGTAAATAATAGTAATTTTACTCCTTAGAGATAATTTTAATTTCTCAAGTTTTTTATTATAAATTTTATAAAATTTGAGACATTAAATGCAATTTTCCCTAAAAGAAAAGTTAAAAGTAGAATCCATCGACTATCTATTTATTGGAGCAACTTTTAGACCGCTTTAGATCTGCAATTTCAACTCAAACTAGCTTACGTCCCCAATAATTAATCGCACAACAAGTAAAGAAATTTCTTTATTTTTTTCGTTTTGATGGGCCGGGGTGAAGAACTATGAATTCATGACAATATATGACATTAGATTAGTGAAAGCCTTGGGGTGTGAAACATTAAATTACAGTAAATTATATCAGTTATTGAATTGAATTAGATATTTTATGCAGTTATTATTAAATTTTTTTAATAGAAAATTATATATAGAATAATTTTTAAAAGATAAAAAATCATAAATTATAAAAACAAATTTTTATTAAATAATTGGAAAACAAATATTTAAAATGTAATATAACATTAATTAGACTATTAATATATAGGTGACTAGTCTAATTAATGCATATCTCATTTAGTATACATAGAATTTATTGGGTGAAAATTTAGTTAGACGAGGATAGTGGAATCCCAGGGCACAGGACATGTGTGCGACATGCAAATTCGAAGGAAGTGGCGAGTGCGTCGCAGGGAATGGTGAGCAGCTAGCCCAATAAATACCCACCGATTCTTGGGCAGCAAGTATATATATATATATATATAGGTGTGCGCGCGCGACTCAGAAAGAGATCTATACTACAACTGAGCCAAAGGGAGAAAGAGCGAGAGATAAAAATGGAGTTATTTGGTTTGCTGGTGATTGTAGGAGCAGCTTTGTTTGGTGGATATGCATTTGTGTTTGGGTTTGTGAGGAGAGTGAACGAATGGTACTATGTGGGAAGGCTGGGAAACACCCAATTCCCTCTCCCACCAGGTGATATGGGTTGGCCTTTACTAGGAACCATGCCCTCCTTCCTCAAAGCCTTCAGATCTCACCCTGATTCCTTCATCTATCATCTTGTTTCCAGGTCCTTACTTGCCCACTTTTCTCTTCTTCCAAATACCATTACCTTCACAATCGCTTACTTGGCTGCTTTCATTTCTTTTACAGATATGGGAGGACTGGCATGTATAGAACCCATTTGTTCGGATGCCCCAGCATCATAGTGTGCACCCCAGAGACGTGCCGGAAGGTGCTCACTGATGACGACCAATTCAAGCTTGGATACCCAACCTCTACTATGGCCCTCACCGGCAAAAGATCATTCCACAGCATTTCCAACGCCGAGCACAAGCGCCTCCGCCGCCTCACCACCGCTCCCATTACTGGCCACGAGGCTTTGTCTACCTATGTTGCTCTAATCGAAGATATTGCCGTTAAATTGTTGGATGAATTGTGTAGCATGAACAAGCCGATTGAGTTGTTGAGGGAGATGAGGAAGTTTGCTTTTGCTGTCATTACCAACATCTTCGTGGGCTCCGACGTTGACTACGTGGATCTTGGCTTGGTCGAAAACTTGTATTCCCACCTGAATCGGGGAATGAAGTCCCAAGCCATTAATCTTCCCGGCTTTGCTTTCCACAAGGCACTCAAGGTTAATTAACTCTCTCTCTCTTTATATTCTTCTCTAACGTTATTATCTTATGATCTAGAAGCATCATGAAATTGTTGGGCCCAACGGCGGAGCCTTCACCGCCGGAGATGACAGAGTGGCGGTTATTGCCACCTGCCATCACCCCAGCCTGCCACGCCAATTAATTATACAATTTTTCTCTGTTAAAGTTGATTCAAAAACAGACCGGGAGTCATTATTATGGTATGAGTCACTGTCTTAATTTCAACGCGTTTCTCCAGGACTTATTTGCGTCATTGAGGAACGTTACTAGCTACTTGTGTGTCTCAGCTGGGCATGATCATGGAAAGTTACAATTCTGAATAAAGCCTAATTAAAACCCAAATGATTTTATCAATTTATATGTCAGGCACGAAAGAAGTTGATGAAGCTGCTGCAAGGTTTGCTGGAGCGGAAGAGAATGAGCACCAAGAGAAAGACGAAGAAAGATATGATGGATTTGTTGATGGAGGTGAAAGATGAAGAGGGAAGGCAATTGGAGGATGAAGACATAATAGACCTACTTCTCATATTCTTGTTGGCTGGTCACGAAAGCTCCGCTCACGGTATATTGTGGACCCTCATCTACCTCACCCAACACCCAGACGTCTTCGAAAAGGCCAAGGTTTGACCACTATAGCATCTTCACAGTATGAATAATCTCCTGTCTATAATCACAATATTCACGTACATCTCCTAAAACATTCAGTTTAATATTAATTAATTATAATTAATATTTCAAACTATACCTGTCTGCAGAGAGAGCAAGAAGAGATCATGGGGCGAAGATCTTCCTCACAGAAAGGGCTGAATCTCAAAGAAATTAAGCAAATGGACTACCTTTCAAAGGTATATTATTTATATATTTAGGCGTAGTTCAGTTAATGTCATTATTTTTTGTACTATTGGGATATATTTTAGGAATTTCTCTGCATAAGCTCTCGAGTTTGGGTTGGCCTACAATCCATCTGTGAGAATCATAATCTGCATAGAAAAACAGAGAAACCCAACAACAGCGAGTTGCACGAAGAATCTCAACCTTCTTTTTTTTTTTTCCCACTAAATTGTTATTTAGGTTATTGACGAGATGCTGCGCAGAACAAGTATCTCATTTGCAAACTTTAGACAGGCAAAAGTCGATGTCAACATCAATGGTTGGTCATTCAATCCTACATATATTTTCAAATTTCAATGTTTCCCTGCTAATTAATTAATTCATCTACATTACAAATTATTATTAATTTTAAATTCCAGGTTACACCATACCCAAAGGGTGGAAAGTGCTGGTGTGGAACAGAGGTGTTCACATGGACCCCGAGAATTACGTCAATCCACAGGAATTTGATCCTTCCAGATGGGAAGTATGTAGACTATTGGAATTATTGTTTTGGGGTACTATTTTGTGGTGAATTTACTGATAACAATCCATAAATGTGTTGCAGAATTTCAGAGGAAAAGCAGGGTCTTTCCTTCCCTTTGGATCAGGTAGTAGGCTCTGTCCTGGAAGTGACCTGGCCAAGCTTGAGATCGCCATTTTCCTTCATTATTTTCTTCTCAACTACAGGTTAGCTAGCAAACTCCTTTATTTTCATCTGCAACCACCGGGACTTGACTATTACAATAAGGGGAAGTTATAAAATAAAAGCTCCATATCACTTTCCCCAACATTTGAATAGCAAGTCAGCTCAAAGAGGAAAGGGAAGAAGAAAAATATCTGACCTCTATCTGATTTATAATTGTTTTGTTAATTATGATTATTTTGCAGGATGGAGAGAATAAACGAAGAATGTCCCCTCGTCTACTTACCAGTGCCAAGACCTTCGGACAACTGCCTTGCCCGAATTATAAAAGTTGAATAGTTATGGAATTAATTAACCTGGTGAGCAAGAGCAAGAAGCACGAGGATATGTCTACATCTGGCATCTATTTGTCTCGTAAACAGTGTATGTATAATACTTTTAAAGCCTGTGGAGTCTGAGTTGAATATTTAATATTTAATATTAGCATAATAGGAGAAGAAAGTCTTTTGCTTGTAACGCTGTTACCATTCTGTATTGAGAATTCTTAAATTTTTTATGACTATATAGACTTCCTTTTTGTTTAATAATTTGATGGCAATTCTCGATATTGCTTAGCTCAGAGTCAGTAGAATATACCTGAGTCTCTCTTTACTTTACATCAAACCAAAGACCAATAACAGATCACAAGTCACAAAATCTTCATTTTTTTAATGTCTCATTTACACAAAATTATTAAATATAAAAATACAAAATAAATGAAAATATAAACAGAATTACATTTAATATAATATAAAAAGAAATAAAAATATTATTTTATTTATATATTTTTAGTTAAATAAAAATAATGTAAAAATAATTTTTATACCCTTACTTAAAAATAATATTAAAATAAATAATAATATAATAAATTATATATAAATTAGATATAATAATTATTTTTAATTCATGTACTCATAAAATAAAAATAAATTTATTCTCTTTTTCTTCTACCTCTTTCAACCAAATTGATAAGCTTTTAATTTGAATGAAGATGGAGTCACCAAGAAACAGTAGCTCAACCCATCCATAGTCATTTCTGTTCTATTGTGGGAAGAAGCTTAAATTGGTGGGCTGAGTAACTTCGTAATTTCGCCTCTTTGGTAGTTTTAGAGAAGGTGGAGAAGAGCAGTAATGGGCTGCATACCTTCTCGTTTCTTTTGTTTTCGGGTAAAAAATTACTTAAAGATCTATTTGGCAGGGGTAAACTCACGAATGAATGTGATTGTTTATATTAAAAACAACACGGGTCCTTGCACCACAAGAAAGGTCCATTAACTTGATTGTCATTGGACTTCTGGCAAATACCAAATAGAGTCCTAATGGTTTGGCTCTCACTTCTCACTTCGACTTAAAGAGACAGGCAGGTGAATTTATTAGTTCCATGGTTAGCTGAAGTTTCTGGGTAGAATTTATCCATTCAAAACATGTAAAACAAACTTTTCATAGTTTTAATGGGAAAAACTGTGTTAGTTTTCTAGGGTTTTGGTTCAAATTAAACCAATACTTAATTAATATCGAAGTCTAGAACTGAAAGCAGATAAGAAAATAGTGCAATGCTAGAAAATGGCTTTTTAATTGCTTGAAGAGGCAGGCACACTCAAGTGGCAGCAGCAATAGCAGGGAAAGAAACGGTTCTATAACAATGAACAAAAACTATTCAAATGATAATATTCATATTAACGACAGTTAGTCCCATATAACTGCAGGAGCAAGTTCAAACCTAATGCGCAGCATCTTCTTCCTCACAAAATTTTGTGTATTCTTTTGGACCCATCAAGGAATCTATCTCGGACGGACTGCTTGGCTTTATTTTGATCATCCATCCATCTTCATATGGGCTTGAGTTAACCTTAAAGTAAGATAGAAGAGAAATATATACGATTATATGGGTATTCTGCTTGAAGAGGACAAAACATTATCAGTGTAATTACATAAAATATGCTACATAATCTCATACACGCTTTTAATTTTTATGAAACAAGATCTACATTAGATTACACATTCTAAGAACTATCTTCTGCCCACCATTGGCCGCTAGAAGATGCAGGCAAAGTGGAATGTCGTGCAGATGTTTCAGTTTTTTAATTGAACAAAATCTACATCAGACTAATTGGTAAGAAGTATGTACGATAATAGAATTACCAGGCCTGGAGTTTCGTTGAGCTTAGAGTTAACCTCAACAATCTCTCCGGAGATAGGAGAATTGACGTCACTGGTTGCTTTAACACTTTCTACTGCTCCGAAGCTGCCACCTTTGGAGACTGGGCCACCTGTTTCTGGCAGATCCACGAATACTACTTCCCCAAGATGGTCCTGCATTTTCATATACATCTTCAGATGTCTAACGCTAATTATTTTGTTGCTTGAATTCCAAAAGAATTGAAATCACATATCCAATTATGAATTTAGCACAATAATTTTAAGGGAATTAATTTTGAATCTAGGGACTAAGAACGTAAACGAATGAAGTCCAAGTAAAAGGGGTTATCTATGGAGAAGGGGAGGAACCTGGGCATGATCAGTGATACCAATGGTAGCCACAGAGCCTTCGTGCTTGACCCATTCATGCGAAGATGAGTACTTGAATCCGTCCAAGACTGGGAGAAAGACAAGAGAGGTCAAGTTAATTAGAAGTTGAAAATATATGTGAAGAAAGAATTAGAAGGTATGAAGTAGGAATAATACCGGTAGAGAAGCATCTGGAGAGATGAGGTATGGAGGCACAAGAGATTTTGAGTGCATTAGCAGTGGAAGAAGCCCACATTCGGAGCGCCATTAAAATGCTTCTGATATCAGAGCTCTCTGTGTTTTTGGTTTTGGTTGCAAACAAAGCTGCTCTTCATATAATTCCCTATTTTATCTTCGATGAACGGTGGCCAACCAATGCCTCATCCTCACACTCACTCACACCTCCCTGCACCCTCTCTTTGTAGAAATCACACCATTATCCCCTAAAAGCTAATGCCTTTGATAAATTAAAAGGGATTTTTGGTTTTGAATAAATTACACAAATATTTTTTGAATTTTGTTAAAATTATTTAATTATTTAATTTTTAAAATATATACAAATTTAGAAGAGATTTATATTTTTTTAAACATAAAATAATATTTATATAATTTTAACAAAATTTAGAGAAGATATATATATATATATATAATTTATTATCTATTTTAACAAAGATTTGTATATATTTTTATATAATTTTAACAAAACTCAAAAAAAAATTGTGTATGTTTTAAACATAAAAGAAAGATCGGTATAATTTTAATAAAACTTAAGAAATTTTTATATAATTTACTTTATTTTGTTTTGTTTTGTTTTATTTATTAGTCTAAGGAAGGAATTTTAAGTGGAAAACTGTCACAACTCATTTTGTGGGCTCTAAAAAAAGAAAGACAACCTGAAGAAACCAAAACTAGATGGGCTCAATCAAATTCGTGGGCTTCCCTAGGCCCGTTTACCTTGTGGAGTATGCCATAGTTCATAAGTCTTAATTAAGACCAGAGTCTCGGCTTGAAAAGAGAAGTTATTTCGTTCGGTTCCTTTGTTTCACTTCCGATAGAGGAGTTTTGGCAAAGGAATATGTGTCAGTGGAGGATAGGATTATGCATGAACAGGCTCTTTATGTACTAAAGGCAAAAACAATGGTGTTAGTGTCATCGAAGCCCGTATAAGCTATAAAAAAGTAACTTGACTTGATGCTTGTAATATCCTTTTGAATTTGAAAAAAGCCAAAAACAAAAAACCAAAAAAGTGTGGGAATCATGTGATGGTAATATGTGTGCATTTTCCCTTTTATGTTTTAAATCCCTTCGTGGTTCGTTATCTACAATTCTACATACATCTTCTTTGACGCTTATTTAATGACTTTCCATTTAAAGTGTGACCGTGGAAGCTTTTTAATTTAATCACATATGGTTCGGTCAATATAACTTTATTCCTTCAATTACTGGAAAATCAAAACACTTGTTTTTTCTTTATGGGCCAAAATAACTTACTTGTCTCGGTTTCTTTATGCCTTTGATAGTTTACTTTTAGGCCGAGCAGTACCCTTTTCGTTATGTAATGTAACATTGTAACCTGGACACTGGGTAATTTGAAAATGACAACTTTTCTTTTTTTCAGCTTTGACCTTACAATGGGCCTTTTTAATTCTGTACAATGTGACAAAGGTTTGTGTTATTTTCACACACCAATTTTCCACCTCCAAAATTTTGTGACATCTTTGTTTAGTTAACTTATGATAAACTTACTAAAATTTTAAATAAGCTTAAACTTATTTCAAAGATCCCAAATTATCTGATTCAAAGACATGGTGCAGCTGGTCAACTGAATTCATTTATCTCAGCTTGTTCAACGGAGTGCTTTAGTGGAAAAAATTTTCCATGCATAAATTTTGTCTGGAAGAAAAGCTTTTGTTGGTATGTGGTAGAAATATGTCATTGTTTGAAATTTGAATGAACCTTGTAGCACCACAATTTGTGATTTGGAGAAATCCACAAACACCAGAAAAGAAAAAAAAAAAGCATTGAAGGGGCTATCCTTGTCATCCAACGGCATTATATAGAAGAACCACAGATTAAGTGAAAAGCCCAATAAAACAAATATTGGTGGTATTACGGTCTGGCTTTGTTTAGCTTGAACTTTGAGATTATTATAAGATTTATGAGTATGACTATGATGTTTTGGGGTTTGTGTAAAATGAATGACCAATGATATGATGGTTAGAGTCCCAATCCTTGACGGCACGTATTATGGGAAGCCAGGTCAAACCATGTGATAGGGATGAGACATGCCCCTTTTAATCAATGATTTTATGAAGAATTAATTTGATGTCTTAATAAGACGCTGAATTTGTTTATTAAATTATTTCGAACATTGCTATTAGTAATAACATAATAATATTGAATTATATAAAATAACATGAGATGAAATAGAGTGATGACTCAATAAAGCACCAAACACCAAGCAAACTCAAATTCCGAAACTGAAATGTGCAGGCTTTTTGGTTTGTGTTGAAAAAGCTTTGCTTGCAAGGGCAGACATTGCTTTTAAAAGTTGCAAGTTTAAGTTTAAAATGGGTTTGGCTCACTCCCTGTGTATCGGTTGAAGATGCTTAGAAGACCGATCCACTTTGTGCCTTCCCATGTTACCTTTGACGTGAGATTATATCCCACTATCATGTATTAAACTTTATTCATTTCATTTATTTGACTAACACCTCCACCATATATATATATATATAACACATTATTTAATAAAATTTATGCACAATTTATTAGAAATATGCAATTTTTATAATTCAACACTACATAATTATTATACATATTATAATTTTAATAAAAACTTGATTATAATAATATTTAAAAAAACTACTTGCAAATTTAGTGCGGTGGGTAAAACCTTTCGGCAAATTTTGTTTACCAAATGAGGAAAATGGGTTGAACCCAAATCCAAATTGCAACAAATTGAATACCGCGGGGTGTATATAGTTAAAGCCTCGTTCAGTAGAGTATGGTGAGGAGAGATATATAAAAAACAAATCAACATTTTATTTGATAATTATATTTTGTTCAAATATTAGAACATGAGAAAAAATATATTTCTTATATAAATACATGAATACAGAATAATCATTTTACGTAATTTAAGTAAATTTTATTTTTAATTTATTATTATAAATGTATTATTATTTTCAAATAGAAATATAAATTTTTATTTTTATTTTGATATTTTTAATATTATTTTGATATTATAATAAATTTAATTAATTAATTATTTATTTATTTATTTATTTCACAATTTTGTGTAACAATAAATAACTAATGAGAGTGAGTTACAATAGAAAAACAGAGTGTTTCGATCCCGACAAGGATGACCTCATAGGAAACGGTGGACCTACGTTTCTGCAACTCTGTCAAAGGTCGTTGACCAACTGATCAATGCCCTGGGCCCCACCACCCCCTCACCCCCTCACCCCCCGGGGCCTTATTATTATTATTTTAATATTATTATTTGCATTATTTTAAGTTCCACGGAGCTGTTCGCATCATTGCCCCAAGAATAAGGCCAAGCCACCCAACCCCGTACCTGCAGGATGTATCTTTTTAAACTTTAAATCAAAATAGTATAATATTTAAATTTTTATTCAAATTTGATAAAATTTTATACTTTTACTTCTCACATTTCATATTCAAATTTATCAAATATTTTAAATACTCAAATTTTAAAGTTTAAATATCAGTTACCGGATGAAAAATATTCAAAACATTCAATATTTATATATTTTTTTAAAATATAATATTAAAAAATATTTTAAATTTTTATAATAATCAATTACTTTAAAAATTATATAAAATATTAGTCTAACAAACAAATAAATAGTAAATAAAATTTGTAATGTATAATATAAATTTTGCATCTATAATTATATATAATATATTGATATTGAATATTGAATATAACATCTTCTATTTGTCTATTAATACTGGACAGATAGCGTGTATCCGAAAGGTTAAATTTGAATCTACCTGCCACTCATACCGTATCTAATTATTTGATACTTTTTTTAAACAGATCCAAAATATTGGAGCCATTGTTATTTTTACACCCACCCAATTATTTTTTTTAAACAAATTAAATAAATGAAGAATAACATAATTGGCTCTGACTCAAGTGATATCCACAAATATAAAATAAACTTGTATTAATGTTATGAAAACATTTATATACTACGATTCTGTATATCTGAATCTTTTTATGAGGAATAAATATATATTACAATTTTGCATGTTCATTATTGTTGTTTACAAGTAATAGCTACCTAAGTCTGTCTTTCTGTCTCTATCTCTCCTAATTTTTTTAATGCATTTATAATCCAAATATAAAGAATTCAAATTTGTTAAATACTGTATGAACACCTTTAGCGCATTTATTTATTTCCGTAATAAAGTGACCAAAGAAAAAGTTAAAAAGCTTTATAACAAGTTTTTTTATTTATTAAAATTTATTTTGAAACTAGACTTTGCAATTTAAAGATTCATGATGTCAAACTGGTACTCGTTTTGTATATATTACAATTAATCAAATTTAAAAATAAATTAATTTTTATTAAGAATAAAATTACAGTCTTATATTATATTAAAATTTAATTTTTAGATAAAATAAATTAAAAATGATTTTTTGAGATATAAATTAAACTATCAGAGAAATTAAATATAATTTTTTTAAAAAATGAATATAATTTAATTAAACTTTAAGAAATAGTAAAAATAATTTGCTCTAAATATTAGTTTTTTTTTTTTTAAAGGAGGGGGTTTACACCAATCGCGTGACTTTGCAAACTCTTCGTCGTTTAGCTCCAAGTGTCCACCCAACCAACAAACTCTTTGACTTTGTAGAGCTAATGAAAGAGAGACAACGTTTCCCGCCTTCACATGCAAATTTCTGTGATCTCTCTTTTTCGCGCGCTCGCTCTCTCTCTCCCTCTCTCCACATTCTTTTGCCAAGTGGGAAAATAAACTAGCGGTCATTTAATTGAGTAATTCGAATTCATATTTAATTAATATATATATTTTACTGAGTGGAATAAAGCTCCCACTACGACTTCCCAAAACAAATAGTAAATTAATATTTACAAATGACGACAAAAAGTGAACCCAAAAAAAAAAAGAATTTGTGTGGGAAAGTTGTGTGATCAGGACAAAATGGAAGGGAATACGAGCCCTTTTGACTAACGAGAGGGGGGGTGATGGATGGTGTGATTCAATCAAGACCGTTGAATTCTAGTATGAAGGACAGGCTCGCTGTTTTCGATGTTGATGACGTGGCTCTGGCATTTAGCGTGATGGAGATATCTCCATCTCTCACTACTGATTTCTCCCTCTGTTTGGGCCTTTTCAAGTCAACCCAATTTATTTTCTCTTCCTCTTAACGGCCCATCACTTTTTCTTCATTTACTAAATTGCCCCCGCACCTTAACCTTTCTCTTCTCTTCTCGGGTTTTATTTCTCTTTGAGATATTTATGATTTGATTTGATTTGGTTTAAAAACTTAAAATCACTTTCCACTATTTATATATGAATAAATTACACTAATATCTCTTAAGCTTTAATTATATTACACTTAATATTTTTTATAATAAAATTGCACTTAACATTCTTAATATTTGGATGTATATTATAAAAATCTCCTTTTCAATCTGCTGTTCGTCAATAATTAATTTTTTTGCTTAACATAAGCGTAATTTTATTTTTAATATAACATGAAAAGTAATTAAGTTGATGTTAAATTCTAATAAAAATATAACTTTATTTTTAATATGATATTAAAAATAATTATCTAATTTGATTTTCAAAGGAACACGTATTTTGAAAAAAAGAAAATTAATTTTATTAATAGAAAGTAAATTAGAAGGAAGTTAAATGCAATTTTTCAACTGGTAAGAGCATAAGATATAATTATGCGACACATATTCTGAATATACATAATTTAGACAGAAAAAAGAGAAAAAATTATTAATGAAATAAAATTAATTTACATATATAACCTATAATGTAATACATATTAAGTTATTTGAATAAATTAATTAAAGTTATACATATTCAAAATATCAACTTATAGGATATATAGGATATAATTTAACTCTAATCATTTTGCAAATTGATGAATAAACATGTTAGTATCTTTTGCTATCCGCACAGTAAAGCTAAGTTTCACCCCTATATAATATTTATTTTACACTGTTTGTTAAGAGAATTTTCACTAACAAACATTAATTTAGAATAATTTCTTCCTCTCAATTCCCAACAACAAAACGTAAGTAAGGATCATGCTCTGCTTTTTTTTTTTTTTTATAATCTTGATCAAAACCGCTCATTTTATTTTTAAAAGATAGAGCAAATTATATATGTTTTTTTAATTAAAATTATACCAATTTTTTATTTTAAAAATACATAATTTAGTCTAATTTAAAATTTTTTAACTAAAATATTTTCTATAAAAAATATATAAGAATTGTTAACGGGAAATAATTTAGTCAAAAAAATATTAGAATAAAATATAACATTTTTTTTGGTTGGCAGGGAACCCATAAAGGGGAAAATATAACATATTTTTTATTTAGAAAGAAGTTTGTGTATTTCTTAAAAATTAAGAAAAAAATCTGTACAATTTTAATGAAAATTTGTATAACATACTCTATAGGGCTTCCAACTTAATTTACTTGTTTCTTATAATTTCTTTTGGGATGTGTTCAGTTACTTCAACATGATCTTTTTACACTATAAACGTCATAAATCAAAATTACAGAAAAAGGCAATAAACTAATTTAGTGAACCTATAATCAATTATAGAGAGAAAAAAAAAATTGAACCTCATGATGACTAAAGGACAAGCGAATTTTAAGGTTTAAATCAATTTCTTATGATTTGGTTATTAAACGGCACAATCTTTAATGTATTAAGAATAATATTATATTAATTAAAGTTCGTGCCTCAACCTATGATAATCAATTATGATTGCGACAAATTAACAATGCGCAATTGGAAAATAGATAATGCCTTTTATACATGTGTGTGTGTGTGTTTTTTTTTCAGTTGCCTTTCACTAATTTAGATCAGGATATTTTTTTCAAAAATATATTATATATTTAAGAGAGAGTGATTAAAAAAATAAAAATATATATAAAGTTAATCTTTTTCTTTAAATATATATCGTATATTTTTTTATTAAATAAAGAGAATCAAAATTCGTCTAATTTGGGTTTAAGATTTGTCATTTCACGACCAACGAAGGGTGAAATAACTTTTCGAGATTTTATATATTCATTGGATGCGCGACATATGAAATATTAATGTTGGTTTACCAATTCAATGAATATTAGTTTATGAATAGACAATAAAAAATTCCACGCCCAAAATGCTAATTAAAGACGACTGACTCGTTCAAACGAAAAGACCACGCACGCTTTGGCAGTAGCAAATTGTCAATGAGTTCATAAAACAACAATGATTTTGGAAAACCTCATTCAAACTGAGGCAGCGTAAATCTTATAGCGACTTATACCTTAATTATGATAATAATTGTTGATTATTGTGAATGCTTTATGTTTACAACTACGACATCATTGACAACTGCGAAGCGTGTTCAACCATGATTGTTTAATTCAAGTCATGATGGTCGCAATTTCTACTTAATAAAATCGTAAACACTATTACTTTCTTCATATGCAGGAGAAAGAAAAATATCTGACACGGAAATTTTGTGGGGGAAGGAAGACTAGTTAATTTAAGCTGCATAATGTCACCAAACCAATGGAAGATATTTAAATTAAAAATAAATATTTAATTTCCAGCTTCGTCCAGGAATACTAGTCAACAAATATATATTTAATAATATATACCTTTCACATGTATTTGAGTAACGGCCAAGAGATGACTTAAACATATTTTTAATCCGCCTCCTAATATATATCTCTATTGCATTACAAACAAAACATCTCAAAATATATTGAAAGTCCCTTTCCGTGGGACAAAATAATCTCCGTTGAAATAAATTGTAAAATTTAATCCTCCTTGTATAGTATATAATAATTAGAGAAGAAGAAACCCCAAGTTGTAAATTATTCTTTCTCTTTCTTTCTTTATTTCGAGAACAAAGTCAATTATAATATTACTTAAAAATAAATAAAAGCTCTCAAAAGAACTTATTTTGATGAGATGGGATGAAAGAAGAATTCTATAATGTGAGTGTGATCCTAGAGGTTATGTGGTGAGTTGATCGTATTAGTCAGTGTTCGAATTTTCTATTACTCTGCGTAATATGAGAATTATGCAAAAAATAATTCATTTTGTGTAAGTTAGGGGAAATTTAATTAACTTTGTTTTCAAAAAAGGAAAAAAAGAAAAACCAAGTGTAACTCAGACTATGAAATCCAAGGTGAAATCGCAGGCAAGCCAACAAAACAAGTGCTCATAGCAGAAGAAAACAAATTGAAGAAAGAAAGGGCAGAAAATCAACGGAAAGAAAAACAAGATACTAATAGAGAAAGAAACCGCTCTTCTCTCTCTCTATCTCTTTCACAATCTCTGTCTACAAAGCAGGTCAGTCTTCTCGACTCAAGAAATATAAAATAATAAACGGCCAGTCGCTTATTTTCTTCCCTCTTCTTACTTTTATTTGTTTGCCTCGCTTTCTCTCTCTAAAAGCTCTCGCCTCTCCCTATCCTTTTTTTTTTTTGGTCCCTCTCTCTTCCCTTTCTTGCCTCTTCTTAGACTCTGCCGGAAAATCGTTTGAGCTATTTTCTTTCTTGCCAAACAGTGGCGCAAGTCAAATGTGATGGGAAGTGGACTTTCCAGCCTCTGTCCTTGCTTCAAACCGGGTAACCGGACCACCAATCAACCGGACCAACAGGAAGTGATCTTTGCCGCCACTGAGCCCTTGGACGAAACCCTAGGCCACTCCTTCTGCTATGTCAGATCTTCTGCTCGCTTTCTTTCCCCCACTCACTCGGATCGATTCGTCTCGCCTTCTAACTCCCTCCGCTTTTCTCCCTCCCATGAACCCGTATCAAGAGTCCGACCCGATTTGCCCGAAACCGTCTTCAAGGCCATTTCCGGAGCTTCCGTCAGTGCCAACAGTTCCACTCCCAAAACTGTTCTCCAGTTAGACAATATCCACGATGATGTTGTGGATAGTGCCGTTGGTGGTGGCGTAAGGGGAAACATTGTGAATGGCTTTGAAAGCACATCGTCGTTTAGTGCTCTCCCGCTTCAGCCAGTCCCCAGAGGGGGTGACCCCTCAGGTCCGGTAGAGAGGGGCGCTTTCTTTCTATCTGGCCCAATTGAGCGCGGTGCTCTCTCTGGGCCTCTCGAACCCAACGCCACCACGGAAGGTGGAGGCGGTGTCCCTTTCTCGGCGCCTCTGGGTGGCTTTTATGTCAAAAAGAAGCGGAAGAGGAGCATTTCGGGGTTTCGGAAGGCATTCCATGGGAACCTTTCAGAGAAGAAGCGCCCGTGGGTTGTGCCGGTGTTGAATTTTGTCGGAAGAAAGGAAGTTCCAGCTAGCGAAGAAAAATCGGAGATAAAGAATGAGAGTAATGTACAGTGGGCGCTTGGGAAGGCAGGAGAGGATCGGGTACATGTAGTTGTATCGGAAGAGCACGGCTGGTTGTTTGTTGGGATTTACGACGGCTTTAATGGCCCTGACGCGCCAGAATTTCTGATGGGTCATCTTTACCGTGCTGTGTACAATGAGTTACAGGGTTTGTTTTGGGAAGTTGAAGAAGCGGAGGACATTAACCTATCGACCGTGGCTGCCAATAATGCAGTGCTTGGAGAGCAATCTGAAACATCAATTGAAAACTCCCGCAGAGACTTTAAAAGTGAGGGGGACGTTTCTGTGATTAGAGAGGACTTGAATTCTTTGCCTGTTGATCAAGAATCAGCAAAGAGAGTAACGTTTCAAGCAGAGGGAACGGAAAGTAGGCGGCGTAGATTATGGGAGTTACTTGCCGAAGCTGATGCTGAAGACGGGCTTGATCTTTCAGGGTCAGATAGATTTGCATTTTCCGTTGATGATGCACTGAGCGTGAGCAATGCGGGCTCAGCAGTTAGCAGACGGTGGCTATTGTCGAAATTGAAACATGGATTATCAAAGCATAAGGAGGGCCACGGTAGCAAGTTGTTACCCTGGAAACTCGGCACAGAGGATAAAGAGAAGGTTGAGGTAGAAAATCGGGCTGAAGAGAGGTCATCTCTTGGGAATAGGAGGCGGAAAGTGGGTCCCGTGGATCATGATTTGGTTTTGAGTGCATTATCTCGGGCTCTTGAATTGACCGAACTTGCATATTTGGATATGACGGATAAGGTTCTTGATACAAACCCAGAGATCGCTTTAATGGGTTCATGTCTATTAGTTGTTTTAATGAGGGATGAAGATGTGTACGTGATGAATGTAGGAGATAGCCGAGCCATCGTTGCGCAGTATGAGCCCAAAGAGGTTAATTCTAGTATGGAATTGGAGAGCAAGGGAGATAAGGGTTCGAGCATAGAGACCATAGTTGAGGAGTCCTTAGCTCCTGGTGAAAGCGCAAACAAGTTGGGGAATGAGGGTCCTGCTCAAGAAATGAGGTTGATTGCATTGCAGCTGTCCACTGACCACAGCACGAGCATTGAAGAGGTTCATTAAATTTTCAATGTTTTGGCTTTTCAGCTACTTCTTCCACCTTCCTCCTTTTTCAATTCACCGATACTGTATTATTCCTCATTTACGTGCACTTGTTCATTGTACTGGTAAACACATATGCCTTAGCAATTCAGACTTGCAAACTGCGTTAGGCTTAGAATCTTCACGTTATGTAAAGGCTTATAGGCATGGGAGCTCAAACTTAGCCCTTAATTCAGGCTTTGTGGTCGTCTTAGAAAATACTGGCTTTAACAGTTGATAGGACAATTTTTTTTCTTTTTTCACTAAGTAGTTCCTTTTCCTTAACAGCACCTTGACAGATTGAGAGAATTTCTCTTGCCTTGCGTAGTCCTATTATCTTCAATTTTTACCGTAACCAGTAAACTAATCTGCATTTCAGGTTTCTTGTGTAATGTGATTGTTCAAGCCACATTTGATATGGTATCCTAATACACTGGTACTTCACTAATCACCATTGAATGTTACCCACTTACCCAAGGGAACAAGATTGCGCCAAGTTTTTTTCCTTTTTCATCATTCTTGTGTATCATTTGTCCAAACCATCTTTCTGAGCCCCTTTCCAAACAAATAAGTTGCAGATGTGGAAATTTCCTTGTAATTTCCTTTTCTTAGCTGGGACTATTCTCCCCCCTCCCTAACTGTTTTGTCTATGTTTGATGTTTGAAGTCTTCATGACAAATGCATACTTGATGTATTCTTTAAAAATTGAAAGAATAATAGCTTTTGTCTTGCTGCTTGAGTGAGCTTGAGTGGATTTCTCAGGTATCTTGATTTCTTCTTGATGTAGCTTACTTATTTTTGTCAACTTCTTCAAGTGTATTAACTACTAAGTAACTTTAATGACTTCTGAATTTTATTTTGGCGAATAGTATTGTGAATTTTTTCCTATTTGTCCCTCACCAAACCTTAGACATAGAGATGATTCACATGAATCTTTACTAGATTGGCTTGTCTGCTTTCTTCCTTCACTCCAGCCAAGTTTGGTTTGGAAACTATTAGAATATGCACAAGTTCCATTTCAGTGCTCTATACAGCTGTATCTTTTTTACTATATTTCTTTCAGTCTGATTCCATTTGCTCTCTGTGTAAATTTTATGAAGTTTGGGCGCCCATATAACTAGTCAAGTAATGCATTTGGAAGCATTTTGGAACATAATACAGCCATTATTGCCCTAGATGCTGCTTTTTCTATTACTTTAATTCCATTAACTTTTTACTCTTACCCCGTGTGTGCTTTTTATATAGGTTCACATGTGTTTTTGTGCCTGCATGTCCTTGTGTAATTTGCCTTAAGCACATTGTGCATTCCTCTTGGCTGTGCAATTTTTTATTATTGCTGGGCCTATTTTTCTGCTTGTATATTAAATCACAGTTGAAGTTTTAATTAGATCATTGGCCTCATCCTCTTCAGGTTTCCTTTTGATATATTATATATACAAATTAGAAGTTCTGTTTTTCATAGTAGTTGCTGTCATTAGTGTTGTTTATTTCTTGCTTCAGTCATGTTGTGATGCATGTTATTTCCGCTGTCTAAAACGTGGAATTCATTGTTTTGCAGGAAGTCATTAGGATTAAGAATGAACATCCAGATGATAGCCAATGTATTGTGAATGACAGAGTTAAAGGTCGTCTTAAGGTCACCAGAGCATTTGGGGCAGGATTTTTGAAACAGGTTTGTCTAATAGACTTTTAGTAATTTTATGCATTTTTTTTGTACCTTTTACATTTCACTTCTGAACTCTTCCCTCCTTTCTTCAAAAAGAAGAGAATATGTTGATTTCCACAGTTTCATAATTATGAAATAATATCAATGATTTATGTTGGTTCTCAGTTTGTTTATGCGAATGAAGGTTTGTTATTAATTTTGTTCAGTGTTATCTTTTGTGGTATATATAAATTTTTGGATCATACAGAGATGTTAATATTTGAGTAGATATACATATTGGTGAACATATTAAGATGCGTACATACACTAATTTCTATTTATCAGCATAGAAAGAGACGTTTTACTTTATGTTTAGATGCTTCAATATTATTTTATTAATTAACTAGCCATAAAAAAAAAAACTATCGACAAGATTGAGGTCAGGTTTACCAAATGTCTTGACAAAGTAGAGGTATGTGATATGGTGTGCCAATTTTTCTAAAATTCTAGGATATGGGTGCAGTGGGCAAATTGTTGAATATATATAAAATCATTGAAAACCTTCACTTTACCACAAAACTATTCCAATATGTACCTGAAACACGGTCAGGCACACAGTACACAAATACGGCAACAATATTGGTACACTTTGAGAAATGACAAAATGGTGCTTCATAGATTTTTATGCTCAGAGAGAAGTCTTCCTTTAGACAATTTTTTTAATTTTTTTGGGGGGCATCGAGTTTAGACATTGGTTTTAATAAATTTTGAATAATCTGCAGTATATTAGTAATTTCCAATATTGCACATGGAAAACCAGTACATAATTATGTTTCTCATTGTCTTTTTCTCTTTGTGGTTGGTGGTAAGAAGTGAGATCCTGCATTATAGAGTGGACCGAAATTCAGCTCTGGCCATGGAAGAGAGCTGCACAAGTCATGTAAACTCAATTCTAAAGTGCTATAAAAGTGCTTATGGCACTGCTGCATACACTCATGCACATCGACACTAATAGAATCCTTCATCCCTGCTTCCTTGTCATGCCTCTGGTCATTGGCTGCATATTATTTTTAAATACTTTTCACAATTGTATACTGACATGATAGCATGATTGACATGGTGCTGCAGCCGAAGTGGAATGATCCTCTACTGGAAATGTTTCGTAATGAATATATTGGCACTGCTCCATATATATCCTGCTGTCCTTCACTACGTCACCATAGATTATGCGCAAGAGATCAGTTCTTGATCCTCTCATCTGATGGGTTATACCAATATCTAAGCAATCAAGAAGTGGTTTCTCAAGTTGAGAGCTTCATGGAAAAGTTTCCTGACGGGGATCCTGCCCAACATTTGATAGAGGAGCTCCTCCTCCGCGCAGCCACGAAAGCTGGTAAATAAGTCTTCTGACCTAGAGTGTTTTTCTTTTAGCAGTTTTGTTATAGTGTTGAAATGAATTAAATAATAATGAAGTAGAATAATTTTGGATTGATACCTCATTTATAAGGAAAAGATTTTAAAAAAGAAAATAATTTCGCAGCATGCTTGTGCATGATTTTTGAAGATTCAAATTTTTGGTTGGTTGATTTGTCTTTCCTGACATCACAATTGTGACTCTTTCTGTAAGTATTGGTTGTGATATCATAGCTGCAAATTAAATTTTTGGTTGGATGCTAGAAAGGGAGTGATTTTTTGCCTTAGATGCTTTTTGCTTGTAAGTAACTATGTTTGTGTGAGCAGCAAAGAAATTGATACAAGAAAATGTTTATGCTTTTCCAGTAAAGATAATGATGTATACTTTTTTGCTATTGTTTCTTATATTTTCGTTTCCCCTCATTGATATGCTGTTCCACATATTGTCCTGGTTGTGTGCTGATCTGTGAACATGTGATGTGCTTTAAAACATTGTTGTGCTGATCTGTGAACATGTGATGTGCTTTAAAACATTGTCATACACAACTTGCATTTAACGAGGGTGATTTTGCAAACAATTGTTGTAGGAATGGACTTACATGAGTTGTTGGATATCCCACAAGGAGATAGGAGGAAGTACCATGATGATGTTACTGTCATGGTGATATCACTTGAAGGAAGAATCTGGAAATCATCAGGGAAGTATCTGTGAGACCACTTTCAACTCGCTGTTGGCTCTACACATGTGATTATAAATTTCCTTTTTTCACCTGAAGGTGCCTTCAATTGGTACCAAACATTTGCAGCTGATCCATTTTTCATGGGTCTTAAGGTGTTTTTCCGGCTCTTTCAGCATGAAGGTATAGTCATCCCAGATGTTGAAGGCAATAGACTACCGTTAGAACTTTATCCAAAATTTGAGATTGGGCATGAAAATGGGAAATTGCAGGTGGGATTTTAGGAATTCTCTTTAGGAGGAAAAGATAGTGAAATCTTTTTAAGTCCGTTTCCTTTTTCCTTTCGCAGTCTTCTTTCCCTCTCCTTTTTCCCCAGTTTATAGAGATGAAAAATGATAGAAATTTTGCATAGCGGAGGCGCTTTATATTCATTTTCTTTCTTTCTCTGTTGGAGCCAAAAGAATATGGGTGTACATTGGTGGGGATACAAATGTACTTATTTAGCTTTGATCATTCCCTAGTCAGAAACGAGCATCTGTAATTGAGGGTGGGGTTCCACCATTGCGGATCGACATGATTCTGAATTACTGAGATATCAGTGAATCAAATCATTTCAACTATGAGTTGTAGGATGAAATAGGTCCTAGCGAAATCTTAACTAGGGAATCTGAAGATAGCAGTACCAAACCTTGCATATTTTTCACGTCTTCCGTGTAAAGATATGCTGCGATTCTGTTTGAAACTTGAGGATTCTACGAAGTAGCCACTTTAGGATGCGGATGCAACGAATTCATAGTCTCGAGGATATCTTGAATATGTTTGAAACAAACTTTTTATTCATACCAAACAAGTGAGGATGCTAAATTTTATTCATATCTTGAATATATATATATATATATATATATATATCTTCTCTTTTGGGACCTCTGGTCTCCCATATTAATATGAAGGTCTAAATTTAAGTAAATTTTTGTTTTAATCTTTGTTATCAAATCCTATAAATATGTAGCGTATAATTTTTTTATTTGAAGGATGTAATGTTGAAATATAAAATAAGTATCCACTTGTTTATAAAATTTATACATTTGTCTTATTTTTATTAAATAAGTTGATAATAATTATGTAGAAATTGAATCCAAGTTCTTTCTTATAAAAAGATAAATAATGAAACAATCAAAAAGAATTAAAACGTATGTGAGAAATAGCAAAGTTATTTTCCTCTTTACCGTTTCTTTTTGTTATTTTTAAAATATGAAAAGTATTATAATTTAATTTTTATTTAAAATTATGTAAAAATTAATTAAAAGAATATTGAGATACATTTTCGGGCGTGTCAAGTAATTGATATATATATATATATATACACACACTCACATTTGGACCTTTGATTTATCAAACTAATATATAAAAAAATATAAATATAAATTGAAATCGAAAAAAAAAGAACTTAAAATGCATGTGAAAGATATTGAAAAATTATTTAACTTATTATTTTTTGTTATTTTCTATTTAAAATGTATTTAAGAGTTAATTAAAAAAATTTACATGCATTAAATTACATGTCAAGCAACTAGTGTGTACATAGACATATATATATATATATATATATCGGTCTGAAAATTACTTGTCTGGCTGCACGAGTACAGAGAAAAGTTTAAGGTGAACTAATTTGAACTCATTACTCACATTAGCGATGTGTTTTCTTTTTTGGGAAGAAAACATATTGGAGCATTGCTTAAAGTTGTCCATAAAAATGGTCTAGTATATCAAGGGTTCTTATTTTTTGGTTCAAATACATTCATAATGAAGAAAGGCCCTGAAGCCGATTACCCATGCCATAGTATTAGCAAGGTCCATAAATATACATCACCTTGAACAAACTCGAATCTCTGGAGAAACATGATACCATACCTATTTTAGTCAATGCACCGGTAGAACAAAGACTCACAGGAAGAACAACAAAATTCACCCTAGAAGAACATACAACACTCTACCAGTAATGCAACTAAAAAATACATGAAAACTTACAGGTCTTGATAGAGAAGCAGCATACCCTCTCACCTTCTTTGAGGGTTTAGATAACTGAAAATCTAGAAAAAGAGTTGTCCATATTTACAAAATACCACTAGAGCCAAAAAAATCTTTCATGGAAGAGGAAGAACTTCTATAAAGGAAGTATAACGTTTTCCATAAAAGAAGAAAAATACTTGCATAAAAAGGCAAGAAAGAGTTTGAGGAGAGAGCTAAAAGAAAGACGGAAGGAACCCAAACAAAATGGTTCTTTGCTTGGGAAAACTCTCACAAAGTTCTTCTGTTCACTCTCTACTTTCTACACATAATAATACTCGAGAATGAAAGCCAAAAAGAAACGAGGAAAAAGAGAGATTGCTGTCATTTCTCCTGACAAGCCTTCGAGTCATCAAGTCTTCTGAATCAACATCAACTAAAAATGAATAGGAAGTTGTCCATTTTGACAAAAAAATCACTATAGTGAAAAATTCTTTCAACTAAGAAAAAAACTTCTATAAAGGAAGTAAAACGGCTTTCATAAAGGAAGAAAAATACTTCCATAGAAGGAAGGGAAGAAGGAATTTGAGAGAGGGATCCCAAACAAATGGTTTTGTTTAGAAAAATTTTTACGGAGTTCTTTTTTCACCTCCTTACTTCTTACATATAACACATGGCTTATTTGATATGCTCTTTAAAAAATGTTTATTATATCATTGTTATTATTATTTAATATTATTTAATTATTTTTATTATTTTTTAAAATAAAGGCATAAACATTATTTTTTATTTGCAAATTTATTTTTTTATTTCTCATTTTTTATTTTATTTCTATTAATTCTGCATAGCGAGAATGGAAACATAAAAGAAGAAAAAAGAAGAGAGACTGCTGCCATTGCTCACAGCAAATGTTGTTTTCGGCGAGTTACTTCTCTGTCAAGGCTCGACTATTTCTGCCTTTTGGTCTTTTTAATATTGAGTACCCTGAATCAACCTCAACTCAAAGTGAATTCAAAATGAATATATGCAGTTGAATCGAAGAATCCAAAATCTAATTGTTGAATAAACACAGGTCAAAATTGTTCAAGATTCTCCTTCTTTTTGGTTGAAATGAAGATAATTCATTCTACTTTTAATCGTTTAGCAATTGGATTCCTTATTCTAATTTTGGAAATAATTTTTTTTAACTTTTAAATTATGACAAGCAGTCTTTCTCACCGACTGAAAAGCCAAAGAAACAAAACAGTTAATTTGAAAATTTAACAAAACAAAATTGAAAAATTTTATTTAGTTTCTTAACATTTTATGATTTTAAACAATTACATTATAAACCAATATTTATCAATTTGGAACATACAGATGGCACAAGTTATTTACAAGATGTTAAAAATTTAAGTCGCTATTAAATTTGCCAATTGCCAAAATTAAAATAAAAAAATAACCCCCTGTTTCCTTCACGCTACCATTTCTGATCTTCACAGCCGCAGTTCATTTCTAAATGGTCCAGCTGACACTTTTTCCTTCTGGGGCAAGCCATTTTCGTTTAATAATAAATTTATGAAAAAATGATCAATTCACAGCAAGAAGCATCCAACCCTTAAAAACTAGATACTAAATTTCAGGAAAAGCGTATATACTATGCAATAAACGCTGAGAAAAATTACAACCCTTCTCTAGTTCTCTTCTATGATTAACTCCAACGAAATTTAGAAAAAAAATAAAAGAGGGAGTTGCACATATTAACGAATTAGGCATAGTGTGTGAAGGTGAATGTCACCAAATTTGTTCCCCCGTCTATTTTGTAACAGCAGGTGATGGAACCTTTGATTGCACCCATGATACTAAATCATCCCTTGTTGCAACAAAGCAACCTACTTTATCCTCACTCGGCCTGAAAGGAGCATCCATTTCCTTCAAATGAGAGGCAAACGAAATGCCCAATCCTTGGGAAAACTTATGAATGCCCGTACCAGTTTGGGCTAAGAGTAACTCTGGCAGTGCCTCCCTCCTCTGAACGATTCTAGTCAGTGTCCCCATCCACTCTTCGAGTGCAGTTTGTGCTGCTCCTACAGACAGTGACCTCACATCTAAACACCATTCATCTGCAGTTTTGTTGTGCAAACCTGGGTATAATCCATATAAGGTTCCCAAGTAGAGAAGCTCATGTGCTCTCTCTTGGAGATCTTTATTACGACATATATCAATCAAGCAGTTACAGAAGGGTCTTCTAACTTCTACAGCAGCATTGCTCATGATACCCTTGAACTCTTCTTTCACTGTCTCAAAACTAGTTTTCTCTTCTACCATCAACTGTATGAAGGCAACCAATTTCGGGTTAGCTTGCTGCAGACAAGCAAGCACCTTTTCCTCGTCCGTGCTTTTCTGAGACAAAGACACAACGGATAGTAAGGAACCGCATAGCCTATCATCTGGCTTAACTCCTCTCTCAACTGAAGTTTCAAAAACTGTGACTAAATCATCAAACTCCATAGCCTTCCCCAAGCACTGAATCAAACAAGTGCACCCCATCACGTTGAGATCAATACCCAATTCAGACATCTCTTCAAACAATTCCATTGCCTTCTCCACATTCCCTTCACTCCCATATATATTCAACATTGCAGTGTAACTCCAGCTATCTGGCTGGCAATGCTCGGACTGCTTCATGTCATTGAATAGCGTTTCAGCTTCCTCCACCAATCCAACATCCGCACACATATTCAACAATGTATTGTAGAGAATGAAATCCATGGGCCAGCCATTTTGCCTCATTCGCTCCCACAGTTCCAGAGCATCTCGAGCCCACCTTGCCTTGCCATATATCTTAATAACAGCCGTTAAAGTCTTCTCATTTGGGGCTATCCCTGAGTCAATCATTTCTTCAAACAGGCTGCGTGCAAACCCTGGTTTTCCAGCTTTCCCCATTGCCTCCAACAACGTATTGTACACAACCAAATTAGGCTGCACGTCCAGTGACTTCATCTCCTGCAAAACGTACCTAATACCGTCATAGTCACCAGCCTCACCGAACATCTTTCCCAACACAGAGAAAGTGATTGGGTCAGGCTTCCACCCTGTTGCTCTGGCTCTCTCGTACAAATTTAGGACCTCTTCAACCTTTCCTAGTCTGGCATAAACATCTAAAATAGCAGAATAAGTCACCTCGTCTGGCATCAAACCAGTCTTGTACATCATTTCAAACCAGTGCACAGCCTTGTCGAACAGATTACACTTTTTGGCACAGCTTATGATGGTGGAGTAAGTGATGTTATCCAGCTTAATCTCGTTCTCAAACATCTCGTGTGCAAGGTCTTCTATCAGCTGAAACTGTCTCCCAAACCTCAGCGACTTCATTGTGACATTGTAGAATATGGGTTCCATGGGAAACGAGTTCTGCTTCTTGACCCAATTGAAAAACAAATGGGTTTTCTGCCATGGTTTCAAACTGTTAAGAATTAAGAGGGCATTTTCTCTGGTGAGTGGGGTTGGGATTTCCTCAAGAGTAGCCAAGAAATCAGATTCCGAGACGTCACAACCGTTGAGCTTCTGAGCAAAGCGCCTGAGGTCTCTGACCTGGGGATTATAAGAGTAAGGAGAGCGTTTGTGCCTCTGATGGGAAAGCACAGAGCGCCTGGGCTTGGTGGGGTTGAACCAGGTGGATTTAGGCTTGGACAAGGCACGGGATTCGTGTGTGGTGGAGTCAGATAAGGAGGTCTTGGCAAGGGGTCGGAGTTGCTCAGACAACGAAGGGTTTTTGGGGTCGGGTTCGTCTGAACTAGGAGGAGCTTCAGCAGTAGATTTGGGAATGGTACAGTAAATAGTAAACTTTCTGTGGATATTTTGTCTGAGAGGGGTGTTGCTGTTGCCGAACCTTGTTTGCTTCGTGTCTGAGTGATGCCCACTGAAATAGATATCCAAGGCTGTCGACAGAGGAGTAGCCATAGCAGGGATTGGAAATGAAGATGTTCCACCTTCCAATTTCTAAGATATTATTTGTAACCTTATCTTGCTCGGTGGAAAAAAAAAGAAAGAAAACGGAGAAATTCGCCAGCCGGCTAAGATATTTTTGCTTTCTTTGAAAAAAAAAAAAAGGTTGTAGATAAACAGGTCCGGTGAGTCACACCCTTTCAACCCACATGGTATGAGACGAAAAGCATTTTGGGGCTTTATTTCACCTATAAGATACCAATTTGTTGTTTCAAGCCGTGTTTGGGCATGCGAATAGCAGCTACCGTAAAAATGTTCCCTGTGTGAAGCACGCGGAGGGATAACTTTTTTATCTGGTTTTTTCTGACAGCAGTTTAAGGATTCTTGAAGTGACGGTGCCTTGAGGTCTCCTATTATTGTACATACTCGTTTTCTTGGGTTAGATCCAGAATTTGAGTTGAAATTTAGAAACTTGGGAGACCCGTATCAGTTGTTCAATTGTAAGTGACTGTCAAGCCATCATTTAACGATTGAATAATTATTTTTAATTTACTTTTGAGGCTACAAAAAAGGTCCAGGAGCCCTCTCATAAACTGAAGATAGTGTTTGACTTCTTAAGTATAATTAGATTTTGTATTGGATTGCTTTCGGATATTGTACCTTAAAGGCTCATTTGATATGATATATAAGATAAAGTCTGATAGTATAAGATTTGATAGGATAAAACCTGATAGAATAAAACGTAATAAAATTTTAATACTATGCAATATTTAGTATGATACTGTATAAGATAATGTATCGTATAAGATAATATTATCATTTATTTGATAATGCACTATATAACACTGGATAGGATAAAAATCAATTCTTTTAACAAAAATAACCTTTACTTAAAAAATATACTATATTTTTCTGTGTTATATTTATTTTTTTAAAAAAATTATAGGTGAATAGGATTGTATAGTGCATGATAACCTAGTGACTTGAGCGACCTGATCTTGTCTAGTCACATGAGGCTAAATAGCTAAAATATAATTTTATAAGGATTTATATAAAATTTTTATTTTTTAAGAGTCAATTTATAATTAACTAGTTTAAGAAACCAATCTAACCCATTCTTATACTAAACCAATTAGATTGAGTTTAATACTAAATTAGTTTTTGCAAAGCCTATCCTAATCCTATTAATTTTTTTAAGAAAATTATTTTATAGGGACTTGTATAAAAAAAATTTAATGGTAAAATGTGATTTTATTTTATAGGGGTTTATATAAAAATTTTATTTTTTAGGGTCATTTTATAATTTTTATCCAAAATTATTTTATAAGTACTTATATGAAAACTTTATTTTTTTAAGGTTATTTTATAATTTTTATAAAAAATTTAAAAATGACTCAACTAACCTGATCTCAACTAGTATTAATTAAATCCGATCTAATCTAGCCAATGAATATTCTATAGGTGAGGGATTAAAATTGAAAAGTATTGATAAGTATTTATAGATTAAAATCTAATCAGGCCTAATTCCACCTTCTAAGGCATGATTAAATTATACATCATTTTGATGTATAAGAAAGCTATAATGTATAAACTTATACAATACATTACATGCACCAAACAAATTATAAGTTCATAATGTATTGTATTAACTTATATTATCAGGTCTTATACGATGTATCAAACATACCCTTATTTCATTGTGTAGCACTGTATCTGACATGCAATGTCTCAATTTCAATTCCCTATCATGAATTTGTTTATTTTGTAAGATTTCAAATGATACTTTCATTTTTGAAACAATACCTTTACACTATGTTTGAATGAGTGAGAAGAAAAGTGGGGGGAAGAAGAAAAGTAGGGAGAAAAGTGAAGGAAGAAAAAAGTTAGGAATTTTTTTTTTCTTTTGTTTGGATGGAGAGAAAAAACAAGAAAAAACATATTAATTTTTAAAATAATAATTTTATTGTATAATATTCATAATTTTATCATTAAATGAGGTATTTTAAAAAAATTATATTCTTTTATGTAATTTAGTTATTTTACATTTATACACACACACACACACACATACATATATATATATATATATCAATATTTAAAAATAAATAAGATTAACAAAATATTTTTTACATATAATAATATTTTATTATATATTTTAATATTATATATATTAATATATATTTATATATTCATATATGCATTGCCACACATAAATGTGTTATTCATCCCATCCGACTAAATAGAAACTTAGACATTATGTCCGACTCTTATTTGGTCGCAGTTAACCGATTGCATTGTAGTCGATTAGTTTTTTTTTAAATTTTTTTATAAAAAAATTAATTTAATAATTTTAATATTAATTTTTTATAAAATATATTTATTATTAATTAATTTTATAATAAAATTTTAAATAAATAATTATAATATTAATATATTAACAATAAAAACTTTTTTAAATTAATTTTTTTTCCTTTACAATTGAAATGCAATCGGATGAATGCTTGCGACTGTATTGTAGTTGGTTGGTTTTTTTTTAATAAAAATATAATGTATTAATTTTAATTTTAAAAAATATATTATCATTTTATAAAAAATATATGTTTTTAATTAATCTTATAATAAAATATTAATTAAATAATTATAATATTCATTCATTAATTAAAATTTTCTTAAAAAATTGTTTTTAATTAATCTTTTTGGATTTGTGCTATTTTAGTCCGAATTTAATCAAAAAATATTCTTTTGACTACAATATAATCAAAATATGTTGTTACTCACCGTTTTCCTCTCAAAATCTTTTTATCTGTGGGAAGAAAAAAAACTCGTGAGACCCACGACACTTTTCACCTCTCTTTTTCTACCCCCTGATTCTCTTCTCTCATCCAAATAAGACAAAATCACTTTTCTCTCTTATTTTTTCCTCACCTTTTCTCCCCTCCCTCGTTCTCTCCCAATCCAAATATAACGATAGGGATTGACAAGCCTGAACAAATGTCGGTTAGTTCTTTTATGTTTTATAATGGTTAGTCTGAATGTCTTTCATTCTCTTGGTGGTATGTCCCATCACCCATGGCATTAGTACCGTCAGTTAAACCTACTTCTCTCTCAGCGATCAAGGGAGATGGTAAATCGGAATATCAAACAAGTAGTTCCTTCTTGCACCATTTGCCTACGGAGGATAGTTTTTTCTTAGTTGATTAAAATGAAAAAGTCTAGATTGAAAAACAGGAAGCTTGTTAAACCAGGAGGAGAAGCGAGTTTGGAGAAATAAATTCCCGTCAAATATAAAGGAAAAATAGCATGGTAACGGCATTGGCCAGCCGCCACATCATTTTACTAACGCTGCTCTAATGACATTATCAAGGCAGATTGCAGCAAATTATGTACATCAAGCATTCAAAGGCTCTCAAATAATATTCTCAAATTTCTACAACAGAAAGAACAAATAAAAAAGAAAAAGATGAAACTTCCCTGCCTGTGACAAATAAATGATACATCCAAAGTGGTTCAAGCAACTTCTCTGCAGAGTTTCATTTCTCCTGATCATCTTCTGACTTTGTTCTGCGATTTCTCTCTCTATCTAAGAGCAGACTTTTAGCACAGAAGATACCATCAAGTCAACCCAGTACCGGTCTTCTTGTTTAAAATTTCAGACATAAAATATGCAAGAGTCCCAATAGCAATTCAAAGTCTTTTCTCTCCAGCCCAACCAATGAACAAATCAAGAAAACAACCCCAACAGCATCCATTATGTAATCCATTATGTATGGATTCCCTTGCAACAATATAATCAGCATTGCCAGAAGTCCTAATGCCAATTGCATTTAGAAGATTCACTACAATATCTGAGTATCAGATTGAGTAATTTTGCGGCATAGGTGAAAGAGCGCTTCAGACAGAAAATTATATCCTTAAGATCCTCTTCGTTAAAATGAATTTGATTATGATATAGCTGGTCAGTTAAAGATATGATATGTTGTACTGACCCTGATCAGCCTGATGAGTAATTAACAATACTCCAGACATTGCAGTGATGTCAACCATGAACATGAGAATAGCCGTAAGCATCTTCCCCTTACATAATACTCGTAGCTCATTGTACTCAGATCCTATGCAAATGTCACAAGACTATCAGTCATGAACAAAGTGTAGGAGAACATATGAAAACATAATCAAAGACAGCCCAAATTCATACGGCATAAATGGTTCAAATGCATCGTTTAAATGTTAACCAGTTGGCAACCAACAAGCAGCTAAATATAAGAGGCAATTAATGCGATTAGCTGTACAACTGAAATATTCTCTTGTAGCTTGATGCCATGGTGAATAGCAATACTGATTTTTGGCAGATAATGATAATCAACCAAAATTAATTGGGTCAAAGAAGTAGATAATATCAAATTCTAAATCAAACTTAATCACTACATTGGACATGAAATTTACTGCAGCAGCCAAGGTCTGAATTCATTGGCATGCCTCATAAACCTCTACATGCTAATTATACCAAAATTAGCTTCGACAATTGCTTTGGTGTCAACAAGATGTCTACATATGATTTTATAGTTCATAAAAATGCATCTATTAGTCGAGAAACAAAAAGAAAACAAAAGAAATGAAGGGGAGCAAAAAATTTCAAATGGCATATGCCTACAAAACAATGAAACAATAATTGCAGACTCATTTCCAACAACAGACAGCTGAGAAAGTCAAAGATGCAAGAAAGTCTACTATAGGTAAATTTTGAAGAAAACCAAAAATTAAGCAAACCCGCAAGAAGGATTCTACTTGACTCTAAAAGCAATGTAGAAGAATTAATTTTATCTCGTCTTCCTGGTATCATTTTTCTGTATAGTACTAGTGCCAATATTATAGAGAGACATTTCCAGAGCAAGAGCCATATATGCCAAAAGAGATGCGTCCAAATATTCATAGTGCCGAAAATGCACAATGCTGACCTCAGAAATCAACTTAAGAGCAAAAAATGACATTTCTAAACTTTGATCACTAGCAAGCACTGACAATAGCACATCAAGATCCACCACCTACAGAAAATGCCCCAGGGTGCCCCCCCACCCCCCAACCAAAAAAAAAAAAAGGGAGCCAGCCTACAAATCAACCAATGATAGCAAAGGCATCAGATATTCCCATTTCTGGGGTAATTCTGAATTTACAACATAGCCATAGCTTGTTGAACTCAAAATTTCTAATAGCATTTAGATGGAGGAGCAGATCTGCTGCAGCAACTCTCTACTGTGAGGACACTGTCCAGCATTAGATGCCTCAGTCTTCGCAAGAGCACCTTAAGGATTTCATGAGACTGAGGATTGCCAAGCAGATAAACAATGCATTTCAGTGAAGAAAGCCTAACCTCATTACAAACATCATGAGACATGTCATAAGATATTTTTCTAATTATCATTGTTATGGTGGGTGAAGGAATAATTTCCCAAAATAGATGAAGAATTTGGCTAGAACCCTCCACAGCAATTGTTCTCTCTTCTGGAGAATCGTGTCTGTAAATAATCTTTACAATAGAAAGACATTGCTATCCTTCTCTTCTTTTGTGGCATCAGGATCTTCAAGAGAAAACATGTCCAGAAGTAGATGCAAAGCATTCTATCGAACATTTGAATTTGCAACCTATTGAGAAAAGGCAGAGTAGCAAAAGCCAAAATTCTGCACATATAGAGGCAAATATGACAAATTAGAGGTTTTGGACACTTCTAAGCCACCGTAATGTTTGACCTTACATTGACTGGGTTGGCAAATCCTAAATATTATCTGGTTGCAGAAGATTTTTTTTTTGGGGGGGGACATACAAGAGGAGGAAACAAATAACTTAGTTCACCGTGACATCACTAAGCGATACATACTTGTTTTAGGTGATCATCAGACCTCCACAATTAAAACATCAGAAACGTAGGAAACTCATATGCCAGCTTTTCTATGCTCCACAGGCCAGTGAGAGTTTACAACTGAAGACTATTGATTCACATGTGATAAAAAATACCTAGAGGCAGGAAAGCCTGCCTACTGTAAATGATAGTAAACTATCACCTCAATGAACAGTTAAGAACCATTTCATTGCTGCCCTCGGCCACTATAATTTTCCTTTTCCAGATAGCTCTGTGAGTTTGTCCCCCTTTTGTTACATATCAACAGATAGGTTTTATGCGGATATCTTGTTGAATCAATATTTAACACAGGAGAAAATGCCTGCCACAATTTTCATTTTTGGCAAGTATCAACAGTGGCATGACCAAATTCTTAAAGAAAAGACATATAAGCAGACATAGATGCATGTATATAAGTAAGTACCTGCAGGAATCTAAACATCACAGGCTCGGCTCTGGTAGTTGAAAAAGTACCTTCTCAACCGCATTGGTGATTCTCTGATTAATAAAGGCTCCCAAAACCCTCCTAATGTACGAAGGAAAAGTTGCTGAACTGGCATGTATCACACCCTCAATCAAATCCTGCAAAAAATGATTCTCAATTTCAACCCCCAAATCTGCCTCAGCAGCTTTCCAGGCCTGAAACAGACTATCCCCATAAGCCTCCAGCTTGGACTTCCTTCCCAATGGTATCTGAGAATCATTGCCAACAATTCCCCTACAAGAACATTACTTGACCCAAAAATAACCGATAGGAAGCATCGTCCATCCTCTGTTTTCAAGTACAGCAGTGATATAACACATCGAACCAGCAAGATTTTCAAATCCTCAATGCTCTTGTCATCAAAATCAGACAAAACAAACACCTCTTGAAGCACACCAACTCTACACATCAACCTTCTTTTTCAGGGTCAGCAAGCTTGAGTAAAAAAGGGAGAAACTGGGAAATCAACAATTTGTGCCCTGGCAGATTCTCCTTCCACCATGCTTCATACAAACATATACAACCGAAGCAATGCTACTTCAACTTTATTATTACATAACATTAGTAAATTAATTTCTGTATCCAACCAATATGAAAAAATTAAATTGAAAAGCACTCAGGGTCCTAGAAATGCAGGCCACACAATTTCTGTACAACCAAAAGTGATTGAAACATGATAATGATAGAGCGTGGTACTTTAGTAAATTCATGCAAGCCATGTTATTTACATTCCCACTGCTGACTCCCTTCACCTCACTTTCACCAGTGCACCATCCATAACCATGACAATATTGTTATACAAAGGTATAATATTAAAACAGAATCAGTTTGGTTTCTAGCTTCCTCTTTTAAATACAATATGGTTTCATTCTTGTGCAAGCAGCAAGATCATATAGAAACCATGAAAAGTTTAGCGGCCTTAAAAGAGAGAAAAAAAAGGGGGGAAGGGGGGGGGGGGGAGAAGATAGGCACAAAAATAATTGTTTCAATTTTAATTTCTTAACCAGATACTGCCCTGAGGTTAAAGAATACAGTAAAACGTTTACATTTATTATACACCTCACCATGATGATCAATTAGAAGGTGGATCCAATAATTGCTTAATCTGACTTCGTACTCTCTCTCTAATGGAAGAATTAGGCAACCTTTCTATAATCTCCCCTCCAAAGGCAAAGATTAGAATTTTTCTAGCTGTCTTTATGTCAATGCCACGAGCTCGAAAATACAGTAGTTGACTTTCTTCTAGGTCACTTATAGCAGCTCCATGAGAGCACTTGACATCATCAGCCACAATTTGGAGATTTGGTTTAACATTTACAGTTGCTCGAGGTTCAAGAAGAAGGCTTCTTGTTAACTGTCCTGCATCTGTCTGCTGAGCATACCTACAAAATAATAGTATAGCATTCATATAAAGCGGCCTAGATTTGATCAAAATTACACAGCATTTGAAAACAAATGCATCTGTGTTAGCTCAATAATTAACTATGAATAATTAATTATCACTTAAAGCATCAAAATCAACCCCATTATATGGCAGGGATTTCAATCCCATATTAGAAACTGCTGTGATGGTTGTTACAACTTACGACTGGAGCACGAGACTACAAAATTGAAACTTGTATTGGATTTGTATTTTATTGTCTTATATATACTTGTACATAATTTCATAAAATTGTCATCATAGCATGGTTATAAAACAGAGTTACCTGTTAACCTTTATGTTCCCATCAAATACCGCTTGCCCCAGTGAATGAGTCACAATGCACTTGTGAAGTTGACGGGAATAACCCCGTGGATGGTCCAAGACAAGTCTACTATGCAGATCCTGAGTTTGATCACCAACAGACAAGTGTAATGTTGATAATTCTGTCACTGTGTCTGGGCCCAATTGTTGGATATGAAGATTATGCCTGCCGAGTTTTCCTCCTGTGCTTACCTCGGTCAACTCATATAAACTAGATGATTCCTGAAATCAATCAACTAAGAATCATGGGGCTGCTCTTGTCAAATTTCTTCCATATATCCACTCTTGCATAACTTCTTAACAATGCAAAGAGCTTAAAAAGGAGCACTTTGTAGCGGACTATGACACTTGATTATACCCAAATAATGATTTTTTTTGTTTTGTTGGGGGGGAGGGGAAGGTGGAGAAGGATGGCTTAGTAACATGATCTTCAGTCACCTGACTCAACTCTATGATTCAAGAAATGGGTTTCACCTAATAAATATGGAGAAGAACATCTTGCTACCCACTGTATTTCAATATTGAGTTTACCCCGCAAGCATTACATCAAATGAACCTTACATAAACTGTAAATCTTTTTAACTGTCCCACAGCATCTCAAATCCTACTTACAAACTCAGACACTCCGTGTTAACATATCTGGTACAGTTTCCCAAGTATTGATACCAACAATTAGCTCTAAAAAAAAAAAAAAATAGAGCGGCCACAGTAATTTCTTGTCATCAACAGGTCAGATTTCCATGTTCCTTTTATGAAGCAAACTCACTCATGTTCCTTTATGAAGTAAACTCGCATCCTGTTCCCCGCTAAAAAAAAAAAATTCCAGCAAATTTCTCCCAAGGAGTATTCCCCTAGTAAAGACATTGCCTAGGTAGGCACATATATTAGCTAGAAAGTTATCAATTTTGGAAAGAGTAGAGAATATCCACAATTTCATACCACCTATGAATTTGGTTAACTGTGACATTAATGAACAGCTAAAATCATTCCTCTGCAACTCAGTCCTCCAACAGAATAAGTTTTACAAAAATCCCACTTAATAAACCAAGGAGATTGCCTCCGATTTCTAGAACCAACACAGCATTCACATAAGTTATTCTTTTATTTGGGTTGTACCCCTCCTCTCCCTCCCATCCCCATCCCCCACCCCAGCTCAAAAATGGCAAATGACGATTTTTTTACATCTCATTTCTAAATTCTAAATAAACAAGAAATTTGATTCTTATTCACATACTTTCTGGTAGCAGTTTCTCCTATCAGCCTCAATCCTTCTCTCCCCACCCCCTCCTGCCTTTCTTTTCACAAAACACAGCTATTACACTAGATCTCATTTTGGCATATTACAAAATTATCAGCATCTAAGACAAAGAATCACTCATCTAGGTACATGTTTCTACATCCAGGAAGTTGCCCCAGTGTCTATTTGACATTCCTTCAGAATCAGATCATCACTCACATCAGTAGATAACTCACATAATTATCAAACTACGGCTTCCGCCTATGATCACTTGTTAGAAGTGAAACTAGAGCCCAGGCAACGCCATATAACCAGTTAATTCCTGCTATAGATGTAGGAGGCTTAAAACGACCAAGCATAATGGATAAGGGAGACCCCCAAAAAAAAAAATCATTTACCTGCTGGACTGAGGTCCATTTTATATGAGCTGCACCAAAGGACTGACTCTGAATATATGAATGCCTAACCTTTCCACCTTCTCTAATGAGTACCTCCAAAGCACAATTTGCCCAATAACATTGATTCCCGTTTGCTGTTGAAAATTCCTCAATTATATCAATCTCTCCTCCCTTCTCCACCAATACAAGCACCCTTGGATTTGAAACGTGCATTGAATTCGAACCTTCGTTGCTGCCCTCAATTGAAAAGTATGCTAAATGGATCGGATTTTCCACGCGGCACCCCTCTGGAACATAGACCACTGTCACATCAGGAGCCCCCATTCCATTGATAGACCAAAACAAGTCTCCGCCATTCAGACCACACACAATTTCCGACACCCTTTCCATTATGTTCGTCGAAGTGAGTTCCGACAAGCTACCAACATAAACCCCATTTGGCAATTCGGACAAATTGGACATTGATTTTACCAAGTGACCATCAACGATTCCAAGATATGGGAATTGGGTATTCACAGAAACGCCCAACAAGCGTGATGGGTCTGGAACGTGAGAGACAGGGCGGATTTCTGAGTGCCTGATGAATGAAAGGTCCGTGAAGCGAAAGGGCTCGTCTTTGCGAGAAGGCCAAGGAGTCGAGAGGAGTGATTCAGAGGATGCCTCCCTGAGCTTCTGGAGTGGTAGGGGGGCTGAAGAAGAAGAAAGGGGGATAGAGTCTTCCAGGGTTTCAGCAAGTTCAAGTACAAATGGGTCTGAAGAAATGGCCTGTGACGTGAGAGAAGATTGAACGGAGACTCTGGCTTTGGTTTTGCGATTGCCGATGATCTTATAAGTTGTAGACGGTGAGAATAAAAGGACAGAGGGTTTGTAAACTGGAGGTGTAAACGCTAAAGTACTCATCGATGGCGTTCTGCTGACTTTGGTGTAACTCAACTGAAACTTCCAATCCGACGGAGTTTCTCTCTCAATTTTAGGTACCCTTGTCCAGTAGCTTTCGTCGCCAGTCACAGCACCGGCTCCCTGACGGCCAATAAAAGGCAATGTTTTGCTCTGGGCTTAGCTATTGGCATTCAATTGGATTGGAAAATTTGTGGTGTTTACCCATGTTCGGCTTATGAGGTTTTCAGACCCAAAAAGGGAATTTGACGGTTAGTGAGTCCAATACACGCCCACCATTAGGTCTACTTGGGCTCTGCCGTAGTGTTTTGTTAACGTCTTCATTATTTAGGCTAGAAAGGCCCAAGCATGCCCGGTACACTGAAAAATATATATATATATATATACTCCCTGTTCAAACGTCGAAGCCTTATCGTTTGGACCATTTAAAATTTATTTCATTTTAGGGTATATACTAATATATTATTCAAATTATAAGTTGATAAACTATATTTTGGCTCGATCAGTCCAACCTTAAAGCTTACCCTGTTCATGGACTTCATAAAACAACCTTTAAAGACTCCTTAATAATTACATCATATGACAAAACTACTAAATGCCCTGTAGCGAGGAATCGCACCCACATTAAATGGCCCGTAGCTGCTTGCCAACAACTTCAAAACAGTTGATTAATCGAATCAATTATGTATGTGTATTTTGCCTGTTGTCACTGTTCATTTTTATTCGGATCTTGCTAACTTAGCCATCAAAATGGCAAATCGGAACTCTGCCTCTCCTCTGTATTGTTTGCTGTTCTTCGTCACTGAAATTAAACATTTTTTTTTTAACCATGATCAGCTGTCTAACTAAATAACCGTTGATCCAAAGTCAAAGAGTATTGAAAAGAACCCAAATTCTGATCCCAACATATTTTCTGGTAATTTGTGAACCAAGAGAAATGGATGGACATTAATGGGAATTGCGCGCATGATTTATGGGAGCAAGTGGCGCACCTGGGCATCATGCATGGCGGCGCTTAAGAAATCAAAATTTGAAAGCATGCAACTTTAGGCAAGAACAGACAGAGAGATAGAAAAAAGAGTATAAAAACAGATACTATTGTGAAGCACGAGGTGAAATTCAACAAAACTCCGAAGGGGGGATCATGGATGGTGATGAGAGCCGCAATGCAAGAAGGTTGAAATTGGCGCACTTATTAATGAGGCTTTGGTTCAAAAAAATGATAATGCATCTATGTGACCCAAATCTTTGGATCCATGTCAACCAAATCTACATAGTCCAACCCCGAATCTCCTCCTTTTTTATTGTTATTTTTTGATAATTAAACTTTTTAATTAGTATGTGTTTAAAAAAATAGTAAGATATCCAAAATCATAATTTATAAATCATAAAATACAAAAATTATTTGTCCAAAATCATTAGTTTGAGAGAAGAAGAAATTTTTCTAAACATGAATTTAATGTCTTATATTCTGTGTATCTTACGTTATCTGATTCCGACACTATGTCTGCGCTCCAACGCTTTATACACTACACCTCACATTCATTCACCTCCCACCTCATCTATCTTTTGTCGGATGCTTGTCTCTTTCATCTTCCAGTATTTGATGTAAAGTTTTTTTTTTTATTGTACATACAAAATGTTAATATTTTTTTAATTCAACAACATAATATTAATTTTTTAAAAAAATATTTTGTATGATAGTTCTTCGATTATCGATATAGTTATGTAAGTGGTTGTTAGTGATTTTTTAAAATAATAATATGTGAATATTTTCCTTGAGACTTTAAGAATTATATTCAACTGAAATGAAGCCTAAGTCTAATTTTAGAGACTAAAAATAAATCACTGTCTCAAAAAATATTTAATGTTATTATTTTGTCTAACACCATTAACTCTATCAATTGAAGGGTTCTGCATGATATGACATATAATTTTATGGGCTAAATAAAATATTGATGTGACATTTAAATTCAATTCAAACTTAAACTATATCATTTTGCTTATTTCAATCAGTCTAACACCTAAAAATTCACCTCTTTATCAATTTTGTTTGTCCCTTATCTAGCCTTTTTTGAAGAAGAGGCTTAAGTTGAATCTAAGTTGTTGCCTCAACGTTTTATTTAGTCCATAAAATGCAACGTCACCTTAAATACTTCTATGAATAGAATTAACAATACTAGAGAAAAAGATAATATTAAATTGTTTTAAAACTTTTTCCTTTCGTTTAATTTTGCAACAAATTATTTGTTATTGGAAAGAATTGCTTCACATGTAATAATTAAATTAAAAACATTAATAACAAAGAAACTTTTATCTATTATTTATTATTTAATCAAATAGTGTGCAATGTGTTTCATGCACTCCAGATTAAGGTGGTGGTATGGAAGACCTTTTGAACAAAAGAACAACGAATCATACGTACTTGGAAGACAGCTTTGGATTACGTGATGGAGAATGTACGCCGCGTGCAACAAGGGGCTAACTGTTACAGTGCGTTTGGATCGAGAGAAAAGTGGGGAGAAGGGGAGGGAGGGGGAGGAAAACGAAATTTTCCCCCATTTGGTTCGGAGAGAAAACTGGGGAGAAGAGAAAAAATGGAGAGAAAAGTACGGTGGGTCCCAGGTGTTTTTTTTCTCTCCGAAATGGAGAGATTGGAAGGGAAAACGGGAGCGTCACTGCGTAAGGATTTAAATATATATATTTAATAAAATTTTTAAAATATTTTAATTAGTTAATTAAAAAATTCATTTTATAATTAATTTTGATTATTAAATTAATTAATATATTTTACAAAATAATAATATTTTATAATATAAAAATTAATATATGATATATAATTTTAAAAAACAAAAAAAATTCCGACTGCATTGCAGTCGGAAATTTTTGTATCTCCGACTGCAATGCAGTCGGACAATGCTGTCCGACTGCATATTGGTCTCAGCAATGTCCGACTGCAATGCAGTCGGACATATATGTGTGTCCGACTGCATTGCAGTCGGACACACACATATATATATATATGCGTTGCATCAGGCAACGCATATATATATATATATTATATTATATATTATATATTATATATATTATATTATAATATAATATTTATTATATTTTATATTTAAATTAATTAATATATATTAAAATAATATTAATATTTATAATTTTAAAATAATAATTTATAAATATTTTTTATAAAATAAATTTAATTAATTTAAAAAATAAAATATTTTTAAATTATTTTTAAAATTTAAATATAAATTTTTTATTAAAATTTTTTGTTTTATTCAAAAAATAATTTTTTGAATTAATTTTTATATCTTTTATTATTCTTATTTTTTTAAAAAAAATATATATGTAAAAATTTAAAATAATAACAAATTATTATTATATTAAATTAATATATATATATATTTATACGTTTTTTCTCCCTCCAATTCTCCCTCCATCCAAACGCATGGGGAATTCTTAATTTTCTCTTCTCTCGCCTCTTCTCCTCTCTTTTCTCTCCCTCTCATTAAGGTGCTAAGATTCAATAACTCTTATCTTTTCGGCTTTTGGGCAAACACGGTGTCTGGACTATGGAGGCTACCTTTTCCATATTCCAAGCGAACGAATTAATTAATTGCAGACCATTCCTATGGTGAGTGCCGCCAAGTATCATCAACCTATTTAAAAAAGAAAAAAAAATTTTTAGTTCTTGAATCTTCCATAATTCATAATCCTATCCACCGTTGTGGGAAGGCAACTTGTCACATCATTATAAAAAAAAAGAAAAAAAAGAAACCAAAAAACAACCCCGTGCCTTTGATAATTACGATGAGATCTAAATTCTAGACGTTAATTCCTCAAAAGGGTTAAGATAAAGAAATTGGGAGGCGAGGGTTTCAAAAGATCGATGTTGATCAGTACATTCCTTGTCAATCAAATTGTCACTTTGGGACGTACTGTAACTTGTAGACCGTTGAGATTACCGATGAATTTTGAGATTGGGGTAATGGGAGAAATGAACGAAATCAGAATTTACCAAGTTGAAGATCTGTGAAATCGCATTTAGCACAAAAGTATTCATTATTGTGATTCATGGGGTTGGACAAGAGAATAGCAACACTGAATTTAGCGCCAATTGAATGCACAAAGGTACCGAAAGGAGTAAGACAAACAGTGACAAGGATAAGGTGGTCTTTGTATTTTCCACTTCCTACCTTCTTCCATTATGTTTTTGCTCCAAATTAGAAACCCCCCCATCTTCTCTCTCTCTCTCTTCTTTGCATCTCATTTCACACTTGAAATTTCGCACTGCACACAGAAATGCTGAGCGGCCTCATCAGTGATAATTCTCCTTCAAAGACAGCCATTAAAAAAAAAAGAATGAAGATCATTATTATTGATTAATCAATATATTATATAAAAGCTTATATAAACAGTGACTTATAAATAGCTCCTTGTAAATAGAATAATTTTTACAAGTTATGTGTTATGATATTATTAATATCCGTGCAGAAATAATGTACGTTTGTATAATTATTGATTATACAAATTTTTTTATTTTTTTTTTAATTTTTTGTAAAATCTACAAGTATTTTTTAAATTCTTCTTACATTTGTGAGAAAGAACTAGTTTTTAATAAAATATTATTTCGACCCTCACTGAATATTTTTTCAAAAAAAAAACGGACGTCATAGATGAACTTTCTACCGGATTTCAGCTGACGAGATATGCAATTAATTGCTGTGTGAATATATCTTTACACACCGAACTTTGTATATTAAAGATTTGATATCTTGGTTACTTTAATGGTACTATATTACAGAATTTAACAAGATAAGGATAAGATCTTGTGAGTAATTAAAGTTGGGTCAAATGGATCATGACACGAGGGAAATACTACCACTTAACACAATTTTTTCTGCCTTCGGGACAAAATTACTCTTCGCAGCTTTTGGGATTTCATTTAGCTAGGCTGTAAATTTGACGCATAAATCCTCTGTTGTACAGCACACTTGTATATTGCAGCGCAACAAAGGCATTTAAAAAAAAAAAAAAAGACAGTTTCCTTGTTTGAGGATGTTGAGTTCCCCCATGTTAGAGGGACGGGATTTGTAAATTTGCTACCTAACAATTTGAACGCGATTGCAAAAATTGTGGCAATAAAATAAAGAACTGTACAAAAAAGCCAAAATGATCTTTGTACTTGTACTATCAAGCTCGTCATAAAAACAAGCTCACTATGGCGAAAGGAACACTTAATAATTTGACTCCTTTTGGCCTCTCTTCACATCTAGAAAAGGTCGCAAGGGGCTTCCATGCTCTCTCTTAGTTAGCTTTGCCAAATATAACTTCAAAGAGACCCATCTTTACACAGAAACTTAGAAGCCCAATAATGAGATAGTGATCACTTGCGTTATCTCCCTGCTTCTGCAATATCTTCTTTCTCTAGTGTGTAAATACCTAATGCTCTTCCTATATATTGTGCCTTTAGTGTTTTGGCTAATGAAGGTAAAAAAGCAAATGTTTTAGTAAATGGCACTAATGTATATTCTCAGAATCTCAATTATAAAGCCTTACTGATCTTGCCCTAAAGCTCTTTCTTTGTTTTTCGCAGAAAAAGCAGGGAATACCATCCAATTAGAATTGATATTTATTTATTTATTTTTTCAAAAACTTCACAAATCAGCAGTGGTTAGATTCATAACTAAGTATATTAATTGCATAAAGCAGAGAGTAAAATAACTCAAGTAGGTGAAAAAAGCAAGGCCTTAGTTTTAGCTTTTGCCCCCATAACATAGTGAAGATATTCCACTAATCACCAAGGATTTTGGTTGAGCATATACAGTCATCGGTTGGCCCACAAACAGGAGTTTAGAGAGAGCTTTATTGCTTTAACATGTGAATTGAGAATTGAAGAGGGAGACATGAGCTTAAAAGTTGAAAAACTCAGTAAGCACTTTTCGGGGGCTTTCATTTTTGGAAGGGATGGTCCCGCTTGATGACACAATCACTGGAATAAAAACAAAAGCTAAAGTGTTTTGTCCGACTCAGGATGACGTGTAGGAAACTTCGTGGTTGGTGGCAGCGCCCAGAAAGAGCCCAATTACCCAATCAATCCCTCTCTCATGCTTTGACAATCCCCCCTAGTGATTTGTCCACTTGTCACTGCTTTATATTGTTTTTTTCTTTTTCTTTTTCAAGAGCAAATTATTCTAACACTTTTTAAATCTTATTTAAATTATATTTGACATTTTTTATTTTACAAATATTAATCAATTTACTTGACATTGATACACATTATAAAAATTATTCTTCTAATTTATTTTATAAAAACAAAGTTAGTTTTATTCTTTTAAAAGTAAAATTACTCTACGATCTTTATTATCATATCAAAAATAAAATCAGTTTTATGTTAAAAAATAAGTTCTAAAAATAAATTGAAAGGGAATTTTTTAAAATACCAGTAGAATAGGATAATGTTTTTGAAACAAAACCAAAAAAAAAAAAAGAAGATATAAGCTATATTTAGTTGACATTTTAAAAAAAACTCAGTATAATTTTTTATATAGCTCTGGCGGAATTGGCGTGTTAAGTATCATCAAGATTATTACCAAGTTATTTATTTAATTTTTAATTATTTCAACGCAATAAGTAACAATACTACTAACATTTTTTTGTTCATGTTCAACAGAAGCAGCATCAGTGTCGGTAGTACAAGCAATATCAGTGTCAGTAATTCTAGAATTCTGTTTCTCATAGGTTTAACATCGAATCAACAATATGTCAATGGCATTATCTGAAAAATTTTCTTCGCGTTCAAAGTGAAAAAAAAGTTCTATACATTTCCTTAACTTTACTATAACAATGTAACCTTATCTAGATGTTAAGTAAGTTTTATATTGACCCTTCATATTTAAGATTTCAATGATTATTGATTGTCGTACTACTAATATTAGTAATATACTATGCTTCTGAAATTAAATTGACTACTGTTAGTCATGGGAAAAAATCATGGTCAAGAAGGGTAACATACGCGACCTTGCTTCTATTTAAAAAAGAGAGGGCGACAGAGAATACTAGGCTTGCTTTTAGATTCTCGTGATTGCGGACAATAATGTTGTGGTGCCAAGTCCAACGTTTGCATTGGGTTCGGAGAGGTCAATGTTTAATCAAAGAAGGTTTCAACTTTCGAAGTTGAATTGTACTTTGATGAGACTGGAGGTGCACAAGCTTCGCTGCTTGTGCTATGGATTCAAGGCACGCTGAACAGTCCGAATCAGGGTCATTCTTCATTTGAAATATGCAGGAACTGGGTTGGCAATAACTAAAAACATATCAAAGCCATCAAATAACGGTCAAAAATTATTTGAAGGGGCGGGAAGTAAGGCTCTAGTGTGAAACGGGTTTTGTGGTGGGCCAATGTGCTTTGGAATTTTGGGCGCACTTTGCGACAAGTAACCTCAAACTTTCGGTGTAAGCATTTTTGGACTCTTGGTTGCCATTGCAACTCCCAAATGCTATATATACACCATCCCTCACCTCTGCTTCTACTCTACACTTTCTTCTCCTTCTCAAATCTTATCAACTCGCTCAGCAATTCTAGATCACTTTCTCTTTCTGGGTCACGACGATTTCACTCTCTCCAAATTTGCTCCTTTACAGTTTCTCTGGGCATTTATAGCTTCCACTTCTACAAGTTCTTAGAAATCCTTCTCTTTTTTTTTTTTTTTTCCTTTCCAGGGATTAATTATTGAAGGGAGGGGGTGGGGTGGAGGGAGATAGCTACAATAAGAGACCTCGAATTTCTTTAAGACGATGATTCTGGCATTTAACGGATGCAGTCTGTGGAAATTCTACTTGACCTTCGATAGAAAATCTACTTTAGACAAAAGCTTCTATTTTTGGATTTTTCATATCTTTAATAAATATAGTCTGGAAACTTAGCAGGAGTTTGCATTATTCCCCTGCAGATCTTGGAAACTATCATCAATTCTCCGTAAAGCTTTGGGCTTTGCTTCGAGGATTTGACTTTTTTGTTAGAGCTACTCTATCTTTGTTTTCTTCTTTCTGAGTTTCCAAAATTGTTGTGAGTATTTCTTAGAAAGAAAGAAATTGCAATGGGAGAGGCATCACTGCCACCAGGTTTCCGATTCCACCCAACTGATGAAGAATTGGTTGGCTATTACCTGAAGAGAAAAGTGAAGGGGCTCGAAATTGAGCTTGAAGTTATCCCCGTGATCGATCTGTACAAATTCGATCCCTGGGAGTTGCCTGGTAATCCTCAATTTTTTATTGTGATCATTTGCAACAAAATATGGTAAAAAGATAAAAAGGAAACTCTTTTTATAGCAGTGTGAAAACAGCGACTTTGAACGCCAGAAAGCAGGGTGTTGTTCGTTTTCTTTTCTTAACCTTTCTCTTGGGGATAATTATTATTGATAACTTTTCCCTTGTAAAAGCCGATTCAATGGGATCTTAATTCTTTAGTCAAGCTTGGAAAAATGCAATGCCACAACTTTTTTTTTTTCCTTTTCTTCTTATTAAGGGAATTTGAGAAGTCTTAATTGCTGAGCTGTGTGATGTGCAGAGAAATCGTTCCTGCCAAAAAGAGATATGGAATGGTTTTTCTTCTGTCCCCGGGATCGAAAGTATCCAAATGGATCAAGAACAAACAGAGCAACCAAAGCTGGGTACTGGAAAGCCACCGGAAAAGACAGGAAGGTCGTCTGCCACTCTACTCCTTCCTCTGTTACAGGTTACCGGAAGACTCTGGTTTTCTATCGTGGAAGAGCTCCTTTAGGGGATCGAACCGACTGGGTCATGCATGAGTATCGCCTCTGCGATGATCTTGCCCAAGGATCACCAAGCTTTCAGGTATATTTTACAGTTTTAAAGTTCCTTAGCTGTTGCCTTCTATGTTTTCAGATTCAATTACGTGATATTGAGTTGCCAAAAACATCCACTTATCTTGTATTTACTTTTTATTGGAAAACTGTAACTCCATTAATATATTGCCTTCGTGTTGGAACCTCAAAGACTGATGCTCGGTGTGTTGTGAGTCTAGGGTGCTTTTGCTTTGTGCCGAGTAATTAAGAAGAATGAGAAGCCAAATGATTTCAAGGGAGAACACAAGGGCAAAAAGGCTGGAAGCAGTTCTACTAATCGGAGTGACACCTCAATGAGAATCTCAAATGAGCCTTTCAGCATCTCTGGTGACGTTTCGTCACAAACAAGTCATCTGTACAATGAGAGTGGTTATTCAAGCCCTATTAGTTCTCCCTGCAATGTAGTTCAGACGGCAGAGTTTGAGCAAGCTTCCCTGGAGATTAATCCTTCAGATATCTGGATCTCTCCGGATTTTATTCTTGATTCTTCAAAGGTGTTGCATTTTGTAGGAACAAAAGAAGAAAACCTGAGATTGAATATCTTCATTTTAGAGGCATTTCTGACTTTTTTTTCTTCCCTTCCACCAACTGCAGGACTATCCTCAAGTACAAGATGCAGTGTCCGAATACTTTCCACGGCATGACTTATCAAGCTCAATGACCCCATGGCAACCATTGGAACGCACAGAAATTTCACCCTCTTCGTCCTACTCAAATTTCAATGGGGAAATTGAATTTGCTGATGATATTAATCGAATTGGCTGCATGCCACCCTACTTAGCACAAGCAAACTTCATGAACTTCTGTGGAAATGACCCTATGTCCTATGAAGGTTTTGATCAAATCAATTCAATCGCATATCCAAGACATTTCTGAAAAGACAAGCAAGTGGTGATGAGAGTTTAGGAGAATTTAGAGACAATTTCAAGGCTGTGATGGAAGGATCCAATCCTAATTAGTTAAACTATGACTTGGTTTGTCATTAGAAGGGATATCCGAGGCAACACCTTTTAATGTATGTCTTGGAGTGACAAATAAAATGTAATAGTACAATCCACTTCTTGTGCGCCAACCAGAATCCATTTTCCGTTTGAAGTGCTCGACTATGTTTGTCTTTTGTATCATTATGTAGTGTGGCCGGGTGATTATCATTTTTATCGATTTCACCTAGAGTTGGTTTACAATCAATATTCTGTAATTGTGCCTTCATAAAGCGAGCTTCTATAATGGAGTAGAGCTTCTTATATATGTGTTGTAGCCGCCTAAACTCCATGTTCTTCCTCTGCAAAGTGCAATGCAAGAGCATGTCTATGTGTGTTTCATGCTTGTAGAATGCTTATTCAATCAGATATTTTCACTGTAGTAAGATTACACGTACAGGATGCTTAATTATGTAAAGCCTGAAGTTAAAGGAAGAAAAAACAGGAAGCAGAATCTGCATGCCAACAAAATTGGACTCCGGTTTCTGCTTTCAGTCGCCAGAGCCGCCATATAACCTATCAACGCAGATATATATGTCTTTAAAAAATAAAGCTAAGATGAATTTTACTTTTGGAGTTGATAGGACAATTACACTGTGCAGTTGCTTTCAGAAGCATCCAATAAACTTTCTGGCTACTGCTTTTGTTTGCAAGTGGTAACTGCTCGGGTTTTGATATTTTGTTAAAAGAATTATCTCTTGATACGTTGGCAGCCTCAAACAGGGAACATTTCCAAGTATATTATATTAGTGCAGAGTGGACAAATCTTCAGTCAAACTCATAGGAGGGAACTCTACTGCCTTATAGCATCTCTGCAGCACAGTTAAAGCAAACCCCCCCCCCCCCCTCCAAAACCAAAAAAAAACAATCACACAGACACCGCACAGACACAGATAGAATCAAACGGTAATTTTGTTCTATTTACTTCAGCAATCTAGCCTCCTACACAAAGCTTTTAAGCTCATAAGCCTGTCCTGCGTATAACCTCTTCTAATCACATGATTTCTAGCTCTTGACCCTCACCTTTTACTCACAAAAAACATTAATCCGAAGTTTATCATTTTGGATTAGGTGTACTCAACATGATATTGTACAAACACTAATCCAAAATTATATACTGATGAGAGGCCACGAGTTTCCAGGAGACTACAATTCACAAAAGTACAATTCTTAAGTTTACAAAATTCCTTCTCCATCTGGCAAGAATCTGTATAAAGAAGCCTCACTAATATATGACTTTTAAGAACGCTTTTTTGAAAAAGGACTAACAATCCCAACATTCTTTCAAAGCATTACTATGTATAATATGATAATGCCTGTGACAGATTCTCCCGCCCTCTGCTTCACCCCCAGCACCTACTCTCCAATCAAAAGTTTACATGCGGCTTTTTCCTCACTGAGCAAGGTTTCTATGTGGCTGCTAAAGAACAATTCCTTCAACAATTATGCTCCACTTTCAGAGTTGAAAATGAAACGAGTGAAAAGAGTGTACAACGGAGGTTAGTTTATGCATATTCATTTTTCTATATTTCTTTGTTGAATCTTTCTAGTGGAAGATGACAAGGGCTTAAGGGATTATGTTTTTTGCACAAAGCTATTACAGTGGGGATCTGTCTCACATTGGATGTAGACAGCAGCCGTGAAAGGTAAAATGGAACTGTTCTTTACCCCCAACGCACTTCTAGTATAAGATTGCAGTTTGAGGACTTCAGAAAACTTCAACTTTTTTCAAAAGTGACGCGGGACTAATTAAAATATTATATCTCAAATTCGTCAACAATTATCAAATAATAAAACATCCTTAATTCCTTCTTCATGAAAGAATGCAGTTCCTAAGAACTCCGTAAATCAATCTACACCGTGAGAAGGTAAATGGTTTTGAATCACATCAACATGGGGTTTCTCACAAGTCACAACAATTTCATCATCGGGTCTGAACTCTTTGAAGCAAGCTAATCTCCCCAGTTCTTCAACTTCCTCTATAACAAAGTCCAGTTTTGCAACTGTCTCCACAAGCAAAGAAGCAAAAGCAGCAAAAGGAAGAGCTTCAGAGAACTCAACGCTAGTGATCGCGATTTTACTCAGTTGGGGTCTTAAAACCTTTCGCTCTGCTTCCTTTGACTGCTCAGCAGAAACCCTTTTAGTTTTCCACTCCAGCAATGCCGAAGAGTCAGTTTTAACACTTGATAGTGAAACTCCATTATTGTTTTTGTGCATTTTCTGCCCTGCCTGTGCTGCAGCTATAGCAAACATGTTCGTACCTCGACTATCATTAGATCCTAAGAAGAGCCGAGGCTGAGATTTTATGGCAGTGTTGAGGTCTTGCAAGGCTTCATGAAGATGATCGGAGAGTATTCCCGGAGAGCAATGGCGACGATGCCTTATGCTATTGGCTAGTTCTATCAATACTTTTGACACCTCTGCCGCAAGCCGTATGCAGGGGTCCTTGAACAGCGCTCGAACAGATCGTGGTGTCTTAAAAAAAAAAATTGAAATTAAGCATGCAATGCAATACCTGATGGTTAAATTAATGTGATTTCTCAAATATTACCTGAATTTCTGTTCTTAAACAACCATGTAAGGCAACCACGGTGTACCCAAATTGACGAAGAACAGCACCAACTTTTACATACTGCTTACATGGGAATCTGTGACAGTACCTCGAATGCCTCGGCTCCCAACTTGCATGCAGTGCCTGCTCGATTCACAATAGTAAGCATCAACATTAGAGAATCTGTTTTAAAATAAATCTGCGATTCAATAAACTGAACCTAAAGCAGATGTCTTGCCAGTGTTTCATCAGTGGATTTTGAGTCCAGAACTGCCTTATAACCTTTGTAAATCGGATCCTCAGACGATTTTATGTCCTCACTTGCTTCCATTTCACCATAGAAGTATTCATTGACACACGCTGCAAGATTTTACCTTGACTACTATAATAAGATTTCTTTAAGAAAAAACAATAAAAAGTCGTATGTGAGTAGTTTGCATACCTTCTATGGAATTGGCTAGGCCTTCAAGCTTGAAAACCGTGGAATTGTGAAGGTCTTCCCCTGACCAAGTTGGAAATATCAATAGACTCATGAGAAGGCAGATGCCACAGCCTATGACTATGGTGAAGATGCGATCATGTGCCATCTTCAACACATTGTCATCCCGGTAGCTCGACACAGTTATCAGATTAAAGGTCAAGAGAAATATCACTACGCCGTAGTCATAGTTCTTCTTTATATAGGGAAAGAACCTCATATAAGTAGCTGCAGCTCCTGTCAGATCAAAATGACATGACAGCACAAACTTAGCACAGTCTCATCAGTTAGTAAAGTGAATTTGATGAGTCGTGTATGGCATGATCCTTTTTAAGGTTGTAAGGATACCTATAAGAAAAACAGCAGCTCCAATGGAAATAGCTTGAAAGACATGACCAGATGCTGTTGCAATATACTCAATAAGGAATGCTAATAATCCCGCCAAAAGTGTTCCCAATCCTCTGTTCAGCCCTTTGCATAATGTTGCCCCTGCAACCAGAAGAAAGTTAGAAAGGTCATCCAAGTTCAAAGGTAGGATATAGTGTAGCACAAACAGAACCAATTGAGAGAAACCGGCCTGCTGTGAACTCAAGCACAACCACCACGGTCATGACAGCCCAAATAGCATTCTTTCCAATCCCTTTGAACAGTGGCTCCACCAGATACAGCAGAGAAACAAGAGTCAGAGACAAACCCACTTTCAAAGCATGGACCACCCTTCTGGGGTCTTCGCGTCCCACCTTCCACATAGTTCGCAACACCAAACCGGGAAGCCTCTTCAGTTTCTCGCCAAATATATGAACACGTTTCTTCCAATTCCCAGTGATTCTTCCATTCTCATTCCCAGCCATTGCCATTTCCAAGCCTGCATGAAATTTGAGGACCATTCTTGGAAGGGAGTCTAGGACTCTAAATGTATGATGCGAAGCAAGTGCCAACTTTATATGGTGTAGGAGACGGAGAAGCTGGCCATGTCTTTTTCTACGTTCACGTGAATTCCATTAAAGTGCACAAGACTTCAAGGTGAGTTGTTTGTGGCAGTCTTGGAAGTTAAAACTTAGAAGTCAATATACAGCAGAAATTTAATTATACAGAAATCTAATTATATTAATTATTTTATTTTATTATGACTAAATGTCATTAGATGCTTCTCTACTCTCCTTGTAATACAAAGTTTACGGACTTCTTCCAAAAGTTATGGTTGGAAGTTTTTTTTGGTACGTGGAAATAGCTGAATTTTAATAGAAAATCATGTCAAGAAACATATAGTTCTTTAGCAGCGTGCAGAATGTGCAGTTTTTGCTGATCTGTGATGTATTTGATTTAAATATAATATAGAAGTTTTTTATAAAGATTTCTTCAGCCGCATCTTCTTTGCAAGGGAATTATTTTATGGGTTTTGGCAAATGATTTCTTTAGGAGGGCGTCCCTTGTGGATCTTCAAAAGGATTGAAAAGCTTTTTTCGAGTTTAAAAGTTTGGGCTGTTTTTATTTGTATTTTTTTTCTCAAAGAATCTCTTATCATTAGTTTTTGTACTTTTTTAAAAAAATTGTTCTCTCTTCTCATCAATAAATTATTTTTTCATAAAAAGTATGCATATCAGTTGCTATTACTTTGTCCATCTAAGTATGTTCATTTGGTATTGGTATTATTTTTTCAGTAGATATTACTTTGTCCGTCAGTAGGTATTATTTTTTCATTAGGCAAGAACGCAGAGAACTTTCCTATTATATTGATATCTTCCTCACCCTAACAAAAAAAATTAGCTAATATTGTTTCTTGTTGAATGGTTAGTGAAAACACATGTGATAGGGATTAGTGACAATAACAGACTCTCACCAACCAAGGCTAAGTACACAAAGATAGACTAAAATACCAATACAAATACTTGCTTAAATACGTTCAACAAAACAAACACGATAAACTTAATGTTATTCTAAATTACTACAAAGCCTTGTATGTTTTTTGTGTCTTTGTGAGTGTGAGAAGTTTGTCGTTGACCAAACCAAGGCTGTCAAAGCAGTGCAATTGCAACAGATACTTGAAAGTTGGGAGAGGGTGAAAGTTTGAGTGGCATTAAAGAGTGCAGCTACAGTGTGGTTGGGAGAGGTCAGAGTCCAAAGAAACCCTCTTGGCTCACGGCAAGCAAGTAGAACCAATAATGCCTAATATCAATCAACCTTTTGGTACCGAAAGACGCGTGTGAATTGTTATTCGTTAACCTAACTTTATGAATCAGAATCTACGCCACGTTCATGTTACTAGCTGTTGTTCTCAGAACAGATGGGTTGGTTTTTTACGAGCGGTTCTCTCGTGCATTCCCAACTTCTCCATTTTGAAGCCCAATTGTCACCATGTGGCACCATTTTCAACTTGCCATCTGCCCTCTTTTTTTCATATCAAAAACTATAATAATTTTGTTCGATTTCTCCTTTTAGAAGCGTGATACTTGATCTCATACACGATCAAATTCCGAAGGTGTGCAGCACCAACTTTTTTTTTTCTTTTTCTTTTTTGGGACCATAGAAAAGGGGACAATCGCGTGCTATCATAAACATTTAAATCTCAAGTATTCTATTCTATTCAATCAACCACAACAAAGAAATTGACAAAAACAACTGAAGCAAATCATTTCTTAAAAAGATTGAAACATTCACTTAGCATGAATCAACATTCTCCATAGAAGAATAATCATCTTAGTCGAAATTATGTATCCAAAGGCTTCCATGTAGTAAAATTAGATCAGTTAATGACTCTACGTACTACTCTAGTGTTTTCGTACCACAGTCCAGAAAGCTGTTATGAACCGGGTTCAAATGGATAGAAAAATTGTTTGAGAAGATGTAAAATGAGAATTGTTCAACATTTTATACTGATTGTCAAATATAATAATACTACTACTACTACTAATAATAATATTATAATAATACTACTACTACTAATAATAATAATAATATAACATACAAGGCAATTATAATCTTATTACATAACCTAAAAATCTTTTTTTGTCATTCAGACATAAGGATTTTTTTTTGTTATTATCTCCTCCCTTGAGAATATATGATTATACATTTTATCCTCTTATTTTACTAATATTTGGCTTCACCAAAATAAGAATATCAACATCACATTGGACATAAAGCAGTGCAAACTTGTTCGCACCCTTGAGTCTCAAGGAATAGCTGCATGTTATCTTCAATGATCTTTTTCCGCTCTCAAATGTAGCTAATTAAAAAGCTTCGTCATATTTTCTGCATTTGTGGTCATTCTTTTATATATATGAGACACTTTGCGTGTTTCTTATTTTCAAGCCAACGGCAGCAACCAACAAAAATTTCCAATTTTCCAAGAGAAAGCTAACGCCGGGGCTTTTATTTAAAGAGTTACACTAACTTCTCACAGCACAGCATGCATCGTGAGATTGAAGACAAATAACCCTAATGACTGCAAAGAAAAGTGAAAACTCAGCATATACCTGGGACGGGTCTAATTTAAAAAAATAACTCAAATTATAAGCTATGAACTTGCCCCAAATACACGGATCATCTGTTCATTGAAACCCGGCAGCAAGGACAAGCAGCATTGCCATTTCTCCCATACCCATCACAGCAACTAGCACACATAACTTGGTCTGCACACGGCAGGAAAACAATGAAGACTTCATCCTTCATACATACAATGCATTCCCTATAACAGTTGTCTTCTTTCTAGGAAATTTCCTCCAATTTATCTAATTCTTGAAACATCTTAGCAATTGTCTCTCTTTGGGGCTTTGCACCCTTAGACTCACTAGTGGGTGAAGTATTTGATGGGTGATGCAACTCAGCAGGCTGAGTAGATGCTTTAAGGCGTGAAAGTTCCCACTCAAGTCTTAGGAAATCATCCTTGTGGCGCTGAAAATCTATCCCTATCTTTAAGCGCAAAGCCTCAAGCTGTCTCTTATTGTTAGCCTCAGCTTCTTCCTTTAAGCGCCTTTCCTCCTCAGCTAATCTTAAGGCTTCCTCTTTAGCCTTCAACTCCTCCCTCCACTTGATCTGTCATTATGCAGCATAATTGTTTCAATAGGAGCATGGGCCGCTCAACGTAAATAAATTAGAGGGAAGAATAAATTATGTTGTGACATACTTTCAGGAAAAGAGGAAGCAAACTTTAAGGAACCACCAAACAGAACAGCAATTTACACAGCTTGAGATTTACATGGGGAATAAGAAAGTGGTAAGGAATCAGAAGAAAGGTATTAAATTAAGTTGAACAATAATGAAATCATCACGTGCCAATCGAGAGGAATTATGGAGTTTACAGAGAGAAAATTCAGGTATAATAACCATCAACTACTATGGTCATAGATTCATAGTATTAATGGTTATTAATTTCATTTCAAGGATTATGAATGAAGAAACACCTAGATTATATAATTTAGGATCAGTAAGGAAATAAGCCCTTGACGTGCCCACTATATGTAGATATGCAAATACAAATCCCATTGAAAAGCTGCTCCATTGAATCTATGATATACAAATACGACTACAAGCCCAATAAATGTATGATGTGAACTTTAGGGTGTTAATCATTCGCTTTAAAAGTAGTAGTAGAAGCCCCCCCAAAAAAAAATTCAAGACAATTGTAAACCCACTCAAAATCATCATTTACCATAACTACGATTAATCATTTTTTTCAAACCTCTATTACAAAGTCAAACCTATACATGTCTTTTTTTGTAATTTGACAGTTAAAAACACTTTTTTCTGAAAGATTTTACCAAACACAAACTGCTCCGCAAATATTGATAAAAGCACTTATTAAATAATTTTTCCAAATACAAACTGCTTCCCTTTCACAACACTTCTTCTGAAACTCCATTTGAAAAGAAATAGTTTAAAATAAGCAGAAATCTGTAGTAGTCCCAATCGGGGACAGAAACTATAGATTTCAATGTGACAATAGCATACTGTGTCTCACACCTGTCTAACTGTATTGGAGATGTCTGATATTGAAATTTGCTTCTTTTTTTTTTTTTTGGGTTCCAACATGAGATATGCAAGTCCAATCAATAATCTTATATTACAGATGTAGAAACAAAACCTTTTGTTTCTTTTTTCATTTTATGGTTATGCGAGTGCGACATTGTTTGATAGATTAACAAATTAAAGTGGGGAGGGGGGAAGAGCATACCTCAGCATCTCTCCGACATTGTTTAATCCGAACCAATACTTCTTGTATCTCCAATATCTTATCTTTCTCATCTAAAATATCCTGCTGTGGCTTAGCTTTCTGTTTTTCCCAAGCTAGAAGCCTCTTCAAGCACTTTTTCTGGCTTTTTGACTGATATAAAAACAAAAAAAAAGGAAATGTGTAATACTAAAAACTAATTTTCTATATATATAATTGAATTATTTTTTAAAGTTTAATTCATTTTTTTTTATTTTAATTGAGAACGCAAAGCCATAGGCTTCACATTTTCATTTTAAATTTTTAAAAATTTTTTCCACATCTAAAAATTTAATTTAACAATAATTTTTTTAATTTAAGGGTATTTTTTAAAAAAATTAATTTTTTTAAAATCACTGACCCATCTAAATTAAAAAAAAATTGTCACTGATGGGTCAGTGACATTTTAAAAAATAATTGTTTTAGCTTCCCCTTGCATGCTTCAGTTTCCTTCTCAATCAAATATATTAAATTTCTTCTTCTCCATTTGCACATTTCTACATCTCCTTTCAATTCTCTCCCAATCTTTCCCATTCCTCTCCTAATGTTAAGTTCTTTTGCGTATTTCTTCCTTTCTATTCAATTTTCTCCCATTTTTCATCTCATTTCAGACCATTTATGTATTATCTCTCATTTCATCTGCGTTTAAGACTTCAACTTTCAAATCACCCGTCATTTACTTTTTGAGGTTTGCATTTCATTTTGAGTTATTTTTTGTTTCCTATTTGCTTCTCACATACTCTCAATTTGTTTTGCTAAAAATTTTGATTATTAATTTTTGTTAATTTTTAACAGATTCTCAAAAGCTACATTCTTTATCATTTGAGTTTATTTCTATATTACCTCTCATTCCAGCTGCATTCAAGATTTCAACTTCCCTATCATCCCACATATACTTTTTAAGGTTTGCATTTCATTTTAAGATATTTTCTGTTTCTTATTTTTCTTCTCATATACTCTCTATTTTTTTTTGTAAAAAAATTTGAATAATTTTTTTTCATTTTTAACATATTCTCAAGAGCTTTTATTCTACATGAACATTTTTTTTTTGTTTAAAGTTCAATGTAATATTCTCAGTATCGTTTATATCTAATCATTTTAATATATTGTATTTGATTATTATTTATACACAAACATTGAATAAAGATTCACAATGAGTAAAATGAAGGAGATTATATGTATTCATGCAAATAAAAAAAATTTATACAAATAAGGGAACAACATTTGCCTGTGACAAGCTAAAATTGTTAAGAGTTGACCATGACATTAGTCTTGAGTAGTTGAAAGTTGTGGTTGGAGAAATATTACACTTTCATTCAAGATAGTATGTATCTGAGTTGCTGTATTGATACCCACGATCACTTAATCCAACTTGGTATTTATCGTATACATTAGAGGACGATTCAGATATCCAAACTACGTGGAAAGCAAACTAGCATTTTCATCTCAACTGGAGGCACTTGAATTATATGCACACATCTTAACTAATGATGTGGGCCCAAGTGTTGAAGCAAATGATGTGATTGAATTGTTGATAAATCCAATTGAAAGTCAGATTAATATACCTGATAAATCGATTTCCTTATTTAGCTCTTATCTCAGAGATACTCACCTATTTGAGACCCAACTTTTCAATACTTAACAAATATCACTCGTCAATGACATATCTCATCCGAATTCATCCAGATTATTAATGTGTGATAACAATCCTCCGAATCCCCCAAATGCGACTGAAGATATAATAGATGAGTTTGAGACAGAGGATAAGTATGATGCTACGCCAAATGCCAATGAATATGGGGGACGACAATATTAATGGTATTGATATTGAAGGAGATCTAGTCACTACATTGAATTAGTATTCTAATTAGGTATTTATTTTTTTGTTTTAAATTAACAATGACAATGTGAGTGAATTTAAGATATTTAATATGGAAAGGGCCATCGATCTGAATGATGACCAAAAGATGTATGTTGTCATGCAATTTTTTAATAAGCAGTCAATGAGTTATGCTGTAAAACTTTATTTAGTCCGCACAAACTATATATTCAAGGTGCACCAATCATCAATGAAGTACATGGAGTACCATTGTTCAGAATATGGTGTTAGATGTAACTAGCATATAAGAGCATGTCAATTAGGGGGAGAAAATAACTGGCAGGTAACAAAATATCCAGGCCCACATACTTGTATCTATCCCATGCTATCACACGATCATTCAAAACTATACTTTGATATAATAGTATTAAATATTGTGTTGATGGTCACAGAAGATCTCTCTATTTTTATCTGTGATATCATTGAGAGGATACATAACACCTTTGGATATACAGTGTCTTATAAAATAGTATGGTATGGTAAGCAACAAGTAATTGTAATTATTTTTTAGAATTGGGAACGATCGTATGTAGTTTTCCCAAAATTGTTGGCTATTGTTTGACACTTTAATCCAGGCTCATATGTTAAATTTGTGACTAAGGAATACTCACAGACAGCATCAGATGTAAAGACAACAATTATGTTTCATAGGATATTTTGGACATTTAAACTTTGCATTGATACTTTTAATCACTTGAAACCGATTATCCAAGTGAATGAAACATTTCTATATAGAAAATATAAGGGAACATTACTGATTGCTAACTCACAAGATGGGGTCAGAAAAGTTATCTCCCTTGCATTTGCCATCGTTGAGGGTGAAACATATGAGGCGTGGGAATAGCTTCTTAATAACCTTAGGCGATGAGTTGTGCTGAACAAACAAGACATTTGTTTGATATCTGATCGTTATTTAGGAATATTAGCAGCAATTGCAAACCTAAAAAATAGTTGAGAACCACCCCATACACATCACATGTTTTGTTTACAGCATATTGTAAACAAGTTAAATACGACATTCAGGATCAAATGATTGAAGAAGTCTGTCAACATTGACTATTTGAATGAGTGTCATTTAGTTAACAAACAATTAACGCAAATACGACATTTACATTTAGAGGCGACAAATTGAATAGAGGATATATCAAAAAATAAGTGGTCATGAGCATGTGACATAAATGGGTATCATTGGAGACACATAACAACAAATTTAGCTGAATGTATAAACAATGTCTTCAAAGGTATTAGATTCTTGCCCATAATCGATTTGGTCAAAGCAACAATGTATCAGTTGAATAGATATTGGATTGAGTGGGCACAGACCACATTTGTCTATATGCAAGCGGACAGCTTATTCTTTGAGGATATCCATAATAAAATTTCAATCTGAATTGCAAGAGCATCTACCTTATCAGTATGTGATTTTGATAGAAAATCTTCAGAGTTTAAGGTTGAAGAGCCCTATGATCCTTCTAACAAACAATATGGGCAAACTTGTAAGGTTGGTCTTATGAATAGAATATGTGATTGTGGCAAGTTCTATCTCCAAAAACATCATTGTCAACATATCTTTACTGCATGTGTCAAGGTCTGTCTTAACTCTTTACAATTTGTGCACACTATTTTTCGACTTGAGACGATTCTAAATGCTTACAAGACAGAATTTTATCCAATGGAAAGAGAAGTTTATTGGCATCGCAAAAGTAGATCTCGGTTGGTCCCTGATTCTTCTATGGTTCAAGATAAAAGTCGACTGAAATCTTTACGAATATGCAATAAGATAGATTGGCAAGAAAGCTCTAAAAACAACCAAAGATGTGGATTATGTAGGTAAATCGAATATAATCGCGCCACATGCCCCTCTCGTCAGTCATGAGGATAGTCATAGTTATACAAGTGAATCAAATATTCATTGTCTATGATCATTTGAATCAGAATGACCTACCAACAATAATTTATTTAATTTAATGATGTATGACTTGTTGATTTTATCTTTGTAAATTACATATCACCTACATACTTTTATTTGATTGTATATGAATCGTTAATCATCAATTTGAAAGTGACAGTTTACTCATGTCTAAATTAAGTATGAATTGCTATCATCAGTTTGACTTATTAGTATTACATTTCTAATTTATGATTTATTATTCATTAGTTTGGCTTATTAATGTTACCATTGGAAGATATTTTAGCTCTTGGTGGCCATTATGGACCTTCGCTTGAGTGCTATTCATCTCGGACTAGAGGATGAGTCTCTATTATATTTATAATCTCGCCATGTGTTTCAAGCTATTTGGCAAGAAAGGGTGAATTAAAAGTTTGCTTTATTATGTATTGTTGATATAACTAAATTTATGATAGTTTCTCTAATGTAATGATACAAAATGATAGAATTTTACGTATACGACGAATCACACAAGAAGATTATATATTTAATCCCCCTCTGGCCATTGTCCCGTATCTCGTACAAGTTGATTTTTATGATGTTTCACGACTCAATCATTCTGACTTCAATGCCATACTCGTGTCAGCCCTTATTGAGTGGTGGCGTCTGGAGATGCATACATTTCACTTTACTAGGGACAAATGTACAATTACACTACAAGAAGTCGCTCTCCAATTAGGTTTACCTTGCATAAAAAATGCAGTATGTGGACGGATAGACTTTTATTAGTCACTTGTTTGTAATAAGCTGCTTGGTATGATACCGCTTTATAGGACATTGGATGGATAGAGGTTGAACATTCCCTAGTTGGCACAGATATTCGACAACTTGGCCGATGACGCAGATGACAATATTATTCTCCAATTCACACGAGTATATATCCTACAATTGATTGGGGGTACCTGATATCATATAGGATAAGACATAGAGTTATAGTAATATATCTTTTATTACTTACTGATTTTGTAGAGGCTGGTTAATATAATTGAGGATCAGCAGTGTTGGCCCATGTATATGAAGAAATATGTAATGTCATCCATTATGACAAGGTTAACATAGGTGGTTGTCTGACTTTACTTTACTTATGAGTATGGGATCGATTTCCTTATCTTGCTCTATGAAGACCCCCACAACCCGATTTGCAGCTAGCTATCTACCATATTAAACCCCCACTAGGTTTTAGGTATATATATATATATACATTTTATGGATTCGCTGTTTTTCAATGATTCATAAACTAATGTATATTCTCTTATCCCTCATAGGTGGCAATACATTCCACAATATCCTCGGTTGACTGCAGATGCTTTACGATAGTGCAGGATACTCTTAGACCAAATGAGGGACAATGAGATTTATATTAATGTATTTACTTATTTTTTATTTTACGATTATAACACAAAGTAATCATCTTCTTTTATGTAAGTTATTTAGTTTCCATATGACTCACCGGAGATCACCCAATTGATTCTGGAGTATTATTTAGCTATGTATGATATATGGCGTGCATCTATGCTTATACTATGCTTTTGGATAGTTGAGTGGCATCACACTGATCACGTTCTCTGTAGTTCGGTAGCATATCTCAGAAAAACTATTTAATATAAGATCGTTACATACTCTTCAATTAAGAGAAAAGGTTCATAAAGATTAACGGGAAGAGCATATAGTTTTCATTATAGCATGGAATTCATAGCCCCAAGTAGTGGCACAGAATGACCTTACTGATAGACAACTAGATCGCACATTGGATTACATGCATTGGTATTAGTGACATACGTGATGGTGGATCCATTTTATTGGTAGTTCTCGGGATTTTGTGGTATGACTTTTACATAATTTTTATCTTTATATTTTCTATCCTTAAATATATATATATATATATTATTTTTAACAATTGATATTTTCTTTTACAAATTGATGTGTTGGAAGATTTATACAAACTTGTTATCACTGACCTGCTAATGCTTAGTTATGGAGATTTCAGGTAAAGGATAAAAGGTGATATTCAAACCATGTTGCATACTCTAAGGGAATATTGAGATATACTTGTCTCCCACCCAGCACTACTTGTAACGAACGTAATTTTTGTAAAGCAACGAAATGAGTCATATAGAAGTAAGTCCTCTGAAATAACCTAGATAATGTCTCAAAAATTTGGGTTGAGTCCTAGACTCCTAAAAGTGATAATTCTAGGCTCAGACGGAAAGAAAAATGAAGTTAGAATAGAGAAATAATTTACAACAAAAACTGACGAAACATAATAACATTTTCGTAAATAAGTGTAACTTTTGGAAAACCATATAGGAGGGCTTTTAAATGAAAGTTTTGAGTTGCCCAAGGTTCTCAGAGGCCCTAAAAATTATAGGAAGCCCTGGAACTGGTAAAGCTGATAAAGTATATGTTTTTCAACGTCAGTTGACTCGAACTTTGACTGGTTCGTTCGGTAAGGTTTTAGCTCTAAATTGAGTGATTTCAAATGCATTTTATTAAATTAAAAACCTAAATTTAATGATGAAAAAGACAGTTCCCAAAAAGAAGCTAAAACAAAGTTGAAACGAAATTATCATTACGGAAGGGTAAAATTAAAAATAAAAATTTTTAGAATGTCCTAAATACTTTCACACTTTTCTTCCATCTTCTCCTTTTTATTGAGAACGAAATTTTCTGCCCAAAATATAGAAGTTATTCTGCTCTCTTAGGTGCATAAGAAGGAGGAGAAAAAGATGAAGAAAACCAAGGAGAAATTAGGTAATTTCATGGATTTTCTTGCTCAATCTTCCTCTAATCTTGTTCTTATTCTTCCTCCTTTCTTTCCATGAATTTTTTGAATGATTTGGTTCTATTTTTGGTCTAGACCTAAGGGAAAAAATTTGAATTTGCCAAGGAGAAGGGAACCAAGGAAGAAAAGTTTTGAAAACAAGCTTGAAACTAAGGTATTTTTCCATTCTTGATGCTTCATCTTGGTTGCTCCTCTTTGTGGTAGTTTTGGCCAGCCTAGAGGGGATAGAAGGAGATGAATTTTAGGCAGAACTAAGGGGGAAACCTAGGAAAAAGAGTGCAAAGATTAAGAATATGGTAAGAAATTCAAGTAAAAATAAAAGAAAATCAAGATAGAAAAGTATAGGTTTTCTTAGGGTTTTATAAAATTTGATTTTATGTCAGTAATTCTTTAACTATTTGAATGTTTCCTTGAGTTCCTAAGACCCATAAAGACCTTCTCAAGTGGCTCTCCCATCAAGAAAAATTTTGAAACTCTAAGAAACTCCATTATGTGCTTGTCTTGGCCAAGAAGGATTCATAGGGCTAGGGAGTGTTTTAATTTGGTATAACCTTGGTTTGGGACTCCATATGATGTTAGAAGATGGGAGGAATCATTGAAAAAAATTTAGGAGCTATAAGTTGGGAGATGGGATAATGATGTCCATAATGGTGCCTTATGAAATAACTTAGTCTTCCAATGATGCAATTGAATATGTGATGACTTCTAAGACCTTAAATGAGTCCAAGAAGTCTAAAAATAACAAGAAAATGAAGCATAGAACTTAGATGATATAAGTTGCTTCAATGGATCATTTATGGAACCAATATGCCCATTATGGAACCAAGTGTGTGTTTAAAAGTGAACCTAGTGTCTTGACTTGCTTCAAGTGTGATGTTTGTGATATCTAGGTCAAGAGAACCCTACTCCACCTAAGTGCTATTGTGAAACTAAGGAGGGAAAGGAATTGGCAAAGTAAGCTCGCATAAATTAAAAGGTAGCTCTCTACCTCATTCTCTTACATTCTTGTATGCATATGTATATATTGTGTGCTTGTATATGCTCTTGTGAATGAGAACATGCCACTTGATATTTTGAAATTTCATTGGTACTAATGTGTTTTCTTGAATAACTATAGTTGTGGAAAGAGCTCATAAAGGTGAGGTGATGCCAAAAGTCCCTTAATAAAGGTGAGGAGATGCCAAAAGTCTCATAACATGAGTGAGACAAGGCCAAAAGTCCTTTGAATGAGTGAGGCTAAGTCAAAAGTCCCTAGGCCAAGAGTAAGGCAAATCCAAAAGTCCTAGAAATGGGGTGAAGCTAAACCAAAAGTCCCTAGAATATGAGACTGGTCTAGACATGTTGACATGGCATGAAATGAGATTTATTGCACACTTTATGCTTGCATATTCATATATTTAATGCATGTATGCCTTGAATGTGGTGTGAATGGGTGTGTGAGCTATTGAAATTTTTAGAATCTCACTCCCCTTTCCCTCTCATGTTTAAAATGTCTAAATAGTACCCAAAGCCAAGGAAATGCAAGCCAAGAACACTAAATGGCTACACTTTGTTTAATTTGTAGTTTAAATTGTAATGAATTGTCAAGAAGCATTGTATATATTATTTTTGGTTGTGTAAAACCTTGAGCATATGTAACATAATGTATAGACTATATGTATAATATATGTAGTATTAAATCCATGAAATTATATTATTGGACCCTTGAATGACATGTGTGTTTAGTGCATAAATAGATGTTGAGATACCAAAATAAGATGTAAGGGGTTTGGGACCACTTGGGTAGTCTCTACAAGTCATATTTGTAGTTTGAAACTTGCCCAAGAGGTGCCAAACAATTAAGAAAGCCTTCTGGGTCTAAAATTTGGCATACTTTTAGAGCTTATTGAGAGCTTTTTGGGAAGCTAAAGTTGATAATTTTTAGAGGTCTGTAGAATATTTGGCAAATTGTTGAAGTTAAAAATTTTTCTGGTTTTGGTCCTTGGTATTATAGCACTGGTCCGAAATTAAACTCTGTCACCCATGGGGCAAATGATATCCAATTGCCACGAAATTTCATACATAGAAGATATTCCCAATGACTTGTGCCAACTGAAGGTACCTCATTTGGAGGTTTAGAGAGGGAGATATAAACTTTTAATATTCTATCAAGTATCAGGATCCTTACCCGACTTGGGTTACTATTTTATTAAATTTTAAGGTTTGAGCTACCTGAGCTACTCTAGAAATATTTTTTTCCTTTAACTAACATCTACATCTTTCTAGATTGGTATCATTTACATGGATTAGATTTTTGTGGAATTAATTAGATATTTTTAAAGTTTGCTGCAGAATTTTGTGATAGTTCCAAAATATAGTTTGACCTCTAGAATGTTTTGGATATCAAGTATCCTTTGTGATGGATGTTATGATCTGGGCATATTTTCAGTGTGAAGTAGACATTTGTAGCTTTCCAGAATAGCCAAGAATGTATGATTTCAATTTTTCTAGAATTAGTTATGATTTTTCAAAGTTTGGACAATAAAGAGGCAAAATCTGTTTGAAAATAAACATCCATGTTTTATGCTTCAATTCGGTTTTATTGAGTTGTGAGCCATAATTTATGATGTAAATGAGTTGTATACATGTAATTAAATATAGGAAAGTATAGTATGAGCTCACATAGTCCACGTAACACCGAATGAAATTTTTATATGTGACACAACGTAAAAATAATTAATATTTTAATACTATTTTCTTGCCTCTCATATGTATTAATTGATATAAGGTATAAAAATAGCATGGAATGAGCTAAGAAATGATGGTATTACACTATCGATACCTAATTTATACAGACCTCCAAAGCCACAGGCAAGACTAAGAAAAAGAAGCCATAGGTTCCTTTCATTTAGAGAATTGATGTCTGGTGGTGATGTTGGTGGATTTTATAGAAATATTCCATCATCATCTTATACGACAGTCCTTATATCTAATGGTGACGTTGGTCCTTCTTCTATTCCACCACAAACAGTCGATGGAGATATTAGTTCTTCTTCTTTTTAACTATCCACAAACGCTAACATTGCAAGTCCATCTTCCTTTGTACCTTACTATATACTTTCACTACCTTCGTCTATTTATATGTAGTCATCCTTCCCCACACCACCACTGCAACTAATGCAATCTCTCGAGGTATCATTTACATTATTGTTTATAAATCTAGTTGCATTCAATGCTGAATATAGTAGTACTTCTTTCACACAATGGGTATTCTATCAACCTTAACACGGTTTCTTTACTCCAAATCAACTGATTTCACCTGTTTAGTCTCCTCAATGGAATTTCAGTTCGTAACAAATTCAAAATTAGGTGGAGAATGAATCGTCCAAAGAGAAAGATGAAAAAGTACATGTAAATAACACCGAGGAAGATGAAGAGCAAAAGCAAAAACAGCCACAACAACGTCGACCTCAGCGAATAAGGAGAATGTCTTGGTGCGGGACCAGTAGTCATTACGATTGAAATTTTTTTTTTCAAATTTAACACTAATTTGTATGCTTTAATTGTACATTTAAATTTATTTTTGCCAATACTTCATATCCTTCACAGCCAATATCAATTTATCAAAAAATTAATTAATACAATTATATACACATCCACATAATATATATACATATATTATAACATTATTACTTTTTGATTTTAATGTATTATATTTTTAACAAATTTAACCAACAATTTAAGAACATTGTTATATTTCATTTACAAAAATTTCTTTTTATACATTAATAACAAAAAATATATCTACAAAATTAATTAATATTCCACAATTATAAGATTAAAAAAATTATATATACAAATTAAGATATTATATTCTTCAAAATATAAATGACAAAATTTTCTTTATAGTTGAACAAATTTTATATCAATTTAAATAATAAATAAATAATTTTAAATGTAATTTTACTAATTTTTTCAATTCTTATCTTTTTTTCTAAGACAATTATTTAAAATATAATTTCTACAATTTTCAACAAAATTAATTAATATTTCAAAAAATATAAATTTCTCACAACTACAAAATGAAAAAAAATTATATATACAAATTAAAAATTATCTTTTTCAAAATACAAATACAAAAAAATATTTATTGTTGAAAAAAAATTTACATAAATTTAAATTATAAATATATTAAAACTTGATTGTAAACATAATTTTATAAATTTCTTTTTTAAAAATTGTTATTTGAAATTTTTTTAAAACAATTACTAAACATTTAATTTCTACCAATATAACAAAAATTTATTAATATTTCTGAAAGCATAAATATTTCACAATTATAATTTTAAAAAAATTTATATATAAATTGAGACATTATATTATTCAAAATACAAAATTTTTCTTTATCCTTAAACAAATTTTATATCACTTTTCACAATAACTAAATTTAAAAATGATTTTAAATGTACTTTTACTAATTTTTTCAATTCTTATCTATTTTTTTCTTAAACAATTATTTAAAATATAATTTCTATAATTTTAAACAAAATTAATTAATATTTCTCAAAATATAAATTCCTTTAAACTACAAAATGAAAAAAAAAATTATATATACAAATTAAGAATTATATTCTTCAAAATACAAATACAAACACTTGCTTGGTTGTTGAAAAAATTTTATATAAATTTAAATTATAAATATATTAAAACTTGATTCTAAAATTAATGTTATAAATTTCTCTTTACAAATTACTTAAGACAATTACTTAGCATTTAATTTCTACCAATTTAATAAAAATTTATTAATATTTCTCAAAACATAAATATTTCACAATTACAAGTTTAAAAAAATTATATGTATAAATTAGGACATTATATTATTCAAAATACAAATAAAAAATTTTTCTTTATA